>CM021105.1:262179359-262787191 GCA_007115665.2 Sequoiadendron giganteum
TTTGGTATTTTCTATGCAAATATGAGACCTAAATTTATAAATGTGAAATGAATTACGATCATGAATGGATTATGATGTTATTATGAATGATGGTATTATGGGAAATGCTTTATTATTTTTTTTTGGAATTTTTCATGATGCAAATGTTATGATGAATGAATGAATGAATGATTTGGAATAGTGGATATTGTAAATGTATTATTCCGAATATGATAATGATTTGATGTATGGATGGACTTATGGTGATTCCTTTTTATTGATATGATGTGGAATGTCAATGCAAATGAATAATTTTTTTGTTATATCAAGTGTACTCAATCTGGTAGTGAGAGATAACATCATGTTGAGAGGTACCAGCCTTGGAAAAATCTATAATGCAAATGCAGAACTATCATGAATGCAATTCTATCTGTGCAATGTTGTCATCTTATTCACTATGCTTATTATCATCATTGAGCATTTTATTATGTTGAAAGTTAGTACAAACATCGATGGTATAATTAGACCATGATGACTTGAGTACAACTTCCATACAACTTTTGTTGAGATTTGATAATACAAGATAGAAAAAGCATATAGGTATAAGTAGACTGAGATGACCTGAGTATCACTTGTGTAAATAGACAAGAGTTAATCATGCTCCCGTGCAAATTCAGAATGTCATCAATGATACTTTCTAGAGCATGTCCCACGACAATTTGCATAGTAGTAAGGATTTGATTCAAAAACAGTAGACAAATAAAATATCATTCTCAATCATAGCCCCTCTAGTTCATGACATCATCGAGGTACTCCTGAGAAATTATAACAACAATCAAGATACATGAATTGAAAATTTGTGTTAAAAGTGATCCAACCATGATTCAGAAGATGATATTTTAGTGATGATTGATTTGATTTGATTTTTCATGTTTGATTTGAGTTGAATGGTTGTTTGTTTGACCCACTTCATGTTCAAATTTGATGATGTAATGGTTACAACAATTTCTGTTTTTGCCAAGGTTGCCTTGCTGTTTGCAGCTTTCTTGTTAGTTTTAAGTTCAACGGTTGTTTGCCCCCAGTGAGAAAAAAACCAAATTTATTATGGATATGTATAATGACGACCAAGCCAAGGTGGGACACGACTGAAACAACTAGATATGGACATGAAGGTTGTTATATGATAGGCAAGAATGCGTAGTGATGGCAAAAGAAGACAGTCAACACACACTCAAATAGACGGAGAAGTCGACCTTATCACAAATAGCCTCTGTTTACCAAGTTTTCACCATTAATTTTTATTGCATTTTTTAAATTTTATGATTTTTTTGTTGTTATCAAGATACCTGTTTGCTAGGTTTTCATCAGGGTAATGATTTTTTTGATTTTGCACTTTTTTTCATGTTTCTCTTTTTTTGATTTTTTTCTTTTTTTGATCTTTTTTATTTTTATGTTGTCACCAAGACGCCTATTTTCCAGGTTTTCATTAGGGCGACCATTTTTTTCACGACATTTTCTACTTTTTAGGATTTTTTCAAGACTTTTTTTTTTAATGATTTTTTCAGGACTTTTAGGCCTGCATCAAATGCATTATGTATAGAACTTCTTCAGATGAAGGCTATTCATTGGTTCTTCAAATATATCCCCCTCTCGTGTAGACAACTGATATTCCCCCAATCCAAAGACTGAAACAATAACAAAAGGACCTAACTAATTTGGCTCAAATTTTCCTTTCTTTTCATGGTCTTCCTGATTTTGGGGATTTTCCTTTAGTACCAGATCACCTACTTGAAATTTCCTAGGTTTGAATTTGTGATTGTAACTTCTAGACATTCTTTGTTGATAGGTCTTTAAGTGATCCACTACAAGTTGACGACGTTCATCCAACAATTCTAGCTCTTGCAGTCTAGACACATGATAATCCTCTTCTGAAATGAAACCTTTCAAAGACACACAAAGTGATGGTATCTCAACCTCAATAGGTAAGAAAAATTCAGATCCATAGACAAGTGCATATGGTGTGGCACCTATGGGAGTACATATGCTTGTACGATAGGCCCATAAAGCAGGGTTCAGCTGGATATGCCAGTCATGTCCAGCATCGTTGATGGTTTTCTTTAAGATCTTTAGGATAGTTTTGTTTGAGGCCTCTGCTTGGCCATTCCCTTGAGGGTAATAGAGCGTAGAAAACCGATACTGGATATGAAACTTTTGACAGAGTTCTTGCACGTCCTAATTCTTAAAAGGTCTACCATTGTCAGTGACAATGGATTGATGGATACCATATCTATAGATGATGTAGTTTAGGATGAACGATGAGATCTGCTTCCCTATGGTGGTGATCAGAGGCACAAATTCAACGCACTTTATGAAGTACTCCATAGCTATGATGATGAACTTGTGTCCATTAGACGAAGATGTGTGAATTCTTCCTACAAGATCCAACTCCCACTGACAAAATGACCATGTTGATGCAAAGGGCTACAATTCTTGCGCTCGTGCATTTCCAACATGTCTTGACAAATTGGAAGGCTTCTCTCTCCATGGTCGGCCAGTAGTATCCAAAATAAAGGAGTTTATTAGTGAGGATTAGACCACTTTAATGAGTGTCGTAGATAGCCTCATGGAATTTTTGTAAAGTCATTTCAGACTCATCACTTTCTAGACATTGTAAGAGAGTTCCATCAAGACCTCATTGGTATAGTACATCTGCTATAAGGGTATGATGGGAAACTTGGCAAATGGAATTTCATTTATGGTTTCAGGAGAGATTGGGGGGGTATAATATTATCTTTTAGGTAGGTATATATCTTCCCATAAATGGAGGTATTGGCATCAATTAGGTGGCATATGAGGTGAGATTTAGGATCATCATAAGCAGGGGTAAATAGTTGTTCCACCATGAACTCATAACGACTTCTTTTTTTATAGAATTTGGAGTAAAGAAGCAATGGTAGCCATAACATCAACAAATTTGTTATCAACCCTTGGAATGTGAGTAAATTTGATATCAAAAAAATATTTCTTGAAGTCATCAATCATCCTTTTGTAGGGCATCAGTTTTTGATCCTTTGTTTGGTAATCATCATTGACCTAATTGATGACTAGTTGAGAATCCCCATAGAACTACAACTCTATTATTTTCCATTCTACTACTATTTTGATGCCGATGATGAGGGCCTCATATTCTTCCATGTTGTTGGTGCAAGGAAACATCAGGCGATATGACTTTGGAATGGTGTGTCCTAGAGGATTGATGAATAGAATTCCTGCTCTTGATCCGTGTTGAGTATATGAGCCATCAAAATATAGTACCCACTGTTGTGTTGTGACTGTTAGGACATGTGCATCTGGAAATTCGATGTGAAGAGGGTGGTCATCATGAATTAGTGCTTCCGCTATTTGATTGGTGATGGCTTGGCCTTTGATTGCTTTCTTGTCGACATACTAGATGTCAAATTCACTGAGTATCATCACCCACTTGGCCAATCTTCCTGTCAGGTTTGCTTTACTAAGGAGATATTTCAGCGGATCTATCTTGGCTATGAGTCTGATGGTATGAGTCAACATATAGTGTTGCAATTGTTACATAGTGAACACTACTGCTAGACAAGCTTTGTCAATTGGTGTATAGTTGATTTCATAACCATTTAGGGTCCTATTGATGTAATAGATTTATCTCTCCTTTCCTGTTGAATCTTCTTGTGCCAACAAAGCTCCTATTGATTGATCATTCATGGCTATGTACAAAAAGAGAGGTTTTCCTTATGCTAGTGGTGCTAGAATAGGTAGAATCATTATATATTGCTTCAGTTGATTGAAAGCTTCCTCACATTTCTCATTCCATCAAAACAAAACATTCTTATGCAACAAATGGGTAAAAGGATGAGTCTTATTGGCCAGTTGTGATATGATTCTTCTAATTGACTAGAATTTGCCTTGAAGGGATCTTAACTGACTGATATTTTTTGGAGGTGGCATCTCCATGATAGATTTCACTTTTGTAGGGTATACCTCAATATCGTTTTCTGACACTATATATCCCAGTAGCTTTGCTGATGTTACCCCAAATACACATTTCTTTGGATTCAGGCAGACATTGAACTTCTCTAGTCAAGTGAAGAGTTTGTCCAATATCTCCAAATGTCCTTCTCTAGTGTAGGATTTGGCTAACAGGTCATCCACATAATCTTCCATGAAGGTATGCATCATGTCATGAAATATGGTTGTCATAACTCTCTAATATGTGGCCCCTGCATTCTTCAATATGAAGGGCATGACGTTCCAATAGAAGGTTGCCCATGGGCAAGTGAAAGATGTCTTATCTTGATCTTCAGGTGCTATCTTGATTTGATTATAATTAGAAAAACCATCCATTAATGACACGTCGTAACCTATTGTTAAGTCTACAATGATATCAATGTTTGGCAAGGGGAAATCATCTTTCAGACAAGCCTTGTTGAGGTCTCTAAAATCTGTACAGATTCTTATGCTGCCATCAGGTTTTGAAATAGGTACAATGTTGGATATCCACTCTACATAGTCAATGGGTCTGATGAATTCGACATCCAATAACTTCTTTAGTTTTGCCTTCACCAATAGGGCAATGTGGGGATGCATTTTTCTCAACTTTTGCTTGATTGGCTTAATTCCTGAAGGAAGGGATAAATGATGCATGATAAGGTCTAGATCTATCCATGGCATTTTTGCATATGACCAGGCAAATTTGACTTGTCCCTCTTCAAAGAACTTGATAAAGTTAGGCTTTTCCAATTATGTCAATGATTTTTCTAAATGGAGAGTTTTCACTGTTTCTCCTTTTTTGACATTGATGGACTGCGTTGGTTCAATTAGGACTTTGGATCTTTCTTGGAAGTGCTCAGGAAGAGTGTCAAATTACCCATCCTTCGGCACCTCGAAGAGGTTTTCACTGTCGGATGTGCTCTTTATTTTTACTCTTTCTTGATCTGATACTGCCATGGAATGGTTTTCACCATCAGATCTTTCTTTTGTTTCATTTATTTTGCAATTGGGAAATTTGGCACTCCCCTATCTAGATGCTTTATTATGATGTTCAATGGTGGAACTTGTTTCAGGAGTAACAATGCAGAGGAAATTGATGATGTACTCATCGTTTGAAAAGGTGGGGATATCAATAGGGTTAGTTTGGTCCCAATCTATGAGTTCAAGATATACCAATGGTAGGGGATTGTCAAATGGGTTCAGGTTAGAGGCCGTAAAGGTTCTAATAGCCACATTATCATTGAATAATATCATGTCCAGGTCAAGGTCTATGATGTTACTCTCTTCTGAGTGATCCATCTCGCTAGGAGTCTAGTCATCTTGTGATCCTAATTCAAATGGTTGTAACCTTGAGCTTTGTCCTTCCTCGAGTGTGGGAGTGTACTTGTGTATCACATCAATGTCCTTATCATGGAAAGTCTCTTCTGACAATGAATCCCAATCATATTCATTAGAATTAGTTTCATAATGATCACTGGCTTGGAGCTGTAGGATCTGTTCAACAATTTTTTGTTTTCCGTCCTCCTTTGTTTCTTCATCGTTTTGATTTTCTTTATATCCTAACCCTATATTATCCTTTGGATTTGTTATGATAGGTTGGATGGGTCCTATGATACCTTCTTTCCTTTTTCCAATGGGTCCATGTCCATCATATCCCATTTTTTCCAGAATTGAGAATCCTTTGCCATACTGAGTAGCTTGGACATTAGCCCTTACTGCTTGAGAATCAGTTTCATCCTTGTAGAGCCAATTTAGAATGTCTTTATCATTAGATTCCTTTGCATGGGTTCTAGCTTTTATGAAACGACCATCAAAATGTGTGATAGGTTGTGAGGCTGATTGTGATGAGGTTGATGGTTGACCATAGGATTTTGGTGAGATTAACTAAGAGAGGCAAAGGGATTGTTCAATAGAGTATTCACCTACACCTTTATCTTTGACATGGAATTTCTTCTCAAATTGTTTGGCCAAAGTATTGAGTTGGGCTTCAAGATTGGTAGAAGTAGAGGGGCTAGGTTATTCCTTTTTTTCAAGTTGGTTGGATGAGGAACTTGGATGACTTACTTCATTAGAGGATGTGGCTAGCAGTTTTGGCAATGGATTGGATTGGCTTGGATTATTGGAGGCGTTCGA
Source organism: Sequoiadendron giganteum (assembly GCA_007115665.2). Classification (NCBI taxonomy): domain Eukaryota; kingdom Viridiplantae; phylum Streptophyta; class Pinopsida; order Cupressales; family Cupressaceae; genus Sequoiadendron; species Sequoiadendron giganteum. The sequence goes on from CM021105.1 coordinate 262,185,495, forward strand.
GGTGGAATCAGGAGCTTCATGGTTATGAGGCACAAACACATCTTGGACAACCTTAAGGGTATTGCAATGTCGGAGACTATTGGAATTAGTGGGAATGACAATTTCTTTCCCATTGCAAAGAAATTTTAGACATTGATGGTATGTTAAAGGGATAGATTCCATTTCATTGATCCAAGGATGACCCAAGAGTATATTATATGTCAAATCTTTATCCAGAACTTGACAAACCACATCTCTATGAATCAGACCAACCTGAATTGGTAATACTATCAATCCCTTTGAAGCTCTTTCCTCATCATCATATGCTTTGATGGTGTTCTTCTTCCTTGCATCTATTACATTTTAAGAGAACCCTAGTGTAGAAACAAGCTTTAGAGTACAAATATTAAGACCGGCTCCCTCGTCTATTAGGACGTGCTTGACACAACTTTTATGGATGATGACCTCAATAGAGTGTTGTGTTATGAGGATGGGTGAGAGATACACCATCATTTTATGAAAAGGATAAGTAATGAGGTGCAACTAGATGTCCCACCATGGCTTGGAAAGTGGAAACTTCCAAATCATTTGGTACTGTTGTATCAACCAGGGCTTTTTCCAAGATCTCCTTGCGAACATGTGAGATTTTAAGGAGCTCCAATATTGATATTTGTGTAGGGATCTTTTGGAGTTGATCAACAATGTTATATTTACAAGATGGGGCATCAGGTGTTTTGGAAGTGCTTCCCTTCAAAAAATATTTGGTTTGGGCCCTTGTGGTCATGTTTACGGTTACACTATCTTGTTTTCCTTTGATCTTGATGAAATTAATTTGATTATCTATCACAACCATGTATTTTTGGGTCTTATGGATTTGATTAGAGAGGATGTTGGTGTTTTTGATTGGATGGTTGGTTGTAATAGGATCTGGTGTGTTACTGATTTCAATGTCATTTGTGTGATCTTCAAAGATTGAGATATGATAGATGGTGTTGTCATAAACATAGTTCACACCTTTTCCTTTTCCATTCATGTTAGAAGATTATCCTTTATCATAATTGGGCATAGGGTTTTTGAATACCCCATGATTGGTGTTTGCTTGGGATTCTTCAATTTGTATGACCTTATTGTCAATCAAATCTTGTATCTTGTGTTTTAATTGAATGCAACTATTGGTTATGTGAACTTTGCATCGATGAAATTCACAAAAGTGGGCTTTCTTCCACCATGATGATTTAACTTTGGGTTCAAACCCTCGAGTGTCGAGTAGAGTAATGAGATTTTATGCAATAATTTATTTTAATGCAGATTCATAGGATTGACCCAAAGGAGTAAACTTTATGCAGTTGTTCGATGTTTGGTATGGTAGCCTAGGTGGAGGATTATTATTATTCTGATTTTTGTTCTAATTCGTGTTTGGATTGGGGGTTTGGCATTATGTGCTTCTATTGAATTCTCATGGCCATTATTCTTGTATTTCTGCCAAAACTTTGGTTTGTTGTTGTTGGAGGGATTGTTTGAGTTGTCAATAAACACCTCCATCTTTCCCCATCCTTTTCAAAAACCTTTTCTAGAAATTTGTGGGTCTTGTTGGGCTTGTTGGACATCTTCTTCATTTAGCTCCCTATTTTCGGTTGAATGAATATTATGAAAGGGGTTTTCTTCTTGTTCAACCATAGTATCTTGGGTTTCAATTTATTTTTCTTGGAGTTTTAGCCTTTGGGATCTTGTTTGGACAGGCATAAAAGTGAGGAGGATTTTCTAAATGTTTTTGATCAAATTTTGGGAGTGCCAAAAGGATTGGTTAAAATATATAAAAGCTAGCTTCATTTCGGGATAAAGGATGGTAAATCCTGATGGAGGATGATAAATCATAATGGTGAAATGTAGCTACTAAATAAAAAATGAATGTGATGAAAAAGGCACTTTTGGATGTTTGATCAAAATTTAGATGAGATATTTTCACTTGAAAATGCTGGTTTCAACAAGATTGAGCTCTATTGTATGAATTTATTGGGACGATTAGAATATTGTATTGCCGGTTGTGGAATGAAATAATGATGAATGGGCTGACTATGATTATGCATTTTTGAAAGAGCTATTCGTTGATAATAAGCTTGTGAAGATAAAGGCTCTAAAGAAAAATCATCAATGTATCCCCTATCAAAGTCATGATACCTATGGATGAAAGTTTGATAGTTAAGAAAGACCTTCCTACTTTTGTACAAGAATCATCTCTTCAAAATTTTCTTGTAGCTAAGTTGTTTCTTTGGTTTCTTGATTCTTTTAGCAAGTAATTTCTTGATAAATGTGGTTGATTTCCAATCCCTTAACATAAAATGATTGGTGTAAATGTCACAACTTGATTTGGCCAAGAATTTTTTTTTTTTTTTTGAGAGGGAATATCTAAACTGGATGTTAACTGACAGGCAGAAGGTCAAACTTAGCTCTCTATTTGAAAATTTACCAGATGCACTAAAATAGTGCCTAGATGCATCGAAACTTAGCTATGTTATAGAAAGGTTTGAATGTGCCAGAACAAACTATGGATGCACTATGGATGCACTATGGAAAGGTATGGATGCGCTGCAGGGTTCGATAGATGCACTGAAATAGTATATGATGGGATATGAGAGGAATGCACCAAAACAATAAATGTGAAATATGTAATGTGCATTAAGGTAGTTAATGGATGCACTAAAATATGACAAGGATGCATTGGGGTAGTCACTGGATGCATTGAACCAAATTTTTTTTTCTGGTTTTTGACAATTTGATAGATTCTTTTGGTTTTTGGCAGTGGATTTGAATTGCTTGGTTGAATTATCTTCTGAATCACTTGTTGGATATTTTAGAGTGTAGTGTTTTCTTGAATTTTGATTTAAAACACTAAGGTGAAGACACATCAAACAAGCACAATCCTAGGCTATGTAAAGCAATATTCTTTTGGATTTGACATGGATTTTACTCAACCACACTTATTCTTAGCGGGTCATTTGGAAGCTTGGCTGCACAGGCTCCCCCTTATAGGGCACTCACTTCTCGGGCCAACCAAGCTTCAAAATCCATTGAATCTCCCATGGCAAGTTTTTCACCTCTACTAAAAACTATGAGAATGTGGATGCCTTGGCAATGACTATTGCTGCACCAAAGAATAGAAAGGTAATTTTTGGCTTACTACAACAAAGGGGTTTTAGTAGGGGCATTTCGTTCATGGGGGATTATCCATGCGGAAAGAGACCATTGCTATCCTTCTTGTTAGAAAAATCCTCATGGTACTTGAACTTTCCTTGAGTACCCACATTTATATCCCAGGTGGAAGTCACTTGGCTTTAGCGTGTTCTCGATTGGGTCATTCCCTCCTTCCGAAGCAGGGAGGAAGGCCCTCTAAGGTTCAAAATGAAAATAAAAATGAATGGGTCTAGCTTTTTGATCACCCAGTTAAGGGGAGATCATACTCACTTACCATTCCAAACACAACAAACATGGTGTAAATTTATTCTTCCTAGTTATGGTAGGTTCCTAACTTAACCAAAGGAAATAACAACTAGATTTAACCCTACAACCACTTGTTAGTAGTTTTAGTCCATTATTCTTTGACAACATTATTTTGTTTGTTGCAAAAAGGTCTCTGATTGCATGTAAGGTTCCTACAAAATAGAAAAGTAGAGATTAGTTTCAGGAATCTAGAATTTTTTTGCTAAAAACTAGATGCGCCATTACAATGACCGAATGTGCTAAAACTTAGACTGAATGCACTAATCTAGTTAATGTGCTAAAAGAAAGATCGAATGCGCTAAATGATAGATTGAATGTGCTAAACTAGAAAATTACATAATGAAATTTAAAACCCCCTGATGCACTAAAAGAACAGCTGGATGCATCGAAACAACAACCCAATGCACTGAAACAGAAGCCGGATGCATTGGCAGAGCCACTAGATGTGTCAAAACAGGAACTCAATGTGCCAAAATAGAAGCTTGATGCGCTGGAGAAAAAATCGTATGCACCGTTTTAGAATATTTGATGAAACCTGTGAATAAAATCCCAATAGAAAACAGATTAAAATATGGGGCTCGACCCCATGGTGGGCGCCAATTTATGTGTATCAACATGATAAAACAAAACACACATCCATGCAATGTATTACATAAAAGGAATCTAAATAGCAGAATTAAAAACTACAACTATCCTCTTAATTCATTCCATGGTTCTCTAGTCTTAATGAACTCTGAAATTCATGTTCTCAGATCTTATTAATGCTACACATGAACCTACAAAGATGACAACTTAATAAATGAGATGCTATTATGCAATCTACATGCCTATATTTTTGTATTTTTAATATTTGATGCTTGAACACTAAATGATCCTATGAGGAGGTGTTGTTAAAATCAAAATGTTTCTAAGACTAATGATGCTATTCTAATGGAAATGCTACATGAAATATGTAATAACTAAACTATTCAAATTGAAATTTCCATAATAAATCTAAATGAAACTAAGATGCAAAAAATAACTACACTGCTTCTCCAAATGCTCTCAAATTGCACTAAGAATTTTGTAGCATAAGTTTGTGATCTAAATCCTTATGAAATGCTGTAGAAATGTGCTTTATTTATATATTTTTCAAGGCTCAAGATGATGTGGCAATGATGGATGGTCAAGATTGTGATCCTGCGACATCAATGATGGACCACAAGGAGGTTGGAGAGAACCAGTGAGATGGTTCCCTTTCATAAAAATCGTTGCCAAGTGTTAGAGAGAATCAAAGAGAAGAAGGAGCCATGTGTCCATATTGGTTCCAAATTGGTTGCAAGTTTGTTGATGATAATTCATATTTTTCAATTTAGAAAATTCAATTTCATGTGACACATGGTGAGGTGGCAGGTGAGTTGCAAGTGGTTAGAACAAATATGGAGACATGTGCTAATTTGAATTAAAAATTCAAATTTAAATCGAGGGAAATTAATTAAAATAAAAATTATTTTAATTTGACCATTTAATTAATTTAGGAAGAAAGTGATTTTGGAAAAGAAGAATTGAGGTAATGAACCATATAAATAAATTTATCAATTTATTTATAATACTAGAGGACTTAGAAATTATTAATTAAATAAAAAGTATTTAACTAATTTATGCTCCGGTTCATTTTTATGTGTATACATATGCAATACCTCATCTAATGAGGGCACTGAGAATTATCCTTGTTTGATGCTATATTCAGGTTCTAGAAGTCTATGCACAACCTAATTTTTTCGTTCTTCTTCCTAACTCGAACCAAATTTTCCACCCAAGTGGAGTGTCTAACTGGTAAAATGATTCTTGTGAACAACAACTTTTGGACTTCTTTGTAAATGATAGGCTCTAGCAATGCATTAATTGGGTGCTAATGTTGCCGAAAGGGTCTCACATCTAACTTGAGAGGGATGGTGTGAGTGATGATCAAAGTGTAATATGTTTTCAAGTTTTCAAAACTCCAGGAAATCACATCATGATACATACACATGGCATCAACAATCCCCTTCCTTTCTTCTAGTGTGCACACTTTTCCAATGAACACGTTCTTGACTTCTTCAATTGTTCCTAGGTTATAAGCATCACATTGATTGTTAATGGAGTCCTTCTTTGCTTGTTGATCCTAATCCCTTATCTGATCTAAGTCAAAAATCCATTCTAGCTAAACCATGCCTCAATGTATTGTGGTTTTTTTTAGATTGATAACTCCCTCTATGTCCAACTCAGCTTCTTTAGGCTTCAGTTCATCAATAATTTGTGTTGCAAACACATTAGGGCTTGTGATGAAATCCAATCTATGCTTGTAATCATTAAACACTTGGAAATTGGTGATGTTGTCTAGTACTGATAGAGTGGAAGTAAGTTCAACAATGAACTTTCTTAGGCTAGTTAGGGAGAGTGGCTATAAGGTACTAGCTGCTTGGGCTAAGGCATCAATAGTATGATTCTTGGAATGAGGGATCAACTGAATGTTGAATGCATCTAAACCTTCTATGAGATCCCATACCCTATGCCTATAATTTTCTAACCTTCTATTGTGGTAGGAGTACAATTTCCTTAGTTTTTTTACAACTATCTCAAAGTCACCAAATACTTGAAGCATTTTAACCTTCTTTCTTAGTGTCATCAAGAGACCATGAACTAATGCTTCATATTCTGCTACATTGTTGGTGCACTAAAATTGAAGTCTATGAGCAATAAAGTATGTCTTACCCATTGGGCTAGTCAATTCAAATCCAGCCTTGGCTCCTTGCTTGGACTTGGACCCATCAAAGCACAACGTCCAAAACTTGGGTGAATCTTTGACCTTGGGGCCCTTGAGGCACGCTTCCTTGCCTAGTAGTGTATTTTCCTCAATAGCCTTGGATGACGGTGTAGTCTTTGAATAACTCTAATTTGGTTGCATTGTTTTAAGTTTCCCTTTTGGGGTGATTTCTCCATTAATATGCTTAATTTTTGTTTGGCATATACATCATTTGAATTATGAGTGGGAAGCATTATGTACCCTACACCAACTAGGTTATACGAGCTCCCAAAAGTCCATCCTAGCTCCTAGGATGAGTTAATCTTGCACACATTTATCTATAAAATATTGGAAGCCATCCAAAAATCCAAAATTACCACCCTTGTAGGGTTCTTCATCATCTGATTCAATCAACACCTTTGTGCTCTTAGGGATGTAGGTTAAGTTGTTAGGCAAGTTGGTTAGCACAAGAAGGACTTCTTCAACCACCTCTTCCTTATGATACTCTTGCTCATCCAAATATCCTATGGAACAATAATTTCCCAATTCTGTTTTAGCAAATAGTACCTCATTCGTCTTATACTTTGTGATCATGAATTTAATACGAGGCTCCCTATCTATATGAATTTGGTTGGGTAACCCTTTCCATGGAATTCATAAGTGAGAATAATTTGTAGCAACATATCCATTTAGTGCCTGGGTGAAATCTCGTCCAAGTATGATGCCATATGTATTTGGGATGTTAGTGACTTTTATATCAATGACATGTTGCACCCTTGGATCAACAACAATCTGCGTAGGGATCCGATTGATTTCTCCAACTATACTGACCTATTTATTGTCCAATTGGGTTACCTTCCATCAGGAGGGTGTTGGAGTTATTCCTAGAGCTTTACATACTACCAAGGAAATGAAATTGGCAGAAGCTCCTGAATCAAGCAAGAAATTATGCAAATTCTTTCCAAATATTATGATTGTTGTTAGGAAGGGAGAGGTCTCCATCTTCCCTTGAAACAACCTTGCCGAAATGTCAACTTGGGCTACTTGACCCTTGTATTTATCATTATTCCTATTTTGGATTTATGCTTGATCTTATTCTTTAGCAGGTTGTTTATTTTCTTGTTGATTTCAAGGATGATCCATTTTCTTCACAAAGATCTATCGGATGACAGGCTCATTTTATGATTCATCAAAGGAAACCCTCTTAATGGGCACCTCTTGGGATGAATTAGATGAGGTAGTCCTAATTAGAATTCTAAAAAAATCATTCCTAACTGCTAGGACTCTAAGCAATTTTAAGGTGAACAAGCTCAATTTAACCTTCTTAAATTCTTCTGCCACATACTCCCGCATTTTCTTTATTTCAGCTTCAAAAGAATTACCTTGGGAGGAGCTGGTAGGCTGATTTTGAGTTTGGTTATGTTGTCTATTCTTATTGAGGTATTGGGTGGTCACATGAGGGTAACATGGGTTATTACTAGCATTTGGATCAGGAGGAGTGCTAAAGTTATTAGGCGGGCTAGAGGTTGTGAAGGGGTCACCTACTTGCCTATTTCTCAAATTATATGGAGTTTCTCTTTGATGTAAAATTTGAACCTCGTCTTCACATGTCTCTTCCTCATCTACTGGACCATTATCTACCGAATTGAAGAGCTAGGATAAAGGACTTTCATTAATTACCTCTTTTTCTTCTTCATCCTTTGGGGCAATGATCTCTTTCTTAGGTACGTTGCTCTCACCCTTCGGGAAAAGAGCTTGGTTAACCACCAACACTGAGGAATCATATGGTTGAGAAGGAACTAGGTCCCTACATCCTGATCCATCCATGGTTTTTTGTATCTCCACCAAGAAGATTTCAATGACGGTCTGGAACTCCGGACAATCCAACTCCGAATGCTTGCTTGTTTTGTGGATACGACACCAACCAAATAAGGTGGCCTTTGCCAAGTATACTCCACTTGTTGTCTTGTCACTACTGCTTGGTTGGTCAAGAGGCATGGGAATGCCACCATTTTTTGGCCTTGTATTCCACATTCTATTCTTTGTGAAGGCCTCCTTTCGAAGTTCTGCTTCGAGTTCTGCCCTCTTTCATAATTTTGTCCGAAAGAAGTACTCACATAATGGCCATTGAGGTTGAGATTAGATTAAATTCTTCATTGGGATGCCTGTAGTTGGTTATTCTAATTTCTTAAATGCATCATTTTATTTGACATATTCTTGACCAATTTTGTCAGCTCATCTATCTGATCTCTTTTTGCATTGCTCGGTTGTGAGGTGGAACTTTGAAGGAAGACTGCCTGTACTGCTGGTTGGTTTTATTGAGCGGGTGGGAACTCGGAGCTTTGGAGGTATTCCAACACTTGGGGCTGCTAAACATAAGCTTGTTGCTGCTGCAGTTGTAGGTATTGAGGCAAGGAGGTGCTTGGTTCAATGGTTGTCATAGATGAGGCATTATCGAAAGTTGAGGAACTTGATTCATCAATGGAATTTGATGTGCCAAAGTATGGGTAAGTCCTTGGATCTATGTTGGATGGGAAGGTGTCCCTAAGGAGGGAATTAGACAAAAAATGTGTTGTCTTGGGTCGATGCTTTCTATGACTGCTTCTACGTAGATGTCCACCAACTTGCTCAGTGGCAGGCACATCCTTTTCACCAACACAGAAGTAAGATTGTCCAAGGTGGTGTAATAAGACAATCAGGTTGAGAAATCATCAAACACATAGGGTGGTTGCAACTTCATGTATGCTCAATGAAATATGTCATTGAAGGAGCTGATAGGTTCATTAACTTCCCTTCAAATAGACATGAACTGTTGATATAACTCAGAAGGGCTGATAGGAATCTTGAATTTTTGCAAGAAGGTGTTCTTTAGCTGACCCCAAGTAGTTATGGTCCTTTTTGGCAAGTGGATGTACCAATAAAAGTCCTCATCCCCCAATGAGTAAGGGAAGAGTTTCCAAGCCATGTATTCATGTTCAATCTACATATCTTTCAAGGTTGCTTGAAAGATTTTGATGTGCTCTTCTACTATCCTTTATGGATCTCGAGGATGAAACTTAGTTCAAAAGCTTTTTGGATTCTTAGGAATGTCATGATAATTATTGAAGTATAGAAGAGATGGGTTATTACCCAACCATGCAATGGGAGGCAATGGTGGAGGCGGTTACGCCATGGTGGCTTGAGGCTACAAAGGGATGACAATAGTTCGAACAATGCCTTAGAAGTGAAGGGCTGGGAGGGGGCAACTCCCTGGCTGTGGGAGATGAGGGGTTGGAAGGAAGTTTGGATTGATTGGGAAGAGGAAGGTGGTACCAAATTTGAAGGAGAATGGGGTGAAGGGATGGAGGAAGAAGGTAAGGATGGGGGTGAAGTAGGCTGGTTAGATGTGGCTGAGGCAGATGCTTCCCCTCTCTTCACTCTCTTAGCCTTTGTAGGGGGTGGTAGTTCTTGGAAATCCCCTTTTTTTGGTGTAGATTTGAGGACTTTGTGGAACCTCTCAGGGGAGAAGGAACCAATTTGATCCAGCCTAGCAAAAAGGAGGCCCTCCTTCTACCGCTAGTTCTACTAATGGGTGTTTTTTCACTTCTCAACACAGGAAGCACACAAGTATGTTGCCTCTTTTTAAAGACAATCCCCTACAAACAAGTTGTAGAAAATTATCCCAAGGTCTCTCAGGTGTTAGGTCATGAATTGAAAAAATAGCTTAGTTGATTGATGTGGTTTTCTGGTAATCACAAAGGGAATTTATGGTTCACTAAGTTGAAAATAATTAGATCTTCAAATAGAGCTTCTTGAGATTCTTGAAATGAGTTGCAATTTCTGTAGGTTCAAAACAACAATCTAAAACTCCATGTTCAACATCATATTTGGGTTTACAATGATGCTAAAACCTTGCTCTAAATTCTATATCAAAGAAAATTCAAAAGGGAAAAGGGATAGAAGAGTTCCTAGACCTACAACTAGTGATGAACAGTGATAATGGAGGATGCTACAATGGACATCCTTCCCAATACTAAGTTCCACTTAACCAAAATGTCAAACAGTCTCATGAAACTAGTGCTATCTTCTAAGGTCTACAAATTTTCAACTATTCATTCACCATAAAGCATGAATAAAATATGAAGTTTAAGTGCATCAATAAGTTAATGTTCAGACTAGCTTTACATTGTTGTTCATCATCAACAAACAACAAAAAACATGAACATGGAAGGGCATCAACACCATAACATTCTTCACTATCAATGTGCAACATGAACTAAAAAGATAAAAGAAAACTCTAAAACATTTAGAAAATAAAATAAAATCTATCTAGATCTATCAATTTTGAGGAGATGAATCATGCAACATGTGAGAAACACAAGAATCCACCAAAACAATGAAATTCTATTGAAATTTCTGCAGCATGCCTTTACATAACAATTCAACTCTCCCTTTGAAAATGAGAGGGGGCCCCTATTTATAGTTTTCAAAAAGTGAAATGAATGTCCAGGATTTACTTTCATTATGTGGCCAAGATTAATTTTACATTAAGGTTTCACCTACCCTAAAAAAATATCAATATAAAATACATCTTTGTCTTTTTCCTATTTTTTCCTTTAGTGACTGTAGTTGTAGCAAGTTTTTCTTCTAGTGACTGCCTTCCTTTTCAGCTACACTATTAGAAAATCCTCATCTATCACTGGCTTCCCTACATTTTTCTAAAGAGTGGCATACTCCACAAGTTTTTCAATCAGAGCTTGAAGCTTATCCCACTCCATAATGTCAGATTGGAGGATTTGAAAGCACAACTTCTTGAACCTCCGAGTGATTTTCTGCCAGTGCTTATTGCACTTAGGCGTGGCCTTGTGTTAGGGTTAGAAGGCAGATATATAACAAGTTAAATGCAGATTTGAATAATAAAATAGACTAATAAAACACACATAGAAGACAACACAGAGAATTTAACGTGGTTCACCCAATTTGGGCTACATCCACAAAACCGTAACCATCCAATGATTTTATTATCTAGTGCATAACCTATTACAATATTGTGAATAATTCCATCCAACAAATCTCCATCCCAGATGCTTATAACAATCTTTTAGAAGCTTCCATAAATTAGGGTTTACAAAGTTGAATTTTTCCTTTTTCGGTGACAAAGGATACATGAAGAGTGTACAGTACTAAAAATGTACAGTATAACATGATCAGTCGCCACATACCAACACCTTGGCTACCTATTCAGACTATGTGAATGCCCTTGAAAAAAATTCCATGAAATCTAATGTAAGTGCATATGCTACCCCTTGCTCCATCTTCTTGTGGAAGTATGGTTTGATTTTCTCTGGATCCAATTCCAAGGAGGGCATGTCATAATCTGTCATCATTTTGAGGTAGTCCTCACTGTCTATTTTATGCTCCACAACCCATTCAAGGTATAATTAAACCTCATGCAACACCCTCTTGAGGACATCATTTCTACGATCTAGGCCCATTTTACAGGTCTCCACCAGCTAGTGATCATCTTGTCGTTGGGGTAGCATGGCAGCTTATAAGGCCTATCAAAGAAACCTTTTGCTCTTATGTATGTAAATTATTGGAATTTTATGAACATGTACCCAAACCTCTGGATGAACGCTCTGGTACTATGTGAGACTCTTCTCTCAAAGTATCCCCCCAAAAGTCGGATAATATACCCAATAAAGGCATCATTCACCCTCCGATAATCTTTCTTAAAGTTCTTGTATTGTAACTAAGGGTATCTGTCGTAGACTTTAAGCTCTCTCCTTGCATCTGGATTAGACACAATAGAAAGGCCTTTATATGAGAATGGTTCCGCAAGGAGATACACAAAATAGGAGGTCATATAGAACTAGGAGGTCTTCTTTATAGCCATCAGTTCGCTATGGATGTTATCACGGATGATATTTTCCCAACGAAACTTTGTTTTATCTCAGATGATTTCTTTGATAAAGTAGAAAATCCATTCTTGAAAGAAGCCAGTAATGGAGAGGCCCATTACCTTGCTAAGTAGAGCAACCAAGTCATGGTACTCCTCATGGAAGTCACTTTTGAATAGTTCTTGTGGTACTTTAGCTACACTACCCCTCTTATCCTTTAACCAATGTTGGTTGATTAATTTCTTGCATGATAGGGGGTCTACCTTCCACATGTTCTCAACATATCCCTTCTCAATTTCTTCCATCTTATCAAATGTGGGAATATGAAATGTTTGGCCTATAGACCTAGCTGATAAATCTACTAATACTTTTCCATTTTAATTGATGATCTTTTTGCTGCTATGATAGCACTCTCTACATGGCATCACTAGTTCCAGAGAAATGAGCATAGAAGGGAAGCTGACTGCCTTGGCGAGGCCACTCTTTTTTATTTTTAATGCATTTTTTGTTCTTAGGTTGACCATCAGCCTCTATCTGAACTCATCAATGTCTATGTGCTCAAGGTTAGTCTTTGACATGGTGCCCTAATTAGAAGCAAGTGTGGAGGTGCACTCCACATCATGGAATAGATACCTCATTTGATATGTTTCTTCCTTTTCCCTTGGTGCTTTGGCAGGATTTTTTCCTTTCTCTTTCTCTGTAGACTTCCCCGATAGTCCCATAGAAGGTTTCATATATTCTGCAAACAAAAATGTAGTAAGCATATTCACATGAAAAGAATCAGGGAATTGTTAGTTAAATCCTAAAAAAAAGAGGGTTAGATCAACAATTCATCTCCAAAAGATCATAAAATCATTAACATTCATCATTACTCATCATTTGAGGCTTGTTTGGGTCAATTAAAGGAATGCAGGCCTAGGGATGCAGGTTTACCTTGGCTAGTAGCTGTTAGGAGTGTTTAGGAGGAGGATGGTGTAGGGGTCATGGCAGCCCGTAGAGGCCACCTGAAATCAAAGTTACACATTTGAAGATTGAAAGTCAGTCAAGGCCCTAAGGAATTTGGTACATACGAAAATCAATTTTGAAGCCTTTGGAGACATTTAAGTGGTTTCTTTGTCTATGTGGGTTCAAGGAATGCGAAAGCCAGAGGCACCAAATTTTTTTTAGAGCTCTGCCATTAAGAAACAATGGTCATGAGGTAGGAACCCGCATGAGGAATCCCCACTATGCATGACCCATAGGCGACTTGGACGATCTGAGCATCATCGCCTTTTGTTCAGTCATTTGGATGTTTATAGGTAGGGACTGATGAGAGGTCATTAGGAGATGGTTTTTCAAGGATGGAAATGATGGCACAACATCCCACAAGTAGTGGTCCACATTGGTAGGTTCATGAAACTCCTTGGAATTCATTTTATTTGAAAGGACTTAGGTGGTGGAGGAAGACTGAGGCTCCACCATGCAGATGGAAGGAAAGGCATGGCTATCAGCAAATGGTGGTCATATGACAGCAGGCCACAAGCGGCGGCCTGCATGAGAAAGCCCACATACATCATACTTAATCATTTTAGTGTTGAATACTTTGAGGGAAATGGTGGGGTTAGAGTCCGTAGAGTGGACCGATGTGGGTCCTCAGCCGATTGCAAATGGAAATGACATTGGGGCAGTCTGTAGATGGAACCCCACAAAGTGTGGTCCACAAGGAGTTTTAAACTTACATTTTTTGCGTGTAGAATTCAGACAAGGAGGACCGTGGGGTTCATGGTGTGGGTAGGAGAAAGGACCTCATTGCTTGGGAATGGCACTGAGACAGTGGTGAATTGAAAGCAAAGGTCCACAAGGAATGACCTGCAAGGCGAATTAGGTTTGGCATCGAACTCAGTGAAACCCATGATGCGAGAAGTAGGCATGGGACAAACATTTAAGAATGACAACAAGGTCGGTACCATCTGCATGCGGTGGCTTGCAAAAGTGGACCCGCAAGGGTTCTCTGATCTTATGTATTTTCACTTAATATTTCAAAGGTAGGGAGTAGACAGTGTCCCTCCAAATGCGGAAGTCCGCAAGAGCAGACCCACAAGACCCCAAGGATCAAGTTTGTGTTTTAAGGTTATATTGCTTCTGGCGGTGGTGATAATGATGTGGGCCACAAGGGTTCGATCGTGCTATGAAGAATGGTGACAATGAGGTTAAGTTTTACAAATCCCTAAGAAACCATGTTTGATTGATTTTCAAAGGATTTCTTAGATGGGTTTATGCAGAATTTCAAGGTTATTCAGTTGCCCCAAAAGTTTGCAAATTTTGCCTTAAAATTTTTATTGTTTTTTGAAAACTTAACTCAAACGATGTTTTAGGCTAGCGGCAATAGACATACTTGAAGATCTCAAAGAAATTGATGGATTCCAAGCTCTAAATCTTCTAGGAGGTCACACGAGTGTGAAGGAGGCGATGAATGCTGGCTCTTTTTGAAAAATTCTGACTGGGTGCAGGGTGAAAATGATAGGTCGGATCAACTATTTATAGGAAAATATGTATTTATGACCCGAATTCAATGCTCGTACAGTTGTTGGTAGGGCAGTTGGGCATGGACTTCAAAAGAGCGGCGGTAGGAAATTTGGGACCTGCAGGGTGGAGGGAACCTTAGCCACGGTCTCTTGGTGGTTGACGGAAGAGGGTGACCACAAAGGATGTGGGACCTGCCATTTGGGCGGATGTCCTGCATTGGCTGCTGGTGAAACGATGAAGACAAAGTAGCAACATGCAAAGGGAAGCCCGCAATGGCAGACCGACAAGAGGTGAAGGATGCCAGTTTGAAAAGGCTAAGGGAAACCTACCAAGCACACTCTATGAAAGCCAAGAACTTAGGAATTTTTTGGGAGGTGAATTTTGGTCAACTAAAGATGATGAATTTTAGAGTCCTTGACCATTTGACGCTTAAAAATAGGGGCATGAAAAACAAGGAAAAAGCAAAAAAGTGACCCGACGATGGTGAAAAGAGAGGGTCCCCGTTCTGAATGGGGTATGTGTGCTATAGGTACAACAAATGTACCTATACATATTATGATTCATTTGAATATGTACCTTATTTTATGGACTCTAAATGGACTGTGGATATGGACTATGGACATTATCATGGAATTTGATGATGGACACTATTATGGACTTTTTATTTTTGATATATATATGATATGATGGATGTTGATGGTTCTCTATATATATGATGCCTATGTGATGTTTTGGGACGTTTATTATGCATATGTGTATGATTATGATTATGATGAATGCATTTATGATGGCATGTATGATATGTATTATGCCTAACAGTGTGTGATCTATGATGTGATGATTTATGATGTGGATATGAGACTAATGTTTTGTGACGTAGGTGGCGATGCGATTATGATTTATTATGTATGGTGTGTGGTTTATAAGATGGATATGTGTTTATGCATGATGTACTTGTTTAGTTTAATTATGAATGTGTGATATGCATAATGTTATGGATGGGCAACCATATGAATATAATGTAATGATATGCATGTAATTAAGTGAACCTAATGCAATGAATTAAGATGCTAAGAATAACAAATCATATTAATCTAAAATGCAATGGATTAAGATGCTTAGAATAACAAATATATGTTAATCTAAAAAACTTAAAATTATAATGATAACGAAAAAAAAAATGAGATGATAATGAAATAGATAAATGCAAGGTGGAATGAATAATGATGGGTGATGTAGTGCACCTACCAAAACTGTAGGGACCCTGATAGGAAGAATAGGTGGAGGGATGACACTTGCACAACCAAAAATCAATGACCATAGGTTGGGGAAAAATGGATTGGGATAAATATCATGCAATGGGAGAATAAATGAAATGTAAATCTAATTCCATTTTATCATATTAAGAGCATTAAATTTTTCTATATCATAGGACATGATATGCCATGGTATGTAGAACCAAGGCTAATGAGTGTCAAATGCATAGGGAAAACACAACAAACAAGAAGGTTATCCCAACACCTCAAAGTCACAAGGACTTTGGTCAGGTCTGATGTTGGAATAAACACAAGTGCAAAGGATGCTCTAGTGTAACACAAGACCACAAGGATCTTGGTGGGTACTACGTGGGACAACTAGGAAGACAATATCACACCAAAAAATCAAGATATGCCCCTATGTTTAGCAATAAAAGAACACCATGATATGATGGATCGTGTCGACCCTAATGAGGTATAATAAGAAGCTCAAATGATAAAAAATGCAAAAGCACCAAAAGATCACAACAAAATTCAAATATAATTTTCCATAGGACAAATAGGTGAATGGGATTGATGCAATCTGATTTAAGGAAGGATACATCTTGTTAAGACCAAATATGGAGGGTAGATTAGTTGATCGACATGACTCGAGATACTCAAAATGGATTGAATCTCATGACACCGGTGTATTTTGTTATTAAGAAGCAGCTGGATAGGGAAACACTTGATGACATGAAATAAAACCAAGAAACACTCTAAGGATAGACCTAGGGGCTGGGGGCTGATCAAAGATTAGCCTTGCCTATGTGAAATCATAGAGCCCTTGTAGTTCAATAAAAGACTGACAATTAACCATGGATAAAAGTAGAAAGAGGAAAATGGAGAGCTAGATGGATGATGAGGAATGACACAAAAGGATGGAAAAAATCCTTAAGGGCTCATCAAATATGGCCTTGCCTACATGAAAGCGTAGAGGCAACGTAGTTCGACAAAAGGACTAAAGATGACATGAGACCTAGTGATAAAATGCACGATGGATGATCTTAGATGGGGCCACAAGAATGAAAAAATGACACCAATATACATGTGATCAAAAGATCAAGATTTAGGATATAAAATCTAAACATCCAATGTTCAATAAAAATACACCAAGAAGTGGATGATAGGATGTTGATAAGGGATGGATGTGATAGGATGCCAGGATAGGATGGATGCAAGCATATAGTAAAATAGGATGCAAGGTAGATAAAAATTAAGCCCTCTATGATTGGTGCTTGTTGCTAGGTTTTAATCAATCATACTTATCCAAGGTGCCACCAAGGGTGGTTTTCACCATAGGATGCATTATTTCTCTTTACTATTTTTGGATTTTTTTTACTATTTTTTTTTTGTATTTTTGTGGATTTTTTACCTTTTTTGGTATTTTTTCAAGTAGGGGTAACCCAACTAACTCAAGTGTAAAACCATTTCAAGTGCATGATATTGATGGGTTACTCCAAGGGTTCCCCCTTAGGTGTAGCAAGCCAATATACCCCATAACCATACTTTGCAATGATGAAATATGGACCCAACCAGTTGGCCTCAAATTTTCCTTTCCTTTCTCAATCCTATTGGGTACGATGATTCTCTTTCAAGAATAGATCACCAAATTGAAATTGATAGGGATATAACTTCTTGTTAGAGCTCCTCCTAAGCTGATACTAGTATTCTTGAAGATGATTATAGGCTTTAAGACGCTTCTCATCACTGATCAAATTATTCAGGGAGATATAGAGTGAGGGGATCTCAATTTCGATCAATAAGATGGCATCTACTCCATAGATGAGGGAATATGGGGTTGCATTATTAGGGGTGTGGATGGATGTGCGATAAGATCAGAGGGTGGGATTAAGGTGGAGGTGCCAATCATGACTAGTATTATTGACAACCTTCTTAAGGATTTTGATGAGATTTTTTTTGGTAGCCTTGGCTTGTCCATTAACTTGAGGGTAATAGGGAGTTGACCAATGATGTTGGGTGTGGTATGTTTCAAAATGTGTTTCATGTACTAATTTTTGAAAGGCTTACCATTGTTGGTAATGATGGTGGAGGGGATACAATATCTGCAAATAATATGGTAGAGGATGGATTTGGATATCTGAAAGCTAGTGATTTGGAAAAGTGGAATCACTTCCACCCATTTAGTGAAATATTTAGTGGCAATTATTATGAAGGTATGGCCATCAGATGAGGGAGGATAAATCTTTCCAATTAAGTCAAAAAACTATTGTGAGGAAGACCATGGTGCAATGATAGGTTGTAGATCTTTTATAGGAGCACGCATTAGATCTGCATGTTGTTGACATGGTACACATATCTTGACAACTTAAAAAGCATCATGCTCCATGATTGGCCAATAATACCCTGCTTTGAGAAGTTTCTTCGCCAAGGCCATCCCATTAGTATGATCCTCACAAACACCACTATGCACTTCGTTTAATGTAATGTGAGATTCTGATTCATTTAGACATTGAAGGAGAGTGTCATCATACCCTTTATAATAAAGCATATCCCCTAAAATTGTGTAATGGGAAGTGTGTTGAATAAAATATTTTCATTGGTTTCAGGTTAAGTTGGGTGGTAAGATGTTGTCATGGAGGTAGGTGTAAATATCATGGTACCAAGGTGACTGAGGACCTACAATGTCACACACCATTTTTTATCAAGGATTTCATATGTTGGGATTAGTAATTTCCCCACTAAGAACTCAATATGTTCGGTCTTTAGGCATGTCAATAAGGGGAACCAATTGTGGCCATTGCATCGACAACCTTGTTTTGTAATCTAGGAACCTGATCAAACTAGATATGATTGAAGTATCTCTTAAAAGAGTCAAACATGTGCTTATAAGGGAGAAGCTTATCATCCTTAGTCTGAAACTCATCATTGACCTATTTGATTATGAGTTGTGAATCACCAAAAACATGAAGACATATTATATTCCATTGAACTGTGATTCTAAGGCTTGTGATCAAAGCTTCATACTCAACTATGTTGTTCATGCTAATCTGAAGGACTTTGGGATATAGTCACCTTGTGGGGTGATGAAGAGGATACCTACGTCAACTCCATTTTGAGTTTATAACCCATCAAAATATAACGTCTATGTATTAGATTCTGAGACTGTGAAGATTGATTCATCAGGGAATTTTTCCACTAGTGGATAAACATCTACAAGAGGAGCATCAACCAACTAATTTGCAATAGCCTTCCCTTTGATTGCCTTTCAGTCTGCATATTCAATATCAAACTCACTAAGGAGCGTAACCCACTTGGCCATGCAACTAGTTAGTGAAGTTCTTGGTAATAGATATTTAAGTGGGTCAACCTTGGATATTAGTTTGATTGGATGACTGAGCATGTAATGACATAGCTTTTATGAAATAAAGACAACTTCAAAGAAATATTTCTCCATGGTAGAATAGTTAAGCTAATATCTCATGAGTGTACCCCTAATGTAGTAGATGGATCACTCTTTGGAAGATTCATCATTTTGGGCTAAAAATGCCCCTAGTGCAACTGAAGTGGCTGAAATATATAACAATAATGGTTTGCCAGGAATGGCCGGCATTAAGATTGGTGGGTTGGTGAGATACTCCTTGATCTTATCAAATAATTTTTGACATTGCGGATCCATTTGAAAGTTATGTCTTTGCATAGGAGGAGTAAAAGACTGACATTTTTTGGCAAGTTGGATGATGAATCACCTAATAGACTGCAATTTCCCTTATAGGGTTATTAACTATTTGAGATTTCTAGGTGGGGGTATTTCTATTATAGCCTTAACTTTTGCTAGATCGACTTCAATACCCTTTTTGGAAACAATGAAGACCAATAGTTTGCTAGATGTGATGTCAAAAAAACACTTTTTTGGATTCAATCATAGTTTATACTATTCCAACTGCTCCAAGATCTATCTTAGGACCTTAGGGTGATCCTCCCTAGTTTTTGACTTTCCTAGCATATCATCAACATAGTCTTCCATTATAATGTGGATGAGATCATGGAAGATAACTGCCATGGCATGCTGATATGTTTCCCCCACATTCTCAAGACTGAAGGGCATGACATTGTAGAAGAATGTACCCTAGGGGGTAGTGAAAGTAGTTTTTAATTGGTCTTCGAGAAATTTTTCAATCTGGTTATATCCTGAGAATCCATCCATGAGGGATAGAATGGCATGGCTTGCTATAAGATCCACTAACATATAAATGTTGGGAAGTAGAAAGTCATCTTTTAGACAAGCTTTGTTGAGATACCTAAAGTCTAGGCATATTCTAACTACCCATTGGTCTTGGCCATAGACACTATATTTGATATCCACTTTGAGTAATCAATTGGCCTGATAAATCTAGTTGCCAATAACTTCTCTAGTTCCATCTTAATAAGAAAGGGCACTTGCAGATGAATTTTTTATAAGTTTTTGTTTGATTGGCTTGGCATCTAGATGGACATAAATATGGTAGAAAACCAAAGCAAGATCTATCCATGGCATATCAAAATAAGACCATGCAATGTTAATGATGCCTTCTTTTAGTAGATTGACAATGATAGGATACTCCTCTTCGGACAAGGATTTTTCCACGTAGGTGATTTTAGGTTCTTCTTTTATGCCTAGATTGACTTCTTGTGTCTCTTCAATTATGATTGAATATCATTTAGACAAGTGAGTTCTGAATAGGGGAAGATGAACATCCCCATCTTCTAGTGCCTCATCAAGGTTTTCACCAGAGGGTACACCCTTTATTTTACTTTTGTTGAGTCAAGAAGTGCCTCAGAAAGGTTTTCACTAGGTGACCCTTTTTTTTTTCTTTTTTCTTTTTTTCTTTTTTTTTTATTAGGGTGTTCATCTTCCCCCAATCCCATAAGGTGTAAGTATGCTTCCTCTGAAGGAAATATATCAACTAGTGCACTCCCTCATAGGTCCCAATCAATGAGGTCAATATGACAGAGCGAAAGACTAATTGAGAAAATGGAGGTAGAATCAAAGAGGGAAGGAAGATCCATGCTATCATAAGAAAGTATGATATCCTCTTCTTTAGGTATGTCCTCAGAAAAATCATCTTCTGAGTTAATATTATTCGAAGTACTAGTAGATACAATAAACCCCTTTTGTTTCTTATCATAGCCTAGCCCCAACCGTGTAGGACATGTGGGTGTTTCAATGGGTTGTCTACCTTCCATGTTCATCAACACCAAGCCATCCTCCTTAATAGTTATACTTTTCTACTAGCTTGGAAGCACAAGGATAAAATTCTTGGAAATACTCAATAAGGGGAGGAAAAGGTTCAGGTTCCTCTCTATAAACCCATTGAATAATGTCTTCATCCACCTGATCTTGTAATGTGCTTGGAGACTGGAATGTTATAGAAATGACATTATTGGAACTAATAGTTTTGGTCTTTGATTCTTCCTTCGGTACAGACTAAGACAGTTGGTCATAAGTGTGGGGAGATGGAGGCATTATTTACACATTAAGTGTGGTACACATCTCATACTCCACACAACCCTTGTCAATGATCTATACTTTAGTGATGGTAGATTTAGATGTGGAAGATGGAATGGAGGATGTATTGGATGATGGATTGCAAGATAGAATGGATTATGGAATGAAGGATGTTTTCAGAGGAGTCCCCACTTCTATTCTAGGAAAATGTTGTGAATGCGGGAAAGAGGCCTCAAGAGTATGAGAACACTCAAAAGGCTGGGGGTTGGCATGGATGGTGACTTCAACCCCATTATATGGAAGCTTCAGACACTGATGGTACATGGAGGGGATATCTTGCATGACACGAATCCATGGTCCATTGAGGAGAAGGTTATATGGTAAGTCTAGATCAAGGACATGGAAAGTGATGTATTGGACAACTGGACCAACCAAGATGGGAAGACAAATAATACCCTTTGAATCTCTTTCTGCATTTCCATATTACTTGATTGTGATAGTTTGATTGTCTAAGTCAATCTGAGTATACCCCAACTATTTTATGAATTTTAAAGTGCATATATTTAGGGAAAACCCATTATCTACCAAGACCCTCTTAACCTTGTGTCAGGTAATAAGGAATTCATTATGAGCTAGATCAATTGGTGGTATATGATTTTGGCTAAAACCCAACTGATAGGTAGATGATAAATGTCCCACAAGAGCTTGAAATTGAGTGGGATCAATATCATTCAAAACATGTGTGTCTTATAAGGCTTTTGTGCTCTTGATGGTCTAGGGAAGACCTTAGCAATTCTAGGATAGATATTTGTGCAAGGGTCTTTCCAAGGTGATCAAGGTTGTATTGCAAGCTCATAGGTGCGGGTTGGGATGAGGTGGAAGGCCTTGGAATTAATATGCATGTTTTGCAGGTGGCAACAACACACTGGGGATCTTTTCCTTTGAATAAAATCATGGATACATGTGGGTCCACTAGGTTAATGCATGTAATAATATTTTCATAATTACATGGCACCTTCTTGTAACTGATATTGTTTGTGTTATTATTTTGGTTGTTATTGTTGGACCTAGTGTTGGCATTTGATGTGCTAGGACCTTGGTTATGTTTGGGAAAGGTGTTTTGATATATTTTCAACTAAGCATTGGATGAGGTAGATTGGTGCGCATCCACTACAATGTCTCCTTGATCAATGAGATCTTGGATGGAAATTTTAAGCCCTTGAAATTTATTGGTGGAATGACCCTTAATCTTATGGTAGTCACAATATTCATTTTCCCTATACCATGCAGGTTTTGGCTTTGACTTGTCAAAAGGTTTAGTAATAGGAAATGTAACCACATAATTAGCTCGGAGTAACCTCTTGAATACTGCATCTAGGGAATCTCCTAAAGGAGTGAATTTGTGTTTAGTATTCCCTTGACTGGTTTGGTTGGATTGCAAGGGAGGACAGGGTGCACCTTGTGGCATAGATATGACATTGGTAACTAATGGTGGATGAGGGGAATTTTGCAATCTCTGAGAAGTGCTAGCTACTTGGATATGCTTAGTGTCCATGACACCATCATTAAAAATGTTCTTATTCTTATTTGTCCCCAGATTGTTTGTCTTTATCCTCTTTGAATATTTTGATGAGCCCTTTAGCAATGAGGGATTTTTCAATAGTGGTACCCTTCTCAATGACCTCCTTAAAGGTGGTGACACAATGGAGACATAATTTGTGATCCAACTTAAGATGGGAGTTTGTGACAAAGATGCCAACTAACTCCTTCTCAAGAAGAGTGCACTTAAGGTGACTAACTAAGGCTCACCACCTTTGCAGGTAGCTAGTGAATGTTTCTCCCTCATGTTGTTTATATTTCAAGAGATCTAATGTGTTTATGTATTTCTCAAGATTGAAAGAGAAACAGGTGATAAAATTCTCTAAAAAAATAGGAAAGGTAGAGATCGACCCTTGTAGAAGACCCATGAACCAATCTAAAGCTTATCATGTTAAGCTTCTAGGGAATAACTGTAGGAGGTAGTTATCATTATGCATGAATTCCTGACAATGTATATAAAACTATTGCAAGTGGTTTTGTGGATCACCCTTCCCCTTGTACTTTCTAAATTTTAGGATTTCAAAATGCTTGGGGAAGGGGATGAGTGAAATATATAAGTCAAAGGGTAAGGACAAATTTCCTCAAGATTAAAGGATTTATTTGATGTATCAACTTGCAAGTATTTTAGAGTAGCTTGCATATCTTCCCATTATTTATTGATTGGTGTTGATGGGGAAGGACCTATTGGATTAGACTGATCATAAGGTGTATATTTCTGATAGGGTGGTGGTGGAGGCAGAATAGATTGATTGTATGATGGCGAAGGATATGAAGGGATTTCCTAGAATTGGTTGAGATAAGTGGGTTGTGGATTGGCATAAACTTGTTGGTGTGATGATGGGTTTTGATAATATGAGGAAGAGGCACCCTTTTGATAGGATGGGGGTGACTGATAGTAAGATGGATTAGATTGGTAATCATATGTGGGCTATTGTTGGGAGATGTACATAGGCTCTTGTGGATTAGGTTACTGATAGTAAGTGTTTAGTGATGGATGTTGAGGGTTAACGTAAGGTGGCTATTGCTAGGATGATGATTGCTAATTGTAGTAGGAATAGTTAGGATTAGCATTGGATGTAGTAAATTGTTGGCTAGGTGTGTCCGGTGGAGGAGATAATTGATAATAAGTGTTTTGTGGAGTCAATTGATGGTAGTGAGGTGGAGGTTACGAATAATATTGATATTGGGTTGTAGGGTTGCCTTTGGATTTCAAAGAGGGTTGTTGTGATTTTGGATTGATTTGAGATTGATGTGGAGGTTGTGATGGATTACCCTGAGGTTGATGCAAAGGTTGTTGGTAAGGTGGTTGTTGATAAGGTGGTTTTTGTTGTTGTTGGGTGATTTGTGGTTGATGGGGAGGTTGTGAGGGATTAAACCAAGGTTTATGTGGAGGTTATTGGTAAGGTGGTTGTTGCGGGATGAAGTGGCTAGTATTGGGAAAAGGATTTTTTTGTGTTAACGATTGCATCCAAATGAGAGGGATGTGAGGAGGTGCAGAAAAAAAATGATTATACACATTTCCCCCAATGTTCCTTGATGATTGACTTGATTGGTTGGTGGATGAGGTGGTACAAATGGTGTAGGGGTAGGAACTTGAGGATTACTACCTTGCAAATTAATAGGACCAAGACCCTAAGGATTACTAGGACCTTGCAGATTGGTAGAGCTAGGACCCTGAGGATGACTAGGACCTTGTGGATTGGTATGACCTTGCGGATTGGTATGACCTTGAGGATTACTAGGATTAGGAACTTGGGGATTATTAGGATTAGGTGCCACACCCATGACTAAAATATAAATAGGAGAGGGTGGGATTTGATAATAAACATCATTGTCAAATTTGGGTTGGTACCATGTATCTTATGGGGTAACCTGAGGGACTTGAGGGACTAACGACCTTGAATTAACCTGAGAACTTTATGGATCCTATACTAGAAGAGGGGGTGTTATATTGACATAATGCAATAAATCAAAGCCTAGTGGTGGCTTGGTACCCCTCATAAGAAATGTGGCAAGGATTTTTTCCCCATGCTTAGTGAGAAGATGATCAATCATTTTCACATTGGTAGGATCACTAAGATATTCATCAACAGTCAACTTAGGTTGATTGACCATGCCTTCCTCAATGAAAGTGTGAGGGTGAAGCTCTATGTTGGATTATGAAGATCCACCATTAGTGGGTAGATTTGGAGGATAATAAGGCTGACCAACTTGGGACTTCTATTGTTCCATGAGTTTCTTTGCCTATGATCATGTGGTAATGGGCATGAAAATGAAGATGGCCAAAAGACTAAGATGATACTAAGCCCTAAGATGCACCTAATTGATGATAGCCTAAAGGATGATTTAAAAGATTGAATCCAAGATAAATTTAGGAGTTTAAATGGATGATGTAGGATGGTGATGATTGGATTAGATGATAAAAGGATGATCAAAGTGAAAATCCACCTATAGATGGAAGTAGATTGATGAGGCCGAAAAGGATCACTAACTCAAGATGGATTATGATCCTATGTAAGCAAGGATGATAATGATTAGGGTCAGTTACCTAACCCAATTGGATAAAAATTCCCTAAATGGATGTGTAAGGGATTTAGATTGATAGATTGATCATGGATATGCTCTCTAAGGATATCCTAAGATGAACCTATGTGATTAGATCAACGATTGGATGACTTTTAAAAAATGTAGATGCACAAAAATGACGATTACATATAGATGGATGACGATAAAAAAAATTGATCACAAGAATGGACTTGAAAGAAAGTAGACTTTCAGTGGTCAAGAGGATTCACTCTCTAGTTTTTGCATGGAAAGTGGATTCACCTCTCTTTGTAGCAAATTCTCCTACTGAAGTCACGAGATTTCCTATTCAAGAGTTTGTATGTTCACCCCTATGTATAACAGGTTCACCTATCCAAGGTTCACGGGTTCACCTAAATATTGAACAATACGGTCGAGGTTTGTAGGATCGCCCAAATAGGTAGCACATTCACCCAAATAAGATTCATTACAGATGGGTGATAGTGGGATCGCCCCTTGGGAAAAAAAGTTTGCCTATCTAGGGTTTTGGATTGCCCCTTAGTTCAAATGTATCGACAAGACATAGAAACACCTATCAAGTAAGCATGATCACCTATTACTTCAAGTGTACGAACAAGGATGGTATAGAATCAACGTGGGATCACCTATGTGGGAAGCAAGGTTTCCTATTCTAGGTGATGTACAAATGGAGGAATGGTCGACCTGGACACAGATTCGCCTCTCTATGGTAGATAGGTTCACCTATTCCTAGAACAAGTAGATGCAGAATTGCCTAACTAAGGGATATGATCAGCAGGTTCACCCATGGAAGAAATGGGTTCACCTATCTAAGGTGATTGGATTGGACTATACTTAGACTTGGATTCACCCCTTGAAGGGTAGGATCACCCACCCATAGTGTGAATTCACCTCTATAAGAAGCGAATTTTCCTCTGAGGGAAAGGATAGAATGTGACAAAGGATAAAACAAAAAACAAGCAGTGGGAAAGGATCGACTCAGATTGAAGATACTCATGTTGGTATATCACAAGAAGACATGCTAGAAAACACAAACCTAAAATTAGTGATAAGGGTTTACAAACTCAATGTAGGCCCACCACCCCGAGGGGTTAATACTTCATGATATCGGGTGGAAGCACCCTCTCTCATGAAGGAAAATAGATAGAGATCCAATGGAACATGGTCATCAATGGATGCCACGAGCTCACCTTCTCACTCTCCTTGAGAAATATTGTATTTCGCCACAAGGAATTCTATCTCAACCTAAGGGAGTATGTGGTGAGTAACTTTAGGGTACGATCCACATCCCCTGCACTACACCAAGCCATGGATAAAACACACATCTTAAACTAGGCTATATAGGGTATCTCATGAGTCCTCAATACACCAGTAGGGTGCGTGAGGCACAACCATGAACACTAGCCTATCACAAGCATGGGTTGAGAGCCCTAGTAAGGTAATAGAAACTCAGACCAACCCTGCATGTCTTATCTAGGTATCACCCTATCTTCGATGCTTCACTAGACATGACGTGACTGGATTGGGGTACAAATTTATCTCTCCCACCTTTATATACCTAATCGATAACACATGGTCGAGATCTTCCCCTGAGTGATGAAATCCCAGACAGGTTTCACTAAAGGGAAGGATATACTAGATGTTTTTGATCCCCAAGCTTACATGTACACAAGGGGAGGGCATACACGTATGATTACTCCTGGGTGGACTCATCTGGACTTGAGTAGGTTGTGATTTCTGATCCCCAAACTCATCATATGGTACAAGGGGAGAGCATATGTCAACAACTTCCTCCAAACATAAAAAACAAGGTTAATTGACCCTTTTAAGAAATTGAAGTGTTCCTAGATTAGTAAGAAAAAGACACACACACAATATAACTAGGGGTCTTCAACCAATCGTCTTGCAATAAACATGTTAGTATTTTTACCTCCAGTCTTCTTTAAATATGAGACAACCTACACCAACCATTAGTGAAATATCACAATCACAGAAAAACGAGTTAGCAAATTAGT
Source organism: Sequoiadendron giganteum (assembly GCA_007115665.2). NCBI lineage: Eukaryota > Viridiplantae > Streptophyta > Pinopsida > Cupressales > Cupressaceae > Sequoiadendron > Sequoiadendron giganteum. Next base: position 262,213,040 of record CM021105.1, read on the forward strand.
TGCTAAAACCAAAGCCAAATAAAAGTGAAAAATGGAAAGTCTAGGTCTTTGGATTACTATAGGTTCTCCCCTATGTAGGGAAAATCCACCTTTATCTAGATGTAAAGATTTCCTTTCTAGTGGAGATGTGGACATGAAATCTCCCTTTGGGTGGAGAGACATACACAATTTCGTCTCTATGAGCTGAGTAGGACCACCTCTTCTGTAAGAAAATTCACCCTTTCGTACTTCTTAAGGAAAGTTTGCCTCTGAAATTCAGGTTTTTGGTTTTCCGATGCAAGTTCACATTTCCTAGGGAACAACGGATGGATAAAAACCTATGCTGAAGCATGTTCACCCTTATGCCAGGTAGATTCACCCATCGAGGTAGATTCACCTTTGTACTCAAAATCTAAAATCGCAAAAATTGAAACAATAGAAAAAGGTGAAAGAGACCCATGACGTGGGTCCCACCAAGCATGTGAGAAATGTGTGCAAGTATTTCTAACCCTAATAATGCAAGACAACAATTGAAATGAAAGAAATAATACATTAAAAAAATACTCAAGATTAGCCTAGTCTAACTCAAACAAAATACATAAGAAAATACCAATTTTTACCTTGCTTGAGTTGTTTGCTTTGGTTGGCCCTTTGATGTTGATTTTGTGTGCTCCTTTATTGAAAAAATGGCTTGAAATGATGCTTAAAATGATTTGAATGAAATGAGGGATGCAATGGAAGCCATGGATGAGTGATTGGATGTAATATGTGGCTTGAAGATGCTGCAACAATGGTGGTTTGGTAGCTAGGATGCAAGAAGGTTAAAAGTTTTCCAAGTGTGTGGTACATGAAATGAGGAAAATTCACCATATTTAGGGAAAAGGCCTCTAAATAAATGGATGGTCAGGATTGAATCTGGGCTAAAAGCTCTAGGGCTAGGATGCTTTGAGACATCACATGCCATGAGATAATGACATGCAGATGGGGGATGTGGACAATGGAGGGTGATATGGCAATGAGTTGTCAATGATGAGGATTCCACATGAGGTACTTGCTTGTACCTTGGGAATGGACAAGATCTCCTCATAAAGGAGGTTCTTGTCCATATATACAATGAGAAGACAAGTGAGGAATTAAAAATTCCCTCACAAATCCTCATGGGGATTGAAAAAGGAATTAAAAATTCCTTATGGGGAGATGTGAGGAATTAAAAATTGCTCACAATTCATGGGAGCAATAAATTTGAATTTAAAATTAGAAGAGGTGAGGGGATGACTTCTCCAAAAGGAGAAATTCATTAATGAAGGTTGACTTGGGGGTATGCCATAAATGGAATTAGGTGGGATTAAGGGATACTTAGCCGAGATTTAGGGTTGTGCAAATGATTAGGGGGATTAATGATAGATTAGGGGCAAGTTGCAAGATATGGAGAATGTGACCCTAATTATTATTAGGAATGTGCACATCCTAATCATAGATTAATTAAAGTAATTTGGATTAGAGAGGATTATGGAGGATGGGACAAGGAGAGAGAAAGAATGAATTTAAAATTTTATTTTAATTCATTTGGGAAAAGTGACTAAATTACATAAATTAGGCTATTTATTTAATTTAGAGAGGAATAGGATAAGGTATTTAATTGATTAATTTAAATACCTTATGAAACATTAGGACTAGGACAAATATTAATCAAATAGAAAGCTATTTAATTAACATGGTTTAGGGACACATGATGGGAGAATTCAAGGGAGAATTTGACCATATGGGGGTAATCAAATTTAGGTGTCTCTACAACCAATTTCAATTGAAAAACTAACCATCCACACTTTTGTTAACTCTAATTACATTAGTTACAACTTGTTGATGGTCCAATATTTTTGACATTGTGCAACTTTTGCAACTTTTAACAACATGACTCCAAAACATACACAATGGATTTAAATGACTCCAAATGACTCCAAATGGTCTTACATAACCTTATTGACCCAAAACTAACCAAAAGATAAAGTTGAGAAACATGACAAAAAAAGTGCAATAATGGTGCATCAAAGGATGCCCCTGCATCATTTAATCTATTTGGAAATTTAGGTTAAAAATATAATAAATATGCATCGATGCTTGATCTCCTCAAAATAAAACCATGAGAATATTGAACCACAATATTTTTATGTTAAACAACTAGACCAAAGATAGATGATAGGGTCATGACCTCCATAGGACTTAATGAATTTTTAACCTTTATCAAACCTATTTTGGTCTAAGGAACTCATAAACCATCAATTGGATGACCCTCGTTCTGAGACCTTAGTATTATAAGATTTATCCTAACCAAATCATGATCTAGGCTAGCCTACTCAACACTAGGAGAACACAAGGTAGCGTGTAGTGAGTAAAAACTAGTGGTGATCATTTAAAAATATTTTAAAGCCAACTTTCCCATTTAAGTTAAGGGGTGAATACACAAAGGTGTGTAAAATTTTTTTTGACTAGTTGATGCACCTCAAACACTTAGAGAGATACATATATTAATGTTATTTTTTAAATTAGTCGGGTTTTCCTATGAATTTTTTGGGAATGAAACTATCCTCAAGAAATATATAGATAATTTTTATTGGTCCCATGTAAATATGCTAGGTTTAGATCATTCACTTATTGTATATCATTTAGTGGTTCATTCAAATTCTAAACTAGTGAAACAAAAAATTATAGCATGCATCTGCAAGTTAGATTTTTAGTCAAAGAAGAGATTAAGAAGCTATTAGAGGTTGGATTTATTATACCAATTGATTATCCATATTAGATCTCCAATACCATCCCTACTAGCAAAATATAAAATGGAACCAGAGTTTGCACAAACTTCAGAGATCTCAACAAAGCATGTCACAAAGATAGTTTTTCACTTCCAAACATAAACATGATTATTGGTCTTACTACAAGACATGAGATGTTATCCCTTATGGATAGATTTTTGAGATATAATCTAATTCATAAATTACCCTTGAAGATAAAAAAATTATTCTTTACTATTCCTTGGGGCACCTTTTGTTATTAGGTCATACCATTTGGTTTTAAAAATGTAGGGGCTATTTATCAAAGAACAATAAAAATAATATTTAATTATATACTCTATGATATCATGGAAGATTATGTAGATGACCTATCAGCTAAGTCAAAAATTAGAGGTCACCCACAAGTTCTTGAGTGTATATTTGAACATCTAAAGGAATATAAGCTATGCATTAATCCTAAAAATGTGACTTTGGTGTCAGAACTAGGAAAATTATAGGCTTTATTATCTCTCAACAAGGTATAAAATTTGATTCAAGTCACTACTATATCAAAGTCAACACACCCATAAATTCTTTAAAAAATACATCTAGTCTTCATAAACTACTTAGTCTATCAAAATGTTCATTGCCTAGCTAGTAGAAAAATGTAAACCATTTCCTCCCTCCTAATAAAAATAATACATTTCACTAGGATAAAATTTGTTAATGGGTGTTCAAAATAATTAAAGAGCATCTTGTATCACCATTGGTTCTCATTTCACCAATCCCAAGAAAGCCATTTCCAATTTATATCTCTACAATGTTAGTGACCCTAGGGGCACTCCAAACATAACATGATTCAGAGGGTTGTGAAAGGGTTGTCTACTACATCAATAGGGAATTAGTGGGATATGATCATAACTATACGTTAATGGAGCACACATGTTTAGTTATCATTTTCAACTTTTGAAAATATGACACTACATAAAAGATCAAGCTCATATATAGAATTGAACCACTCGAATAACTTATTTTAAAAATATATCTCATATGTCATATAGAAAAATGGGCCATGTTGCTCATTGAAATCAATATAGAACATGTAGAGATAAAATCAATCAAATGATAGTTCATAATAGATCAAGTTACAGACACACTTCTTATAGATAGTCACCCTCTGATTTCTCGATGAATCTATATTCATTCTAGATTATTCATAATTTTATAAACTATTTATTAATGCTTAATATACCTAGAAACAATCAAACATGGGAATAGTTTTTATCACTCCTCATGGTGATTTATTTACTAAATATTTTAGGTTATATTTCCCATGCACAAAAAATAGCAGAATATGAAGCCCTCATCAATGGTCTCAAAATATAAATCTAATAGAAAATCCAATATCTATTGGTTTATGAGGATTTGTAGATAATCATAAGCCAATTTAACAATGAATATCATATAAAAAGATAATCCCTCACAAAAATATAGTAGAAAGTTTCAAGGAATACTTCACCTTCATCAAATTTGATCAAGTACCTAGAATCAAGAAAAAAGAAGAATATTTCATGTACACTATTGGATATCTCCTAGATGCCACAAGATAATAATCATTGTGAATTCTTAGTCAAAAACTTGTTAGTCCCTATGTATGATTTTCCTGATTCAAATCTCATTTATGAACTTCTTAGATGCAACAATCCTTGGTGTTATGATATATACACTTACTTCCATGATAATATCCTTCTACCAAACCTATCTCAAATACAACAAAAAATATTTTTCATCTTCTCATTTTACCATCCTTTCTAACAAACTCTATTGAAAGATATTTTATGATTCTTTACTTAGATAACTTAACTCAGAAGAGGATTCTTTCATTATTAAAGAGGTTCATGATGGTATCTATGGTGCACACACTAGTGGCATGGTCCTCACCAAAAATATATTAATATGCTACTATTGGTTCATAGTGGGGTCTCGATCCCTTTGGCATGATTCACCCATCTTCCTCCAATTACCATAAGTTCATTATCACTACTACATTTTACTTCACCAAATGAGTTGAATCCATTCCTCGTACATATACCATTAGCCAATAAATATCCAATTTAATCTTCCATTATATCATATATCATTACAAAATCCCTTCCATCATTATCATTGATGATGGTAAGTCATTCAAAAATAATAAAGTACACACTATTTTCAAGTGTTTTTACATCCAACACTCTCGTTCCACCCCATATTACCCATAAGGTAATGGTCAAGTAGAGACATCTAATAAAACCCTCTTAACAATCATAAAAAATAAATTCAATAATTTTGGCTATGATTGGTGCTTACAACTTAACCCCACCCTTTGGGCCTATCACAATATCATCTACACACCAATTGGTGCAATTACTTATTCACTTGCCTTTGGCTCCAAATCCATATTACCTATCAAGTTTGAACTTCCTTCATTACATATTTCCTTGCATAATCTCATTGATGAAGAAGAGTACTGGGTTGCACACCTCCATGAGAAAGAACTTCTTGATGATTGGTGCTTCAATGCTCTTAACAATTTGAAGTCATACCAAAATAATATTTTTCATTACAATAAGAAAATTAGAGCTCATGAGTTTAATTTTGGTGATATTGTGATAAATTGAAATAGAAAAACTATAGGACATATATAAGAAGGATAAATTTGAGTGTAATTTATTATTACCCATATGCCCTCATCACTAAGTATGGTTAAGGAACATATTAGTTATCTATCCTTGAGGGTGAAGTGCTCGATGAGACCATCAAAATTGTGCACCTCAACTGATTTCATGCCTAATATGAGGAATATCCAAATGTAAAATAAGGTTTTTTGAAGAAAACAAAACATTAAAATAGTAAAGATAAAAATCATCCTCTAGTGAAAATCACTTATGATGGAACTTTAGACAAGTACTATGATGGAAACCTACTCATAGGAACCATGCATAATAAAATAAAATTTTCCATATTCTACCTCCTCATCTATAACCTATTCATGGTTCTATTTCCTCCCTCCATCCATATTATCCCATCATAGTAGTCCAATCTTCCATCTATAGCATTCCATGTCTTGTTTTACATTGGGCACATGTGATTACCTCTTGCTTTGGAATAAATCTTGAGATGTATCTTTTGACTTACTTTGCGATCTAGATAAATTATATAATAAATGAGTTTCATGAATTTTTATCCCATTAATTAAAATATTTCCATTTTTTATCAATAAATCATCACACAACAAAACATGGTTTACACCCACAAGCTACACACTTGAAATATTTCCCTTTCACTATTAAACCAAGAACTTATAGTAGCCTCGATAACAACATTTGTCACATAATTTTCCATCATGAATTTCCTTTTTTTTTCATAAATTTCCTTTCTAGGATGCACCCTTCCCCAAATTAGGCATAATCCTCATCCATTTATCTTATTAGTAGCTTAAAAATAGGTAATACTACTATATGTCAATTGATAGTTGATTTTTTATATTTTCGATTTCTCTTTGTGAGCTTTGATTTATCCTTTTAATCATTTGATTTATATTTTGACTCATACTATTCCTACTCATATTTTCCATGATCACCTTGATAAGTGATGGAAACTCCTCTTTGTGTTGGATGGCTGTCTCACCATGTACCCACCAAGGGCATCAAATTACTTGTTAGTGTTGGGGTATCTTATTATTTGTTGTTTTCTTGTGAGTCAGCCCATGCACTAAATACATCATCACCTTGGTCTTACATACCTTGGTGCATTACATCTATTTCTATATTGAAATAAGATTTCTCTCTATATTTTAACATAATGAAGCATTCTAAAATACCTATTTCTTCACAATAAAATCAACTTTCCTCATTTTTCTTTTCTTTTCACTTTTCTTGCATCTAGTCTCCATATCACATTTTTCAATCCACTTCATTTTTTCTTGAATTTTTCTCTTTGTTTCTCTTCCATTTTCTTCCATCACTTTCATCTTTTATTTGATTTTTTCTTCACATATTTTCTTTCAAGAGATCATTTGTGCAAATTTTGTATGGATAACCTATTGAGGGTGCATCATCTTATCACTAAATATTTCATTATTTCATCCACTTGAATGGGGCATATCATCATTTTGTCTTTCTAATTCATTTATTCCTTGCTACTTTTTTCTTTGAAAAAATATTACTTTGAATGTCATCTAAAAGAGGGGAAAAAATCTAGATGTACTAAAATAATTCTCTTTTCATCTATCATTATATTATCATTTTTATTATTATTAATATTAATTTAAATCCATTATTACTATATTATTTATCATCTATTATCCTTCATAATCATTTAGTTAAATAATTCCTATTATTTAATTTAAAGGAGTTAAAATTATTTATTTAAAATAACTTAAAATTTCATTATCCATGTATTATTAAATCATGCCTAATGTGCATGAGGTGGATATTGGAGTAAAAAATGGTCCACAATCTTTGGAATGCACCTTCAAGGGCCAACAAGAATTTTTTGAAAAAATCAGACTATTATGTGGCTTCTAGGGGTTTCAATGGTGTTCCTTAGTCTCATCATGTGTCCCATATGGGGGATAATGGTGTTCATCAGAATGTCTCTGAGGTTCATCAAGCTTATTTTGGTCATCCTCATCTTGGGAAGTCTTTACTTTGAGGAAATTAGCCAATTTTTGATATCTGCAAATTAGATTCGCCATTCAGTGATAAATCTACAACATCTTCTTGCTCCAGGCATTGGTTTGAGGTGGTTGTTGATTTTTTTCCTCTAGAATCTTTCCCTAATTCTATTCCCATCAAAGTTGGGGCTCCCTTCAATCCAAAGGCGCCAATCCCTCATCCAACCAATTTTCCTAATAATATAACTATTTCTCATCCGAAGTTTGTTGGTTTCAAGCCATTGAATTATTCACCTCTGACTTTCCCAAATTCTATCTATGTTAATAATAGGGTTTTTTTGGATCAAAATTTTCAAAGCTCTATGGATTCTTTGTGTTAGGGTTATAATACTCATGAAGAATTCATGGGTAAGGGAAATAAAAAATATAGTAATGATCAAAACGCACAATCTTCATTCAGTGGGGATCAAAAGGTATCTTTCAAATCCTCCTGGGGTCAGAAGGGGTATGGTTCTCATTCCAAGGGTTCTGACAATCATCCAAGTCAATCCATTCATCATAAGAAGGATTGGGTACCAAAGCAACAATGGTATCAACATGATGCTTTTGGTGATGAAGTTAACATTAATCTTAAAGATGATGTACTTCATTTGCAAGTCAAGGATCTCTAGGAGGTTATCTTATATGTAAGTTTTGGAAATTTATCCCAGATCTAAATTTTTTGCAAAGTTGGCTTTTCCAAAATTGGGAGGGGTCTAATTAAGTTTTCTATTTAGATAAGGGGAAGGTTTCTTTGTAGTTATTTTTTCTGCTAAAGACTTCCAGAATTTTGTCTATAGGAAAAAAGCTTGGATTTGTGATGGTCATGGCCTCTTCACATTGCCATGGACTCCAAATTTTTCACCCTCTCAGTCTATGGTTAATTTCATCGCTTTCTAGATTAAATTATAGGGTTTTCCTCTCGAATATAGAGAGACCCAGATTATTGAAATCTTGGGGAATCAACTTGGCATTTATCTCCATTAGGATTTGCAATTTTTTGATAATCCTTCTTTTCCTGTTAGAATTTTTCTTCTCATTGATGTCTATAATAAATTACCTTCTATGTTGAACATTTAATCTACATATGGGTTGTGGAAGAAAAAGGTTGTATTTGAAGATCCATCTAAAATTTGTTACCTTTGTAATTTTCCCGCTCATCCCTTGACCAATTGTCAAATGGAGTCTTCTAAAGTAATGGAAAAGGGTAAGGAATTTTCTCCTAATGATTCACTCATCCCGCATATCACACCTTTTTCCTCTCACACATTGTCTTCTCTTGCAACTAATCCAGATCAATCAGTTCATTTTTCTAGTTTTGCTAAGGAAATGGTTATTCCTCAGGGTTGGGGACAACCTTTTATTGGGTTGCAATTGAAGTTTGTGTCATCAAGTAATACTGATTAGTAGTTGGTGTTATTAGAGGCTCCTATTTGTTACCAGTCAGGGAAATTTTGTAATGAAGTGTGTTTAGATGCACTAGTTTATCATCAGTTAGGGCGAGATTTTTGTGATTCTTGATTTGAATCTCCATCAAAGTATGTAGGAGGAAACAAAGGTCCTTCTTCAGTTCAACTAGTTAATATGGACATGGTTTCCTCTATTTTCGGTTGCAATTCTTTAGTTACATTTGTGAGTTGTAGATTTATATCTATTTCTATTGCTCAAGGTTGGGCTAAACATTTCTTATCCTCGGTTAATGTATTTTTTCAAACTCTAAACTATGGCATCGCATACTTTAAGGTTTTTAGTATTTGTCATCTAAATCAATGTGCTTCAATGTTGAACCTTGGTGTGACAAATCAATTGAACGAAGTGTTGAAGGTGTTTGATAATCAAGAAAAGTTTGATATTATTAATGTGAATTCTATACTAAACATAAAAACCCAAAATATGGCTCAATCTTTTAACACGCCTTTGGATAATGAGCTTGAAAGTTTTGTAGATGAATCCTTAATTTTTGTTGGAGAATAGTTAATAGAAGAAAATGCTTCTAAATTAATGGGGGAAGTGGAAGTGCAAGATGGACTTAGACATTATCTTCCTCCCCAACAAAAAGTCACCTGCAAAGAGAGGAAGGAAAACCTAAGAAACCGAATTGCAAGAAGAAATTGAAGCAGGGATTCAATCTACATTAGATGTTCAAATGGGAGGTGGTGAGAAACACAAAATACCAAGGAGAGCATATTGCTCTCCTAGGATGTTACAAGGATATTATCATGGAATTTCAAAGGCATTAATGCCTCTGACAAGAGAGTCCAAGTCAAGCAACAATTGGATGCTTGTGGGGCTGATGTGGTACTTCTTCAAGAAACAAAAATATCAATTGTCTTTTGGTAATCTCTCAAAGAGCTGGACCAAGTGGAATTATTTTCATTCACCTTCACAAGGTGCTTCAAGAGGACTTATAACATTATGCAATTCCAAATCAGTATGTATTAGTAATGTTACATCTGAGTCCAATTGGTAATTAATGAAGGTGACCCACTTTGAGCTATATTTTTGGGTAATAAATGTGTATGACCCAACTTATTCAGTGGGTAAGAAATTTATATGGGATAAGTTGAAACAATCTATGGAATTATTGGGTCAAGATAAAGTTATTCTTGTAAGGGATTTCAATGCAATGACATCTTTGGCAGAAAAAAAGGTGGTATATGCCCCTCAAAGAAGGATATGGAAGATTTCTCTTCCTTTATATAGGAAAATGAACTTATTGATATCATCCCACTAAATGGTAAGTTTACATGGACAAACAATAGGAATTTTTTTCTTCAAATAGCGGATAGGTTAGACAGGTTTCTATCTTCTCTAAATTGGGTAACATCTGATTATGTTTTAACATCAAAAATTTTGTCATTTTCAGCTTCAGATCATTTTTCAATTTCTTTAGTTTTATCTCAAAATAAAATTAAGACAACTTGGAAATTTTATTTCAAATTTGAGGCAATGTGGTTTTGACACCCTTGGTTTATGGATATGTTAAGACAGTGCTGATTATGTGCTCCTTTTTGTTGTGGATCTCGTATGTATCAATTGAACAAGAAGTTGGATCACATGAAACAACATATTAAAACTTGGAATCTTCAAGTGTTTAAGAATATTTTTGTTCACAAAGATTTGGTGTACAAGATACTTTATGAGATTAATGAGCTCATAATTGCTAATGGTTTAGATAATGCAAGTTTTAAAGAGAAAAGGAAATTGCAAGTAGAATGGAAGGAGTTGTTAATAAGAGAAGAAGTGTATTGGAGGCATAAATCAAGAGAGCTATGGTTAAAGGATGGGGATAGGAATAATTTTTTTTTCACATGTCAATACAAGTAAAGAGATCAAAAAATTCCTTATTCTCTATTCATGACAATGATTCAGGGGTTCTGTTAACAAAGGAGGATGAGATGCAAAAGGAAGGTATCAAATTATTTTCATCTTTGTTCTCTTCCAATAAGGATGTGAATGCCTAGTTATCAAGGGAAAGAGAGGAACTTCTTCAAGTGATTCCAAATCTGATATATCTTGAAGATAATGAGAAGTTTTTGGAACCTTTTTCACTTCAAGAACTTAAAGAAGTTGTTTTTTCTTTTCCTCCTGACAAAGCACCAGGTCCTGATGGATTTACAACAATTTTTTTCCAAAAAAGTTGGGATTTTATTAGAATTGATATCTTAAACTCTTTAGAGGAGTCAAGAAAGTCAGGTGGAATGTTAAAGAAATTAAATTTAACTCATATAGCTATCAACCCAAAGTCAAACTCTCTAAGATTTTTTTAAGATTTCAGACCAATTTCACTTTGTAATGTGATATACAATTTTTTCACAAAGTCTATTTATCTTTGCTTACACCCTTTGGTGTCTAAAATCATATCTGAAGAGCAAGTGGGTTTTGTGCCTGGAAGGGAAATGACATAAGGTGTTATTGTTGTAGATGAAGTCCTTCATTTTATAGCTTCAAGCAAGTTATCTTCTATAATTATAAAATCGGATATGCAAAAAGCATATGATAGGGTGGATTGGTCTTTTTTGAAGCAGGTGCTATAAAGGTTTGGTTTTTCTAAAAAATGGTGCAAATGGATCATGTCATGTTTTTCAGGTGTCAAGTTTTTAGTATTGTTAAATGTCTCTCCAGTAGTTTTTTTTGGATCTACTCAAGGAGCATGTCAAGGTAATCCTCTTTCGCCTTTTCTCTTTATTATCTTAGCAGAGGCTTTGAGTAGATATTTTGGTAAAGCACATGAACAAGGAATCATACATGCAATTTGTATCCCCAACACTTCCATATCAGCTACTCATTCTTTATTTAATGATGATTCACTCCTTTTTGGAAAGGTTGTTGTTGCAGAAGTTAAACATATGAAATCACTGTTGGATAGATATACCTTTGCTTCTGGGCAAAATATTAATGAGGGTAAGTTAAAAGTGTATGTTTTTAACACAAAACCATCAGTAGAAAAATGGATAGTTAATTTTCTCGGGTTTTAGCAAGCACAACTCCCTTGAAAATATCTTGGTATTCCCTTTTTTGTAGGTCAAGATAAGATCTCTCATTGGCACAAAATTATTCTTAGTATAAAATCAAGAATTTCATCATGGAAAGGAAGATGGTTGTCTTTGTTAGAAAAATTTTTGTTGGTGAAGTGTGTTCTTTCATCGATTCCAAATTACTTTATGTCAGCTCTAAAAGCTTGAAAATCCATTGTTCAAATTGAAAAGATGATTAGAAGCTTTTTATGGATTGGTAATATAGACAACAAGAAATTTTTTCCTTTAATATCCCTGGAAACCATGTGTTTAGAGAAATTAAAAGGAGGAGCAGGTTTACACAGTGTGGCGGAAATAAATTTAGCACTAGGAGCTAAAATGATTTGGTGTATGTATACAAAGCCTCATTTAAAATGGTGTCAAATCATGTAGCAAAAGTATTTGGATAATTTAAATCCTTTAAGAATTATAACAGTGTCAAATCCTCCCACTGGTTCATCCATGTGGAATTTTTTGTCTCTTGTAGAAAATTGATTCTTACACATTTAACTTGGGAGGTAAATAATGGGAATCAAGCCTTTTTCTGGAAAGACTCATGGAATGGTTACCTAGTCTTAAATGCTCTACACAATTTTCAAAGTTTTGAAAGTGATTTATCTAAATGTTGGGGATCAAAGGCCAAATAATATGTTCATAATATTGATATATTGATGGGGAAATTCATTTGGAAGGACTTTTCAAATGTTCTTATTAACGTTGCACATAAAACACTTCTTCAATCTAGTATTTGTGAAAGGATTGTGTTCATTTCTTCAGGGGTTGATAGATTGATATGTATAAAAGAAAAATCATGATGTTACATAGTTAAAGAGGGTTACAACTCAATTTCTCAAGTTTATTCACAAGAAGGGATACAAAGAGCATAAATTTTTTGTTGGAATTCAAAGGTATTACCCAAAGTAGGCTATTTTTCATGGTTAGCTATTAAACACAAAATATTGACAAGTGACAAGATAACAAAAATTGGGATAGCAGAGCCATTTCAATGTGTCCTATATGCTCAAGAGCCTAAAAATGTCAAAAATTTATTTTTACTATGTCCAATAGCTCAAGCTTGTTGGTCGTTTGTAGTATCTAAATTGAATTGGCAATCGACATTTCCTGACACTCTTTGGAAATTATTTTCAAGTTGTCTGGAGGCTTACAAAAGATCTTTCTTTTCAAGCATTTGGTGCATTATTCCAACTTCAGTAACATGGGCCATTTGGTGGGCAAGAAACAGATGCATCTTCAGGAAAGAAAAATTCAACATGGATCATCTATTACTCTTGTTGGAGCAGTCTATCTTAGAAATAGAAAATGCGTATGTGCAAAAGGTAAAACATGTTGGTTCAATATTTTCTGACTGGGATTCAAAGTTAATGATCAAATGGACTCTTCTTAAAATTCCTTTCAAAGGGAGCCTTCATCAACCTATCCAAAAATTAATCAGGGTTAACATTTCTTGGAATCCCCCCCAATAGGATTATTAAAATTAAACTTTGATGGGGCAGCTAGGGTGAATCCAGGTCCTTCTGGAGCTGGAGTTGCAATCAGGGATTATAAAGGAATGGTATTATGTGCTAAATCATTTAAATTGAAAATAGGGACTAGCAATGTAGTTAAGGCTTAAGCTTTTCTTCAAGGATTAAAGTTAGCAATTTCTCTTAAGTTACACAAGCTTCAAATAGAGGGAGATTCCTTAATTTTGATAAATGCATGTAGGGAACGAAAGATTGTCAATTGGAAGCTTGGGTATATAGTAAAATAGATTTGGTCCTTGCTCGACATGATAGGACACTATCAAATTCTCCATGCTTACAGAGAAGGAAATTTTTTGGAAGATTATCTAGCTAATCTAGGTTGTGATCAAACAACTGATGAAGTTACACGTTGTTGTGTCAGGGGAAATGCTTCCTAAATTTTAATAAATTATGATAAGGGAGGGTTCTTTTCTTCAAGTATAAATGTTTTAATTTTCACTCTCTTAAGGGAAATGTAAATATTTTCTTGTAAGGTTTTTATAACTCAAATTTAAATCTTGGTTATGAGGAACTTTCATGCTTAGTAATAGGGAATGCATGTGGTTGTCTTACCATTGTAAGTGAGCAAGCCAAGTTCTCATGGGGAGTAATATAGGATTTATGGCATCATACCTAGGTGGCAAGTAGATGACTTGGCAGTCCATGTGTGTAATTTAGGCTTCCATGGTAATTGTTTGCTCACGGATTTGAGGGTATGATAAATCAAGTGATGACATGATTGCATTGTTAGGAATATAATAAGAGAACATTCTAAATCTAATGTGATGTAAGTAACTCTTTATTGTTTGAAGTTGATGTAAGCAACTATATGTGTGAATTTCTGAATTCTTACTCCTCAAGATGATACATAGCAATCTGGTAATGTCATAAGAAGTCAATTCATGGTGTGGAAAGCTCAAGTTTTGTATATCTATTAATTTCAAATGTGTTAACGTTTCTTTCATGATTGTAGATGCATAAAATAAATCAATCCTTTGTAAGCTCCCAGGGAATTTGGTACAAATAATCATGTGTATTACTATACCATATATTTTTATTTATTTTGGATGCGTGTGGAGAATTTGTAGAATGGGTTACACGGTGATTTTTTGATGGTTTGGAAAATATTTCTTGGTAATGAATATCAAGCCATCATTAAAGGTTGTGCTATTTGGATAAAATATCCTCTATGTAATTCTCCTTGAGCAAGAAAATGGTGGCTTAGTGCAAATTGTTTGTAGGGTTATGTATATATCATATGCTAAGTGTTCTTCTTCTAATCATTTGTGAGTAAAATTTCAATTAATGATTACAAGTGTCCAGTAAGAGGTGGTGCGTTGGTCAAAGATTCTGTAGCAGGGATGGATTATTGACCAAAGAAATTTCATGTTCAATTCCTAGTTCAACATTGGGAGTTTCCTTTCTCAGGTAGCTTGGATGAACATCATTTGCAAACATTATTCAAACTTCATTGCCCTTGTGGTTATAGATGCCTCAAGTGTATCATAGGCATGGAAATCCTTCACCCGAAGTTAAGAAGGTTAAAATTTACTTCAAATATTATGTCTATTTTCATTTCCAACCTCATGGATATGTTGCAATGTATATAATCTATGAGTATAATATAAAAAAAATGGTTAATGAGGTTTTCCTACAAAATGATGCCCTCTTGGTCTGCGTCTAGAATTATGTGTTTGGTATGGGTGATGGCTATTTTAGTTGAATTTTTCCACCACATTTCTTACTTCACAATAGAGCATTTGCCAATGTGTTTGATGCTTTAAAATATTATCTTGAGCATAGTGACCCATCTCATCTAAATAGGGCTTTTCCAAGGTACAATCATCATCTGGGAAGGGAGATGTCTGAGTGCTTTAGGGAGAAATACCATTATGTGTCTTTCCTACTACCTCACAATTGTTACCATGCAACAAACACTGTTAATCATCGTCATCCATAAAGAGTTTCTCCAATAGCCCAAGGGATACCACATAATTTGTATCAGTATACTTTGGTGCCTCTCCCGTAGGTAGAAAATTTCAATCAACCACATGCTCTTCCTAATCTGAATGTCAATGCCAACTCTCAAAATATGGAAGAGGGAAATGAAGTGCAAGGGGAGAATCCAGTGGAGATAATGTAGATGGAAGAATAAGTAGTTGGCAGTAACACTAATTTTTTGGTTTGGAAATTGAAGTATCAGTCGTTAACCATGGTTGTAGTAGATGTTGGTAGCGGTGATGGAAGACTTTTTTGGTGCTATTAGGCATATTTATAGTATGCAAGTTACACTGGGTAAGCGGTTAATGAAGGGTTTTGGTGCTATCAAGCAACATTCTAAAATGCACATTCTTGTTCTTGGGTAAAATCCACAACATGCATCTTTAGATGTCTCCTCCAGGCCTCTACATTTGCAACATTTACTACTTTTTGCAAAATATCATCCCCAATGCTCATGTCTATGTATACAAATGAAAAGACTATGAGGATAGTAAAAAAAGTTAGTAAAATTTTTTGGTCAGACTCTGATCAATTTTGAAGTGTAAAGACATATTGTAAATATTTTTTATAAATAAATAATATATATAGGTTATTATCCTTTTATTTAAAAAATATATATTTATTTAATTAATAATTATATCCTATAAACCCACTTCATCTAGTTAACTATCTAACCTATTCAATCTACTTAGTCATGCTCTTGGTCAACTTATCAATCTATTCACTTCACTCATTGATGCACTCAGTTAATTATTTCATGCAAATAGTCAAATCTACCTAATTTATTCAATACATTTAGTTAAATATTTCATGCAAATATTTAGCTCATCAATCAATATTTTTAACTCCCTAATCAATTCTATTGACTAATTATTATTATTTTAATTAAAAATTAAAATAATATCAAAATCAACCATGCCCACCACCTCTCCTCCTTAGCTCCACCAATCTTGGATCATACTTGTGTTCCAAGATTAATCTTAGACATGCATCATTTATTTTGAAAAACATATAAATGAAAAATTCCACTCATCATTTGGATATCACTTTTTAATGATATAATAATATTTCAATTTTATCATCCAAGGAATGTAGCCGCTATGATAGAAAAGTGAGCACACAAATGCATGATGAGCATTGTGTACATACAATTGTAGACCAAAATAAATAATTCAAATGTAAATATTGGTGCAAGTATGGATGTGTTTGGTGGTGTTGACATTAATGTTGTCAATGATGTCAACATAGTTCAAAGTGATTTCAGGTGGTACATGTATAGTTGAGATACTATAGAAGTGTTGAGAGTACATGGAGATATATTTATAGTGTTGAAAATGTGTAGATGTCAAGTGATTTTGAGAAAATTAATAAATAATGAAGATAGTGTTGTATGTGTGTTATGAGTGTGCTCTAGTAATGTGCTATGAATTTCTTCTATGTTGATCCTATGCCTATGAGGATCTGTATTAATGTTCATGAGCTTCAATGGATAGCATATACTGAGTTTTAGCTTTTGGGTTGATGGAGAGTGAAAGATGTGTTCACCGGTTTGTGAAATGGTTTGGCAGAATTGTTTGTTTGTGGATTGGGAGAGATGTCTCCGCTCTACAATCTTCTGGTGGTTTGTTTCAGATCTTGTGGATTTGGAAGAAGGCTAATATTGATGTTCTCTATGTTTTGGAAAATTTTCTTGTGATTTGGTGCTTTGGAAGGCTTGTTCCAGAGCTATTGTGTGTGACTACTTGATCCGATTGGAATGTTGAAGGGTGTTTTATGTATAAATTTTGTTACAATTTTTTTGGATGTATTTGAAGGCTTCTAATAGGTGTTCTAGTGTTTGGCGAAGTGTGTTGTGTGATCCACATGTCATCATCTTACCATGGATGCACGTACTTCAAATATCATTGGTGTTTTCATTAGGTTTGGTTGACCTGGTGTTTACATGTTACATGAATATTAAACATCGATTAAGGAAGCATGTGATTGATCCAAGATGTTTGGGTCCTAATTAAATATGTAATTGGTCCTCTCTAATTCCTATCTACCATGGGAATGTTGAGTAGTCAACCTAATTTGAATTTGTAAAATAAAGGATGTGTAGCTGACCTTGGAGAAAGTTTCTAAGGTTGAAGATGGTATATATGAAAGTCACAATGTTGCGAGTTGATGTATGAGTGTGAAGTGTGCGAACAAGTGCAAAAAAGAAGAGTGTGTGAAGGTGTATTAAGGAAATAGTACTTTGATGTGTTAGATTCCTGAAAGAAGTGAGTTGATGGTGTTTGCAATCCTTTGATCAAGTTGTGAATGTGTGGAACCTATTATGGTGGATCTTTATTTATCTTTTTATCTGTAGGCAGTGAACCTCCTTCTAAATAGTGAGTCCTATTTGTAGGCAGTGAGCCTTTGTATCTAGACAGTGAGTCCTTTCTGGGTAGTGAGCCTTTGTATCCAGTATTGCATTACTACTATATTGTGAGTTAATCCTCACCGTGGTTTTTCTCTCATTGGGTTTTCCACGTAAATCTGGTGTCTCTAGTGTTTGTTTTCTATTATCTTCATTTCATGTTTATACTTAACAACATATTAAGAAAAAGAAATTTGGTACAACTGATTCACCCCCCTCTCAATTGTTTGTGCATTTCAACAATTGGTATCAGAGCTTTGGTTCCTCAAAGAAGAGCTTAATTTCTTGAGGTAGATCAGATGGTGCATAACTTGCAAATCCCTATATTTGATGGAGCTGATTATAGTGACTGGAAAGTGTATATGAGAGGTTATCTTATCTCTCTTGATTTCATGACTTGGAAAGCTATAGAGACAAAATATGTTGAACCAACTCGTGGTCCTTCTTCTACAAATGATATTTCTGCCTATGAGGAGAATGAAAAAGAAATGTATGATACCTTCAATGCTTTATCTAAAATTGAATGGACAAAAGTTATTTCTTTAGGCACTGCTTATGAAGTATGGGAAAATTTGAAAGATATCTATGAAGGAAATGATAGAGTCAAATTGTCCAGGAATCTAAGAACAAAATGTATATTTGAGAACTTGATAAGAGAAGAAGGTGAAGACAGTGCAAGCTACTATTAGAGAGTTGAACTTGCAGAAAATTAAATAAAAAATCAAGGTGGTACCATGACATATGAAGATGTAATAGAGAAGATATTGATGACCCTACCAAAGATTACAGTGACAAGGTATTTGCTATTGAAGAATCACATGATCCAAAGAAATCTACTAAAGAGCATCTATTTGGAACCTTGACTACATTTGAGATGAGGAAGTTTGGAAGAGAAAAGGAGAAAGTTGAAACAACCTTCAAAGCAACTAAGATAGATGATAATTCAGATAGTGATGGTTCAAAAGAGTTGGAAGAAAACTTTACAAGGAAATTGAAGAAAGGTGCCGGTAAATACAAAGGTATGTTACCTTTTAAATGTTTCAATTGTGGAAAAATTGGTCACTATGCTTCAAGATGTCTAAATAGGGATACACACAAGAAGAACACATATAATAATAATAAATACAAAAGGGATAGAAAGTTCAAGAAATTGTATTAGTTAGAGAAGATGCTAGAATTTCTGATGATGAGTCTAATTTTGAGGATGATAAAGATGAATTCTTGTTTCTAGCCTTGGAAATTAAATCTATGTTTGCTAACCATGGAAGATGTGCAAGGTAATCTGGTCTGGAGAACAAGAAGGATGAGATGGAAGGTACTCTAGTTACTACCTTTAATGCTAGACATGATGAAGAATATTGGGTAATTGATAGTGGATGTTCAAATCATATGATTGGAGACAAAATAAAGTTCACTAAACTTGAAAAGTATGATGGAGGATTAGTTATGTTTGGAGATGACTCTGGTGCTAAGATTGTTGGAAAAGGAACGATTAGTCTTGATGGAAAACATAATACTAATGATGTCTATTATGTTAAGGGCTTAAGGCATAATATTTTGAGTGTTGAACAAATGTGTAGCAAAGGATTTAAGCTTGTATTTCAAGATAACACCTGTGAGATTAGAAAAGGGTCTCCAACTATGGTAGTAGTAGGAAGAAGAACTCATGGAAACATCTATCAACTTAAGAGTGGTGATGGTTAGTGATTTGTTTCTAAAATTAATGAAAGTTGGCTATGGAAATGGAGGATGGGACATGTAAATTTTGACAATATGATAAGGATCAGTTCAAGAGAATTTGTTAGAGATCTACCTAGAATCACAAAGCTTACCAATTTTTTTTGAAAAAGTTGTCAGTTGGGAAAACAAGCAAGATTCACTTTTAAAGGAAAAGAATAATCATCTATCAAAATATTGGAATTGATTCATACAGACCTCTATGGTCCCACATGAATAGGAAGCCTTAATGGTGACATTTATTTTATGCTTTTGATTGGTGACTACTCTAGAATGACATGGGTTACTTTTCTTAGAGAGAAAGTTCAAGCTCTAGATAGATTCAAAGTGTTCAAAGAAGGAATGGAGAATGAAGTAATCCTAAGAATCAAATGTTTAAGGTCTAAAGAGGAGGAGAATTCACTTCTAGTGAGTTTAATTCATTTTGTGAAGAGCATGGTATAAAGAGACGTTATTCTACTCCTAGAACCCCTAAAAAAAATGGAGTTGTGGAAAGGAAGAACTAAACTATTCAAGAGGCTATAAGAACTATGATGAAAGAGGAAAATTTTCCTGATGTATATTGGAGAGAAGCAATCCACATTGTTGTTTACATTCTTAACAAAGTTAAGATTAGAGGTAACAACACAAAGACTCCTTATGAGTTATGGACTGGTAAGACTCCTACTGTTAAGTACTTTAAGATGTTTGGAAGAAGATGTTATGTTAAAAGAGATGATGAGAATCTTGGAAAGTTTGATGCAAGATGTGATGAAGGTATATTTCTTGGATAATCAACTGACATAAAAGAATATAGATGCTTCAATAAAAGATTAAGGAAAATAGTTGAAAGTACAAATGTAAAAGTTGATGGATCGATGCATAGACCAATAGAAATAAGTGAAGTTGAACCAGATGATCCTATCTGTGGAAAAATACAACAAGAAGAAAATGAAGAGAAAGAACAAAGTGATGAAGAGGAGATTCTAGAACTTGCTCCTAAGACTCATTAATATGTATAGAAGAATCATCCAAAGGAATAGATGATTGGAGACATAAGTGAAGGTGTAAAGACAAGAAGCAAAGTGGTTGAGCGAAATTTGTGTTTAGTTTCTAAGATAGAACCCAAGATTGTGAGTGAGGCATGCAAAGATGAGATTTGGGTTAAAGCAATGAAAGAGGAATTGTAGCAGATAAAGAAGAATTGGACATGGCAACTGGTTCCTAGACCAATGAACAAGAATGTAATTGGTTCAAAATGTGTATTTAGGAATAAGCTAAATGAAGATGGTGAAGTGGTAAGAAATAAAGAAAGACTTGTATGCAAAGGTTATTCAGAGGTTGAAGGAATAGATTTTGAAGAGACGTTTTCCCCAGTGGCAAGAATGGAGGCCATTCAGATGTTTTTGGAATTTTCTTCTCATAAAGATTTCAAAGTGTACCAAATGGATGTTAAGTCTGCATTCCTAAATGGAGAATTGGAAGAAGAGGTGTACATGGAACAACCAGAAGGATTTCAGTTATTAGACAAACTAGACATGGTCTGAAAATTAAAAAAGGCATTATATGGACTTAAACAGGCTCCCAGAGCATGGTATGCAAGGTTGGACATATATTTGAAACAATAAGAATTCAACAAAGGCTCTGCTGATAGCAATCTCTATTTCAAATTTGAGAGAAAAAAATGTTGATAATTATGGTATATGTTGATGATATTATCTTTGGATGAAATGAAGATATGTGCAAGAAATTTATAGAGGAGATGAAAAAAGGGTTTGAGATGTCTATGATTGGTGAGCTGAATTTCTTCCTTACACTTCAAGTGAATCAAACTGATAAGGGAATATGCATTTCATAATCTAAGTATGTTAAATAATTGCTAAAGAAGTTTAGAATGGATGATTCCAAACCAGTCTGTACCCCTATGGTAACCAAATGTAAATTGAGAAAGGATGATGAATCTTCTAAATTTGATCAGAGCATGTAAAAATCTATGATTGGTGGACTTCTATATCTTACTACTACTAGACCAGATATCATGCATGCAGTATATTTGGTTTCTAGATTTCAAGCAGAACCGAAAGAGACACATGTTACAACTGTGAAGGGGATATTCAAATATCTTAAGGGGACTCCAGATTATGGTCTATGGTATCCTAAGGTTACTAATTTCACATTGAATTCCTACACTAATTCAGATTGGTTTGGTTGTGTAGATGACCGAAAGAGTACAAGTGGTGGTGCATTCTTTCTTGGAGGAAGATTGGTCTCTTGGTTAAGTAAGAAATAGGATTTGGTTTCTTTGTCCACAACAAAAGCTGAGTATATTGCAGCAACATCATGTTGTACATAGGTACTCTAGATGAAGAAAACATTGAAGGATATAGGTTTGATGTGTGATGAGCCTATCCCTATCTTTTGTGACAATACAAGTGCAATAAAAATTTCAAAGAATTTGGTGATGCATTCTAGGACAAAGCATATATCTATCAGGTATCATTTCTTGAGGGAGAAGGTGTTGTAAAATGAAGTCAGACTTGAATATGTGTCTACTAAGGAAAAAATTGCTGATATATTCACTAAGGCTCTTCTGAAGGATACTTTTGAGTATCTTATGGGAAGTTATGGGTTACTACCCCTCCCTCCTTAAACTAGGTGCACATGGAGGTGAATCAGTCCAGTGAATCTATAGATTTTTCATTGATCTAGACTGATGATTGAGGTATACTCCTTAGGGTGAGTAGAGAGTATCATTTTTGCAGTATGAGATGTGGGTGCACTCCTAAGGGGGAGTGATCAGAGCTTTATAAGTCAGAATTTTCATGCAAAAAATTTTGTTGCCATTGATGTCAAAGGGGGAGAGAGTGTCATGTGAATTTTTTTATTTAAATCAGGGGAGAGAGTGTCATCCTGCAAGGAGAAGAGAGTGCAAAAATTCTTGTGTAGGCTATCTAATCTGGAAAAGAAAGGGACGAAGAAGCAAGAGAGTGTGTATGTTGTCTTTGATGGTTTTTCACATCATGTGTTGCCATCAATGGAAAAGGGGGATATTTTTGAAAGTATGGATGTGTTTGGTGGTGTTGTCATTAATGTTGTCATTGAACTCAACACAGTTCAGAGTGATTTCAAGTGGTACATGTATAGTTGAGATACTATAGAAGTGTTGAGAGTACATGGAGCTATATTTATGGTGTTGCAGATGTGTAGATGTCAAGGGCTTTTGAGAAAATTAATAAATAATGAAAATAGTGTTGTATGTGTGTTTTGAGTGTGCTCCAATAATGTTCTCTGCATTTCTTCTGTGATGATCCTATGCATGTGAAAATCTGTAGTAATTTTCATGAGCTTTAATGGATAACATATCTTGATTTTTAGCTTCTAGGTTGATGGAGAGTGAAAGATGTGTTCACTGGTGTGTGAACTAGTTTGGCAGAACTATTTGTCTATGCACTGGGAGAGATCTATCTACTCCGCAGTCTTCTAGTGGTTTGTTTTAGATCTTGCAGATTTGGAAGAAGATTAAGATTGATGTTCTCTATGTTCTAGAAAATGTGCTTGTGGTTTGGTGCTCTGGAAGGCTTGTTCTAGAGCTACTCTATGTGACTACTCGGTCCGGTTGGATTGTTGAAGGGTGTTCTATGTATAAAGTTTTTTGTAGTGGTTGCGGATTTATTTGAAGGTTTCTAAGAGGTGTTCCAATGTCTGGTGAAGCGTGTTGTGTGATCCATGTGTCATCATCTTGTTGTGGATGCACGTACTTCAAAGATCATTGGTGTTTTTATTAGGTTTGGTTGACCTGGTGTTTACATGTTACTTGAAGATTAAGCATCAATTAAGGAAGTGTGTGATTGATCCAAGATGTTGTTTGGGTCCTAATTAAATATGTAATTCATCCTCTCTCATTCTTATCCACTGTGGGAATGTTGAGTAGCCAAAATAATTTGAATTTATAAAAAAAAGGATGTGTATCCGACCTTGGAGAAAGTTTCTAAGGTTGAAGATGGTATATATGTAAGTCAAGATGTTGTGAATTGATGTATGAGTGTGAAGTGTGTGAAAAAGTGCAAAAAAGAAGAGTGTGTGAAGGTATATCAAGGCAACAGTAATTTGATGTGTTAGATTCCTGAAAGAAGTGAGCTGATGGTGTTTGTAATCCTTTGATCAAGCTACGAATGTGTGAAACCTATTGTGGTAGATATTTATTTATCTTTTTGTTTCTAGGCAGTGAGCCTCCTTTTGGACAATGAGTCCTATTTGTAGGCAGTGAGCCTTTGTATCTAGTATTGCATTACTACTATATTGTGAGTTAATCCTCACTCTGGTTTATCCCTCATTGGGTTTTTCACATAAATCTGGTGCCTTTTGTGTTTGATTTTTGTTATCTACATTTCATGTTTATACTTAATATCAGATTAAGTTAAAGAAGAATTGATTAAGGTTAGAAGTAAAAGTAATTTGGTACAACTAATTCAACCCCCCCCTCTTAGTTGTTTGTGCATTTCAACAAATATAAAACCCTTCAAGCTACACTTAATTCAACGTTAGAGAAAATAAATTGACAATAAGTGAATAAAAATCATAATTTAATATATGTTGATGCTTGTTGTGTTGTGAAGGTGGTTATTCTTACAATGTTGGTATTTGGTTTCTCATAGTAGTAGAATGATGTTGTGTTCTAGTACCTTATTAAAAATGGCTCACATAAGAGTTTTATATATTTTTAGCTTGGATGATCGATAATTAGGATTGGTTGAAATTTGGTTAAGGGATC
Source organism: Sequoiadendron giganteum (assembly GCA_007115665.2). Lineage (NCBI taxonomy): Eukaryota > Viridiplantae > Streptophyta > Pinopsida > Cupressales > Cupressaceae > Sequoiadendron > Sequoiadendron giganteum. The sequence continues at coordinate 262,237,415 of CM021105.1, forward strand.
AATGATTAGGATTAAGTTGGTCAAGGAATTGGGAGATGTCTGAAGGAGAAAAAGGAAGGTATTTTAATTTATTTTTATATTTGTGGGAGATAGTTATAAGATAGTTTTAAAAGGTGTGGATGAGAATAAAAAGAATCTTTAATTTTATTTTATTTTTTATTTTTTGGGTGGTTATGTGGATAAAGAGGGATTTAATTAATGATATAATAAAATCATGTGGAGGGGTATGTATATAAGGAATTAGGAACATACAGATAATTAATTAAACAAATTGTTTTAATTAATTTAGTTAATAATATATAAATATGGTAGGTGTGGCTAGGATGGTGGGTGATTTTTGGGTGTCTATATTTTACCCCTCTTTGAGATGATGTTATAAGTAAAATAAGTAATATTATTTCAAAAACAAATAAAATATATAAATGTAAGGTGAAAAAGATGGAGCCTATAAAAAGGAGGATATGATGATCCCCCTTCGAGAGGATAGGGGGTGTAAAGGACACATGAGACTATCAAAATGGATGGAAAGGAAGGATGAGGATAGGGGATGGATGCAAATGAAGGAGGAAAGGATAGTAAAGGCGACTTAGCGTGAGAAACCTAATGTTTGATATAACATGAAATTATGGACTATGATATAAGGACCATGGTAATGATGTGTCAAATGCATAAAGGATTGAAGGTCACACGAAAACATATACCTATGAAATCATGATATGAAAGACCAATAAATTTTATTATGGTGGGTAGGTTGGACTATTGTAGATGTAATAAAAAATGATGAAAACCACACAAGAAATAAAAGGAAGCATGTGTATAATAATACAAAGGATAACATGTGTCACCCTTCATCAATTTGAAATTGATCATTGATTGATGATGATAGCATTATTGATGTGGGAAAGACATATCCTAAGATTGATGCAAAGATGTTATTTTTGATGTCATAATGATATTATCCTAATGATGATAATTGATTTATTGGATTGAATTGATGAATATCTTATAGAAAGGTTGGGAATAGGACTAACGAGTGTTTTAGGATTATTTGTGGATGAGGATTACTTTTAGTGGCTTAATTTATTTCATATGATTGCAATGAATAACATAATATAGAATTGGATTGACTATACTATATTTCTTTTGGATAGTCTCCATATTATAACTAGCTAGAAAGGAACACCCAATCTAAAAGCAATGATGAGAGATAAGTTGATTTAGGATGTTTAGTTGGGTGGATAAGATATATGAAGTAAAGGATTTTTCATAATAATGGAAAATAATATGGAGAGTAGATGAATGGGAGGGTGTAGGATGTTCCTCCAAGGACTATATAATGAAGAAATAACATGCCCCTACTCTGTAAATATTGTTCAGGATGTTGGACTAAAGGTATACAAGGTATGGCATAAGTGATAGAAAGATGGTTAGAGTATCTATTGTAGAAGAATGTGATATGCCAATAGTTTATCCAAAACATGTATCAAAATCATGCCTCAATCCTTATCAAGATCATAGTTATTATCATAATCAAAATCAAGTAAGAGGGATGATAAATGGGAATGGTAATAATGATTTATGGTTATGATGTTTTAGTATAATATGAGAACATGATGAGATAGATGAGTCAAATTTCCCTCAATTTCAATACATATAAACAATTGACTTACACATGATGCCCACAAATGGATTTTCATCATGGTACTTATCTAAGGTGCCATGGAAATGGTTTTCACAATTGGATGAATGGATTCTCTATACTATTTTTTTTTTTTAATTTGATGTTATTGATAGATTTATACTCAAAGTGTCTTCACAAGTCCATTTCTATTTGAGATAGTCGATATAGATGCACTTGCCATAACATGCCAATAATGTCTTTCTTGAAGTAGAACTGCTTTGTTAGGATTAAAGAACTCTTATACAATCCTTTGATGGTATCTCGATCCTCATTGATAGATGTGTTTGAATCATTATCCAGATTTTTACATTTTGATAGAGTACTATCATGCCCCTTATAGTGAAGTGTTACTACCACAATACAATGGATTTGGGAGTTATATTTTTTAGATTTTAGATGCAATTTTGGCTTTGGATTGGGATATTAGATGTGGAATTAGGTGATGTCAATGCATTTAGCTTGAGTGGATAGGTTGTTATGTATATTGGTTTGGCATATTTTTTACTCATTAAATTTGAGATGGTGGATGATGCAATTTAGATTTGGAATTATGAAGTTTAGATGTGGGATTAGGATGGTGATTAAGACCAACATTATGTTGATGGTGTTTTCTGCACAACAACAACTTAGACATAATATTATATCCCATATCTCTTGAAAGGTAAATATCTATGGGAAAAGAGATAACCCCAAGTTCTCTAATGTCCAGGTCTTGATAATGCAACAAAACAAATCAAAGATAAATGTGAAAATGTTGGTAATCACAAAGGGACCTTACTACAAGCAAATATTGGACTTTGAATTTATCAGATCTAAACAATGAATTGATACTTGGAATCCTCAATTGAACCCAGATAATAAAGAAAATAACAAAAGATGAAAGGTTTCAGAGATAATTCTAACCCTAAGATCAACAATGCAAAAGATAAGATGCTCAAAATGGACCGATCTCTCATAAACTACTTTCTATTTGATCTAGATAAATCTGCAATTTCACAGAAATAGTGCAATCTTCTAAGGTATTTAAAGATTTTCAAATCATAAACATTCATTCAAAACAATCCTATTGCAATTGGAAATGAAAAAACATTTATAACTGAACTAAGCACAATTTCAAGTCCAGGCTAACTTTGCAAAGCAGCTAACTACAAAAAGTATGGACTAGAGATTGCTGCAACATTCCAAACATGAAACCCTAAGCATGACCAAACTATCTAACAATGAACTTAAGAAATTTTAAAGATAGAACAACAAGAACCATGCCAGATGAAACTCAACACAAGAGAGATACCAAATCACAATATCCTTTCTTATATTAGGTCATCCAAAATGGCAACAATTCTAATCTTTTGTTACAATAGTTTCTTGAAGATAAACCCTAGCTCACTCAAATATGAAATCTCTTTTCTATGTCTATATGCCTATCATGTCTCACTTATCTATCTATTACAAATGAGGCAAAATGCCCAATTTATAGAGAATCCCCAAGATAGGTCGGCTCAAAATAAGAGTTTCACAATAAAAGTGCCATACAAGAGGTCAGCCTCAAAAGATATTCGAATCCATCATGAAATGTGCAATTTACACCAATTTCATCCAAGTCGGCTTGGGTCTAAAAAGGTCGGCCCAATGTATGTGGATAATGGGAAGCACAAAATTTGATGTAGCCCTATATAACTACTTCCCATCCTTGTCTTTAGCTCGATCCACTTCACCATGCACAACCAACAATACTCTGTCCACTTCAGCAATAGGTGGTACAAGAAAAACCCTAACTCTTCTTTCAAGAGACTTAATGTCATCTCTTTCCTACCTTACTCTACCATCCCAATAAGCCATATTAGTTAAATACCTGTCAATAACTGCAATGTAGGTTGCAGCATCATCTAGCTGATGTTCAGTGACTGGACCTTCACCGACTAGAGAGTAGACATCTATCCACCATTTCCTAAGTTGCTTCAGATTGAGATGCTTTGGAGCGAACTTCTTTCTCCTTGTCATAATTTCAAAGAAGGAGATACACTTATCATGAATGCCAATCAAAGTGTCCTCAATCTGCCTCCCTTATTTGTGAATCTTCTTCAAGGCCCTTTGCCTCATCTGCAAGATCTCAAACCATTCCCAAGGTTCATAAACCCTTGGGAAAGGAAGAATCCCACTCTTTACCAGCTTATCTTTAGTAAACTCCATGATTGTTCTTGTTTTCTACAACAAGAGATCAATGTCCTCTTTGTCTTGGGCTAGCACAGTCTTCAACCAGTCCACTGACCTCATGGAATCTCCTATAGTTGACAAGATATCTTTGATGGTGCCATCTCCTTTGGTTTGAACTCCCTACAACCAACCAACTGTGGCATGTGCAGCGCCTTTCATCTTATCAAGCTCAAAGATTGTTTCTTGAGGCAAGAAACTTGCAGTAGAGGAAGAAGAGCTAATGAACTGCAAGGGTTTCATCAACTCCTACAAGTATTTCTTCAGTTTCTCATTCTCCCTCTCCAAATCATGCCTAGTTTATACCTCCTTCTTCAATCTACCAACAATTACAGCACTAGGGCCTTCATACTCCTCAATGTCTTGTTCCATAGAAGCATGCCATAAGTCAATAATTTGGACATGATAATCTTTTGCATTCACATTATCTCTATCTTTGTCTGGAGTAGGGGTAGCAATTTGAGCCACTCTGTTGCCTAACCCATCTCTCTCAATCCTGGACACAACCTTAGCTTTCTTCTTAGTTTTTCCTTTTCCAAGTGTAGCTATGGATACACCTCATATATTGCATCTTGTCCAAATGTACCTCTATTGCTCAACCCCTTATATGGGTGAAATCTTGCCAATGCATACACCACGTAGGAGGTCATGGTGAAATTCCTAGTTTGCAAGACATTACACATTTGTTCATGGATTACTACACTTATAGCACCTGCCCAATGGTAATCTATACCTTGCTCCATCCGAGCAATGACATTGAACATCCAGCTCTCAAACACCCCTGCACTCTTCAACCCTACTAGTCTGCTGAGAAGAGTGATAACATTATAATACTCCCTTTTGAACTTGAGCCTGAATAGCTGCTTTGGCAATTTGGAGAAATCAAACTTGGGATTTTCCAACCAAGAATTGATCACCTTTTGGGACTTGACCACATTTTCTTCATAGTACTTCTTTGTTGTGTCCATATCAAATGCCACCATATGTGACCTATCAGGTATATCAAAAATCCTAGCAATGGACACAGGATCAAAGCTTGCCACAATCCTTCCTTGGGGACCAATAATTCTTTGTGTTCCTCTATCATAGTTCCTGGAAAACTCAAGCACCAACTCATAGCATTGCTCTATGGAGGGGAAACCAACTACATGTGCCAATCCAGACTCCAAAGTTCTTCTAGCCAACAAAGGGAGACTTTGTGCTACCATTTCAGCTTTGAACTCCTCATAATCCCACATACCCACATTGGTATCGATGATCCCTGACCAAACAAAAGTCAGCTTGCTCTTAGGAATCTTACTCTTTATATCCATTTTTACCTTTCCTGCATCAGAGATAGCAGAACTTTCTGCACTTGGATCGGTTGCCTTTCCCTTGCCATGCCCAGCAACATCTTGTCTTGATCCAGCCTACAAACAAGTAAAACAACCACCATGAGATCCAAGATAAACAACAATTTCCAATCACCAACTATTTCAAAGTCCAGGATTTAGCCTCCTCCGCGCAATCCAGACTGGAGAGAAATTCTGGGGAAATCCAGGCAAGGCGGAATCCAACGAAACAAACATACAAACCCCATAATATCATTTCAATCAATCAGTATAATCAAGAAATAACTTGAAACTACTTAGCATAAGTTCATTTGATCATCTAAATGCATTATTAGTAAGAAAATTCCTCATGTAATCATTAGATTCTTCATTTCCACAAAACTTTAGAAAAATCCGCCAGAGACAGAAATCCCCGAAATTAGTAAGTATTTCGGTAATCCGGGAAACTGAAGGAAATGCAAAATATCTGGGGAAATCCCATTGACGCGAATATTAGTGGAAATAAGACAAGTTTACCATGAAAGCTTGAATCCGATAGAATGACCTAGCCATAGACACTGGGAAAATCCTGAGGAAGCGAAATTCCGCGAGGCAAACAAAAGTCTAGTTTTAATGAAAAATACAAAGAAAAAAGGAAAGACAGGAAGACTTAGGGAAATCCAGTAGGGGCAGAATCCCGTGAAGCGAACAAAACCCGAATGCCTATGCTTTCCTTGTCTTCACCCAAATAGACCAAAATGGACATGGACCATGAGCCTGCAGCTCGAAAATGATTTAACCTACATCTCCAATGGATCAATCATGAATTTAAAACTCACCTCTCAACAATTTGAGAGGGATTGGCTATGCCCTAGGTCAAGAAACCTAAAACCTCCACCATGGAACCACAGAAAAGCTCAGGCACAACTTGCTTGTAAAAAAAGATAGGAAGTTTGTGGCAAATGCAAGCAAGCCCCAAAAATAGCAACTAAAATCCAGCCGAATAAATATTCAAAAAAAACACCCAAACGGACTAGCAAGACACGAAAACCCCAAATGCCCATACATGGCGCGCATACTCAAGCAAGAACGAAGCAATGAATGACATAAAAGCATATGAAGCAAAGAAACTCAAAACCAACAGAGGAAGAGAGCATATCTACATACCATGATACTAAAAAGAACTGAAATCGGTGATGCCAACAAACAACCTTCAAACACAAGCATAATATGAACAATTCTCATGAAATTCAAATGCAACACTCGAAATCACTCCAAAATGCACAATCTAGCAACACACCACCAGCTCCAGCACTCCAAACTCAAATGAAAAGTAAATAATCAAACTCAAATGGCCAATTACTTTCCAAAATTCAATATATCATTGCCCCAAAAGTTGTGCAATCGCCATTAATGTGATCGACAAGACAACTAAGACCAAAATCCATAAATCCGATAGAGCAACGGAATTTGGAAAAATACAGACATGACAGATTTCCCTGGATTTGAGCAGAAAGGCAACCACTTCTGGACTCCAAAGGGCAACCGAGAAAATCCAGCCAGGGCGGATTTTCCTGAAAATAGTGAAATGCCTAAAATGCACTCAGATCTTAAGGTTTTCAGTTAAAATTTATAAATGGGCCACTCCAACCGGTAGGATGAACATCAAAGCACATTCCGAAGCAAGAAAAACCCCCAAAAAAAAGAAAGGCCAAGACACCAAAAAAGCGAAAATGAGGGTCCCCACTTTCAGTGGGGCATGTGTGCAAAAAATGCACAACAAATGGTGACTTCACTGGGAAAATGCTTGAGAGCATTTCAAGAACAAACTAGAATCAAGAACCTAGAATATCTTGTTTCAATCCTTTCATTAGGATACCTATGAACAAAGTTTCAGAAACCACAAGCAAGAAGACTTTTTCCTATACCGGGGTTCAAGTGTGTGTATTTTGCATTTATTTCCTATTCCTTAGGTGCAATGGGAACCAGAGAAAATCTAACCAGGCTACATAAAAGTTCCAACTTCAAAAGCAACCTGGATAGAGCCTCGCTGCCAGTCAGGCATCCATAGCCCCGACGAGGTTATCGTTGTGACCCTCCCAAGCATAGCTCTATTGCCAGCCAGGCGTCTCTAGCCCTGATAGAGATACTAGGATACCCTTGATAAGGTAAAGGTTATTTTGATTTTCAATATTTCCCTTTCCTTCTTTTCTCTTTTAAACATTAAATAGAACCTTTCTTTCACCTCATAAGTAACAAAACTCACACTCAGGGATGAGGAACACAGTGGCACTGAAGCAAAATATAAGATTTTTCACTAGGACAAATTACACAAGAACCCTATGCAACTCCATAATTTTTTTTTACTTTAGTGTGAAGGTGTGAGACCCAAATATATTCCAAAGTTTATCCAAACAAGTGACTCTAATTCTAAGTACAAGGGACATCAAATAAAGGAATTCCACCACTTGACTCTAAAAAGCTGATTAGAGTTTATAAAAGAAATTTCCAGAACAATCCCAGGCAAATAGCCCATTCTATAGATGCAACAACCCCAAGAAAGCAAGAAACCAAAAGTGAAAACCAAAATGGAAAGCAAAACGAACTAAGGCAAGCAAACAAAGCAAAGCAGAAGGAAAACCTACTCTAACTATGTACAGGATGAGCTGCAAACAACTCAAGGTTGAAAATAATGCTTTAGATACTGCCCATTGATAGGCAGCGAGATATCCTCACCAGTGAGGGTTTTTAGATGAAAAGCATTATCTCCTAGAATTTCTAAAATCTGGTAAGGACCAAGCCAGAGTTTATCAAATTTACCATGCTCTCCCTTATGGTCATGGGCTTTATCCCAGTAGAGAACTAAGTCAAAGATTCTAAAGGCTTTCACCTTAGCTCTCGTATCAAACCATCTTTTCACTACACCCTGATGTTTAGCAAAGTTTTCTAGGGCTTCATCTCTTTTCTCTTCAAGGTGTAACAACTCAGCCAAATGGGCTTCATGCTTATCTTCCTCATTGTAGTATTCGATAATAAACTACAGGGTAGGGATCTTCAATTGGATAGGGAACACAGGTTCCAAACCATACACCAGGTGATAAGGAGAGGTTCCTATGGATGCCTTATGTCTAGTATGGTCTGCCCAGAGAGTAAATCAAAGTTGGGTGTGCCAATCCTTAGGATTTTGTTCTAGCAACTTACGGATAACTGTTAATAGGTTCTTATTGGAAGACTCAGCTAGACCATTACCCTGGGGTAGTAATTGGATGAAAATTTAATAAAAATCCCATGACCAAATTCCCAATTAGAAAATTTGAGTGATGCAAATGCAGAGCCATTATCACAAACTAAAGATAGTGGACAACCAAAATGATTAATAATACCTGACTCAAGAAAATTGATTACCACATCCGAAGTACATTGTTTACAAGCAAGATCCTCTGTCCATTGAGTAAAATAATCAGTTATGGTAAGAATATACCTATGGCCCACAGAAGATGGAGGATTAATTGGACCTATGAAGTCCATACCCCACTGAGCAAATGGTTTTACCTCTATGACTGACTGAAGTGGAAGAGTTGCATTTTTTTCCTTATTTGCTATAGTTTGACATATGTGGAAAGTCCTCACATGTTGGTGTGCATCCTTGAACAAAGTAGTCCAATAATAGCCTTCCCTCAAGATCTGGTTTGCAGTGGACGATGCAGAACCATGGCCTATGCCATATTTCTCATGAAATTCAGTCATCACTCTCGTAGCTTCCTCCTTCCCCAAACATCTCAGGTATACACCCTCATGATTTTTCTTATACAGGATAGCTCCTTTCATCATAAAAATTGCACTCTTCAGGCACAAAGCTCACCTCTGAATTGTACTAAGGTGATTAGGAAATTGATGATTCAACGAATAAAAAAAGATTTCATCATACCAATCTCCTAGAGATACCTCCTAAAGATAATAGTGTTGAGCTATGAGATCAGGACCTATCTCAACCATTGTCTTTGTGAGTCCCTATCCTCTAACTAATTTCATGGGTTGAATCTCCATATCATGTTCCTGCAACATAGTCACCCACTTGGCTCTTTGCTCACCTAACTCATTCTGCATTAACAACAACTTTACTGCAGGATTAGGCACTATGACAAAGACCTTATTCCTCAAAATATAGTGTCTAAACTTTTTCACTGCTCTGACCAAAGCATAGGCCTTCTTTTCAAAATTATGATACCTTAATTCTTCATCCTTTAAGGGAGTACTCATGAAGGCTATAGGATGCTCATCATCTTGATCAAACTTTTGGGTTAGCATTCCAACACAGGAGTGATCAGAAGCGAATGAATATATGTAAAAAGGTTTAGCATAATCTGGACTCACCAATACTGGAGCCTCAACAATAGCTTTCTTGATTTCTGTAAATGCTTCCTTAGCATTCGCATTCCACTCTACTTTTCTTCTTGTTTCAACATAGCATTCAATGGCTTCACTATCTCTCCAAATCCAGTGATAAATTTTCTAAAAAAGTTAATCTTACCAGAGAATGACTTCATCTCTTTCTTACTTGCAGGAGGCCGTATCTTCAATATAGCCTACATTCATTCAAGGTCAATAGCAATACCCTGTTATGAGATAATATGTCCTAGCAATTTTCCTTCTATGACTCCAAAAATACACTTCCTTGGATTAAGTGAAATAGCAAACTCCCTACACCTTTGGAATACTTTGCATAAATCTGCTATATGATCATCCCATTTTTTAGAAAAACTATCAATTCATCCATATAAATAATGATGCACTTACCAATTATATCTTTAAAAGCAATATCCATAGCTCTTTGGAATGTAGCTCCAACATTGATCAACCTAAATGGCATCCTTCTATAAGCAAAAGTTCCCCATTTTGTAGTGAAGGCAGTCTTGTGCCTATCCTCATACTGCACCATAACTTGGTTGTATCCAGAATACCCATCCAAAAAGGACATCATTTGAGATCCATTGACGATCTGAAGCACCTCATGTAGTGAAGGAACTAGATAGTTGTCCTTTTTTGATGCTCTATTCAGATTCCTAAAATCCACACACAGTCTGATATCTCCATTCTTTTTTCTTACTGGAACCAAAATGTCTTACTAGAAATATAATTCGTGTTGATAGTAACTTCTGCACTTCCTTCTGAATAATGGGTTCTAACAAAGCATTGATTGGCCTCTATCTTTGTCTAAATGGTTTGACATCTGACTTTAAAGGGATGGTGTGTGTAATGATTGAAGTATCATATGTTTTCAAATCTTCATAACTCCAGGCTATCACATCATTATATGTGTGCAAGGCATCAATAATTCCTTTTCTTTCCTTAGGGGTGCACACCTTTCCAATAAAAACATTCTTCATGTCATCTGGTGTCCCCATATTATATGTTTCATACTGGCTGCTGAGGGATTCCCTTTTGACTTGTTGTTCCTGGTCTCTTAACTTATCCAAATCAAAAATTTGTTCAAGCTGCACCATACCTCTTGGAATAGTATTGGTCTTTAGATTAATGATTCCTCCCAAATCTATTTCTACTTCTTGGGGCTCTATCTCATCAATGACTTGAGAAGAAAACACATCACAAATTTTAATAAAATCCAAAATATGCTTGTCATCTTCAAATACCTAGAAATTAGTAACGTTGTCAAGTACTGAAGGTACTGGAGTGAGTTCAACTATAAATTCTTCAATTCTAAAAGTGATAAAGGTTGCAATGTACTAGGAACTTTTGCTAGAGAATCTGCAACTTGATTCCTGCTTCAAGGGATCAACTGGATATTGAAAGCATCAAACTCCTTAATGAGATCCCACACTCTATGCCTATATTTGGTCATTCTCCTATCATGGCATGAATACTATTTCCTTGTTTGATTACTAATTTAGAGTATCCGAAGACTTGTAATATCTTAACTTTCTTCCTTGATGCCTTTAACAAGCCATGGATCAAAGCTTCATATTCAACAATGTTATTAGTGCATTGGAATTGGAGTCTATGAGCAGCAAAATAATTCTTACCTTTAGGACTGATCAACTCAAATCCTGCTCCAGCACCCTGCTTAGATTTGGATCCATCAAATCTCAATGTCCAATAGACATCAAGCTCTCGTGGTCTTAATTTATCTTGCTCTTTAGTGCAAATGGGGGGCTTCTCAGGAAGCATTGGGTTCTTACCCCTATCATTATATAACTCCTTCTGTATATTAAGTCCAACGGTTGGGACTAGATTAATGCGTTTCTATATCTGCTCCATAGGAGTTTGACACAAGTCACATTCTAGCTCAAAATGAGGAGCATCATGGACTCTGCACCAATTGGGAAGCAATAGTTCTTCAAAAATCATCCTTCCTCCTAGCTGTATCTGATTCTCCATACATTTCTAGATAAATTCCTGAAAGTTATCCAACAAACTAAGCTGCATGTCCTCTTGGTCATCTGTTTTATCTGTTTGTTCAGTCAGTAGTTCAAAATTACTGATCTCTGATACGAATTCCTCTAAGGGGTCCTGTAGCATAAATACTTCATCATTTTCTAAAGCTACTACAGCCAATACATAATTTCCCATGCTAACTTCAAACACCAACACCTCATTCAAAAAATTCTAGTATTCAGTGATTACATACTTCATTCGGGGTTCTCTTTCAATTCGGATCTAATTTTGAACTCCTTTCCATGGTAGCCACATGTGAGAATGGTCTGTAGATGTATACCCATTCAATGCCTTAGTGAAATCCCTGCCTAAAATCAAACCATAAGTATCAGGAATGTCAGCAACCTAGATGTTGATCACTTGTTGGACCCTAGGATCTGATGCAAGTTGTGTGGGGATCATGTTCAATTATCCAACTACACTTACCTCTATTTTGTCATATTAAGTAAAATTCTTTTGAGAGGCTATAGGGGTAATACTAAATGCTTTACAAACAAAAAAAGGCATAACATTTGTAGATGCTCTCGAGTCTAGAAGACAATTATGCAGATTCTTTCCAAAGATACAAACAAAAATTAGGAAAGGAGGGGCTTCCATCTTGCCTTGAAACAAACTCAACTGAGTGTTAGCTTGTGCAACTTGACCCTTATCTTTATCTCTCCCTTTGTCTATAGGTGGGACCTGACCTCTAGGTGTCTGCAAATTAGAAGACCTAGTAATAGCCTCATTGGCAGTTACCCCTAGCGGTACTATATTTGGACTGAATGACCCTAAAACTGCATTCCTAATAGCAGGAACTCTTAATAACTCAAAAGCATAAAGATTTACATTTACTTTCTTGAATTCCTTAGTCACATATTTTCCCAATTACTTCACATTCAGATCAACATGGATTTGCTTGTGGCCGCTAGCCTGCCTATCTTTCGAAACTTCAGCATTGTTTCCCTTTGACAAGTACTGTGCTGGTACATGAGGATAAGGTGGATTATTACTAGCTTGTGGATCCGGTGGAGTAGAAAAATTGTTAGGAGGGATAGAAGTAGTGAAAGGACCTCCAGCCTGTGGGCTCCTGTTAGGTCTATTTCTCAAATCATATTTCTTTGTTGGTTGTTGAAACATCTAAACTTCTTCAACACTAACTTCCTCCTCATCCAAAGGGCCATTATCGTTCTCATTTTCCTCACTAAACAATTGAAAGATCTCATCTTCATTCAACACTTGTTCTGCCTCATCCTTTTGGTCACTGGATTCTTCTTCTGGTTCATTTTCCTCATCTTTTGGGAATGGGGCATGGTTGAGTACCAGCATTGGAGAATCATAGGGATTTGAGGGCACAATTTCCTGACTACTGGAATTATTCTCAACTTCATAATGAAAAATGGAAGCAATAGTCTAGAATTCAGCACAATCTAACTCAGAGTGATGGCTTGTCTTATGGAGTTTGCACCAACCAGACAAAGTTGTCTCTGCCAAGTATACACCATTTGGAGGCTTCTCCTGAGTAGAAGGCTGATCTAATAGAGTAGGAATCTCTCCATTATTAGGTATAGTATTCCATGACCTATTCTTCCTAGGTGGTTTCCCTTTGTCAAATCCTTGTCCGCTTTGTTGATTTCTATCAAAATTCTGACCAGAGCCTTGTCTTCTATCAAAATTTTGACTGGAGCCTTGTCCTCTGTCATAATTTTAATTTCTATCAAAATACTGCCCTCTTTCGAAGTTCATGTTCTCCCTACCATAGTTAGATTGCATGTTCTTCTAAGCAGCCTGAAGTTGACTATTCTGATCTCTCAAATAAGTTACCTCCATATTCAGTTTTTTCACTTGTTTAGATAACCCATCCAACTGCTCCTTATCTAGACCGTTAGGTGGTGCCAAATTCACACTACCAGAAGGGTATCCAGGCATTCCTCTAGAACCAACAGCCTGATTCAAAACTTCTGAATTCTACAAATATGTAGGAAAACCAGCTTGTTGCTGATGAAGGGGTTGATTAGCTCTTTACTAAGGATAGGAGGTCATAGGCTGAGCTTGATTTAGTGGAGGACCTGGATGAGGTACCAAAGGCAATGAGGGTATTGGATTTATTAGGGGAGCATGACTGGTCAAAGCCTAATTGAGGGCTTGAACTTGTCCAGGGTGAGCGGCAGGTCCTAAGGATGGTAGAGGTCCTGATAGGTGTTGCCTCAAATCTGTGTTGACCTTCACAGCTTCTACATATGTAGTGAGTAGAGTATTTGGAGGATTAGTCCTTTGCTTAAGGAAGGTGGTTTTAAGGCTATCCAAGGCCTCAAGGTAAACCTCTAGGGAAGTGTTTTCATTTCCAGCATAAGGTGTCTAGAGTCTGGTATATGCTCGATGGAACCTATCATTGAATGATCCTATGGGCTCATTAATCTCTCTTTTCACCTCATTAAACTTTAGGTATAGCTCATTAGCACTAATGAGAATTTTAAACTTCTACAAAAACGCAGTCTCTAGTTTAGTCCAATTATGGATGGAAGCAATAGGTAAGTGATTATACCAATAAAAGGTCTCTTCCCCAAGGGAATAAGGGAAAAACCTACATGCAACATCCTCATGTTTAATTCCTCTATCCCTTAGACAAGTATGGAAAATCCTAATATGATCTTTTGCTGTCCTATTGGGGTCATGAGTATGGAACTTAGAGCAAAAATGCTCAGGGTTCTTTGGCATGACATTGTAATTATTAAAGATTAATGGGGATGCATTATTAGCAAGGAAATCCATTGGTGGGGGTGGGGGTGGTAATGGATGATTTATGACTGGTTGTGGCTGTGGCTTAGGAATTCCTTCAGAGTCAGATGAGGATGAGGATGATGGAGATGATGGAAGTGGCTGAGCGGATGATGATTCTTCCCCTCCTAAGGTCATTCTTGACCTAGTAGGGGCTTGCAATTCTTGAAATTCCTCTTCTCTTGGAGTAGATTTAGTTCTTCTTCTAAGCCTCTCAAGAGAGATGGCGTTTAGAAAACTCTCTAGCTTGCTTATTCAAGTCCCTCCTTCTAGCACCAATCTGTTGATGATGTTTTCTACACAAAAACAACTTAGACAAAATATTATATCCTATGTCTCTTGAAAGGTAAATCTCTATGGGAAAAGAGATAACCCCAAGGTCTCTAATGTTAGGTCTTGACAATGCAACAAAACAACTTTGTGATAAATGTGAAAATGTTGGTAATCACAAAGGGACCTTACTACAAGCAAATACTAGACTTTGAATTTATCAGATCTAAACAATGAATTGATACTTGGAATCCTCAATTGAACCCAGATAATAAAGAAAATAACAAAAGATGAAAGGTTTCAGAGATAATTCTAAGACTAATTCTAACCCTAAGATCAACAATGCAAAAGATAAGATGCTCAAAATGGACCGATCTCTCATAAAATACTTTCTGTTTGATCTAGATAAATCTGCAATTTCATAGAAATAGTGGAATCTTCTAAGGTATGTAAAGATTTTCAAATCATAAACATTCATTCAAAACAATCCTATTGCAGTTTGAAATGAACAAACATTTATAACTGAAATAAGCACAATTTCAAGTCCAGGCTAACTTTGCAAAGTAACTAACAATTAGCTAACTGCAAAAAGTATGGACTAGAGATCGCAGCAACATTCCAAACATGAAACCCTAAGCATGACCAAACTATCTAACAATGAACTTAAGGAATTTTAAAGATAGAACAACAAGAACCATGCTAGATGAAACTCAACACAAGAGAGATACCAAACCACAATATCCTTTCTTATATTAGGTCATCCAAAATGGCAACTATTCCAGTCTTCTATTACAATAGTTTCTTGAAGATAAACCCTAGCTCGCTCAAATATGAAATCTCTATTCTATGTCTATATGCCTATCATGTATCACTTATATATCTATTGAAAATGAGGCAACATGCCCAATTTATAGAGAATACCCAAGATAGGTGAGCTCAAAATAAGAGTTTCACAATAAAAGTGCCACACAAGAGGTCAGCCTCAAAAGATATTTGAATCCATCATGAAATGTGCAATTTGCACCAATTTCATCCAAGTTGGCTTGGGTTCTAAAAAGGTTGGCCCAATGCATGTGGATAATGGGAAGCACAAACTTTGATGTAGCCCTATATAACTACTTCCCATCCTTGTCTTTAGCTCTATCCACTTCAGCATGCACAACCAACAATACTCTGTCCAATTCAGCAATAGGTGGTACAAGCAAAACCCTAACTCTTCTTTCAAGAGACTTAATGTCATCTCTTGCCTACCTTATTGTACCATCCCAATCAGCCATATTAGTTAAATACCTATCAATAACTGTAATGTAGGTTTCAGCATCATCTAGTTGATATTCAGTGATAGGACCTTCACCAACTGGAGAGTAGACATCTATCCACCATTTCCTAAGTTGCTTCAGATTGAGATGCTTTGGAGCGAACTTCTTTCTCCCTATCATAATTTCAAAGAAGGAGATACACTTATCATGAATGCCAATCAAAGTGTCCTCAATCTTCCTCCCTTGTTTGTGAATCTTCTTCAAGGCCCTTTGCCTCATCTACAAGATCTCAAACCATTCCCAAGGTTCATAAACCCTTGGGAAAGGAAGAATCCCACTCTTTACCAACTTATCCTCAGTAAAATCCATGATTTTTCTTGTTTTCTATAGCAAGAGATCAATGTCCTCTATGTCTTGGGCTAGCACAGTCTTCAATCAATCCACTGACCTCATGGCATCTCCTGTAGGTGACAAGATATCCTTGATGGCGCCATCTTCTTTGGTTTGAACTCCCTGCAACCAACCAACTATGGCATGTGTAGTGCCTTTCATCTTCTCAAGCTCAAAGATTGTTTCTTGAGGCAAGAAACCTGCAATAGAGGAAGAAAAGCCAATGGACTACAAGGGTTTCATCAACTCCTATAAGTATTTCTTTAGTTTCTCATTCTCCCTCTCTAACTCATGTCTTGTTTGTACCTCCTTCTTCAATCTGCCCACAATTACAGCACTGGAGCCTTCATACTCCTCAATGTCTTGTTCCACAGAAGCATGCTATAAGTCAATAGTCTACATATGATAATCTTTTGTAGTCACATTATCCCTATCTTTTTCTAGAGCAGGGGTAGCAATGTGAGCCACTCTGTTGCCTAACCTATCTCTCTCAATCCTAGACACAACCCTAGCTTTCTTCTTAGTTTTTCCTTTGCCAAGTGCAGCTGTGGATACAACTCATATATTGCATCCTATCCAAATGTACCTCTAGTGCTCAACCCCTTATATGGGCTAAATATTGCCAATGCATACACCACGTAGGAGGTCATGGTGAAAGTCCTTGTTTGCAAGACATTACACATCTGCTCATGGATTACTGCAATTATAGCACTTGCCCATTGGTAATCTATACCTTGCACCATCCGAGCAATGACATTGAACATCTAGCTCTCAAACACCCCTGCACTCTTTAACCCTACCAGTTTGCTGAGAAGAGTGATAACATTATAATACTCCCTTTTGAACTTGAGCCTGAATAGCTGCTTTGGCAATTTGGAGAAATGAGACTTGGGCTTTTCCCACCAAGAATTGATCACTTGCTAGGACTTGACCACATTTTCATCGTAGTACTTCTTTGTTGTGTCCATATCAAAGGCCACCACATGTGACCTATCGAGTATATCAAAAGTCCTAGCAATGGACACAGGATCAAAGCTTACCACAATCCTTCCTTGGGGACCAATAATTCTTTGTGTTCCTCTGTCATAGTTCCTAGCACACTCAAGCACCAACTCATAGCACTGCACTATGGAGGGGAAACTAGCTACATGTGCCAATGCAGACTTCAAAGTTCTTCTAGCTAGCAAAGGGAGACTTTGTGCTGCCATTTCAGCTTTGAACTCTTCATAATCCCACATACCCACATTGGTATCGGTGACCCCTGACCAAACAGAAGTCAGCTTCTAGCAGAACTTTCTGCACTTGGATCGGCTGCCTTTGCCTTGCCATGCCCAGCAACATCTTGTCCTGATCCGGCCTACAAACAAGTAAAAAAACCACCATGAGATCCAAGATAAACAATAATTTCCAATCACCAACTATTTCAAAGTTTGGGATTTAGCCTCCTCCATGAAATCTAGACTAGAGAGAAATTCCAGGGAAATCCAGGCTAGGCGGAATTCAGCGAAACAAACATACAAACCCCATAATATCATTTCAATCAATCAGTATAATCAAGAAATAATTTGAAACTACTTAGCATAAGTTCATTTGATCATCTAAATGCATTATCAATAAAAAAATTCCTCATGTAATCATTAGATTCTTCATTCCCACAAAACTTCGGAAAAATCCGCCAGAGACGGAAATCCCCGAAATCAGCAACTATTTCAGTAATCCGTGAAACTGAAGGAAACAAAAAATATCTGGGGAAATCCCATCACCATGGATTTCAGCGGAAGTAAGAAAAGTTTACCATGAATGCCTAAATTTGGTAGAACAACCCAGCCACAGACACCGAGAAAATCCGGAGGGAAGCGGAATTTCGTGAGGCAAACAAAAGTCTAGTTTTAATAGCAAAATATGAAGAACAAAGGAAAGACAGGAAGACCCGAGGAAATCCAATAGGGGCGGAATCCCGTGAAGCAAACAAAATCCGAATGCCTATGCTTTCCTTGTCTTCACCCAAATAGACCAAAACAGACACGGACCATGAGCCTACTGCCCATAAATGATTTAACCTACATCTCCAATGGATCAATCATGAATTTAAAACTCACCTGTCAACAATTTGAGAGGGATTGGCTATGCCCTAGGTCAAGAACCCTAAAACCTCCGCCATGGAAGCATGAAAAAGCTCAGGCACAACTTGCTTGTAAACAAAGATAGGAAGTTTGTGACAAATGCAAGCAGGCCCCGAAAACAACAACTAAAAGCCAACCCAATAAATATTCAAAACAAACACCCGAACGGACCAGCAAGGCACGAAAACCCCAAACGCCCAGCCATGGAACGCATACTCAAGCAAGAATGAAGCAATGAATTGCATGAAAGCATATGAAGAAAAGCAACTCAAAACCAATAGAGGAAGAGAGCATATCTACATACCATGATAATAAAAAGAACTAAAACTAGTGATGCCAACAAACAACCTTCAAATACGAGTAGAATATGAACAATGCTCACGAAATTCAAATGCAACACTTGAAATCACTCCGAAATACACAATCTAGAAACACACCGCCAACTCCAACACTCCAAACTCAAATGACAAGTAAATAATCAAACTCAAAGGGCCAATCACTTTCCAAAATTCAATATATCATTTCCCCAAAAGTCGTGTAATCACCATTAATGCGATCGACAAGACAACCAAGACCAAAATCTAGAAATACGACAGAGCAACGGACTTCGAAAAAATCTGGACATGACGGATTTCCCTAGATTTGAGTAGAAAGGCAACCACTTCTGAACTCCATAGGGAAATCAGGAAAATCCGACCAGGGCGGATTTTCTCGAAAACAATGAAAAGCCCAAAATGCACTAAGATCTTAAGGTTTTCAGTTAAAATTTATAAATGAGCCACTCCAACCGGAAGGATGAACATCAAAGCACGTTCCCAAGTAAGCAAAACCCCCAAAAAAAGAAAGGCCAAGACACCAAAAAAGCAAAAACGAGGGTCCCCACTTTCAGTGGGGCGTGTGTGCAAAAAACTGCACAACACATTATTGTACAGGTTAGAAGGTGGTGGGAACCTATTATATGCAATGCACTTCTTGTGATGTTCCTTTACATTTTGATATAGTTATTTTACTTCATTTGATTTGAATGGTCCATTTTTTGGGACCCATATTTATTTTCTTAATTTTTGGATTCATTCATTTTTGAAGTTTGATTTGGATTATTTTCTTTGTATGCCCTATAATTTTCTTGGTCTTGATCAAGGGATGGAAGGTGTGGAGAATAATTTTTTTCGGTAGAGATGGTTGAAAAGGAAGGATTATTGGTAGAAATATTGTGGTAGGGGATATGAATGGTCTCTATCTTCATCCTCACATTGGATGAAGTTAAACAAGTGATTATTTAAGTACTACTAACATCATTAAATTTTTTGGTAGAACTATATCTAATTCCTTGACCATTGTTAATATAGATTCATATAGGCTACATTATACCTATCTCATGAAGGCCCAATACTTTCCCTCAGTGATATTTCATGATTTTACATATCTTGTTTGTGATAGGGTACTTATTTTCAAAGCATGATGCTAGCTCATTGGTATGTTGCCGAGGAAAATTAGAAGTTTTTACCATCCCATATTTGAAAGAGTTTAACTTGATGAAGATAGTTGATCCTATGTGAAAAAATGATATTTATGTTTTCTTGTCATGTACACTTATTTTACCTTGGTAATTATTTATATCTATCATTCCTTGATCATTTGATTATTTGATGGTTTACATAATGACTTGGCTAGATCTTCAAGCTTGATATGATTGAGATCATGATGACCACATTTCTCTTTAATATTCTATGTTATTATATGATATATTTTATTTATATTATTATCTTTATATTCATGGGGACTAAGTGTCTCATTATTGGAGGTGAATGTTGTTGGATGATGGATAAAATTAGCTAGATATTGTATAGGATTAAGTGAATTATGGATATGATGAATTTATATTTCTTTCTCATGAATATGATCTTGATCATAGATAATATGTAGATTATAGATAAGATTAACAAGAATAGTTTGATATTGATTATGGATAGGATGAAGAAATCAATATTTTTTCTTGATTATAGATAGGGTCTTGATTATTAATGGGAGTAGCTTAGATAGTTTGATCTTGATTAGCTTGGATATTTTGATCTTAATTTGGTTGAATGCATGTTTGATAGGATTATTTTAAATTAAATTCTTGACATAGATTTTCAATGTGGATAAAACTAGAGGATTTTTGTATAGGATTATAGGATTTGGATCATTAAAAACATGATTGCATAATGGAATTTTATTTAAACTTGGGATAAGAGGCTCTTGGATAGGCTTAGTGGGAATTTATTTTTATGATATTGTTTGAATTTGGACAAGTATGGGACTAGTATACTCTTTGATGGGTTGAATAGGTATCATATTGCATGAAGTTTTTTGATGGGAAAGAATTCTACTAGTATTTTCTTGTTCATGCTCAATATGATTGGGATTGACAAGATCCTTACATGATTGTACTTGATATTATATAGGAATGTTGTCAGGATTTTGATTGTATGTTTCTATTTTTAGGATAGGTATGGTACCATATGACTCTTGGATAGGATTGGGAGGAGAAAAATGATTGAATTTATGTGATGAATATTCTTAATTTGCTAGTAGTCCTAGAAGGAAATCTAAAAAGGATGATTTAGATTTGGTGGGTTTAGAATGTGGATTAATATTTTGGATGGATGGATATGATATATTTGAGGATAAGAAGGAATATTAAAGATGTACATAGGATGTGGAGGATAAAGAGAAATCACATGAAAATGTGCTTGATAACATGGATTAGACATAAGGATCTTGATCTAAGATGGTGCTTGAAAGTTAAGTATCATAGATTCGATGAATGAGCTCTGCTAGGGTTTCTTGTGTCTACGATCATCCTTGGCCCCTCTTGCATCATACTATGTCTTAGAAACAATATTTTTTATTTACTCTGTGTGTACAAACACATTTACCATAGTTATTTTGGTTTTATTATGCCTACAATCAGCTCTAATCTAGTAGTTCTTGTTGGTGTTGGTAGTTTGACAACTCTGCTCAATGGCTCCTCCTCCAAAGATTCATCCCCAAAAAATTATTTTGAAAGTGTTCCTCGAGGTAATTATTTTGATTCCTCGACTAATGTGGTGTTACCCATGCTCGATTTTGATTCTACATGTCAATGGTTAGAGCAACATAGTCTTGTTGGTTATTTTGTTGGGAGGACTTCCCCTGAAATTGTGCTTAAAAAATAAGTTCAAAAGGCTTGGGTCCCTCATGGGGTCCGCCTTGATATGGTCCAAAATTTGACTAAAGGATTTTTTCTTTTTCACTTTGTGAAGGTCAATCATGTTCAAGAAATCTTGAATCACAGTCCTTGGTATGTTTGGTCCTCTTTGCTGGATTTTTAGTCATGGACTTGGGATTTCATTGTCTCAGATGACACCAAGTTGTGGGTTCTAGTTTGGATTGAGTTTCCTAGTTTTCCCTTGCCTTGTTTGCATTTTTTTTTATAGCATATTGCTTCCTCTCTAGGGAGGGTCATTTGTGTTGAACCATATAGGTTCTTTAAAGCTCGCCCTCAAAAGTGAGTCTATGTGGAAGTGAATCTTTCATAGGATTTGAAAGAATATGTTGATATTCAAATTGGCTCTTTTTGGCATACCCAAAAGGTCACTTATTTTAATCTGTCAAACACGTTATCAATGTTAGTCCGCTGACCACAAGATTAAGGATTTCTCTCTTTCAGTCCCTCATACTCAATCTCTACCATGGGAAGATGACAAGCCCTATCAAGTGGAAGGTGTTTCCACAAAACCAAAGGAGAAATGGACAATAGTTACCAACTAAAAAAATAAGTCCAATGGCTCTAGGATGGTTACCAAAACCCCTAAGTCAATAAAGGAAGTTTCAAACCCTTCTATGAAGGGGAAGGAAGCCCAAACGAGCTCTAATATCACTTTAGTGTTTCCAAGACCTATGACTACACCCCAACCTATCTCTATTATTATATTGCAGTTGACCGATTCTCCTCCCATGTCAGGAATTCATAAGAGGTTTTGTAGTTCTTCTCAACCTCTAGAAGAAAGAGAATATGTTTAGGAGAAACAGAGGCATTCATCTCCTACCATTCAGATTGGATTAGTCCCACCAGAAATTTTATAGAATCGATTTTCCACTTTGGAAGAGCTATATTCTGATGAAATGGTAGATTTCCTAACATGAATATCCTTTCCTGGAATGTTTGAGGTTTGATAGACCTCTCTAGGAAGTATTCTGTTAGGGATAATCTTCAAAAATATGCTGGTATTGATGTTTTGTGTCTTCAAGAAGTGAAAGTTGTTTGTTTTTTCTCTCTTTGATTTGTCATTCTATTTGGCCAGCCAATAAAATATTTTGTACTAATCATGAGGCTGGATGTGACAGAGCATTCATCCTTTTATCCCCATAGTGGCATGCTTGTGTGGTTTATCATGGGTCTCACTCCACACATCGAATCGTCTAGATTCTTTTGAACATTGATAATCATTCCTTTGGGATTATTAATGTTTATGCCTCAAATTATGTTGTTAAAAGATCTCTTCTCTAGCAATGGATAGCTAACTCATTGCTAGTTGCTAGTTTTTTAATTTTTGGGGACTTCAATATGGTTGAGATGGTGTATAAAAAGGATGGTACTTTGCCATATTGATGGGAAAATGATGAAAGAGAGGCATGGTACTACATGTGTAATAAATTAGGTCTTTTTGACCCCAATATTGGTAACTGCCACTCTCATTCTCTCTGGCACACTTGGTGCAATTATCAAGCTACGTTTGACAAGATATTTAAACACCTTGATCATGCTATGATCTCATCTCAATATTTTTTCTCTTTTTCTAGCTCTTCCCCACTTCTGATTAAGCTATTAGTGGATGTGATGTTATCAAACCACTTTCCCATTTTGTTTTGTATTGAATGGGAATTAAGACAACCCCATGCTCATATGACCTAGTTTTTTTTAACACCTCTTTTCTTAGTCATCAACCCACGTTGGCCCACATCAACACTATCTAGAATTTGGAGTGTAGTACACCTCACAATATGGGTTGGATTACATGGTGGAATGATGCCATCACTTGCACTACAAGGTTTCTTTGCATTTATGGGTGCCAGTTGGCTATTTTTCACAAATGGCCTTATGATGCCACAATGTCTGACCTTCATGTTGCCATCGAGGCCTTGGTGGCTAACCCATTTACCCCTTCTCTGTAAGATAGGGTTGTAGAGTTAAGGCATCAAAAGCAAGTTGCTAATAATTATGCTATTAGAGGAGCACAAATCAAGGCTAGACTTTATTGGCTTAAAATTGGGGATCATGCTTAAAATCATTTTTCCTGGCTCTTTTGAGCCAAGTGTAACTAAGGGTAAAATTGCAGGTTAGTATTAATGTAAAAGAGAAATAAAACCCTAGTATAACTATGAAGCACAAAGGAGTGAAAGATGCAAAATAAGGAACAATAATACCAAAGCTCCTCAAGACCTCCATGATTCACCTCCATAGCCCTTCTCCATTTTCTGAAAATTTGATGTTTTCCCTCAGATTTGTATGAGCAAGTATACCTATGACATGACCTAGCAAATATTGAAGGATTCCATGAAAATGCTACATAATGCAAGTATGAAAATATGAAGCAAGCAATGCCAAATATGTAGTTGAGAATTAGTTAGATGGATATGAAGTGGATATGAAGTGCCTCTTCCAAAATGAGACTAAAATTGTCTTTTTATAGAAAAGCCAATTTTAGATAAATGGCCAAGATTAAAAGTTGACCAATGTCGTAGAATAAATGGAAAATATTTTATATGACAACCCACAATTAGGGTTAGGGAAACATTAGGGTGAATTTGAAATGAAGGGAAGAGATTTGATTTTAGAAAAAACAAAATCAAAGGTGGAGAATGCATGTGACAAGAAGAGGTGGCACAAAAAAAGAGGAAAGTGGGAAATTAAAATAGAAATTTAAAATTAATTCCTACAAGAGGTGATGTGGACCTTCTAAATTAAAATTAATTTAATTTAAAAGTGGTGTGACCTTATGACAATAAATAATAATTTAAAATTATTTACTTGGAAAGAGGGAAATTCAAATAAATGATTTTATTTAAATTTGGAGGAGAATTAAATGGGACAATTAAATAATTAATTTTAATTATTTAATTGTGGAGGAAAGAGGCCGATAATTAAATAAACTATGGAGAGAAGATATTAGAATTAGAGACATATTTGCATAAATAGATAAAGTTTATTTACTTAAATAATCAAGAGGGAATAAGGGAGTAATTAAATAAATTTAATGATTTATTTAATTAAAGAGGACATTAGACATTAGTGGCGTATTTAAATAAAATAAATGTAATTTATTCATTTAAATAATCAAAAATAATAAAAGACATGAATTAATTAAATAATTGAGAATTATTTAATTAATAGTTGAATTTGGATAGATGGGCATAATCAAATATTTTAATTATGTTTGGAAGAGAATCAAGTTCGCAGGCCTAAGCCAATTTTATGTGTCTACATTTTTCCCCTCTTTGTCATAATGTAGTTTATCTCGTTATGGAAAGGAAAACAAGTCAGGAACATTCCCTAGCAAAGGTATGGAGTACCTATGCCCCCTCGAGAAATTTTGCGAATTTTGGCTCAGGGTTAGAAAAATTTGGAAAGTGTCCCGACCAATCTATTTGATGACCAGAAAATCAATGGCATGATTGGTTTCGAGATTGGATGATGTTAAGGTAATGAGAAGGTCAGTCAAATTTGGTCAAAAGAGCCTTCAGTAATAAAAGTTTGAAGAAAATTCCCACTTTTACCCTATAAATAAGTTGAAAAATGGGTAAAAGTCAATTCATTTTCACTTTCACACTTGTAAATTTAGAGAGCCCAAAGCTAGGAAACTACGTGCAAAGATGGTGATTCCTATTACCAAAGCACCACAAATACATTGTCATGACCTTCAGATGACTAGAGGGTGCGGACCCAGCGGTATGTACCTCGTACCCACTTTGTCATTTTATTATTTTTCACGCATTTTTAGGGTTTTTAGGGAGGTCATCGAATGCGTAGCGATGCATATGCATTTGCGTAAGTTGCATTCGTAGTCATGTTCGACGCAGTTTGTGCATCGTGACACAAACATAATTGTCTATAAGGTTTTCAATTTAGTGCAACACATTTTCCAAGTTTCGAGACACATTCGTCGTATTGCATTGCAAATGACATGTATAGTGACACATTCACAATATTGCAATGCATGTGTGAAGCCAAGCAATGCATTTTCTTTGACAATGACACATTTGATTATGGAGCGGCACAACCAATTGAATATGATGCATTTGTAAGTCAAAGCGGCGCAAGTGCCATAGTGCGACACAACTACCATGCAAAACAACACAAACACCAAACCACGATGTAACTGAAGTCAACACGACACATTTATCTTTGACCAGGGTTGACCAAAGTTGACTTAGTTTTAGGATGACTTTTTGTTTATCCTTAGTAAGTGTGAACCCCAATCCTAAACCTACACAAACACATCAAACAAAAACATAGTTAAGTTCATATGCAAGTGAGAATCAAGATTCCCCATGAGATTCATTAATATTGCTCAATAATAGGAAAATGAAGAACAAAACATGGAAGATAAATGAAATCCTAATTAAGCATGAAAATCCTCAATCCCATGGGGGAATTGGTGCCAATTATGTGTATAAATTGGCCCTTTCCCAACTCCTATAATGCACTATTGATGAGTGATCCACTCTGATGCAAATTCAATCAAGCTCCATGATGAAAAACCTGCATAACCTAGTTAAGAACTTGATAAAATGGATGAAAGTATATATGCTTGAGGATGAAGTTGAGTATAGTAAGTTTACTCAATTTGTGGATGATGAATGAGAGGAAGAGTCTCTCATTTATAGATTTCCAAATTGGAAGAAAGAATGAAATTGAGCAATGTGGGATCATTCAACACCCAATGGCCAAATGCCACTTGTCAAGATGTGAATGGTTGAATGTTGTGCAAGTTTTGATCAAAGTGTCAATAAATGACATTAGGTGGAATTTCAAATTAGTGAAATGACTTGTTGGAGAGGGAATAAAATGGAGCTATGGCCACTTGGCTCAAGGCAAAAGGACTTGTAAGGTGAAATAAATGCCTTGTTGGAAGGACCAAGTCCACTTGAATTTGAATTCAAATTTGAGGGAATATTCCCCTTTTATGTCATGTGAGGGAAAATAGGAGATTTAATAAATCAAAGTAATTGATTTATTGTGAGAGTTGCATTCTCTAGAGAATGTGACATAGATTAAGATTAAATTAACCAAAGTTTAATTAATTTAATGAGGAATTTAGGAGATGTGACAATTTAGAGTTAAATTTATGAATTGATCTAAATCAAATTGAGAGGAAGGGTTTAATTAAATAAATATTTTGATTTATTAAACTAAAGGGGACAATGTTAGATTAAATCAAATAAGGTTTAATTTATTTAATTTAATAAGAGGACTTTTAGGGATTTAATCAAATAAGATGAATTATTTAATTAAAGAGGGATATAGGGTTATTTAAATTAAATTGGTTAATTTAATCAACTAAGGAGAAATATCTAATTAAATAAATAATGATTTATTTAATTAAGGGATGAAAGGTGATGATAAGCTGAGAGTATGATTTAGGATGAAGCGATGTTAATAATCAGGATCAAGTGCGTTGGTCAATTTTCCATGTCTATAGTTAGATAGATGGTAGTAATGATATTTAATAATG
Source organism: Sequoiadendron giganteum (assembly GCA_007115665.2). Classification (NCBI taxonomy): domain Eukaryota; kingdom Viridiplantae; phylum Streptophyta; class Pinopsida; order Cupressales; family Cupressaceae; genus Sequoiadendron; species Sequoiadendron giganteum. The sequence goes on from CM021105.1 coordinate 262,264,628, forward strand.
TGTGAATGCTCATTTCTGCGTGTGTAGAAATGACTACCACTGATCTACATGTGCAAGTTTAGGCCATTGACTTACGCATTTCAGGATCAGTTGATGGACTATGAGCAGAGATGATTGATGTGACTAGGGTTGTATTACATCACCTATTTGCCCATTATCCGGGCTAATATTGGGCTGCTGACAGCACTGGCCGAGAGATGGCACTCTGAGACTTGTTCTTTCCACTTGCCGATGAGGGAGGCCACTATTACCTTGGAGGACGTGTATCAGATTTTTCATATTCCAATAAGAGGAGAGCGGGTGGTGTACGATCCACACCAAGGGGTCCAGGCTATGACCGATCTTTGCGAGGCAGATGATGGCATAGGCCTTGGTGTTGAGGGATATGAGATTCATTGGGAGTACCTAGCAGAGCACTACCCATGATGGGATGCCATGTTATGCACTTTGATTGTGGGGGTCCTAATTCCAAATCATTGGGGACATGGGTTCCCGATTGGATGGGGAGATGTATTAGTACAAATGCAGTAGGATAGGACATTCTTTGCATTGGGGCCTTATCTAATTGGTATGCTATATCATCAATTGTAAGAGGTAGCATATAGGGGTGGGAGCAGCATCAGCTATGGCATGACATTACTTATGATTTGGGCCTAGGAGCATATTCCCATCTTTTGGCCACCTATTCAGAGGCCACAATTAGTGGAGGGGATGCCATATGTGTACTTGTATGCGGGTGCTCTTCAGCAAATCCAAGTGGGGGACACAGGATATTGGTGGCATAGGATTGACACGATGACTTCATTTGTCTGGAGGTCATATAGGGATTGCGTGTAGTGGGCTGGAGAGGGCGATGATTTGGCATTTTGTAGATAGTTCGGATATCTGATTGGTAAAACAATAAAGTCTCATCTAATTATAGACATGCACTTGCCTCAGTGGGTACTACGTCAGTTTGGGGAGCAGCAAGGTGTGCCTATGGGGACTATCGAGTATGCTAGATTTTCATGAGAGCCTACATGGGGTCCCGCCATATCAGTGTCATTTTCTGAGCAGTATATAGATGGATTGGTGGCACAACCATGGGGTTGGAGCGGAGGTTCTGCAGATCCAAGGATGACTGTAGATTTTGACTTATGGTGGTAGACACATCAACCAATTCCTTTGAAAAATCCTGATGGGCCAACACCTGTGGATCGCAGATCTATTATACCGTGGGTACAACATGGAGGCCAAAGGGGGAGGGGGAGAGGTAGAGATGGAGGCCAGGGAGATGGTGGAAGGGGTAGTGGAGATGGTGGGAGGGGCGGTGGAGATGGTGTTATTGATGATGGGGGTGATGGTAGGGGAGGACGGAGGAGGAGAGGAGGAGATGGTGGGAGACAGGGCAGGAGAGTCCAACAACGTTCATCAATGTAACTAAAGGTAAAACTTTAGGTTAGTATTAATGTAAAAGAGAAATAAAAACCTAATATAAGTATGAAGTAAAAAGGAAGAAAAGATGCAAAATAAGGAAAAATAATACCAAATCTCCTCAAGACCTCCATGATTCACCTCCATAGCCCTTCTCCATTTGCTGAAAATATGATGTTTTCCCTCAGATTTGTATGAGCAAGTATACCTATGGCATGACCTAGCAAATATTGAAGGATTCCATGAAAATTCTACATAACACAAGTATGCAAATATGAAGCAAGCAATGCCAAAGATGTAGTTGAGAAGTAGTCAGATGGATATGAAGTGGATATGAAGTGCCTCCTCCAAAATGAGACTAAAATTGTCTTTTTATAGAAAATCCAATTTTAGATAAATGGCCAAGATTAAAAGTTGACCAATGCCCTAGTATCAATGGATAAGATTTAATATGACAACCCACAATTAGGGTTAGGGCAACATTAGGGTGGATTTGAAATGAAGGGCTGAGATTTGATTTTAGAAAAATTGAATCAAAGGTGGAAAATGCATGTGACAAGAAGAGGTGGCACAAAAAAAGAGGAAAGTGGGGAATTTAAAATTAATTCCCTCAAGAGGTGATTTGAACCTTCTAAATTAAAAATTAATTTAATTTAGAAGTGGTGGGACCATGTGGTAGTAAATAATAATAAAAATTATTTACTTGGAGAGAAATTAGAAAGTGGACAATTTTAAATAAATGATTTTATTTAAAATTAGAAAAAGACAAAGTGGATAATAATTAAACAAATCAAAGAGATTTATTTAATTATAAAAAGATATGGGAGATTAATGATGTATTTAAATTAAAAAAACTTATTTATTTAAATAATCAAGAGGAAATAAAGGATAATTAAATTTATTTAATTATAGAGTGGCATAGGGAATTAGCGACGTATTAAATAATAAATATAATTTATTTATTTAAAAAGTCGAGAGGAATAAAAGACATAAATTAATTAAATAATTAGAAATTATTTAACTAATAGTTGACATTGGACTGTAGGTCATAATTAAATATTTTGATTATGTTGAGATGAAGCATGATAAGACGTAGAAAAATGTGGTTTGTAGGTCTAGGCCATTTTTATGTGTCTACGTTTTCCCCTCTTTGTCATAATACAATTTATTGCATTGTGACAAAGAAATCAAGTCAAAAATATGCCTAAGTGCAAAATAGGATGAGGAAGAATGACAAGGGGGTAGCGGTATGCCCCCTTGAGAGGATGGTCGGGTTCAAAGAACATGAGTGGGCTCTCAAAATGGATGAGAAGACTAGAGAAGATAAAGGGACAAAGAGAAGGATGATGAATATTTGGACCAAAGGAAATGTTAGAGGGGAAGAGAAGAAGGGTGGGACAGGAAAGAAACCTTCAATATTTGCTAACATACTAATAGGTGTTGCTCAAATCATCATTGAGTCGTAAAAATGACACAAATGGACAACAAACACTAGGTAATGACATAGACCAAGGTGTGAAAGGTCATCCACTTGCAAAAATAGATAGTCACAAACAAGGAATGTCCTAACGCATACTAAGGGCCATGTTGTCCTAGTCTTTTTGTCAAGAAAATCCACAGATAGTAATCAAAGAAAACAAAATAGGTCATGAGACATCCCTGCTCCTCTAAATCCTTCATGGGATATCCTCAAGAGAGCGAGTAACATGAATTAAATAAAAATCCAAAAGAAAATATAAGACAAAATAAGGCACAATGTCAACAACCAGTAAGAGTTGTTTGCCAAGGTTTGATTTGTTGGAGGGTCATGCAAGGGACGGAGCCTGGTTTCAGGAAAGACACATCCTGTATAAGGAGAATGACGATATTTTGACTAAATGACAATGTCTAGTTCTAGGAAGGACACATCCTATATAAGACATAAGTTGATTAGTTGATGGTTCGATTATTTGATTGCTTTGACAATTTTGACAATTTTCTTTATTTGAAATAGTGACACTATTGACTTGTTGTCTTGTTGAGGTGTGACTTGTCTGATGTTTTGATGACTGTTTTTATGTTTGATGACAATGTTTGACTTATTTGACTGACGTGATGAACCCTAATGGACTGACCTAATGCCTTGGGGGTACATCGATAGATGACATTGCCTACGTTGAGTCGCAGTGGCAACGTAGTTCGACAAAGACATGGACTGACTGACATAAATGAATTTGACTATGTTTTGGGATTTTGAAAATTATTTGGACGTTTTTGGGTTTTAACATGTGACAATTTTTTTATTTTTTATTTTTTGGATTTTGAAGTTTTATAATTTTTTTGGATTTTTTCAAGACTTTTTATGATTTTTATGGCTTTTGATGTTTTAAGAGGGTCACAAAAAATTCATGTGAAGGATGCCTACAAGAAAGAAAGCAAGAATGCACAAGAATCCAAGGACAACCATGGTTTTACCCCTAGTCAAGTTGAATACTAATTGACAGGTGATGGTGATGATGACAACGTTGTTTGACGTGGGAAGGACACATCCCGAAACAACGCGAAGATGATGATTATGTGACTAAAGGATTAAGGTTTGCAACCGGGCTAAGAATAAAGCCAAGGAATGTTTTGGATGATGTGTTAGTTTGCATAGAAAGATTGTGTATACACTTAAAAATGGTCTGGAGAATCCGATTAATTAAATACGAATTATTTAATTAATTATCCTAATTTCCTCTATTATTGAATAAATAGAAATATTTATTTATATAGTTCACATTCATTCTTCTATTATCTCATTTTAATTAAATAAACAAAATTAAAACCTTGTTTGATTTAATTATCATTTCCCTATTTTATTCTATCACATCAATCTTTAATTAATTAAATAAAGATCAAACGCTTTATTGATTAATTGCTATATTCCTCTATTTAATTTAATAAACAAATCCTATAGTTTGTTTTATTAAATTATTTATCCCCCTTTTGCTAATTTAAATAAATCAAAAATATTTAAATAAAAGCATAAAGAATATTCCATCTATATTTCCTCAAAAATGAATTAGATATCCTATGTCTAATTTATGTCTAAAATATGTCAAAATTAATGCTTTGAAACTTCACAGGAAGTTTTGGAGACAAATTGGAGACAAATTCCAAATTCTTCTCTCAATCCTCCTCCATCAATCTTTCCTCTTCTCTTGCCTGGTGTTTTCATGGGTAGAGACAATCTCCAAAATTCTCTCAATCTCCTCCATCTCTCACCATTCAATCCTCCAGATTGAATCCAAGCCTCTCAATGCCATTCCTGTGCATTTCTATAGCCAGGAAATCTATAAATACAACCTCATTCAACCAAGAAAGGATCCAGATAATCTAACTTATGCACTCTTACTCTACAGGAATTCAAGCATCAAGCAATGAAGTTTTCATATCATGGCTACCTCCTGTAGCTTCATTTGTCAAATTCCATGTCAGTTCATGCTAGTTTAGTTTATTTATCTAGTATTATCACATTTAGTTCCATATCATTGTATTAGCATCCATCTCATTCTTCAGATAGTCATTTTAACAGTCACATTGCTTACACGATATGAGATCCACAGTGATTTAATAAATCTTTGGAGATAGAGAGAAATATGACGCTTTCAGTAGATTATTTCCTTGAATTGATTCATTTGGCTTTGTCTTTGATATAATGTCGTATTAAGAAGTGTCTTTTGCACTTTACACCTTATTCACACTTAAAATTTGGCACCCACCATGGGGCATTAACCCCAATTTTATCAAAATTTTATGAAAAGTGTCGCACAGGTTTTCATCGTGTTTTATTTTAGCGCTTTCGTCAAATAATATAGCACATCTGTGGAAAAATGCAACATTTCTGTGCTCTGTTTTGGCGCTTCCATGATACTATAGTGCATCCATAAAAAATTTCAACGCTTTCAACTCTAGCGCTTCCATGACCTGTTTCAGTGCTTCGGTGACTCATTTCCAAAAAATCTGATTTAGTGCATCTGTGGCAAATTTCAGCGCTTCGGTGTTCTGTTTCGACGCTTTTGAGTTTAGCACATCAAGTAAAAGCTATAATGTTTCGATGGACTGTTTCGGTGCTTTTGTAAATCCAGTCTAGATCCGACGCAACCGCGGCCAGATTTTATTTTTTTCACAATTAGACTAAAATTTATCAATCCTAGGGTAGTCACTTCTTGGTTTCTAAAATGTATCAATCCCAGGGTAGCCACTTTTTGTTTTCTTTAAGAAAATTTATCAATCCTAGGATAGTCATCACATTTTTACAGTATAAGTTAAAAAAAACAACATGATTTTTGTGAAGCAACACCTTCACATAGATTAGAAAATTTCTCTTTGGGCTTAAAACAAAACAACTTATATGTTATGTTTGTGGTGATTAGGCTTATGCTTTCCCCTTAACTGAGTGATCAAAGTGCCAGATTCATCTTTACTTCATGCTATTTACACTTTATTAAATCCTTTAGAAGGCCTGCCGTAGTGGGAAAAAGTACTCACCCTACGGGAATGACCTAAGTGGGAACACCTAAAGCCAAGGATTCCAACCCACTATAATAAAAATGCAAGTTTTTGATGAAAGTCCAACTTGAAAGTAGTGAGCAAGATAACCATCCCCAAAATCTTTGTTCTAAAGATTGGGAGGTCTCCTGAGGGAGTTTATCAATTGCCGCACCGCACGGAAGCCCTATCTACGAACCATAGAGTAGTATCTTGCCGAGTCAGTAACCATACATTGTCATACTCATGGTGCAAGGGGAGGGAAGAATCTACCCCCAAGACACTCACCATATAATTGCCAAGGACTGTTTGCTCAGAGGACAAGAAATCCAACTCTGAGTACGCTATTGGAAATGATAAAAACACGAGCCCCCTCTAGGGGGTGACAAGGCTATGTGCGTCAACACAATTCGAGATGTGGGCTGTGAGTATAATGATGATCTATTTGTCCTTAAGGGTGAGTCTGTCCGATTTGTGTACTTTTGTCAAAGCAACCCGTGAAAATAAATAAGGACCATTCGTGGTTCTTGAACATACATGATCTATTCAGTTTAAAACAATTATTCACAATTGCTTGTTGTGTTTTCACAAATTCATTAAAATCATATTAAAAATCATCCTAAAAACAAACAAAGTCAAGTTAGGTCAGAAAATTCATGCTTCGAAAGTGGAAGTCCACCATGTTTGTCAAGAGAAATATCAAAATCGAAAAATATTTTTACAACATAGAACATTCATCCACATATATCACGATTTTTCTAGGGGTCACACTTTAGATTACGCAGTAGAACCACTCTATTCACGAGCCTTCTTCCAAAGGAGAGCTCTTACACAGTATCACAACCGTAGTCAATGCATACATCATTCTTATTTTCCACAACCCCTGATACAATATGTCACAAGGCCAGATCAAATTTCACAATAGAGAGTCATAAAAGTCCTATTTTTAGTGCTATGGAAAACCTATTTTAGTGCTTTGAGTCAATGTTTTAGCGCTTTTGGACACTGTTTTAGTGCTTACAATATTTATTTTAGCGCTTGCATCAAATGGTGCTTTCATAATCTTTTCCAGCACTTTCGGGCACTATTTCAGTGCTTCTGTCAAGATAGCGCTTTCATCACTTTTTCCAGTGCCTTCAGGCACTATTTTAGCACTTCTATCAAGATAGCACTTATGTCACATGTTTCAATGCTTCGAAACTTTGTTCTAGCACATCTGTGAAATAGCGCCTTTGTACTCTATTTTAGCGCTTTCAAAATAGAGAGTTCAAAAATCGTACCAGTCAGTCAGTCAGTCATTTATCCACAGTTTTTACCAGAACACAAAATTCTTTTTATCAGAATCACTATCTAGGAACCAAAATCAGATAGGTTTATACAAATTTCCAATCTTATTAACTGAAAAAAGATCTTTCAAATCAGAAGTGTCAAAATCAAATACACAATCGATTACTACACTGAAGTTTCCTCATTAAGATATTATCATCCTTTATCACGAAACAAAGTATAGTAATCAAAGTTTTAACATAGTCTCATCAATAAGATCAGTCATCTTATTCGACTTTGTTAAAAGTTCAATTGACATTTTTCCAGCATAGAAGATCAACATTTCAGAAGAAAGAGTAAAAATTTGTATGCCAATCTTCACTAGGTCCCAAAAACAAAGACTCTTAGAACAAGAACTTAAAACATCGCAAAAAATGGCAGAAGAAAATCCTTGGAACAATCTGAACCAAAATGATAAGAACGAAATAACTCCAGAGGATATTCAAACAGCGCAACAAGATCCCAAGTTCCATAAATTTATGGAAAAGATCTTAGAACAAGACATGGAGAAATATCTTTTGATGTTGGCTAAATCGGGTGCCAAACTTCCCAAGGATTTTGACGTAAATCATCTGAAGGAAGTGTTATGCCTTGCATAACCACCCCATCTTTTGCCTTGGTCAAAATGGGTCCCCCTTTGTTATTTTTGTACTTAGTTGTTTTTTGAAACAAAGTTTGGAGTCTAGTTCTAGCCAATACTTTGTTTTTCTTTGATTTCTCTGTCGGAATTGGAACCGGAACTGAATTGGGTTCTGAAAGTTCTTTTGAGGCTTGTTTTTGGTTCTATCCTGATGGTCTTTTCTTTGCCTTTGTTTTTGGTCTTTAGCGAAAGCGGAGCCAAAGTGGGAATTGCGATGGTTGTTATCAAAATTTTCAAGTTCACAATCAGTTCCGATCCCTCCTCCGCTATTTCTTTTTGTTTTATTAGGTTGGTCTTTTATTTAACTTTTTGTATTTGTTTTTGTTTTGTTTTTAGTTGTCGGACGTGGAGCCGGAATGGGAGTTGAGTTTGGAAATTTTATAAATTTAAGATCTCGATTCCATTTTAGTTCCGCCCCTGCCATTTTTGTCGTTGACTTTTTGACTGAAGTTGCACTGTAGATCAGTGTTCGTTCTCTTACAGTTCCGACTCCACCTTTACTATGTTTTAATGCATTAATGGTGGTTGCAGGTGTAGGTAGAAATTCACATATTGACCTTTATTAAGGGTTAAAGCCGATCATTATTGTTATTATTACAAGTTTAAGAGCGCGAAGAACAATAACAGAGTTCGTTTGAGCAAATTGATTGAGATAGAGAAGGGATATTGTGTGCGAATCAATTCAGAAAGTTAGCTTGGGTTTATTTGGATTTGAGGTAGGTCTTTTATCTTTGTTGTTTGTTGTTTATTTGCTATTGTGTGTCTTGTATATATGTTTTCCCATGTTTTGAATCGCGTTGTCGTTTCATTATAAGTTTGTGATTCTTGGCATGCTAGTTTGTGTGGGTCTTTTATATTGTTGGTCGGGTTGTCTTTTTGTTGTCTTGTACATTCATGTCATTTCTTTCTATTTTTAGGGCACCGTCGCTTTCACGTCTTAATCGTGATTGCGTTGTGTTTGTTTTTGGTTTGCAGTGAGTTAGATTTAGGTTTTAGGTTTTAAATGTTAATTAGTTAGATTAGAAGTTACAGTGAGGTAGATTAGAGATTTTACAATGAGTTAGGGTAGATTAGATTTATTGTTTAAATTAGGGTTTCGTCATCTGGTAGAATGGCAGGGTTTAAACCCGTGCCCTAGTTTTTATCGGGTTTGTTAGATTAGAGTTTCGTTGTTCTCTGTAATTACTTTAATAAGATTTAAATAATGGCCCTAAAATGCAATTGTTCCCCATGGTCATATGGGTGTAGAGTTTTAAGCTCTTTTGCTATTTTATAGCGACCTAGGTCTAAATCATGAAGTTATGTTGAAAATGAATAAATTTGATGATGTCATGATTAGCATAGGTGGAGGTGGGATTGGAATGGATTATGGACCTAAGAGTTTTGTTTTACGAGGTTATCAATTCCATTTTTATTCCTTTTCCAATTCCGAGTTCTAAAAGGTTTTCCTTGAAATATATGATAACATTGGTGGAGGTGGGATCAAAACCAATCTTGAACTTAAGAATTTTGTTTGTAAAGGTTATCAATTCTATTCTCATCCCGTTCCTGGCTCCACATATAATGGAAAGTCTTTCTTCAAAGTAATGATAACCTAATCGGAGGTGGAGGTGGAATGGAAATAGAATTTGAAAAAAGGGAAATTTGAAGAAAACCAAATCCGTTGTTTGTTCCGATCCCGGTTCTGATAACCTCCCCGACTCTGACTCCGAGCCCGTTTGTTATTAGGTGAAGATTCTATATTGGTTTTTGCTCTGAGTTCACCAGTGTTGTAAAAGAGATTCTTTTGAGCTTCTGTTTGGTTCCGACTCTGATGTATGTGTAACAAGTATGTTTTAAAAGCATGTTTTATGATAATATCTAAAGATCTAATTAGAGGTTTGCTCACAGGAGAATTGAAAGATGTCAGGAACATCAGGAGAGGCTGCTCGAAGGAATCAACCGGCTGGAACATCAAAGATAGCACCGAAAATCAAGAAGGTGAAACTAGAACAACTGCCTTATACATTGAGGTATGATCATAGGAATCCGGTGGTGAAAGTGAGCAAGGTGGAATCAGATTGGTCAGATATCACAGATACTAATCTGGGCCAAGATAGCTTTGAAGAATTACATGAAGAGACCTTTGCAGAACGAGCAAACTTGATAGGGAGAACACAAAGGATTGTTGATTCCGGTCTTGCACATATCACTATGTTTCCTTTATCAATCCAGTGTCTGGAGTTGATATTGATAGTAGCCAGTACCTACAATCATGCTACAAGATTATGCATGGATTCACAAAATAATGTGATTATAGATCTTACTCCGCAAATGTTCCAAAGCATATTTAATGTTCTTGATCCCAAGAATTTGGTGCAGCTAACTGAAGCAGAGGCGTTGGAGAAATATAGCAAGCATAAAGACTCCAATAAGTCTCACTTAAACAAAAAGTGGTTAAGCAAAGAGAAGAAATCTTTAAGCAAGCTGGCAGACCAGCCAAAGAGGGCAGATTTCAAGAAGGAATCTGATTTGATATTAATGTTGTCCTGAGTGTTTGGGAAGAGGGATGCCTTCCACTTCAAGGAATGGATGTTTCATTTTATTCAAGTAATCTTTCAGGGTGATTACCAGTTTGATTGGTCAATGATTATTTCTGATGCCATACATGATCAGCTCACAAGGGTCAGACAGACTAAATCTTTCTTCATGACTTCTTATGTGGTTTATGCTATAGCAAGATTGGGGATTTTCCTAGGATTAAATAGAGTGGGTGTGATGGGAGCCTTGGATGGAAAAAAGAAGGTATGGGAGCACTATGATCAATTATCTCTTCAGGTTGCTGAGACTCATTTCAGAAGAGTCAATGATGCATTTTTATATGTGGTTATCAACTAGTTGAGTGGAGATGCAGGATACAGGTTAAGTCAAGAAGCTATGGCTTTTATTGCTGAATGGGGAAGTTGGTATATCCAATACCCCAAATTTATATATTTCAGATTGTTTGGTTTTGAAGGTCATCCCCATTTGCTTCCAAGATGCTGCAGTAATAGAATAGTGCTTATGGATTTTGTGTATCAGGCCATTGGAGTTAATGCTAGGTTTGGGATCAAGCACAAGACAGGATGCCATCAATTTCCCATGACACTGGGTGAATATAATTGTCAACATTTGAAGGGAGCAAAGGTGGTTTGTAATGAGTTGATACAATTGAAATTAGGATTGTATACAACTCGTAAGTATTTTGATCCAAGGGAGAAAATGCATGCTTTATTACCTTCAGTGTTCACTAAACACTTTAATTTGTTAGAGGACTTTTGGTGTGATAGGCAGGATGAGTATGACTTGAGGAAGGAGAATTATGAGAGATTATCAGTCTCACTCATGTCAGAGCTTGGTATTAAAGAAAATATTCCTGACACTTTGGTGGATGATGGAATTTTATTAGATCCCTCATATGAAGCTTTGAACATTGGCACCAAAAACTTAGATCCAATAGACTGGAATGAGGAAGAAACAATTGATATTAAGAAAATTGGAAGAACAGTCTTGGATAGAAGTGTGCAATGGTTGATGATGAAAGCTTGAGCTCCTCAAGGACCAGTCATTAAGAAAGTTAAAGGGTATAAGAGGATTAAAAGAAAGACACCTCCCAAAGAGCCACTGGAATTCTTTCCTCCAGATGTTGAAGAAATAGAGCTTGAGGTAGTCGATGAAGAAGAAGAGGCACCAAAGGGAGATGTTCCAATAGAATCTGTTGTTTCTACGCCCACATTGGGTGAGTCATCTACACAAGCCCCACTCACAAGAAAGAAAAGTAGAGAATTTCAAGAAGGAACTCTTCATACTATGGCTGAAGCTGCTAAAGGAAAGGAAGTGGAGGAAGAATTGGTAGAAATTGAGATAGACTCGGATGAAACGAAGGACTTGCAAGAAAACATGCCTTTAGAGGGGACTATGGAGCAGATTTTGATGCAAGAAGAGCAATGGAAACTATTTGAAGATGCTACGAGAGAGTCTGATGTAAGGGCTGCTACGGAGAAGCAAAAGGAAATGGAGGAAAAGTTACAAGCTGATGCTCTACTTCACCAACAGCAATTAAAGGCAAAAGAAATTGAAACAAGGACAGCAACTGTTGAAATGGAGGAGCAAATGAGGCAACGAGAGCATGAGCTCAAGGTCAAGGCAGAAAATGACAAATTGGAATTGATACAGAAAATCCATGATCTTGAGGAAGAGAAAGCAAGAAACCGAAGGGAAAAGGAAGCCCTAGTTGCTAGACTGAAGCTTGCAGAGAAAGCTCGACAGAAAGAACAAGAAGCTGAAGCTCTAAGAAAGGAAAGAGAAGCTGAAGAGCTAATTAAGAAACAACAAGCTAAAGAAGAAAGGGAAAAGGTAGAGAAGCTCATAGCCTTAGAAATGGAAAGGATAGAAAATGAAGAATCAGAAAAGATAAGGAAAGAAAAGGAGGCCGAAGAGCTAATTAGGAAGCAAAAGGAAGAAGATGTTGAAGCTGCAAAAATTGAAGCTTTGGAGGCAGAACGGTTGGAAAGAGAGGCCTTGGAAAAAGATAAATTAGAGAAGGATCAGATGGAAGAAGACAGATTGAGAAAAGAAGAAGAAGACAAGAAAATGTAGGAACAACGAGATAGAGAAGAGGCTGAGAAGTTGGTGCAGATGCATGTGCTGTAGGAGCAACAAGAGAAAGCAAAGGTTGATTCTCAACCTGAGGTAAATGTTCAGCCATCCTCTACAATTGTTGCTTCCTCTTCCATGATGATGACTACTCCCAATGCTCCTACATGGTTGAAGTTAGACCCGCAGAAGAGAGCTAGAATACCTCTTCAACCTCTTAATTGGGAGGACATGATGAAGGGGATTGAACAGGAAAGGCCTAAAAAGAAGGCTAAAGTCTTACATTCTACTAGACTCACAGATAAAGGGGAGATAGTTGCTGAATGTGCCATGCCTATGATTGAAAAGAAGGTAGGGGATATGTAGCTAATAGACTATCGATTGAGTATGGTTAATTTGGGAAGACCCACTAGAAATCAACAAATGAATCTGATTGATGTGGTGGCTTCAACGACTAAATCAAGAATGATGAAGGACAAACAAAAGAAAGATGAGCTTAAGGCTCAATTGGATTAGTTACATTCATTCTTGAAGAGTGTCTCCTCTCCAAGGTCACAACAAATTGCAGCCATTGAGACTCCTATTTTGTTAAGAAAAAAGGAGGTAGATGATTTGGTGCAAGTTAGAGGTAAGGCGGAGATGGTTGATAAATGGATAGACAAATTGAACCACGAGGTAGGTGAGGTTTTAACAAAAGGGTTTGAGGCCTACAAAGAAGCAGAGGGAGTAATAAAAGAGATGCATCAATACATTGAGGCATCAGAAAAACAAGAAGAGTATAAGGAGTATAGTGAAAGGTTAGAAAAGATAAATACATTGCCTCTAACTACTCTTCTAGAACAATCTATACTTGAAGATGATAACAAAGACTTTATAGAAAAGAATTCTCGCATACTCAAGTTTAGAATTGACTTTTTGAGCAAACACAAGGATGAGATTCAGGAAGCAGTTAATAAGTTGACGGAGCAGTTGGAAGAGTTGGAAGCGGTCATGGCCATAATTGTAGATGTGAATGTAATGAAAAAAGATGGCATGCCTTTGAGTCAGGTTAGAGAGAAATGGAATGAAAGATTCCAAGGACTCATGTAGGAGAAAGATGATGGAGGAGACTTGGTGATAGATCGGCTTGTGGAAGTCAAAGAAGAAATAAAAGCTACAGGGAGAGAATTGATCAAGGTTAAAACTATGAAAGAGTTTGCTGCAGTTGAGTTGGATTGCATCAAATTTGAAGATGACTGGATTGATGGGCCAGATATGGATATGCTACAACAAGTCTTCACCAGTTATGATGAGTTCATGGTGGATCCAGCTTCACATGCATAAAAATCTTGCATGCATGCAGCACTGACAGTCTTGAGGGTCCATGACTTCTTTTCTTCTATTTCTATCTTCTATTTTTAGTTAAGACTAAAAGTCTAATGTAAGAACTCAAGATCAAATTGATCTGAGTTTCCAAGAGAGTCTGAATTCCTAAAAAGGTGGAAAGCCTAAAATAGAAGTGAGGTTTGAACTTTTTGTATAGTTATAAATACCAGATGGGTATCACATTGTAAAGGTCGGCTAATTGAGAATTGGATTGGCTTACCTAGTGCTAGGAGATAGAATTTTATAGAGTTTTGCAGAGATACATTGTACTAGATCTTTTTACAATTAATAGAATTACAGGTTTACAAAATATGGAGTTTACATTGAATTGTGTTGTTTGATAAGGTTAATGAGTTATAATCCACCTAAATGCTAGTGATTGTGCTAAAGCATGATAGTTTCTTATGTGATGAAAGTCATTAGAAGAAACTAGGTTTAAAGATTATCTTGTCAAATTGTCATTGAATTAAAGTTATTGAAGTGTGTTGATCTATAGTTTTGATGATGAATGAATGTGTGTTGTTTTGAAATCTTGGAAATACTTGTGATATGTGAATAGTGGAATTGAATTAAGCACCTAAGATGTATACGATGGTACAGTCATACTGTGGGTTGTGTCATGCTATGGTTTTTGTGATCGGTTAAGAAAACATTCATTGTTAAAAGTATATGTCTGGATATTAGATAAATTTAATTCATACTTACTATTTTACCCCTTGGATCTATCTTTTTCTTTTATTTAAAACCCATTGATTTACAAGGACTATTTCGATAAAAAGAGTTATAGCTTGAATCCTTTGTTACCAGCACAGGCCCCTTGAATATTATAGTTGCATGAACCAATTGAGTGACATTAGATAGTTGAGAACCAACTACCAGGACCTTGGGAGTTAGGCTACTACATGTTGTCTTTCTTTTTTAGGAGAAATAGAGTAGAAATATTCTATTTTAATGTTGTTTGTGTCATTTTAACCATCAACAGGAAGCACCTGGAACAAGTGAGATTGAAATACTGCAACCCACACAAAAAATAGATCTAGTTGCTACTTTGACATCCCAAATGCAAATATTACAACAATAGATACAAGATATAATGAAAGGGAGTACCAAAAGATATGCAATACAGGACATTTGTCCTTATCCTTTCGACGCAACAGTTGGCCTGATACCTTTTCCTAGACACTATGAGATTCCAAAGTATGATAAATACAATGGAAGAATAGATCCAATAGATCATATCCAGGAATTCAAAACAACGAGCCTTGAGTTTTCCCAAGAGGAAACTTACTTAATGAGATTATTTCCAAGGAGCTTGGGAGGATCATGTATGGAGTGGTTTTCAAAATTACAACCAGGTATTAGGAATTTTGAGGAAATAGTTAATAGATTCATCTCCCAGTATTCCTTTAACATCCAACATGATGTTACAATAAAGGATCTTTATAACCTAAAGCAAAAAAAAGGGTAGACATTCTTGTATTTTCTACAAAGATGGCGATGATTGTTTGCTAGATATCCTCGATCCATTCCTGAGGAAGAAAATATGGAGTTGTTCATTAACAACTTGACGGAGGAAATGAGTTATAGACTTGAATTGAAATGTCCTCTCACATTCGAAAAAGTAATAGAAAATGGTCTTAAAATTGAAGAGGCGTTAGTCAAAAGAGGATTTATCAAGCATTTCAACGATAAAATGAATAACACAAATAACTCCTCCAATCAATACTCAAGCAGTGATAAGCCAAAATTTTGGCAAAAGAATCAAAACACGACTATCAATGACACAACAAATGATTCCCAAAATGTCAAACTAGTTTTTAACTTGACAACATCTACATCAAAGAATTAGAACAATGATCAAATTGTCAAGACAAATGTCATACAAAACAACGAGATTGCAAAAACACAGTCATATCAAAAACCATCAAATCGACGTAGGTTCACACCTTTGGGCCAAATGATGGAATCAACAATGAAAAAATTAGTCACCAGTGGCCTTATCACTACACGGGAAGCTTGATTTTGGGATCTGAAGGTCAAACCATCATGGTGGAATGGCTCAGATTACTACAACTTCCATAATAAAAAAGGCCACAAAACCAACGATTGTATGGAGTTAAAACACAAATTACAAGATTTGATCGACAACAACAAAATATCTATGGAGGGGCCTCAAAACAATAACGATCATTCAGCCTTCAAAGACCCTTTTCCAAACTATGACAAAGGATCATCATCCTTGGCAAACAACAAAGGTAAGAACATCAACCTTTTCTTTGAAACAACAATCCTTTTTCTATCTAAAATAGAGAGTGATCATACTGTTGGTCACAACATTGGCAAACCCAAAACCAACAACACTACCCCTTTGGATTTGCTCCCAAGCATACAAAATTCTGAAAATCAAATCAATGTCTTAAAAATCAGAGACCATCAGGAACATCAACTAGCAAATGTAATGACTAGGGGGAAATCCAAGGTAGTGTTAAAGGGAATTGAGTCTACACATGCAGTTCCACCTCCATCTCATTATAATATTTTCGATCACTTACAAAACATTCCTGCACAAATTTTGATACTAGAACTCCTTAAATTATCACCATCGCATAAGGAAGTTCTAGAACAAGCATTGATTGCTACTACAGTACCAAATAATCTAGATGTTTGCCAGTTCCAAGCTATGGTGGGGAATTTGACTACCCCACATTGTCTATCATTCTCTGAAAAAGATGATGTCTCACTAAACCATCCCCATAATACTGTACTCCATATCGAAGTCTTAATCCATAATCATCGCGTCAAGAGAGTCTTAATAGATGGGGGAGCTTTGAACATTTGCACTCTCAAGTTAATCTGTGCAAGGGTATTCTAATGATGCTATTGATGCTCGAAGGAAAATGACTATAAAAGCATATGATGAGGAAGAAAGATTATCTAAGGGCTTGATTATGTTATCCATTCAAGTGGGGCCAATGATGAAACATATTGCATGTCAAGTATTGGAAAAAGAGTTAACATATAACATACTCTTAGGACAACCATGGATCCATGAAATGCAGGCCGTGCCTTCAACATATCATCAATGTTTAAAGTTCCCAATAAATGGACAAGAGGTGACTATATCTACTGATTATAATCATCCTCAACATTGTGACACACTTAGGATCTCTCAAGATACCTTTGTGCCACACAACAGGGAAGCATCTAGTTCAAAATCATCCAATGAAGAAAAACGTCCAAGTATCACCACCAAGTGGGTAGAGAAGAAGGATAAAGAAAAAGAAACAAGTCTTGTTGAAACTCAATCAACAAATAATTCGGATCCACAAACTTCTCTATCACAAAAATTTCAAAAGCAAGTCCAGCTGACAGACAAAGGAATGGGGCAATATTCTATAGAGAAATTTCTTAACCTTTCATAGTTAATGCCATCTCCTAAGACATATGGTTAACCATCTATGATCAAACATCAAACATCATTACCAGTCATAGTTCTTGAAGAAAGGTTTGTCAAAATTGGTACCATAGAGGATGAATCAGATGACAAAGAAATCCTAGATTGGCTATACAAAGATGAGGAATCCTTGACATCAAATATCAGTATCAAAAATGTCAATATCAACACCGAAAAATATGGCAAAGGGAAAGCTATCCTAGAAAAAATGGTTTATGAGGGACAAGGACCTGTTGGTTTAAGGAAGGATGGAATAATAGAGCCTATTCAACCTCTCACTCTCCATTCAAAAGAGAAACCAAGACTGGGATATTCTGAAGAGAAAAAATAGGAGATGACAAAGAAAGTTGTTGAAAGAATCCTTCAGCTTAGAGATAGCTCACAGATTCAAATGAATATGAGTGGGATGTGGATTTCGATATATCTTTCACCAATATTCAAGTTGAAATAATCCAACAATATGCACGTACGTGTGAGGAGAGACAAGGCTTTGGGTCTAGACCATTCGTCATAGGATCACTAAATATCAATCACTCCAGTGGGGATGAAAAAAATTTGAGTGAAATAGATGATTTTGAAGAGGGTACCATCCTTGATCTCAACATCCCAAATGAAAAATATGATGAAATTTCTTTCCTAACCCTTACTTCCATTGACCTAAGTCAATCTGGTGACTTTGTGCCTTTAATCCATCCAGAACTTATTGATCGGGAACCTATCGAACCTCTGAATGTACCACAATTTGCAAATGATGATGCCATCGTAAATTTAGTATGTCATGGTGAACTTGGTACAAGTTCTATTTGTAATACTCATAACAACACAACTTGGCAGGAGGGTGTCAAATCTTCCAGTTGCAAAAGTGAAAACAGGGAAAATAGATCTAATGGTGAAAACCATTCTATGGCAACGTTAGATCTAAAAAGAGAAAAAATAAAGAACGCATCTAACGGTGAAAACCTTTCTGAGGCACCAAAGGATGGAAGATTTGACACTCTTCTAGAACATTATCATGAGCGATCATTAGTCCTAGTAGAACCAACACAGTCTGTGAACATCGAAACTTAAGAAAAAGAAAAAATCCTACATCTAGCAGAATCCATGACAGATCAAGAGAGACCAGAATTCATCAATTTCTTCAAGGAAAGAAGCATCAAATTCGCTTGGTCATATTCTAATATGCTAGGCTTGGATCCAAATCTGCTCATGCATCATTTGTCTTTGCCCATAGGAATCAAGCCTGTCAAGCAAAAATTGAGAAAAATGCATCCCCATATCGCATTGATGGTAAAGACAGAGCTAACGAAATTTTTGGATGCAGAATTCATAAGGTCTATAGACTACGTCGAGTGGATATCAAACATTGTACTTATTTCAAAACCAGACAACAACATCAGGATATGTACGGATTTTAGGGACCTGAATAAAGCATGCTTGAAGGATGATTTTCCATTACCAAATATAGACATCATTATGGACTTGACGGTAGGGCATGCCATGTTGTCAATCATGGACGATTTCTTCGCGTACAATAAAATAAAAATAGCTCCAGAAGATCAAGAAAAGATGACATTTACATGTCCATGGGGAACCTTCTGTTGGAACGTCATGCCATTTGGTCTGAAAAATGCAGGAGCCACCTATCAAAGAGCAATGACAATGATCTTTCATGATATGATGCACACCTTCATGGAGGATTACGTGGATGACATCTTGGAAAAATCTGGTACTAGGGAAGGACATTTGCATATTCTAGACAAAATCTTCACATGGCTAGAGAAATTCAATGTCAGGCTTAACCCCAAGAAGTGTGTCTTTGGAGTCACATCAGCGAAACTGTTGGGGTACATTGTCTTAGAAAAGGGCATTGAGGTAGATCCAACAAAAGTCAAGGCAATAATGGAGATTCCACCTCCTAAGAATATCATTCAACTCAGATCACTACAAGGAAGGCTCCAATCGATCAGGAGATTTATCTCCCAGTTAGCGGACAAAGTTATCTGTTCAATCATCTGTTGCATAAAATGTGGTTTTCAAAAGGGATAATGGGTGTGAAACAACATTCAATCAAATAAAATAGTATCTGATGTCACCACCCATTCTCATGCCACCTACAAAAGGAAGACCTTTGATATTATACATTGCAATGACAGACATCTGTTTGGGGATACTATTAGCACAAGAGGATTATGAAGGAAAAGAAAACACCATCTAGTATATCAGTAGAACATTAAATTGCTATGAAATGAATTACACTTTTATAGAAAAATCTTGCTTGGCAGTGGTATTTGCTACTCAATAGCTGAGACACTATATGCTGACTCATACAATCAAGCTAATAGCAAAGATTGAACTTTTAAAGTATCTACTCAATAAAGCTGCCTTAACAGGTAGACTGGCAAAAAGGGTCACGCTATTAAGTGAATTTGATATCCAATATGTGGATAGAAAAGCAATCAAGGGTTAGGCAATCACTGAAAAATTAGCAGAGGCTCCTCTACCAGATGATCAACCAATGAAAATGGAGTTTCAGAATGCAGACATTTTAACAGTGATGCCCCAACAATGGGTATTATATTTTGTCGGGTCACACACACAGCAAGGATCAGGAGTAGGGATTTTGTTCATCTCTCCCCAAGGACATACCATCCTAAAATCATATAGGCTGATGTTTCAATGTACAAATAATGTGGCAAAATATGAAGCATTGATCATTGGGGTCAAAATAGCAATTCAATGAAAAATAACAGACTTACAGGTATATGGGGACTCTCAACTAGTCATTTATCAAGTAATTAACGAGTATCAAACAAAAGATGAAAATTTGATGCCCTACAAGTAGCAAATAGATTATCTGAAACAGTTCTTCATCAATATCAAGTTTGATCAAATCCCAAGGGTGGAGAATAAAGTTGTAGACGCTATGGCCACAATTGCTTCATTATTACAATTGCCAGAGAAACGTGGTTTTTATGAGTTTATGGTAGAACAAGTATCATGTCCTTCCCATAATAATTTAGAATCCGCTACCATATGCCATCTAGAAACTATTGAGACCTCCATCTATGAAAAAACCTATGCTTACCTGAAAAATGATATCCTTCCTCCCGATCTTTCCAGAAACCGAAAATGAAACTTCATCCGCCAATCCGCTCGACATACTTTAATCGTAGAAATCTTTTATCTTTGAGGTCTTGATGGTACCCTACTCCAATGTCTAGAACACGACGAATCTGAAATAGCCTTACGAGAAGTTCACGAGGGTATTTGTGGCACTTATTCGAGTGGGATAACTCTAGCCAAGAAACTCCTCCATTTGGGATATTATTGGCCATGCATGGAGAAAGAATCCTATCAGTTTGTTAAGAAATGTCAAAAATGTCAGATTCACAGCAACCTGATTCACACACTGGCTCAAGAACTACATCCGTTTACATCAACATGGCCCTTTTGTCAATGGGGACTAGATCTGGTAGGAAAGATACATCCCTCTTCATTAATGGACACAAGTTCATTATCACAGCTATAGAATATTTCACAAAATGGATAGAAGCAGTGCCTCTTACAACCATCACTAGGAAGCAGATTTGCTCCTTCATCTTGAACTACATCATCTGTCGATATGGAATTCCTCAATCCATTATCACTAATAATGGATGACCTTTCAAGAATCAAGATGTCCAAGAACTATGTGAAAAGTTCCATATCCAACATCGTTTTTCAACACCATACTATCCTCAAGGAAATGGCCAAGTAGAGGCCTCAAACAAAACAATTCTAAAAATTATAAAAAAGACGGTTAATGATGTTGGACGTGATTGGAATGTTCAACTCAATCCTACACTATGGACCTATAGAAAAAGTATCAGAACACCAACGAGAGCTACACCATATGCCTTGGTATATGGATCGGAAGCCATATTACCCATTGAAGTAGAGATTCCATCCCTTCGAGTATCACTCAGAGGAATTATTTCAAATGAAGACTATAGGGTATCTAGGCTGCAGGAACTGGAATTGTTGGATGAATGTCATCAACAAGCTGTTGATCATCTAACGGCTTATCAACAGAGAATGTAAAGGAGTTACAACCATAGGGTAAAACCGAGGGTCTTCCAAGTTGGTGATTTGGTTCTAAAAGAGAACCCTAGGAATCAGCAAGATAGGGAGAAGAAAGGGAAATTTGAGCCTAACTGGCTAGGTTCTTTTGTTTTCATATCAGTGTATGGATCAGGGGCATATCAACTATCAACATTAGAGGGGGATTTTTTTGATGAACCTATCAACAGTATCCATCTAAGAAAGTTCTATACTTGAATTTCCTAGTGCATGGGTCAAACCTCTGAAAAAGGTTTCCTTGATGAAAACTTGGAAAACAAGCATCTTGGCAACACAAAACTACAAAAAAAAAATACAAA
Organism: Sequoiadendron giganteum; assembly: GCA_007115665.2. Taxonomy (NCBI): domain Eukaryota; kingdom Viridiplantae; phylum Streptophyta; class Pinopsida; order Cupressales; family Cupressaceae; genus Sequoiadendron; species Sequoiadendron giganteum. Next base: position 262,286,370 of record CM021105.1, read on the forward strand.
ATACAAAAAAGGAAAGAAAAAGAGAAAAATGAGAAAAATATGCAAAAAAAGGGTGTAATCAAAACATATTGGTGAAAACCTGGAAACAGGCATCGTATGTGATTCTAAGATCAGCTTCCCCATCTATTTTGATACATATCAGGATCATTAAGTTTAGCAGTCAGTACCATTTCATATCATGCCATTAGTCTTGCCATCATTTGCATCCATATCAAAATCATTTCCATAGTCAAGTCTCACTCCAAAGCTTGGGGGCAACATCTGGATATCACTAGGGGCAACAAAAACATTGGTTTCACCAAAATGGGAGAAAAACAATATGACAGGAATTAAAATGCAACATCGATCATCAATCAGAAGTGCATCAAACATCCGTATCAAATCGAAAATCCAAAAAACATGTCAAAAAGTCAGTCTGGAAAAAGCAAAATACAAAAACATAGGTCTGTGTCACTCGAACTACATGGTCTTTGTGTGTGTAACATAGGCAAGGCTAATCTTTGATCAGCCCCTGAGACCCCTAGGATAGGTTAGTAGGTTAGGTCTTTGGTCAAAATCAAAAATCCAAAAACATCACAAAATCAGGATGGATGATCTAAAATCTGAATAATGATTGAAACACTCTAAGTAAAAAAAAATGGATAAATTGTACTTTTTGATTATCATTTCTTTGGAGTAACTCGATGATGTATTGCAGTAGAGAAGCAAGGAAGAAGAATGATATTTTTATTGTTTGTTGTCTGTAAGGTTAATCAGATAAATGTGTGAATTATTGGGGGATGTGCTATGCAAATGTATCACCGATGACATTCAGAATTCACACACTCAAATGATTAACCTTTTCCTATTTACGCAATGAATTCTCAGGTCATCTCGGTTCAATTATACCTAGATGCTTGTGTTTGCTTGCAATATCAAAAATCATGAAAGTAATACTCAGGTCGTCATTGGTCTAACACATACCATTAACGCTTGTACTCACTTTCAACATCCAATAAAAGCTCTATGATGATACCAAGCACAAAAGTACTATTAAAATGACAATGGTTTGGCATATAGTTGCATGATAAAATTAGATTGTATTCATAATAAATTCATTATCTGCAGAGTATTTGTTGCATAAAGGATCCAATCAATAATTATCTTTTCTACAATCATGACTAATTATACTTGACATAAATCCAAAATCATCAAAAACAAATAGAAGTGATCATCTCATCATTATGTTTTCATCAATTCATCATGAATGCATTGAAATATCAAATAGTTATGCATTTATTATTATGCATCCATCACATTGCAATAAATATCACGTGCATTACATCATCACATTCATTACACTATTATCAGAAACATTTGATAAAATTTATATCATTTGTCATCAAATACATTGTGCATTAGATCCATAAATTTTATCATAAATAAATGCAAGTCATGACATTATCATCATTATATTATCTATACATCCATTATTATCATTTATCATCACGTCATATCATTTATTATTTATACATCATCATTTTTATCATCATTACATCATATAAATATCACCAAAAAATTCATCATAGAATCATTACATGAAATAAAAAACATTTATCATAACATCATCACATTGAAATAAAATCATTCATATATAACATCACATGTTACATCATCACAAAATAAATGCATCCATCACATAGAAATCATAAACCATCATAGGATCACATCAACTACATCTCATATATATGTCATTGGTGTCAAGTATACAATGAAGTCTGAATAAAGATACAACATCAAAAATGGGCTAAATTGTGATATACATCATGTCTCAAAAAGAATATCTTGAAATCACAATAGCATCTATGATATGCTACTGCCAGAATGTGTGGGCCCAACAGGACAAGTACCACCACCACCCCCACAAGGACTAGGATCTCTGGGATCTCCTCGAGGAGGCTGTGTCACACCCTCACTAACTGTCCGAGTGTGAGTCTGATTGGATCTTGAAGGGGCATAGCTGACTCTGCGATCAGTAGGCACTACATCATCATATCTACCCCGATAGAACTCTGCCTCTCAGCCAGCCCGCAAAACCTCTCTCATATAATAAGCCACTGAGGTGCCATCAGCCACTCTCTGTAAAGTCTTGGCTGTCTCCTGTGCCCTCTCAAAAATTTGTCATGCACTATCTGGCTCAGCTGTCAATGTGGCAACCTAAGTCTGCACAATGACCAACTGTCCCTGTACCTATGCTAATGCCTGAGCATGGGATTGTACCTGAGCCTGCATCTAAGTCTGCGTTTGAACAAGAAAACCATGGGCCTATACCAACTGTCCCTGTAGCGTCTGTACTTGGGTTTGGAGACCTGCAATCTATCTCTGGTGATCGATTGATGGTACTACCACTGCTCACCTCTTGTGAGGCCTACTAGATGAAGGACCAACATTGGCTGGCCCTGTCCCTCTGCCATCTCCACCATGACCATCATTTTCATCACTATCACTATCACCACTACCACTCTCCGTGCTACTACCTGATGGAGTCTCGCCCCCACTATCCTCTAAACCCTCGGTAGCATCCTCCTCTACGGGTAATGTTGTTGGCTCGTCTGGAATGGTGATGCGAGGATGTGGAGTCAAAGCCAAAAATGCAGCATACTCCTCTATCACTGCTGCCTCTGCAATTTCTTTGTGCATGTCCCAAGTTGATGGATGTAGTGCCCTGTATCCCTCTACTAAGACCTCGTATGACATACAAGGCCCCCAATCTACTACATCACTCTATCATCTGGTATAGTGGGCTACCCCCTGAGGCATACACTGAATGATGCCATACTGCCTGTACACTCGACGTAGCAAAAATCTCTCCAAAATGAAAGGTGTCTAGCTAATTAGGTACATGGAATCACAAAGGTAACCCAACACTGCATTATCCTCATCCCACTGCTCATAGTCTAGATACGGCCTCTAGATGATGCTCTCTGTATCATCAAAAACCCGCCTCTAATTCTCCAACTTACCCATCTGAGCCTAGGTAAGCCGACCTCTATACCAAAACACATACGGTCTACCTACTAGTCTGTCCATCACTGGAAATGGTTGAGCAATGGAAAAGTGCTCCCATGCCCACACTTGTAATAGGGTCATCCTTGCTGATAAGCTTCATGCCCCAAGGTAAACCACTGAATGAAGATCATGGTAGAGATGTGCCAACATGCACATCTCCCATGTGTATCTCATACCATGTACGAGCATGCTCTCTAAGATCCTACCCCAACCCACAGAGAATCCCTTTGACTTGTGATCAGGGCAAATGAAACCTCCAATGAATCTAGCAAGCACTGCTAGTAATGAAGCATATGCATCAACAATCATCCTCCATCGGACACTCTGACCTACAATATGTTGATCTTGAAATACTCTGCGAAGAGCATCTCTCCCACCAACCTCATGAGAATAATACACCACAATCTCACCCATGAAAGGAATTTGTAGAATCCACCACACATCCTCAGGTGTGACCATCATCTCACCAGTGGGCAGATGGAAAATGTTATGGTCACTGTGCCATCTCTTGGAAAAAGAGGTAAGAAGACCCTGATTAATCCTAATCTGGGGCATGTCTAGAAAACTAGTAAGGCCACATCGACCTATAATTTGAATCTCATCTGGAGTCAGATGAGGTATCAAATCGGTAATCCAAGGAAATTTCTTTCACATCTGGAGAGTACCCAAATCCTCCTATCATCATGAAAAATCTACAATTAGTGCACTATGTCAAGAAATCAAAAGTCATTCTACTATCATGTCTAATCAAAAATTGGTATGAATTTTTGATCAAAATTCATGGACAAACATCAACAAACCTCACCTATCATGAGGTTCATCAAACATTATCTAATCTCGCCTATCATGAGATTTATCAGATATTGAATCACTTCCTTGCCTATCATGAGGATCATCATAAATAGGATTGTTCTCGCCTATCATGAGAGTAAGTCTTATTTAAATCATCAAAATCAATCATTAGGAATTTGGATCATCAATCATACCAATCTGAAGAATGGACATGATCAAAATTGATGAAATCAAGGTTAACTAAGTCAAAATCTACAATTCTGACATGGATGCACTAAAATAGGCATCCCAAGCGCTAAAACCCAAAAGTGCTACTTTATCAATCAGATGCACTAAAACAGGAAACCATAGTGCTATTTTATCCAAAGCCCTATTTTAGCACTCCGATGCGCTATAAAGGTTTCTAAAGTGCTACTTTATCCTAAGCGTTGAATTACTGCATCGATGCACTGAAACAGTCTGTCAAAGTGTTGCTTTAATCAAAATGCTATAACATACCATGGAAATGTTAAATTACCAAATCAAAGTGCTAGAATATTCTAGGCTCTAAAATCTGGCATCAATGCACTATTTCTACCTATCTAAGCACTAATGCATGAAAACACTACATTATTTTATGGAAGCGCTAGAGAAAATAACGCAAGCACTAAATCTCAAAGTGCTACACCAGAGTGAAAGCACTACAACGTGGCTTGGATGTGCTAAACTAACTAAAACATGTTGAAAACAATACAAGGCATAAAAAACGAGGAGGATTATGGGTACATACCAGAGGTCCATATGCGGTCGGCCGCTGGTGACATCAAACGCGCTCGAAATGGTGAGTGTGGTAAGGGATTGGCATCTAGCTCCTGCTAGCTGAAATGTCTCTCTCACTGAAGTTTAAAAGTCAAAAGGGTGCAAATGACTTTGAAAATGACCTTTTGGACTTTATATAACTTTTGAAAAGGGTATTTTTGTGGATTTTTATTAATTTTGATTAATTTTATCCATGGAATTAATTGAAATTCATCCATGGGCTCTATTTTCTTCATCATTGTCGGGAGATAAATTATTTCTTCATCAAATCTTCATCAAATCATCATCAAATCGTCAAATCATCATAAAATTTTGAAAAAACTTCAAACTCATCATATAATTAATTTATCTCCCGAGGGGGCATATTATCGGCAATCATCTGAAAATCAATATTTGGGGCATGTCTTGGGCACACTGAATTTTTTATCATCGATCATGGCAGTAGTAGCAAAATTTTCTTCGAAGCAATGTGTAAACACATCACTTTGAAGAGGGGAAAAATGTATACACTTAAAAATGGTCTGGAGAATCTGATTAATTAAATATAAATTATTTAATTAATTATCCTAACTTCCTCTATTATTGAATAAATAGAAATATTTATTTATATAGTTCACATTCATTCTTCTATTATCTCATTTTAATTAAATAAACAAAATTAAATACCTTGTTTGATTTAATTATCATTTCCCTATTTATTCTATCACATCAATCTTTAATTAATTAAATAAAGATCAAAAGCTTTATTGATTAATTGCCATATTCTTCTATTTAATTTAATAAACAAATCCTATAGTTTATTTTATTAAATTATTTATCCCCCTTTTGCTAATTTAAATAAATCAAAAATATTTAAATAAAAGCATAAAGAATATTCCATCTATATTTCCTCAAAAATGAATTAGATATCCTATGTCTAATTTATGTCTAAAATATGTCAAAATTAATGCTTTGAAACTTCACAGGAAGTTTTGGAGACAAATTGGAGACAAATTCCAAATTCTTCTCTCAATCCTCCTCCATCAATCTTTCCTCTTCTCTTGCCTGGTGTTTTCATGGGTAGAGACAATCTCCAAAATTCTCTCAATCTCCTCCATCTCTCACCATTCAATCCTCTAGATTGAATCCAAGCCTCTCAATGCCATCCCTGTGCATTTCTACAGCCAATAAATCTATAAATACAGCCTCATTCAACCAAGAAAGGATCCAAATAATCTAACTTATGCACTCTTACTCTGTAGGAATTCAAGCATCAAGCATTCAACATTCAAGCATCAAGCAATGAAGTTTTCATATCATGGCTGCCTCTTGTAGCTTCATTTGTCAAATTCCATGTCAATTCATGCTAGTTTAGTTTATTTATCATCTAGTATCATCACATTTAGTTCCATATCATTGTATTAGCATCCATCTCGTTCTTCAGATAGTCATTTTAACAGTCACATTGCTTACGCAATCTGAGAGCCACAGTGATTTAATAAATCTTTGGAGATAGAGAGCATTATGATGCTTTCATTAGATTATTGCTTTGAATTGATTCATTTGGCTTTGTCTTTGATATAATGTCATATTACGAAGTGTCTTTTGTGCTTTACACCTTATTTAGACTTATAGATTGTATGGATTAAACTCATTGCATTTGGAATGACTTTTTCTAGGACTAGATGGGATGATGGAGGATATTTAGACCATTAACAAGGGAAACCAAGATATGTGATAGGTTTAAAAGGAAGATGGATGACTTTGGTAAAAGATAGGAGACATGAGGATTATTGGTCGGAAGAATTATCATATGGTCTCCAAGGACAATGTCGCAAAGGGATAATGAGGCTATGAAGGTAACGACATGATATTTCATGGATAGGGTATGGCCAAAGGATAGACATGTCAAAAGTTTTCCCACAACATTATTTATGTTTTCCTTAGTTCTTATCAAGATCAAAGTAGGTTGGAAAATGGATGTACATGATAGGGCTCAGATGGATAAATGGAAATGTCATAAGAAAATTCCCTGTGAAGGGGAGCGGAGATGAGACAACATGCCCCCAAGTGTAATGGTTCACATAGATGATTTATTTTACACATGACACATGTTTTCTAGGTTTTCATCAAAGTACCTATCCAAAGCACCATAAGAATGGTTTTCTCTATTGGACGAATTTTTTCTCTTTACTATTTTCTTGATTTTTTAATTTTAATTTTAATTTTTGGATAGGATGCTCAGATGCTTTAGATGATCACTGATTTTACTGACTCCATTGACGGTGCTGATGTAGAGACTGGTGCCATGACATGCCAATAATGACTTTTTTGAAGTAGTTTCCTTGTCAGGATCATAGCGCTTGCATACAATTTATTGATGTCATTGTGATCCTTTTTTATATTAGAGTTGGCCTTATCAGAATACACACATCACAATAGAGTGCCATGAGATTCCTTATGATAGAGAGTTTCTGCCAAGATGTGACAAATTTGTAACATGGTATTTTTGGACCTTAAGGAAGATGTAGGATAATGATGGATGATGGTAGACATGGAAGGATTGTTTGGAAATTTGGATGTAGCCATTTTTATTTTCCAAACTTTAGGTGTTGGATGGTGGAGTGTGGAATTTTGATTAGGATAATGTTTGGAGCCAACACTTTTATATGCCTTTATTGATGACCATTTTGATGGAGGTGGACATTTATGATATGTGGGAGTCCTCTTGTCTTGTTGCTCCACATTTTGATTGAATTTTAGATTTGGAATATTTTCTTTGCTTGATCCATTTTTCTTTGGGATCCATTTTAACTTCATTTGTCCACTCAGATGTTTGATTGATTAAATGGCCTTTGACATTTGATTTTGATATTTGGATTTGTAATAATTTTCTTTTTGTTGGTTCCAAATGGAAGGTTTATTCATGTTGGGATGACAGTTTATGGTGTGAATGAAAGGGGTGTTGGTGGAGAGGGTGTTGGTAACAATCTTATGACAAGGACTATTCATGACACCCATTTTGATGTTTTTATTAGATAAAGTTTCCCCCAATATTGAGGAGGGACCACTTACATTATTAGATTCTCCGACTGAGGAATAGTCAAGACCTTGATGTCTATAATCTGCCTAAACTTGTACAGGTTCTAGAATTCCTTGCTCGTGTAGGCCTAGTCCTTTTCCTTGATAATGAATGTTTTGATAGATTCTATTTGTGATGGGATACTTGTTATTTTGAAAGAAAGATGCTAACCCATCCTTATTGTGGAAGCTACTGCTTGGAATCTTCTCATCTATAAGAAAGCCTACTCTAAAAAAGATAGATGATCCTAATTGATAGGATGTCATAGCTTCATTGACATGTTGGATAGATTTTTGATGGACATATTTGGTCTGATTTTGTGACATGTCAGATTCATGTGATTCTGTTGATGTTTCCAAGTCGATGTTGAAACCATCTTGATGGTCAGTGTCATATAGTCTAGTGAATTCAACTATAGCTTGATCATTTGCAAATATGCTCATAGTAGAAGTCTCTTGTTCTGAAGGAAGATCATCCATGTGTCCCATGGAGGAAAGTGTCTCATTTTGGAAAGTGTCAATAGTCAGAGCTGAAATAAGGTCATCAAGTGTTTGGTCTTGAGTGGCATAGAGGTCAAGGAGTGGATCATTTTGGACTTTCGAAATAGTAGTGTCTTGATCAAAGATGGGGTCATTTTCAATGACATGATTGGAAATAGGATCTTCACCAACAATAGGTTCATCTTGGATAACATGGTTGTGAATAGAATTTTGACCAAGGATGGGTGTATTTTGTATGTCATGATTGTCTAGGAGGACTTCTTGAATGGATTTAAGGATGGGGTCATGGGATGGACCACTTTGATTTTGACATGAAGGTGAAGTTATGATGGCATGTTTTAGACTTTCTTTTTGACATGTATTCTCAAATGTAGACAATGGTATGTGACTTTGGACAATGATAGGATTTGCACAACTAGATGGGGTGACTTGGAAATGATTAGTGGATATAGGACTAGGATAGGACATGGAGGCTTGGACTGGATTATTGTATGAAGGACTAAGATAGGACGTGGAGGCTTGGTTAGTGAATGAAGGACTAGGATTGGATGTGGATAAAGGACTAGGATAGGATGTGGATAATGGACTAGGATAGGATAAGGGTCTAGGAACAGACATGGAGGCTTGTACTGGATTGATAAGTGAAGGACTATGATGGGATGTGGATAATGGACTAGGATAGGATGTGGAGGCTTGGAATGGATTGATGGATGGTCGATTTCCCTTGCCAAGGCTAGGTGGGTATGACCAGTGGTGTTAAGGGACTCTTGATAGTGAGGGCCTATGGATGAAGGACTAAGACTCATGGATTGTTGGTAAGATGGATATATGGATGAAGGATGAGAGGTTATGTGTTGTTGGTAGGAAGGTCATGTGGGTTGTTGACCATGGTTTGAAGTTGATTTGAATTTGGATTGGAGGTATTGTATTTTAAAGTCCAAGGCTTGTTGGTATTGTCTAATATGGAGTAATTGGTATTCAGTTTGACTACCAAGCAAATCAAGGTCAATGGAAGACATGGTGGTGAATTTTAATGAAGGACAATGCAAAGACATGATGTAAGCCTAAGGGACCATCAAGAAAATATGTCTAAGGATAGATTGAAAGTGCCTAGTTTCATATTTGGATAGAGACTGGTGATTTTTCGCAATGACAGGAAAATGCATTGTGACAGGTCAAATGCATCGTTTAAGGAAGTAAATGCAGTTCAAAAGGGCACATGCATTATTTTAGGGAGTGAATGTGTTGCAAAAAAGTGAATGAATTGCAATAGATTGAAAATGTTTGGTCTTAGGCTTGGAATTTCAATATTTTATATGGAAAACAATTACATTGTTTCAGGTGGAAAATGTGGCTCAACGAAGTGATTGTAGTTCAAAGGAAAGAAAATGCATTGCAGAACAGGCGAATGTGGTGAGTCAGATTGAAAATGCATTTTAACAGAGCGATTGCATCATAGGATGTAGCAAATGCGGTCCAATATGTCAAATGCAGTGCAAGGTTAGTAAATGCGTTATAGAGTCTAGTTTGTTGGCAATTTTGGCATATTTTGAATATTGTTTCAGTTTAAAGGTGTTTTTCTAGATCTACAAAAGGTGTTTATTTTTTTGTTGTTTTAGAAAAGACTTGGCAAACAAATTGTCTTTGAAAATGTTTTGAAATCAAGCACATAGAAAACAAGTACAATCCTATGGTTGCAACGACTATATTCTTTGGATTCTACATGGATTTTACTCCAACCGCACTTATTCTTAGCGGGTGATTTAGAAGCTTGGCCACACAGGCTCCCCCTTACATTGCACTCACTTCTCAGGTCAACCAAGCTTCAAGCCCCCATGAATCTCCCATGGAAAACTTTTCACCTCTACTAAGAATTGCGAGGATGTGGATGCCTTGGCAACGACCGTTGCTACACCAAAGAATAGATAGGGTTTTTGGCAAACTAAACAAGAGGTTCTAGTATAGGCATTCCATTCGTGGGGAGTCATCCATATGAAAAGAGACCAGTGTTTCCCTTCTTGTCAGAACAATCCTTGTGATACTTGAACTTTCCTCAAGTACCCACACTTATATACCGGTAGGAAGTCGCTTGGCTTTAGCGTGTTCCCAATTGGGTCATTCCCTGGGGTGATTACTTTTTCCCACTAGACAGGCCCTCTAAAGATAAACACTAGCAAGTAAGAACATTCGTAGTTCGATCAATATTTGTTTTCATGAAAAAAGAGAGAACACACATGATATTCTCAACTCACACTAGCAAGATTTGTTCTATTTAAAACCCAAATTGAAAGTGGGGGGTGATAAAGTAACAATGTCTTAGTGTTTTTGTTTCTCAAGATCGCACAAAGCGCAAGAGAATTGCATACACACTTAAGAGAATATCACAAGACACACAAGACACTTGTTCATTTTAAACCCAATTTAGTGTTAGACAAATGATGTTTATGTTAAGCCAATGCCATAAAAAATGCAAGTTCATTTTAAGCCCATGAGTTGTAATGCAAGATTGTGTTCATTTTAAGCCCATAAATGTGCATGCATGTTCATTTTAACCAAGGAAATGTAAATGCAAGTTGTAAGGTTGTTTGTTTGATTAGGATTGTGAAATAAAAAACACAAAAAAATAAGGGTTATACTCCTTTTCTAGCTTGCCACATGCTGTAACAAACATATTAGTAACCCAAAGACCTCTAACTTATAAAGCAGAAAGTAAAATTTGGAAAATACAGTAAAACCCGAAAGAAAAATTTTACCAGACAAATGTAGCTCACCAGAGAAAATACGACTTGGGATCTAAAATTTGGAATGCACAGGAAGATGTGTCGTTATGCAGATCAAATGTGTCATGCAGCCAAAACTTGGAATGCACAGGAAAATGCATCGTTTGGTCTAGCGAGTGTGGCTCAACAAAGCATATCCGTTTTTTGGCTTAGCAAATGCGGCTCGGAAATGAAAATGTGTCATTCTCAAAAACAAATGCATTGTGACAAAGCATTTGCATTTCAAAAGGTTATGATTGTGTTGTTCCATACATGTGCCTACAATATAGCTGAAACAAATCCGTATGAAAGCTGCAAAAAATGATTGTCAGGTTCACCAATGTAACTAAGGGTAAAATTTTAGGTTAGGATTAATGTAAAAGAGAAATAAAACCCTAGTATAACTATGAAGCACAAAGGAAGAAAATATTCAAAATAAGGAACAATAATACCAAAGCTCCTCAAGACCTCCATGATTCACCTCCATATCCCTTCTCCATTTGTTGAAAATATGATATTTTCCCTCAGATTTGTATGAGCAAGTATACCTATGACATGACCTAGCAAATATTGAAGAATTCCATGAAAATGCTACATGATGTAAGTATGCAAATATGAAGCAAGCAATTCCAAAGATGTAGTTGAGAAGTAGTCAGATGGATATGAAGTGGATATGAAGTGCCTCTTCCAAAATGAGACTAAAATTGTCTTTTTATAGAAAAGCCAATTTTAGATAAATGGCCAAGATTAAAAGTTGACCAATGCCTTAGAATCAATGGACAAGATTTAATATGGCAACCCACAATTAGGGTTAGGGAAAAATTAGAGTGAATTTGAAATGAAGGGCGGAGATTTGATTTTAGAAAAATCAAATCAAAGGTGGAGAATGCATGTGACAAAAAGAGGTGGCACAAAAAAAGAGGAAAGTGGGAAATTAAAATAAAAATTTAAATTTAATTCCCACAAGAGGTGATGTGGACCTTCTAAATTAAAAATTAATTTAATTTAAAAGTGGTGGAACCATGTGACAGTAAATAATAATTTAAAATTATTTACTTGGAAAGAGGGAAATTCAAATAAATGATTTTATTTAAATTTGGAGGAGAATTAAATGGGACAATTAAATAATTAATTTTAATTATTTAATTATGGAGGAAAGGGACCAATAATTAAATAAACTATGGAGGATTTATTTAATTATGAGAAGATATTAGAATTATAGACATATTTAAATAAATAGATAAAGTTTATTTAGTTAAATAATCAAGAGGGAATAAGGGAGTAATTAAATAAATTTAATGATTTATTTAATTAAAGAGGAAATTAGACATTAGTGGCATATTTCAATAAAATAAATATAATTTATTTATTTAAATAGCCAGAAAGAATAAAAGATATGAATTAATTAAATAATTGAGAATTATTTAATTAATAGTTGAATTTGGATAGAAGGGCATAATCAAATATTTTAATTATGTTTGGAAGAGAATCAAGTTCTCAGGCCTAAGTCAATTTTATGTGTCTATACCAAGCACTCATCACCTGGTATCAAATGGATCAAAGAGGGCAATAATGTGCTTTCTGAATTGCCTGATATTCTCTAGGAATTTGTTAAGAACTATGAGAAGGCTTTCATAGCCCATGATTATACTCCTAAGAAGAATCTGGTGCTCCAAGATTATCTTTTTGTTGTGCCAAATAGGTTCTCCTCAGCCCAAAAAGCTTTCTATGAGAACTTACTCATAATTGAAGATCTCAAAGAAGCTATCAACACTATGTCTGATGATAAGGCCCTAGGAATTGATGGGTTCCCATGTGAATTATACAAGGCTCTTTGGGATTGTGTGGGGAAAGATTTACATAAGGTTTACATGGAAGATTTTCATTCTAAAACCTTAGGTAATCTTATTAACAAAGGTAATATAAAATTCATACCTAAAGATGGTGATCCCGAGGATATCTGAATTGGAAACCCATCACGCTCCTCAATATCTCTTACAAAATTATTTCCAAATCCCTTGCTTTAAAAATATGTCATCTTCTACCCCAGATTGTGCACCTAAACTAAATTGGATTTATTAAATCCAGGTTCATCTTAAACAACATTATTCCTGTCTAAGAAGGCATGGAATTAGCAAGACACTCTAATCAAAAGGAATTTTCTTTCAAAATTGATTTTTCCAAAGCTTGCGATTGCATTGAATTACCTTTAATACTTGTTATGCTCTCTGCCCTAGGATTTGGTCCTTAATTAATCTAGGCTATGAAAATGTTGTCCTTTGACACCTCCACTTGCATCACCATTAATGGCCGCCAGTCCCCATCCTTTGGTCAGTTCCACTCCATTTTTCAAGGATTCCTGCTTTCCCCCTCACTTTATGTGCTTTTTGTTGAGGGATTTGGTTATCTTCTGGCTCACTCCATCTCCCAAGGGCGATCTGTGGCATCTCCTTGCCTAACTTGCCTGCCTAGCTGGTCAATGGCCACTTTGTCGATGATTCTTTCCTTACCTTACTGGAAGAGGAAAATAATGTCAAAGTTTCTCTTGATTTCCTAGAGACCTTGGTCTCTAGTTTTTCCATTCAATGGCATTAAACTTTATGCTACAGACAATCCGTCCTTCCTAGTCCCCTCTAGATCCAGCAATATGCTTGGAAGTGGATTGCTCCTAGTGAAATATTTGGTGGTTACATGTTTGAGGTGCACACGTTTCATTGAGGTTGACTTGGAGAAGATTGTTTGAGGTTGTGGAGGATATATATGCAAGGTTATTTATTGGAGAAGTGGTGTGATGTGTGGTGCAAAATTATGTAAGTGTGATCAAGTGGTGATCTAAGTGAAAGCATGAACACCTAAGACTACCTGAAGTAGTGAGTAGAAGGTGTCTACATTTAATTGTGCCTAAAGCTGATGGAGGCTATAAGCTGAAGGTTGTGAATGGTGAAGAGTTGTTGTGGTGTATTCTCCTATTGCTTTGAGGTAGTGAATCTCCTTGTAGCATTCTCTTTCTATTATCTTTCTATCTGGACATTGAGCCCTTGGCAAAGATCCTTTCATTCTTTCTTTTGGACAATGAGCCCTTCTGATAGTGAGCCTTTTGTAATCGGTATTGATATTCATATATATGTAAGTTAATACTCACTAGGGTTTTTCCCTGATTAGGGGTTTCCATGTAAAATTTGGTGTTCTATTGTGTATGGTTTTTGTTTTGTTGATGTTTCATTTGTTTACATTCAATTTGATTCATAATAAGGGTTTGAAGGTTAATGAGGGTTTTAAGGTATTAATATACAAATGATTCACCCCCTCTTAGTTTTCCTATGTGTCTAATAGATTAAAGGGATTTAAAACCAAGAATAAATTTCAATACCTTGGTTGATTCATGGATGAGAATGGATACCTATTCTTAAGATAGGAAAGTTCTTAATCAAGATAATATAAATTTGGTTCAATCATACTTAAGATAGGATAGGTTCTTAAGTAATCTATGATTAAGGTATGTTAATAGGATGAAGGACTTGATTTAAAGTTTTATTATAATTCAAAGAAACTAGGATGATATAAGTATGAGTTAAAATATTCTTGGAAAGATGTAATGTAAGGTGGATTGTGACCCTATGGTTTTAGATAATGAACTTAGGATTGGTTTCAATCTTATACTAAATGATGTTGTAATCTTCTCAAATTTTTATGCTTGATTGGATTTTTTGACACTAAGGTTTGGAATAAGGGTTCATTTTTTCTTAGGATTTAGTGTAAGAAAACTCAAAAAACAAAGAAAATGCACTAGTTTAGGTGACAAGGTGTAAGAATAATCACTATTTTTGCATGAGAAGATACATTAAACACATTGAAAAACTTATATTATTCAAGTGGGAGTGATTTTAAGTGTTGATCTATAGTATAATTAATTACTAATACTAGATATACCATGTGAGGGATAGCCTAGGTAAGTCACATTGTATGAAATTCACTTGCCAAGGAAGGCCAATGACTTTGCACAAGGTTAATTATATATCAATAGAGGGAGGTACTCATGATTAACTTCAAGGGGTGAATTTGTTCCCTTGCACCACACTAAGAGATGACAAAAAGCTTCTAATAGGATATATGAACCTCAATAGGAATTTGTGAGCTAAGGGACCATCTACATACATGAAACTAGGAGGGTCTCTCCTAGTCTCTTCACCTCATGAGTCTTGGTAGGACAAAGGTATCAAGGATCTACCATACATGGTGATGACTTTTTTTAATTTCACTCTCCCCCTTTTATATATCCCATTGGAACACATGGTTGAAACATGAGGTTGTATTATATGTTGATGAAATCCATAGAGATGATTCATAAAGGGAAAGAAATATAATTAATTTTTATCTCCAATATCAATTTGTAGTATGAGGAGAGAGAATACATACTTTAGACCCTAAGGCTAACTAAAAAATAAAAAATAAAAGAGTTCTTTTGATCTCCAAGATCACTTTCCAATATGAGTAGAGAATATGCACACTATAAATTTTTTTAGACACAAAAAACAAGTTAAATCCCTTTAGATAAATGAAGTGTGCCTAATTTAGTGTAACTGATTTGGTCTTTGAAATGTGGGACTATAGAAAACTAGTAGTTTTAGAGATAATCTTGGTTTAGAGTTTTTCAACAAGAAACAAATTAGAAATAACAATAAAACCTATGTAAAAATCAGAAAATAGCTTAATGACATAGTAAATTCATGTAAAATATATGCTCATCACGAGATTGATAACCCATTAAAATTGGAGTTTTGGATTTCTACCATAAAATCAACTTACATTTTATTTTATTTTTATAATTTTTAGGACTAAAAAATGAAAGTATAGAGAATAAAGCCCAATTTTTTTTGAGGAGATTTACTGGTGGAGGAGGTTGGTTTCAAGTGTTCATTTCAAATTCGGTGTTGGTGGGTCATTTTGGTGGATTCAAACTAACATTGCTGACATTGATTTTCAAAATTGCATACATTGATCAACCATCTTGTTGTTGCAGTATTTGATGGATTTAAATTATTTGATTTTGACCATTTATTGTAACATCAACTAAATTTGACATTTATGATGATGGCTTGTTAATTTGAAATTTATAACAATGGATTGTTAAGGTAAGTCAAGTTACTCAAAAGATAATTAATAATAATTGATGCTTAAGGCAAAAAAAGGAAGAGACAAAGGAGGCATATAGAAGAATGATAAGAAACCAAAGAAAAAGACAAAATGGGCATTGATAAGGCAACACCATGTATGGAAATAATTCAATAAATTAAAAACTTCAGATGGGTCACGCTCTACAAGAGGAAGGAAAGACAATGTTGAATTAGATGCCTAGTAAGAAAGTACAGAATTAGAGGCCATGAAATTACCCCAAATAGAGTATAGATGAGAAAATGAATAAGGGATGGAAGATTAAGGGAAAGACGATAGATTTGCAGAGGGGATACATAGAGTGAGTAAGTTGGGAGAGAAAAATAAGGTTGTGTGAGGCTTAGAAGAAGGAAGTGGAGGATAGGCACCAAGATAGGCAAAGGAGGGAATGCTTTTGCTAGGGGAAAAATGGAGCATAAGAAGTGAACATAATAGAAAACAGAAAGAGGCATGATAGGCCAAAGGAAGTAGCATAAGAAATAATGAAGAGGAGGGTGTGCAATTTGAGCATGAATATGGCTTATGTAAAGTCAGGAAAAAATGGATGACCAAGACAATAAAAAAGGAGAAGCACCCAAGGGAAAAGAGGTTGCAATGTGGAGAGTAGAAGCTGCATAGAGGAAAGAAAACCTACACCCATTCTAATCAACATAGTTTGAATTGGAATTAAATATTTCCTCTGAAAGTGTGTAGATTTCACCATATAGAGGAGAGGTATATAATAATGAAATAGTTGAGAAGAGTTGATCCTTGTGAAACAAAGCAGAAATGGACCAAAGTTCTATATGCAAACTGCAAGAGTTTGGGTGGGAAGTCTGAAAGTGCAAATAAATAATTTTGAATTTTTCTTGTAACTTCAATTTGTAATTAATAATTAATTGAAAATAATCAATTTTTTTTTGCAATGTTTCATAAAGTTTTAAATTAGAACTCAATCTACAAATGAAATTTTTGAATTGAGATGTGATTAGTTGTGGCTTGGCCATGAGGTAGAGTTTTGGGTTTGTGCTCCTACACCATTTATAAAAATGTAAAGATAGTAGAATACTTTTTTTCATCTGCATATTATAAATAAATATATGAAAATTCATAAAATAGACATAACTCACTCAAATTTAATTGTATGAATTTGATTTTTAGATATTATCTTTCCTATATGATTATAAATCTTTAGTAAAAAAATTAGAAAAATTATTTTAGTTGTTTGAAAAGTATAACCAAATATTTAAAAACTAAGGTTTTATCTTCAACTTGTCTAAATCATAAATCCCTAAAAAAGTTCTTGCTCATATTTATCCAACAAAGTATGAAAGCCTACAATATTGGGTTAAAAAAACCTACAAAATATGGGTAAAATAGGGATAAAGTCTCACCAAGTGTGCCAAAAATGTGTACATAAAAATGTACACCAAAACAAATAATTCAAATGAAAATATCAAACCCTTCAATCTACACTTAATTTAACCTTAGCTAGAGAAAATGAATCAACAATAAATGAATACAAATCATAATTTTATCCATATTTAATATTTTTGCACCATGAAGGTGGTTGTGCTCACAATTTTTGTATGTGGTTGCTCACAATGGCAACATGATATTGTGTTTTGGTTCCTTATTTAAAATGGCTCATACAAGAGTAGATTTATATAATTTTGGCTTAGGTGATCAATTGTCAAAATTGGTTGAGAGTTGGTTGAGAGATCAATAGTGAGAATTAATTTTGTTGAAGAGTTGGGAGATAGATGATAAGAGTTTATTTATTGTTATATTTTAATTCTTATTTACTTTAGTTAATTTTAATTTCTTATAGAAATCATTCTACTTTAAAAACTAGATGCAAATCAAGAAGAGTGGCAAGTTGAGCTCAAATGAATTACCACCTACCTGTTTGAGAATGGTGTATGACATCCACTATCAAGGTTTGAGTTCCTTTTTAAGTATTTTAAGTCTCTTTTTAAAATTATATCCATACCTTGTGTCCCATCTAAAATCGATGAGGGTCATTGTTGTACCTTTGCACTCATGCCCCAATTTGTCTTGGAAAATGGGGACCCCCCTCTTTTCTTTTTGTGGGTTGTTGTTCTTCTTTAGTCCTTTTCTCTCTCATTCTTTCTTATTTTTTTCTATCTCTCTTACTTTTTCCCCTTCTCTTTTTTTATTTTCCTTATTTTCTTTCTTTTGAGTATCCTTTCAAGTGTCAAAAGTTCATACTTCTTCATGTTGGTATACCTTTATCATCAGGCTCGATTCTTGATCCATATTTCAGTGCTCGATGTCTTTTTTGTCTTTCTCCCTTTCAGAAATGGGGCCTTGAGCTTACCGAGGTTTTCCTCCCTTTTGTGCCTTAGCATTTTTGAAATTTGAAACACACATCGGACTTTAGGAGTCACAAATTTCACTTACCCTTTACAGTAAAATATCAACATAAGGTATAGTGAAACTCCAATCTCCGACCCCCAACCCTTCCTCTATGGATTTATGAAATATTATTAATACCTTTGGGTTTTGGAAATTGGAGATACCATTTACTAGCTTTCTTATAGAGGTGAAAGAGATAAGAGGTATCCCTGATCTCTGACCCCCGATAATGTAAGAAAAACTTAGCAAAATATTTGTTTTCAAGATGCACTTTTAGAATTCATGTATCAAATAGACCTATTACACTCTTCCTTATTGAGGTAGGAAGTATGATGGATCCCCAAAATTTTATGTACAATATCATGATTAATTGCCTTCATTCAAAATGATGAGATTGATAAACATACCTTTATTAAATCATTCTCAAAATCTAAGTTGAGTAGGAAAAACACAAATCAGGTTTTAGGTTGCAAAGGTTCAACTTAACCAATGCTTCAAATGTTATAATAACCAGTAAACAAGATCTTCGACACCTGAATCCTCATAGACTCATAGCTTTTAGACTTCATGGATTGAGCATACCTCTTACATCTAAAGAAGATCACATGAAGGAGGTATGAGTTGTCTCCGAACCTCGATTCTTGAAATGTATTTCAGACTTCACGTGTTGGGAATATCACTATTGAATACACAAGACAACTAAGAGGGGGGGTGAATCAATTGTACCTTAAAACTTAAAAACCATCATTAACATTTAGATCCACATTCATTCATTAAACCCTTAAATCTATTATGATGATTTAGCATGAAGAAGAAAATAACATAAACTAAAACAAATTAACACCATACACAAGAGAACACAAGATTTATGTGGAAAACCCAAGACGGGAAAAACCATGGTGATGATTATCTCACAATAAAAGAAATATAAACACCAAATATAATAGGGCTCACTGTCGGAGGGCTCACTCTCTAAAGAAGAAATTATCACTACTAAAAGGCTCACTACCATAATAGAAAAGAAGATAGAGAAGGAATGTTACATAGAGAAAAGAATCTCAATGCAATAGTGAATCCACCACAATATCATAAACACCTTTGGAGCATGACTAAAGAATTGTAGACACCTTTTTCTCATTGCATCTGGTAATCTAACACATGAAAGCTCACACTGCAGTACTCAATTTCACACTCTATCACACTGCACTTCACACCATTTGTATCTCTCACATATATCTTCCCATCCCTCAACAAATCAACTCATACTTATAGGAATTGTCCTCAACCTTGAAACCCCTGTCCAAGGTTGGCTATACACATCAACCGTGAAAATTCAAATTAGGTTGGCACCAAAACACTTCCATAGCAGATAGAAGTGAAAGTAGACCAAATCACATGTTAGCTAGGATCCAAATCGACGCCATGCTACAACAAACTTCTATAAATAATAATTATCCATCGCAAGTAGTGTAAACACTAGGTCAGTTGTTACTCATACAAACACCATTAAAATTTTAATTGGATGCTTCCTCAAAATGAAGGAGGGCTTGTGAACCACACACCATGCTCTAACATGATCTATAATATTCCACAAACACCTTGAAACCCAACAAAATCCTTCACAAAAAATTCCACCTAAAGAATGTACACACCTAGTACACTCAGACTACTCTGTCAAACATCGTAACTTAGAAAACCATCTTCCAAAGAACCAAACCTCAAACCATATTTACTGAAGCAAAATACCAACACAAACAACACTCCTTCAGGTTTGTAAGACCTGAAACATAATTGCGGAGAAACGTGGAGCATAAGAATTTCTCCTAAACACCTCTACAAAATATAGTTCACAAACTAGTTCACACAATTTCTTATGTACAATAATATAGCACACCAATTCTTGAATATAACACCTCTAAAAACCTCTCACCAACATATCTGAATCGCACAGGAAGATCTTCAACCTAGAAAAAATGCAGAGCAACACAAGAACACACCTCTGTCACCCATAACACCACTACAACACACTATTTCCTCTTTTTATCATTTTTTCTCAAAAGAACTTGGAAACCAAGCACCAAAGACACATCCTCATCTTCTTTAGTACTTCATCAACCATATACAAAAGCTTATCAAAGAAAAACTAGAGGTAGACACCAATAACTTTAATATGAAAACATAATACAACTAATCAAATCATGGATAATATCAAATAATCAAACTCTTGCAACAATATCACCCAACAATGGACATCGATGACAAAACATGCTTGTTGACATCAATGACAACACTAACTACTCATACTTGCAACAATCTCCCTGTAGCACCCCTCCATTTTTCTCTTTTGATCGAACAGTGTTCTTCTTCGTTATGTGTTATTTTCTGTTAGTACTCTAACTATGGTACTTGGCTACTGTTTGATCATTACTGGAAAGCGATGTGAATGTTATATTTTGATGTGATGGTATTTTATTTTGATGTTATCATTATGGCATGCTTTAGATTAGCATAGAGAATATTGGAATTAATGATGTTTTATGCCTTCGATTAAGTTATTGATGTTAGATTCGTCAGTTGTAACACTGTATTGGTGAAGGGGATAGAATTGCACCACTCGCTTGCGAGCGCCCTGCAATTCCACAATTTCTTCTTCACGGTGTTTTTTATTATGTGCTATATATGTACATGTTTGATATATTCTTTGTTGCAAGGTGACAGGTACAAGACATCGACTCCACCTGGTTTCATAGGTTTCAGTGTGTCCATTTCCCAACGACATTAGAGGAATTAATGGTATGTTTTAAATATAATTGGAGAAATTTTAAATCAATTTTAATAGTCGAATTAATAGATTTATTTTAAATAATATATTTTGAAAGAACAAATATTTGATTTTCAGATATTGTGTTTATTAGAGGAATTAATTTGATTTTAAAATGATTTATTTTGCAAAGGAGAAATAGATGAAGTTTTAAATCGAAGAAGTAAATGTTTATTTTATTTTTTATTTACACACAATTAATGAATTAAATATTTGGTTTAAACTTCATCATTTGTCTGAAAGAGACATTATTAAATCAGTTTTTATTAAGCAATAAATTAATGAATGTTATCAAAGGAAGTGGATTTAGGAAATCCAAAGTAGATGTAATTCCTGTTTGATTGCTCTTTTAAATGTAAATTTCTTCTGTTTTTGATTTGGGGGAAATTGTTTAGAAGGGTTAATAAGTCTTCCAATTGGGGTTTTTAATTGTTGGGGTTGTCGTAATTATGTTAGTCAACCTTTGGCTTATCTAAGGTAGATGGTCTTGTATAGGAATCCTTGTTACTCCTAGCACGAGGGGGTGGCTTCGGGTACCACTTGGTTGGGTGGAATGTGCACCTTACTCTATTGGGTTTTTCTCTTTTTTCGTGTTGACGAGATTTCCAATTGGAGAGCTCTTGTGATCCAGCTACATTTCATGCTTGTATTCATTTCAATTGGTTCATGTAATTTATTACCCCTCATTGTATTAGAGGTGGAAAGTTGTAATTTGTAATCATGCTTATTTGATTTACCTCATTCGGGGAATGAGAGATGTAACCTATCTATAGAGTTAATGTGATGTGAATTCTTGATGTACTCTTACTTGTTAAGTAATGTAAACTAAGCATGTTATATTATATTCTATGTGTTGGTATCTTTAATACTTTGTATGGATGTGCTTCTAATTGAATGATTAGTAATTTAATTAAAAGATTTATAAGAGTAATGTATGTGTTTTGGTATTAGATGTAATCCTATCACGTACCTTGGAGGTTTTTGTAGTAGAGTTATGCATTTTACTTATTAATAATGCACTTTAAAAAAAAAAAATGGTACGCTTCCACATTGTGTTGCAACTTCCTTTAGGGTTCGTGGTAGGGCATTACACTCCCCCTTTGTCATTGATGGAAACACATGATGTGAAAAACCATCAAAGACACAACAAATCCGAATACTAACACATTGCAACTCTTCACATTACTTCTCCCTCTAAATAACTTATCTTTTCCACATTGTTCTCTCCCCCTTTGTAGATTGACTTCTTTACTTGTTTCTCTATCCCTAAATGACTTGTCCCTTTTTCACATGACTTTCTCCCCCCCTTTGACATCAATGGAAAATGATAAAATATTTATACTATTTATTTTCTCCCTTTAGCATCAATCAACTTGCTTACTACTGCTCTACAACTTCTTTCTTTTATTGCTCTGAATAATCCCCTTTAGGAGCACACACAAAACTATACCAAATCAACAAACACTACATAATGACAACACACACTCTTCTAACTGCAACAATCAACAATGTCACTACCTACTCCCCTTGAGAGGTAGCCACCGACATCAGTCTAGAACAAAGAATTAATTTTGAAATCCACTGGATTGATGCATATCCTTATGCATCTAGTTCAAAGATGGAGAGGCAACAACCCCCAACTTCTCCTGGATATACTCAAAAGTATCCTTAGGAATAGCCTTAGTGAATATATCAGAAATTGTATCCTTTGTAGGCACATATTCAAGCTTCACTTAATTCTCCACAACCTTCTCTCTTTGAAAATAATATCCGATTGAAATATGTTTTGTCCTTGAATGCATCACTAGATTCTTTGAAATATTGTTTGCACTTGTATTGCCACAAAAGATAGAAATTGGATCATCATAAACTACTTTGATATCCTTTAATATTTTCCTTATCCACAACACTTGTGTGCAACAAGATGTTGCAATCTACTCAACCTCAACAATAGATAGAGAAATCGAATCTTATTTCTTTCTTAGCCATGATACCAATCTACATCCAAGAAAGAATGCACCATAACTTGTATTTTTCTTGTTAGCTACACAACCAACCCAATCTCCATTTATGTAAGTGCTCAAAGTGAATTTAGCATCCTTTGGATACCACAAGCCATGATCCAGAGTTCCCTTTAAGTATCTGAATATCCTCTTCACTACTACAACATGTGACTCTTAGGATCTTATTGAAATCTAGCCACAAGAAAAACTAGATGTATGATATCCGGTCTAGTAGCAGTTAGCTATAGCAGTCCACCAATCATTGATCTATACTTGCTCTGATCAGCCTTAGGGGATTTTTCATTCTTTCTTAGTTTGCAACCAATAACCATAAGAGTACATATCGGTTCAAAGTCTTCCATTCCAAACTTCTTCAACATTTCTTTGACATACTTTGATTGTGAAATGAACATAGCTTTGTTTGTTTGATTGATTTGTAGCCCAAGGAAGAAATTCATCTCCCCAAACATAGACATATCAAACTATTTTGGAATCTCTTCTATAAACTTCTTGCACATAGCTTCATTTCCTCCAAAAATTTGGTCATCAACATACACAACTACAATCAAGATTTGATCTTTAAATTCAACTTTAAATTAAAGATTACTATCTACCACACTTTTATTGAATCTTTTTTGTATCAAATACTTATCCAACCTTGCATACCAAGCTCTAGGAGCTTGCTTCAATCCATATAATTCCTTATTCAATATACATACTATATTTGGTTTTTCTGATAACTAAAATCCTTCTAGTTGTTCCATGTATACTTCTTCCAAATCTTTATTCATTCAAGAAAACTTCACATCCATTTGATAAACTTTGAAATACTTGTGTTCTCCAAAAGATAAAAACATCCTAATAGCTTACATTCTTTCCATTGGAGCAAATGTCTCCTCAAAATCTATTCCTTCAACTTCTGAATAGCCCTTACACACAAGTCTTGTTTTGCTCCTTACCACTTCTCCATTCTCATTTAGTTTGTTTTTGAACACCCACTTAGATCCAATTATATTTTTGTTTGTTGGTCTTGGGAAAAGTTCCCAAGTCTTATTTTTCTCAATTTTCAGTAGTTCTTCTTCCATATCTTTCATCCAATGTTCATCTATGCATGCCTCAATCACCATTTTAGGTTCAACTTTAGAAAGTAGACACAAATTTTCCTCTTCTTCAACAACTTTCATTCTTGTTAGTACACCTTTTATTTTGTCTCCAATAATCTGATCTTTAGAATGATTCTCTTGCACATACTTAGGGGTTCTAGGGGTATTTTTCAGAGCTTCTTCCTCTTCAATCTACACTTCCTTTCCTTAGCCTTTTCTTTTTCTCTACAATCAGGCTCATCTGATTCATATCCATCTATCACCATTGAATTCTAAAAATCTTCATCAACCTTGAAACTTGCACTCTCAACAATATTTCT
Organism: Sequoiadendron giganteum; assembly: GCA_007115665.2. Lineage (NCBI taxonomy): Eukaryota > Viridiplantae > Streptophyta > Pinopsida > Cupressales > Cupressaceae > Sequoiadendron > Sequoiadendron giganteum. Next base: position 262,311,105 of record CM021105.1, read on the forward strand.
TATTCTTTTTTTTGTAGCACTAGCAGGCTTTACTTTTAGTAGAATATCCAAGGAAGATTCCTTCATCATACCTTGCATCAAATTTTCCTAAGTTTTATTCATCTCTTCTGATATAACACTTACTTCCAATCACTCTGAAGTATTTGATAGTAGTGATCCTTCCATGCCACAACTCATAGGGAGTCTTTGTGTTGTTAAATTTTTTGTGAACTTTGTCAAGTATGTATAAAATAGTATGAATTTCTTCTCTCCAGTAGACTTTCGACAGGTTAGCTTCTTTCATCATAGTCCTTGCAACTTTTTGAACAGTCCTATTTTTCCTTTCAATTACTCTATTTTACTGAGGAGTCTTAGGGGTAGAAAAGTGCCTCTTTATGTCATGATTCTCACAAAACATGTTAAATTCATTGGAGGTGAACTCTCCACCTCTGTCAGACCTCAAACATTTGATTTTCATATCCATTTCATTCTCAACCATAACTTTAAATGATTTGAACCTATCTAGGGCTTTAGATTTTTCTTTAAGAACAATAACCCATGTCATTCTAGAATAATCATCAATAAAATCATGAAATATTTTTCACCTTGAAGACTTCTTATTCTTGAAGGACCACTAATATTCGTATGCACCAACTTTAAAAATTTGGTAGAAGATTGTTCTTTTCCTTTAAAATTTCTTATTTTCTTTCCAATCTAACAATCCTTACAGACAACATTGATAGGCTTTGTAATCTTTGGTAGACCTCTCACTCCTTGTATTGAATTGATTCTTACCAAATTATCAAAATTAATGTGACATCCTCTTGTTCCATAGCCAACTTTCATTAATCTAAGTCATAAAGCAAACGAAATAAACACCCTTAAGTTGATAAACATTTCCATCTATCCTTTTTCCAGCATAATCATAGTTTCATACCCTTTTCTAATCTCACATCCATCATCCCGGAACATAAGATTGTATCCTTTGCTACACATTTTTCCAACACTCAAGAGGTTATTACTTAAACCTTTAACATAGTAAACATCATCAGTATTATAATTTCCATCAAAACTAATTGAACCTATTCCACATATCTTAGCACCTGAATCATCATACTTTTCAAGTTTGAAAAAATTACTCTTGTCTTTAGTCATATGGTTATAGAATCCACTATCAATGATCCAATAGTTCTTATCTTGTCTAGTATGAAAAGAAGATAGAAAAGTACCTTCAGCCTTATCCTTTCTCTCTGAAGGGCATTCCTTCACACGTCTTTCAGAGTTAGCAGAAAAAAAATCATCTTTTAAAGAAATAAACAAGAATTCATCATCTCCATAATCAAATTCATCATCAGAAATACTTGCATCTTCTCTAACATAATAGCTTTTTTTAATCATTTTACCTTTGTTCTCCTTGTTTTTTCATTCACAACTCTATTTGGACACCTTGAAGCATAGTGACGTATCTTTCCATAATTGAAACATTTGAAAGGAAACTTACCTTTGTACTTACCAGTACCCTTTTTCATCCTTCTCATAAAGCTAGCTTCCACATCATCAAGATCCTCCTGATCCGATTCTTCAGTCTTCTATGATTTCTTGCTTTAAAAGTAGTCTCAACTTTTGCACCATTATTTGTACCAAATTTTCTCATTTAAAATACATTTAGAGATCCATACAATTGACCTCTAGTATAATGCTCTAGATTTTGAGATTCCTCAATATTAGAAACTTTATGTCTATAAGCTTTAGAAAGGGTTCTAAGAGTTTTCTTTACTATTTTTGGTTCTTTGACTTTTCCACCAAGACCTTTGATGCAGTTGACCACTTCATCTACCCTCTACATATAGCTTGTAATTTTTTCATCTTTTAAAATCCACAAGCTCTCAAATGTGATCTTTAAATTTTTCATCTTAGCTTGCTTGACAATATCATATCCTTCATAAATAATTTCCAACTTTTCATTAATTTCTTTACCAGGCTTCAGATTCATAACTTTCACTAATTCAGAATTTGTAAGGCTACTCAAGAGAGCATACCTTGATTTACTTTCATATAATGGTAATCCCATGCATACATTGTTGAGTGTGCCTATAACACTATTTGTAGATAAGTTTTTTTCTCCTATGTCAAGTCACTATTTATGTTTAACTTTCTTCTTGGCATAATTCACAATTCCTTGGATGATTCTTGGACATATGAGAGATCAAGACTTTGAATGATAGGTACACATTGTTGAGGTAGTAATGAATGAAATATCTGAGATATTTATTTTATAGAATTTGTGGGTATAATACTTTGCAAGGGGTCTTGTAGGCATATGAGGTATTCTTGTTGTTGTGGGATCCTACTACAATCATTTTGGATTATGTGGGAAATGAGATCATCTTCATCTTGTTCATCCAGTAAAGGGTTATGCTCTATATTCATTAGTGTCTATAGAAAATAGTTATCTTCCCCATCCAAAGTGGGCCAAATAGTTTTCTCAATATCAACATAAGTTTGGGTTGGAGGATAAAGAACCAAATTCTTGGTGACTCTCCCATTGGATATTATCATTTTTCCAGACCTACAACCTATAAATGCATTAGGTGTAGCCAACCAAGGTCTTCCTAGGATGAGTGGGTAACCTGCAAGATTAAACTTTGGTTGCAAAACTATAAAACTAGTAGGATGTTCCCAAGAATCCATTACAATGACAAAGTCTTCAATGATTTCTCTAGGCTTAATTATTGACCTATCAGCTAGCTATAAAATAGTTTATGTAGGCCTAAGGTTGGCTAACTAAAGTAACGGCATTGTTTCTTTTGTCATAACATTGATTTTTTCCCCCAAGTGTATCAAAGTATTCTTAATGAGGGTCCCATTAATCTTAACTTCCACCACTGGACTACCAAGATCTATATACTTAGGAACACTTATGTTCCCTAACATGATATCTATAAGGTTTCCCATGACATGGACTATTTGAGGATCTTTTCTTTTCCTTCCTAGTTTCTTAAGACATAGGTCCCTTATAGTTTTGGTGTAAATAGGGATATCTTTGATAGCTTGTATGAGTGGTATCTTGATGGTCACATCCTTTAATTGACCTAAAATATTTGTCTCAACTTCTGTGTGATGCTTTCGAATAGCTAGGAATTTAGGAAAAGATGGCTTTGGACTTGAGGTAGTTTGGTATACCTGATTTGACTCAAGTTCTAAAGGTGATTTTTCTGAAGCTTCAACTACAAGTTCCTCATCCTCCATCTTTTTAATTTAAGGGGATGAAGGTCCAACAAGTTCTTTTCCTGATCTGAGGTGAACATCACTCACCTTTAGTGTTAGGTTTAGGTGTAGGTTGGGTAGGTATTTTTGGTTGCTTGGGTGTTTGGGATGTAGGATTTAATGGAGGCATTAAATCTTGTTTCTATTGTGGAGGAGGGAGCAGAGGACACTAATAGTTCATATTTTTTTGTTGCCATTATTGGCCTTTTTTTCATTGAGGCTGCCACTAATTCTATTGGGTTGGCCATTATGGATTATAATTTGAACCCTAGAAATTTTGTTTTGGCCAAGTATTTGGCTATTGGTTCCAATTTGGCTGAGCTTGTGGCTATTGTTGAGGGTTTTTCCACTATTTTTGGTTTGCTTTCTAGGGCTAAGAGTTCCAAGATTTATTTTTTTGATTCCCAATAGGAAAGAATGAAAAAGCTAAGGGGGTCTTGTGGAATACCTTGTATTTGTTTCCATGGACTCCTTTGTGCTATATAGAAGAGTTGTCCATCATCTCCTTCAATTGGCTGAAAAATAGGTTTCTCAACTTTATCTTGTTGGATACTAGCCACTCTTTTACATTTTCAATTGTCTTCTTTGCCTACAACTTGGACAATATTCAGTGAGCATAGCCTCATATTCCCCTTTCTTATTCTTGATGTGGAGATTATCCAATTGAGTTTCCAAATGGTTAATAATGTCATCCTTCATGTTGGACAATAGGTTGCTTAAATCAATCTTTGAGACCCCTATAGATGATTTACCAATAGTGGATGCCCTATCTCCTCTTGGGATTTTAGTGAAGGTCCTAGAATAATTCTTGCAGACCTTACAAATTTTTGAAAATGGTAACTATGAAATATCTCCTTGTCCAATGAGGTTCAAGGCATCCATACAGTCATTATTGACTCCCCTCAAGAAAACTAACTTGAGAGACTCTTTTGAAAAATTATTTTGTGGGTTTTTCTTCAAAGAAAACTGAAATATTTCCACTTAATCTTCTAAGGGCTCATAATCCTTTTGTGACATTCTAAAAATGTCATATTTCCTCCTATCAGGTCCCTTACAATAGTCCTGATACTTTTCGAGAAACAATATCTTCATGGTATCCAAATCAGGAATAACATCCCTACCTAATCTCATGAACCATCTTAGGGCTACATCCTTAGAGTTGTAGGGAAGAGTTTGAGCCTATGAGAATCATAAGTATAATCATAAATTTTGCATAGGACATCAAATTCAAAGAGAAATGTATCTAGGTCCTTAGTCATTAACCCATAAAATATTGGTAAGGCTGAAGGAGGAATGTTCTTAAGCATTGTATCCATTTCCTAGTTAGTGAAAGGGAACTCAAATGATGCATGTTTAGGATCATCATCCACTACATCCCCCATGGTGCACTATGTTCCTTTTGTATGTGTGTTAGATGTTGGTGATAAGGACATTTCTTCTTCAATGTTACTCTCGCTCTGAGCACTGGATTCACCAATTTTTGATATAGCTTATTGGCATGTAGAAGGAACGAATCTACCCAAGGGATCTCTCTACCTCCATATACATGAAACATGGATTTATAATATAGCAGTCCTACACAATGTTAGTGTATCTCTAGTGTTGGAAAAAGATTAAGTCTAACAGTCCTAATGTTAGAAACAAGAAATAACTATGAAAGTTGTAAGAAAAAGTCTATGAAGATAGCACCATCCCTAGAAAAGATGCCAAAAATGTAGAGTCTAAAATAATGTATTGTAAACTTGGTAGAACTTACACAATCCAAAGGTTTAACTAACCAAACAATCCACTCAACATTGGTTAAAACTACATTAAATTATCAACCCAAGGTTTGTAAGCTTGTGATGGTGCAACATTATATATGCCTTGAAAGACTCAAAACTACTTAAGATACCCTATTCAATTTATTCTACTTTTTGGAAACTCACAAAATTACAAAATAGTAAAATACATATCTAGAACTAGTGGCTACAAGTACCTATAGCTTAGACTGTAACTAAACTGTCACTAACAAAATGATACTGTAATAACTCAAAATTAATAAAAACTAATGACTCAACTAAATTAACCTCTAGAGTACTATTGGTTAATCATAGAATGCATATTCATAACATTCATTAACAATAATAAAGATATGAGATTCTAGTTTACTTGCATAAAGTTCATGAGATAATAATAAATGAAAAATAACTATTAAAAAAAATAAAAAATTGAAAAGAAAAGAGGAATAGTACCTTGAGTGGCATGCTCAAGTAGTTGTTCTCACTTTAACTGCACCCAAATCTAACTAACATATTCTATGCATCCTATGAAATTAACTCCATTCATTTCTTATAATGAAACATTACAAAAGATCTTTTTATAGATTGTATTCAATCATTCTGAATATTTTTCATGTCTTGAAACTAAAAGTAATTGATAACATAAAACTAAAAAACCAACTTACTTATCTATGAATTCAACCAACAACTTTATACAAGCTTGAGGGAACAAAGCAACAACATAACTTAAATCATTAACTCCACTCCTAGATATTTAGAGCATAGAGTTAAAACTGATTTATTCAACCTATAACTAAAAAAGAAAAGGAATCCTAATAGGACTAAAACTCTGTCAAAATAGAATTGCATGTAAACATACAACCATTTTTCAAAATCCTATAAGTGAAGGAGACCTATTCTTCAACATTTATTAATTGGTTATCATAAAACACGTTCAACCTTCCTCAAGTGCCTTTAAATCAGCAATCATCATGTTTAGTCTAATCTGGAACTCCCCTTTTTTGTTGTCCCAGACTCCTTTTGCTGCAAGTTCATCCTGCAACTGTTGTGTCCCATAGTTCCTCATTGGCTTAAAAAGGTTAATTCTGCAAATTATGTACACAAGACTAACTATCACAATCAAAATATAAAATTCCATCAACATTTCATACATATCTTCATATAAACCATATAATACTAGTATATTATAACCATAATTCCATCATTATATTTTAGGTTCAAGTCTACATAATAGATATGAAAGGATAGTATAATATAGGAGCATTTTATGGAGAGTGTATCTTAAAGTGTCTCAAAATATGTATGAAAACAACAAAAAATGATCTATTATCTGGACCTACCACTAACCACACATTGAACATGTCAAAGAGGAAACTAAACCACACATTCTAAGTGGTGATGTGAATCTCATAGACCATTCTCTATTGGAGAGGATTAGGATCACTTCTCTCTAAAAATGAGTATTTGAAGCTAATTAAATAGGTTAAAGGATTTTTTTTTAAGAGAAATGTTGATCAATTTGTTGGAATTGATATAGAGATGTTAAAATTGTTTGTCAAACAACCTATTCAAGTTACTAAGAGTTAATTGAATAAAAAATCAATGAAAATACTTGAAAAATGTTTTAAAACTCATGATACAATTGGTAGAGCCCATATAAATATAAAATATACTTTCTTGTGATGAGATGAAATGCACACTACAATTTATTGAGTGTAGATTACACCAAAAATAATGAAAACATGCTTGTAAAAATATGTTGTTAAAAATACTATAAGAGGTTTGAGTTTCATTGGAAAAACATCACAATTTGTCGATAAGAACATCTCAAGAAGAGTTATTTTGACTTCTCTTGTAAGTCTAGAAATGTCCAAAATATATAAAATTTATTTACTATCAAGTCAAATTGGCTTAAATAGAAAGAAAAAACAAGATATGTGAAAAGGAGAAATATTTTGGATGACAATACAATAGAAGGAAATTGGGCATTAATGTGTAGGGCTCCTTAATTTGATAAGATTGAAGATGTTAAGAAATTTCTTTAATTTTTTGTAAGATCATACTTTTCTTTCATCAAATACTAGAGATTTTATCAAACATAATATTGGGCCAAATTATTATGAATTACATACAAAAAAATAGTTAGAAATAACACAACATAAAAAATATATTACATTTTGTGATATTGATCCTCATATCAAGAGTTGATTTTTTTATTAAAAATTTTATGCTAAAGGAATCAAGTGTTGGATATTGCTGATATGTGGTTGTAATTTATGTCAACACTATTTCTATTAATGTCTTAATGTTGTATATGTCGAGGATATTGAGAAAATTATAATAAAATAAGTTGCAAGTTGTCGGTGATGAAATGAAGTTCGGTATGTTGGCTAGCTCAGTATATTGATGATAAGAAGTTTCAAATTAAAGGGTTTGTTGAAAAGTATATCTATTTTATGTACATAAAGTTTCAGATGTTCACATGAAGATTTGATTAAGTTATGAGTATTTTTATTTTGACAATTGTTTTGTTGCTTTAGTTGGTGTTCCTGAAAGAAGATGATGTGATTCTAGTAATTTGAGTTGTTGTGGATGCTTTTGTGGTGATTCATGATACTTGTGGATGTTTCTAGATCATTCTCTATTTGTGTTGTTTCTCCACATTGATTGTTGTGCTCATGATTGGTGATTTTCTTCTTTGAGTTCATGTTTTTCATGATCATGGCCGACAAGGTGATTGTAGCGTGTTGCAGATCTTTGAGGCATAATTGTTTAAGGTGTTTCATGTTTGAGACATATTGTTTTGGGTCCTTACTATGTTTTTTCCAGCATTGTTTGGTCTGCATTAATAAATTGTTTATTGATTTGGGCCAACAGTTTCTACACATTTCATATTTTGTTGGGCCGACATGTAGTTGATGTTATCCTTAGTTGCAGAAATATATGATAGATTGTTTATACCATTTGAGGATATGGTGTGTGATGTATGTTGTGTACTATGTGCAAATAATGTTCTAATATTTCAAAGGAAGTAAAGTGTGAAGAAGAGTGAGTAGAAGAAATTTTTTATGTGCTTAATCAAAACTATAATCGAACATTAGAAGATGCTATTTTCTTAGTTCAAAATATTTCGAATGTTATCCAAATGTGACTGTAAGATAGTGAGTCTTCCTTTGGGTAGTGATCCTTTTGTATTTGAGTAATGAGCTCTAGGAAGTGTGCCTGAATGCATGTTCATTCCCCATTTATAATATTTTTAACATAGTTTAATCTTGTGGACTAACCTCCACCGTGGTTTTTCCCCTAACAGGGTTTCCAAGTAAAAATCTTGGTGTTATGTGTGTTTTTGATGTGGTGATGGTTTATTATTTCATGTTTATTTATTAGATCTGAGAATAAGTTTAATAAGTATAATTTTTGTGACAATTGATTCACCCCCCCTCTTAGTTGTCTTCCCTTGTGTTGCCAAGAATTGGTATTAGAGTAGGTTCCTCTGGAGAAGCTTGACCACTTGAGGTGATCCGAGATGGCAACATATAAGAAGGATAGTTTGAGATTTGATGGAACTAATTATTCTCAGTAGAAGACTCGAACGGAGTGTCATCTAAGATGCATTGGTGAACCTTACTAGAAAATTACAAAGAATAGATATATCATCCCACAGAATGGTCCTTCTACTATAGGTGAGATTAAGGAAGCGGAGTACAATATTAGGGCTAAGGAAGCTTTGTCGAGTGCTTTGATTGATTCCAAGATGACAAATGTAATGGAGCTAAAGATTGCTTATGAGATCTGGAAAAAGTTGGAAGCTTTATATGAAGTTGATACCCATGTGAAGATTGCTAAGTTGCAAAGCCTAAAAGGGAAATATGAAACATTGAGAATGGGTGAAGATGAGAACATCACTTCTTTTATGCAGAGAGTGAATGAACTTGTGTGTAGTATCAGATGTGCTTATGGAAAATTGGAAGGTTCATAGATTTTTGCTAAAGTGCTGAGATCCTTGCCTTATGCATACAAACACAAAGTTGCTGCTATTGAGGAGATCTAAACTATGAAAAATGTAACCAAAGACATGTTGATTGGTAAGCTTGCTACTTTTGAGTTAAGTGAGTTTGGTGAATCTCTTCCTAAGACAAAATCTACATTTAAAGCTACTGTCTCTAGAAAAGATAAGCAGAGATATGATCTAGGAGAAAGTTCTTCTAGAAAAATTTCCAAGTATGAGTAGGAAATGAGAGAGATTGAAGCACTTATTGTCAAAAGGGCAGCCAAAGGAGAAGGTAAGTATAAAGGGAAATTTCCTCTTAAATGTTTTTCTTGCAATAAGATAGGTCATTTTGCCTCAAGTTGTTTGGAAAGAGTTCCTAAGCCAAGACCTAAAAAGCCTAGATTCCAAAGAAAGTGTTATTATGTTGCCGATGAAGGTGTGACAGATTATGAATTTGATAAAGGGAATTTAAGTGGGGATGAATGGGTATTTATTGCTATCAAGGAAAATGATCCAGTGCCTACTAAATCTACTAGGTGCATAAATGTGGAGAAAGCTATAGCTGCCAGAGTTGAATAAAAATATGAATGGGTGATTGAAAATGGATGCTCTCATCACATGATAGGTGATAAAAGTAAATTTGTGAGCTTGGAAAAGTATGATGGTGGTGTTGTAATATTTGGTGATGACAAAGTTGGTGTAATCCGTGGCAGAGGATCCATTTCTCTGGATGATAAGCATAATAGTGATGATGTTCTATATGTGGAAGGTTTGAAGCATAATATCTTAAGTGTTGGACAGATGGTTGACAAGGGATACAGTCTTCAATTCAATTATGGAAAGTGTATAATATTGGGGAGTTCTGGAAATGTGATTGCATCTGGTACAAAAACAAAAGGTAATATCTTTCACCTAAGTGCTACTCGTAAAAGCTATTTGATTGCTCAAGTTGATGAAAGTTGGTTGTGGCATAAGAGATTGTGTCATGTAAAATTTGACAATATTATCAAGATAAGTTCTACTCAGGTAGTGAGAGATCTTCCTAAGTTAATAAAACCTACTAATACCATATGCAAGGAATGTCAGTTAGGGAAGCAAACTAGAGTTTCATTCCAAAGAAAACAACATTGTTCAAATGAAGTGTATAAATTATTATGTAAGAGAATGGGGATTCACTACTCACAAGTCTCTTCATTCTCAAGAGAATCCCAGGGAGAAAACTACCCTTAACTACCTCGAACATTATTGAATGAATAAATTGTAAAGATGGTCATATCAAGGATAACTATTTAAGAAGTCTACTTTAGAGTCTAAGAGAGTAGGGTTTCAAGATTTGTTCCTTAAAAGGGATAGCTCTCGACCATAGGACTACATTGTGGTATCAAGATTCCAGCATGGTGCGTTGGAGTCCAAAGGGCGTGCTGGCATCTGAGGCTAATAAAGAACTAGAACCTTGAACATAAATACTAAAATCCTAATAATGTATTTATACCAAAGGTCTATTTGACATAATAGATAAGTAGAATGTAGGAAATGACATAAAATACAAGGAAGAAACAAGGATAGACTTAAAACTGACTAATTGCTTGAAACCTTCCTCCAAGCCTCACTTTGAAAACTTGCAAACAAGATTAACAAGGAAAAATATTAGGTTGTTTCAGGGCTTGCTGGAGTCAAACCCCTATTTTGGTGTTCCCAGCTCCACAGACAACCAGATGGATAAAGAGAGTAAATAAAGTAGAAAAATAAAGAGTGGTGAAAATAATCCTCGCTTGAGGAGGAGAACCCACACCATAAAATAACAAGTAAATAAAGTAATCTATTCATAAATAGATAGAGAACAAGAGAGCATTACCAACAGTCCTTGGCCCCCTCTTGAACACATGGACGCACCATTGAATGCTTGCTAGAGAGCTTTGGTTTTTGGTAGGACCTTTGTTTGGAAAATCTTTGCTTGTAAAAGAGATATTGCTAGAAGGAGAAGCTAAGAATCAAGTGAGATTGAAAGAAGTGTTAGAATGAGAGAGAAAAACCCACAAAATGAGAGCAAGAAAGGGATATTTATTGTTGCAAGGGTAGGAGGAGTCATTACACTTGAAAATTTGATTGCACGAACACATGTAATGAGTCAAGATTTTGACATTCCTCATTTCAAACTCGTAAAACCAATAGGATGCTAACACAATGCATAGATGTTCGCATGCCGCATAGGTGTCCAACTCATCAAATTTTAGCAAAGGAGGTGGTAGAATATTGTTGCTTCATCATTGGTTCTCATGGGGTTGGAATCATGAAATTTCAACCCATGAGGTTCTTATCACAAATGTGCTTAGGTGTAATAAATGTAAGGCAAAGTGCGACAATGTGAAATTGCCCCTAGGGTGCAATTTTGTGACCTTAAATTTTGCCCCCACTTTAGTGGGCTCAATTTTGGGAAAAATCAGCCACTAAAGTAGAAAGAGAACAAACATAGAAAACTTGAAAATTCTATAGATTTATGCACCAAAAGGATAATATAGAGGACATAGAGGTCAAGAAACCAGGTATGAAATATTACCCCAACAATTGAACTCGGTGAAACATACATCTATCATGAGAACATATGCAAAATTTGATTCTACAAAACTCAAATTTTAAGTTAGTCCAAATTTTTTGGAGGAAGTACCAAGGGGAGAAGAATGATCAAGAAAAAAAATTGATGGTTCGAAATAAAAATATGGTAAAGAGGTGACTATATGCCCCCTCCTAAGTTTTCCCCTAGCCTAGTGGGATAAAATTAGGAAAAACAAAGCGACCATGATTACCGGGAAAAATGGGCCTTGAGGAGCCTATATATACCCAAGTGTGCCCCTAGAAGGGTCATTTTCACTATTCATCGCATGAGTTTTGTTGAATTTTGTGAGAGAAAAGTTAACAAAATTCCAGACAAGCACAAGTACAAGGAGCCTAGACTAGACCAACTATGGTGGGACATCACCAAGGGTCTCGAGCTAAATCAGGTGAGTCTTCAAACTTCATTTTAATGCATTTATTTGATATTTTTAGAAGGATTTTAGAAAGAAATGTAGGGCAGGAGTCCTTATTACACATATGCATCCTCCTAGCACATTGGCATCTCGTCAATGCAATAGGGACCCACACTTGCACTAGGGTCCTCTGACTACACTGGTGTTCAACCAACTTTAATTACATACCCTAAGATGACATTACGTTACACAGATGTCTACATGGCGCGCCTGCATTCCAGAGGCCTTGCATAGTAGTTTTTAGATTTTTTTACATTAGATAGTTATTCTTGAATCTCTTTTACTTTTGCAAGACTATCCGGAGATCAAGGAGAATCCCTATGGGTGGGTGCTATGACTCATTTAAGATAATTATTGAGACCTTTTGATGATGAGGAGATACTCCTATAGTGAGTTGGCATGTGGCATGTTTACCACATGTCAGAGATGCTTTATCATGACCATATGTTGATGGAACTAATGGAGTGGTGGGATTCCACAATGTCACCCTTTCACCTCCTGATGGGTGAGATGACCATCACATTAGAGGATGTCTACCACATCCTTGATCTTCCCATCCATGGGTGGAGAGTCACCATTGATGATACACAATCTGCTCGGGAGCTGGCAGATAGGGTCTAGTACTACTCAGGTTGCACTAATGGTGGTGACATCACCAACCACATTTATACATGCTGGTTTGAGTAGCGAAGTGCTAGAATTCCATTTTTACAATGCATCATGGTCATCACCATGGCCACACGAGTCACAATAGATGTTTGGGGCGCTCACCTTCATGGGGGTCTCATATATACTATCAGAAAGATGGAGGATCATAGGAAAATCTTTGCATGGGGACATATCATGCTAGCACACCTATACCATGATTTGGCTAGGTACGTGCATTATGAGTTTCAGATTCTGGCCGTATGCACCCTACTATAGGTTTGGTCCTTTTCTCACTTCACATGCACATAGCCAGTGGGGTATCCCCAAGTGCATGATTATTCAGTGCTTATGGCCCACTGCTATGAGCCCATCAAGTAGTGGAGGCACATGGATCTATAGTTTTGGCATCTAAAATTTGGTGTTTTGAGATTGGACTAGATTAGATGGCGACCCTATCGATGGTTTTGGTGGGTCAATGATAGAAATTATCTTGGGAACCTATAGTGTGATTAATTTTATTAGGTCGTACAAATTTTTTCATTATGACCTCTTACTAGAGGAGGGTTATGTGGAAGTTCAAATTTATATAGACCATCCCTCCCATAGTCCCTTCATATGCATGAGTTGTGAGGAGTGCAATGAGATTGGGTGATCATCGATCATAGACATCGTCCCTTCAAACGATGATGATCATGATCAAGACTAACCAGTGGCACAAACAATTGATGATATTAGTGTGGTGAGAGACTTCAGGACCTGGTGGCTCACACATCACCCTTCATTAGTCTTTCCAATGGATACCCCCAAGGGGGATCCCAACCTTCAAGTTGATATGCCACCAATGTAGAAGCGGGGGTAGAGAGATGAAGATGGAGGACAACATGAGAAACAAAAGTAGGAGGCAGTGGTTGGTACAATAGAGGTGAGTTTGAGGTGACAATGGAGGATGTCCTCTCCTCCACTCGCTACCCTAGTTTCATCTACAACACTAGTTTCTTTCATCGATCCAACAACATCTCTACTGAATCCAGGAGTAGCACTTGATATGGGCAACGCTAGTCCTAGCGTCACTCCACCTCTTGATCCACACTGATAGCTAGGGGGGCCAAGTTTAGTAGTTGATTATTCCATTTCATTTTAGTACTTTTAGTTTTTCATCTCATGTATATTCTTTTTCTTTGGCTTTATGTATATACATCTCATGATACTAATGGGTTTCTTCTCTCTATGGTTGTAATGGACACACAAAGATGGATTGGGCTTATAGCTTAGTGCATATCAAAGGTGGCCCCTATTGTGCCAGTCTAGGGGTTCATCCTAGATGCCTACCAGCCAATTTTAGTGGGGTGACATGCCCCCTCTTCAAGCCGGTTGCGCATCTAAGGATAGCCTACGAGGAGGGATAGGTGTAGATCGTACAATGGATTGTGAATTCTACCACCATTAGGGGACAAAGAGATTAGGCCTCGATAGAGCTGTGGGTCACCCTATTTGAGAAATATTTAGCTGTGATGAGAGAAGATAGTGCCAAGTAAGCATGTGATGCTCTACAAAGCCAACTCGATGACTCACAGGGCAAGCACCAGCTATGATGCCACCAGGATACCAATAGCTATAGGATTCGCTGAGGTGAGCCAAGATTTAGATAGCCTCCCTTTAGTGAGAGATCAAAGGGCTATGTGCAATGGTATCCATCTCCCAATCGCATAGATCCCACTCTATTTCAACTATCCAACCACAATGTCAGCAACCACTAGACCCAAAGGGCTCTGGGAGCCACATGCCCAAGGCATAGAGATCCCATTTTATATATCAATTTTGTAGTGATGATACATATTTTTTATAGATCATTCTTGATGTATAGAAATTGATACTTATATATAGTCACCACTTATTTTTTTATGACAATGGCACGATATATGTACATGACATTTGATATATATTCATACATGAGATATTGATTATGATATCATGGTGTTCTTTTCTTTCATGTATGGTTATGTGATGGATGTTGTATGTATGGATGTATGTTAAATTAGACGCTATCATGATTTGATAAACACACATAGATGTATGTTAACTAAATATAATTATGATCTAATTTGCAAACCAAAAGATGTAATGTAATGCATGGATACATAACATAGAAAAATACATGCATGTATGTCTCTCACACGCACACACATGATTACATCATAACACAATTTTTTTTAATAATGTGTTGATGAAGGAATATCAACATACATGACACTACAATCTCAATGGGGTGAATGTTACATATGTGACACATAGACACTATGCATAGTATCAACGAATATGCATTGCATTAATAGGTTATTTTAGAGGCATCTCATCCATAGATGAAAATCCATAGGCACTAGAACCATACATGAAGATGACAATGTAAGGGCCTAACCAATTAGGACTAAACCTTCCCCTTTGATCAAGCGGTGCATTTACATTTCTTTGATTCTTGTAGAGAACTAGATCACCTACCTTGAAAGTCCTAGGAAGAACACCTTGATTATACTACCGAAACAACGATCATTGATAAGCTTTAAGGTGGTTGAGGTCCTATAATCAGTGCTCATCAAGCATCTCAAGCTAATGAAAATGATTAGATCGGTAAATCTCATCATCAATTAAACCTTTAAGGGAAACTCGTAATTATGGAATTTCCAACTCTAAAGTAATGATAGCTTCAACACCATATACGAGGTTATAAGGTATTCCCATCATCGTACAAACACTCATGCAATAGGCCACAAAGTGCATGTCAATTGAATATGCCAATACTAACCATGTTTATTTACCATTTTCCAAATAATGAGCTCAAGATTCTTACTAGACACCTTTTCTTGGCCATTGGATTGAGGATAATATGATGTAGAGAATCTATGTTGAATGTGAAACTTTTCTAGGAATTGATTTACTTCCTTATTCTTAAATGTTGTTCCATTATCAAAAAAAAAGGTAGAAGGTAATACGAAGTGAGCAATGATATTGTTTAGAAGAAATACATGAATATCTTTAGCGGTTGTGGAACAAAATGGGACAAATTCAACCCACTTTGTGAAGTAATCGGTAGCTGTAACAATAAAGATATGTCCTTTAGAAGAAGGAAGTGATATCTTTCCAATAATATTCAACCATCATTTTGTGAATGGCCAAGGAGACATCTGATTTTGTAGTTCTTGAGCAGGAGCATGAATAAGATGACTATGTTGTTGACATTGCATACACTTCTTGACAAAATCAAAGGAATCCCATTCCATTGTTTGCCAAAAGTATCCCATGTGGATCAGTCTTCAGACCAAGGATTCACCATCAAAATTTCCACCATGAAAACTCGAATGGGATTCCTTAAGGGCAAGGGCTATTTCCACTTTAGTGAGAAATTGAAGAAGTAAACCATTATAATACTTTTGATAAAGAACTTTTGATAGGACAACATAACAGATTGAAAGTTTTTATATCTGAGTGTAATCATTGTTTGTCACATCATCAGGAAAATTTTCAGTCTTCAAATAGTTGTAGATGTTAGAGTATCATTCTCCTGATCCTACGAGAGAACAAACGACATCATTGGATTTAGGTTGGTCGAAAATAATAGGAGAATGAAGAATATGAACCAAAAAGTGGTATTATTTCATATCCTCATCCAAAGGTACCAAGGAAGCAGCACTCACCATGGCATTCATGTTTCAGTTTTCTCTCCTTGGGACACTGTCTATTGTGAAAGAGGAGAATTGATCGAGTAAGGAAAAAGTAAGGTCTTGATACTGAGACAAATTACTTTTCTTAGCTTGATAGGTTCCCATAACTGATTCACAATAAGCTTAGAATCACCATGTATATGAGGATGCTTTATGTTTAATGTGATCGCGACATGGAAGCCAACAATAAGGGCTTTGCACTCAGTGATGTTATTGGTGCAAGTAAACTCTAATCGAAAGGAGAGAGGGATCAACTTTCCTTTAGGTGAGATTAGAACTATACCTACTCCAGAGCCAGTTTGACATCTCGATCCATCAAAATAAATATCCCATACATGATCATGACTAATTGTGAAAATATATTCATCAGGGAATAGGTCTGGACTAGGGAAGGAGTGAGGTGAAGGAGCGTCTGCCAGTTGATCAATAACCGCTTGACTTTTTATCAAATTTTGAGTTACAAACTTTATGTCAAAATCATAAAGAAGCATTACCCACTTTGCTAAGCTCCTAGAAAGGTTAAGACTAGAAAAAAAATTCTTTAGAAGATCGTGTTTCACAATGATATGTGTTTAAGCATGAAGAAGATAATGTCTTAACTTCTACATTGTAAATATGAGAACAAGGCATTGTTTCTCCATGGAGGAATAACAAGTTTCATAATCAATGAGGACATGACTAATGTAGTAGACAACTCTTTCTCTTTTGACATCTTCATACTGAGCAAGCAATGCTTCCAAAGCATATGGTGATGATACAAGGTAAAGAAAAAAGAGCCTATCTTGCATGGTCAGAATTAATACGAGAGGATTGGCCAAATAAGCTTTAATTGAATCAAAAACTTTTTGGCACTCCTCATCCCATATAAAATGAACATCATTTTTCAATAAACAAGTGAAAGGGAGGGTATGATCAGTCAGTTGAGATATAAATATATCACCTGAATCTTCCCTTGTAAACTCTATAACCCAAAAATGTTCCTAGGTGGAGGCATGTTAACAATAGCATCAATTTTGTTCATTTCAACTTTGATTCCACGATGAAAAACTATGAATCCCAATTTTTTTCCTGTGTCCATGCTGAAGACACACTTAAGAGGGTTGAGCCTCATCTTATAGATTCAAAGCCTTTCAAGGATAAGACAAATATTTCCCATGTGATCTTGACGAATTATGGACTTTTCCAATATTTCATCAATGTAGTCTTCTACAATTTTATGAATGAAATCATGAAAGATTAGGGTCATTTCCCGTTGGTAAGTTGCACCTACATTATTTAACCCAAATGACATGACCACATAACAAAAGGTACCGAAGGGGTAGTGAAGGTTTTCTGATACTAATCTTTTCGGTTAATGTGGATTTGATTATAGCTCAAGAAGCCATCCATGAAGGACAAAAAGGCATGGCTTGTAGTTGATTTTACAATCATATTGATATTAGGCAATGGAAAATCATCCTTGAGAGAATCATTATTGAGATCATGAAATTCAATGCATATATGAATATGACTATCAAGTTTACTAACGTGGTAACAATATTCAAAATCCAAGGTGAATAATTGATTAGATGAATAAATCCTCCTTTTAATAGATTCTCTATTTCAATCTTAACCAACAAGGCAACCTTGGGATTGATCTTTCAGATTTTTTGCTTAACAGGCTTAGCATCTAGACATAAGACAATATTTTGAACCACTATAGACTCATCAATACTGAGCATTTCCTTGTATGACCAAGAAAAGATATCAAAATGAGAATGTAAAAGGTTAGAGTGCTCCTTAGTGTTGATGGTGTTTTATGCACTTCACAACACAAGCAATACGTAGGTGTATTACCTCTCTTGAAAGACAATCTTCCACAATCAAATTGCAGAACACTATCCCAAGGTCTCTCGGGTGTCAGGTCATGACGAGGCTTGGAACATATCAGTTGTTTATGTGATTTGCTAGAATCACAGGGTGGTCTTATGTGGTCAAAACTATAGGAGAATTGGGTTGATGAATGTAGTTTTCAGATTTGGAATTACTATACCTTGCTGTAGGTTCAGACAGCAGTCTTGGACTCCATTGCTTTGTCGGATTTGGCTTTACAATGTGCAACAAACCTTAACACAAGTTGTTTCTAAAAAAAAGGAAAAATAAAAGGGTGAGGAAGGAAGATGTTTCGTGGACCTGCAACTACCGATGAACAGTGATCATGGAGGTTCCTACTATGGATAGTTTCCTTAAACGAGATTTCACTTAATCAGAATTCTCACAATATCATGAAATCTGTGCTATCTTCTAGGGACTGCAGATATTCATCATTCATTCATCATGGAAACATGAATAAAGATAAATTTTAATGAGCAACAATGAAATCAAAGTCCAGACTAACTTTTCACAGTCATATACCATCAGCAAATGACCAAAAGTATGGATAGGGAAAGCATACACACAGCAGTAATCTTCAAAACCATAGACACCATACTAAATCTACCAAGTCTAATCTAAGGAAATCAAAACAATAAAGTAACTTAAAGCAAAGCTATAACTAAAAGGGAGAGGAATCATGAAACATATTGAGAAACCCAGAAATACACCAAAAAATGATTGTATTTACTATTATAATTTCTGCAACATGCCTTTACAACAACTCAACTTTCTTAGAATGAGAGGAGGAGAGCCCTATTTATAGTTCTCAAAAAAAAAAATGAGTGGCCAAGATTTGATTCAATTGTATGGCCAATATTCACTTTACATTAGGGTTTCACCTACCCCCAAATATATTACATTTATAAATAATTTCTTGTTTCTTCCCTATTTCGTCATCTAGTGACAACACTGTAGCAAATTTGTCTTTTAGCCATTTTCCCTTCGCTGTAGCTATTCTTTAAGGAACTCATCATCGATGACAGGATTGCCCTCTCACTTCTTCAACATGGCATACTCTATGAAACTTAGGACTAGGGATTGAAACTTATCCACCTCCATGATGTCGGATTTCAAGATTTGGTAACTCCATTCCTAAGAATTGCTGCCAAGCTTCCTCCAGTCCTCATCATACTTAGCAGCTTTTTCCTTGAAAAGTTCTGACTGCACAAAGGCTCGGGCAGCAAAGCACATGAATTTAGTGGTGACCTCAACGGACATCCCATCTTCCATGATCTTCAAGAAGTAGGGCTTTATATTCTCAGTATTGATCTCGATCATGGGTAGCTCGTACCCTATCATTAGCTTGAGGTACCGAGCACACTCTTCTCTAGAATCCCTTTCCCATTCAATGTCTAGCAACATTTGCTTCAAAACCTACTCAAGCCTCCTCTTCTGATGATCAAAATCTCACTTCCACATGTCCACCAACCAGTGATCATCATCCTTGAAGGCAAGGTCCTTTTCCTAGACATTGTTTGGCAACACGAGTATGGCCTCAATCTTTGGTAGGCCGACTCGTACTTCCTTGGGAACCTTTCATAGATTTTCCTTGTGTCCTCGAGAGTTTTCTGAACTTCTAGGAACCTATTTGCTACCCAGACAACCAAGTTGATGCCCATGTTTCCTATGTCCAAGACCTGCCGGAACCAGTTTTTCGTAGTCTTGTCCAAGTTTTGTCTCTTTTCTAACTTGTTAATTTTCTCTTGGGATAGTAGCTGAGGTGGGGCAGATGACGTTGTAGGTTTCTCATTCGAGGATGACCATTGTTGAATGTAGGCTGTTAGATCAGCCACCTGCTCCTTTAGTTCCTCTTTGGAGACCTTATCCTGCTAGATAAGGTGCACTACTATGGCGACCGACTCTTGGAGATGCTCGACCTTTTGTTCCCTTGTGGCCACTCTTAAGTTGATGGTGGAGACATTGTAAGTTATACCTTATTCCCCAACCATCGGTGTTGCTATCTACAGTGCCCTTGATCCCGATGCATCCATGGTTACTTTTGATCTGACCTTCGACTTCTTTTCTTTCTTAGTGCTTGTTTGTGCCCTAGCCATAATGGCTTCTAGTCTCGGCTTGGGATCCTTCAAGGTGGGAGTCTTCTACTTGAGTTTCCTTTGCAGCCAATCAGGCACTTAGGGTTCTTCCCTTGGTAGTTCACTTTGAGTCCTGTTGTCCTCCTTCTCAAGTTCAATGGTTCTAACAACAAGAGCCTTCTCCTTTGTTCCTGCATCTTCCTCTTCTTCATCAGGGTCTTGTTCGAATGTTTCATGTCTAGCGGGGGACTCGGTGTGTAACTATCCTTTGGGTGAATCTTTCTTTTCAGCGTCCTCCTCCTTCTCATTTAGAGTATCTTGATGCTCCTCATGGAGGAATGTTTCCTTGTCATGCTTTGGGGTCTGGCCACGTCCCTCAGTTGGAGACCTATTACCTTCCGTCTCTGGAGCAACAATCTCCTCTTCCTGTGCAAGCCGATCCTCAGCCTCCTTGTCCTCAATTTCCCTGAGCTGCTTGCCCCACTCTGCATTGAGCTCAGGATCATTTGACTCTCAGATTAGTTTGGCATCAAGGTCCTCAGTGCCCTCGCTAGAAGACTCATAGGCCACCTACTCAATCTCCCAATGCCCGAACAAGGGATGTTCGTGATATTCAAATTCTTCGTACTCTGGCGCCTTCTCAGCCTGTAGCTGTTGTCGTTAATGCTTATCTAATATCTTCATGGTTGCTTTCATCTTTGGTGATTCAGTAAAGGGGGATTTCATTGGAGTGGAGGCCATAGCCTGAGCCATCACAACTTGGACTATTGGATTGGTGAGCATCCCCGAAAGCTCAGATGGCACATTCTGCATATACTTTACAAAAGACTCCAGAAGGCTAAGGGCTGGTGTTGTGGCAGTGAAAATGGAAGGAAGGGAAGGAGATATGGAGGAAGAGGTCATTGGCAAGGTGGTGGCGGACAATGAATCTACTGGAATAACTTAAAACATTAGAGGAGTAGGAGCAAGGTGGACGGAGATATCTACTGCAGGCGGGGAGGAAGCAGAAGCTGGAATTGAAGTAAGCGGGGTGGCAGTGGTGATTGTAATAGGTGGAGACCCCAATGAGCTAGATCCTTCTTTTTCAATCCCAAGGGGCGGACCCTTGGGCATCACCATTGTCTCCGTGTCTCTAGTTGTTTTTCTTTTCTTCTTAGAGGGATCCAGCTCGGAAGACTTACGTTCATAGACTTTTGGTTTTGGTAGCTATTCACTAGCCTCCTTTCTTTTCTTGGTCTTAGATGTCTCCCCAGTTGCAGTGGCGGCTACCCCACCTTCGGAGCCACTTGGTTCACTTACATGCTCACTTGTAAGTTCGGTGAATGTTAGGACGACCCCTTGTTGTTTCAATTGAGCCACCTTCTCATCGATCCATTCCCACATTTGAATTTCAACGGGCCTAGTGAGCACACCAATATCATTAAGCTCTAGTGCATTCAAGTAAATTGCAGGCAGCGGTAGGTTGGAAAATGCATCATAACTTGGGTCCATAATGGTGTCCTCATCCTCCTCTAGCTGATCAGGGACCGAACACAAGTTCACCCTTCGTACATGGATGACAGTCATGCGCATGTAATGTCGCAACCATACCTCAAGATTATCCCTGCAGTTGGCCCAAAAGTCCATGATGTAATGGAGGTGGGCGTATTCACGTCCTAGTGCCTTTTTGACATGACCATAAGGATCCATTCGTGGCCTTGCTATGTATTGTTCAAAGTTATACTCCACCAGCTCCTTTTTCAAATATCTTGCGCATTAGGACATGTGGATCTTATACATCCCTTGACCAAGATTCATGTGATAGGAAGGGCTCGCCAGATGTTTTTCACTCAAGATGCTGTGAATGTGTCATAGCTACTGAGTCAGCTCTAAGAGAATGATCCGGTCATTTGGGTACCGGGGCAACTTGTTCGGTCTTTCAATGAAACCCTGAGCACGCATGTAGGTGAACCTTGGGAGTTGAATGTACCAAAAGGTGTACTACCTGAGGAGGACCCTAGCACTATGGGACGTCCTCCTATGAAAATCCCCTCTTACTGATTGGATGATGTGAGCAATGAACGTGTCATTCACCCTGCAGTAGTTTCTTTTGAAATTTTGGAACTGCAACTGAGGGTACTTGTCATAAGGCTTGAGCTCTGGCTCTGATAAATCACTGGGCATCATTGTCAACCCCTGATAATGTCGCCGATTGGCGAGAGAATATACCAAGTAGGAGGTCATGAAAAATTTGTTGGTTTTATTTACGGTGGTAAACTGCTCGTGGAAGCAGTCACTCATTATCTCGCCCCAATAGAAGGCAGTGCCCTTACCTCAGAGAATCTGTTCTACGAAATAGAACATCCATTCTTGGAAGAAAACTATGCTGGGGAGGCCCATTACTCAGCTAAGTAGAGTTACAAGGTCATGGTAGTCCTCGAAGAAGTCACTGCGGAAGAGCTCCTGAGGAAGCTTCCCAACACTACCCCATTTTTCCTTCAACCAATACTGGTTGATAAGCCTTTTGCACCCCAATGGGTCCTATTCCCACACATCTTTACAGTCTTCCATGGTGGGGACCTCCATGCTCTCACAGGCAGGAATGTGGAAGGTCTCTGTTATACTTGACGGAGACATATCTGCAAATATATTTCCATCATGATCCACTATGGTTCTAGTATCAGATTGGTATGCCTCCACACATTCCATTACCAGCTCCAGGGCCACTAAGGCCATCGAGAAACCTACAGCTTTAGCAAGTCCATTGCTCTTTATTAATCTTGCATTTGCTATTTTTTGGGTTCATTCTGACCCTTTGCGTGAATTCATCAACATCGACTTGTCCGATGTTGGTATCTGAGACATCCCTCCAAAGGGTAGTGATCCTGGATTGAATAGGGACCCCCTGGAATTTATATTTCATTAGGTCTCTATCTTCCTTGCCCCTTGGTGGCTTGGCTGTTCCTTTTCATTTCTTGGAAGCACCGGAAGTCTCTGCACCGGATTCCATAAATCTTGCACAAAAGACGAGAATTAGTAATGATGAACTTGACAAAATGGCCATCGACAAATCCCTACATGTCAAGATTAGTCCAGAAATCATATATCATATTTAATAACCATGGAAGCTTAGATACTTCATTGTTAGAGGGCAGTGCAAACAATCTGGAGTTCTTGGGTCGGAAATCCCTTGGCAAAATGTCGTTTGAAAGGAAAAAATGAGAATGAAATTCCCATAGGCATTTCCCGAGGTTGGATTTTAAGATTTGAGGTTGGAGGCAGAGGAAAACCGAATTTTAGCAAGTTGGTTGAAATCCATTTTGGATTTGGAGGTCATTTGATGCCTCATTTGGAAGTTCGGGCATCATCTACAGGGAAACCGTCAGAAACGGCGCAGAGGATGCAGAATTCTGGGCATCGGAATCTAGGTCTCAGATTACCATCACCGGGAAGCAGCTATGGGTCAGCCATTGGGGATGGTGAAATGAAAGCGGAAATCTAGGGGAGGAAATCTGGGAGGCAGTTTTCGAAAGTGGTCAGAGGGTTCGGGACAATCGAGCGGCGAACAGAGCACCGGGACTCGGAGGTCAGAAAGACGCTCGGATGGGGCCGTTTGAAATGGCGTAGGAGGAACGAAATCTCGAGAGGGGAATTCTGGCATTCAAAACCTAGAAGAAGTTCGAAGGAAGTTTACCTAGATTTTGAGTTTTGGCGGACAGCGGACTGGGGTCCGGGAGCCGGGAAGATGCTCAGACGAGGCCATTTGAAATGGCGATGACACAATGGAATCCCGGGGAGGGAATTCCGATGGTCGAAGTTTGAGGTGGGAATATGGTCGATGACATCGACTGGAAGATAGAAGACCTTGTGGCTAGGAAGTGATGTTCGGAAAGCCGCTCGAGGAAGGCTGTAGAAACAACGAAGATGGGATGGAATTCCGAGAAGGGAATCTCGAGGAATGAAACCCGAGGGAGGATCGAATTTGGGCAAGATTTTGATGTTTTTGAGTTTAGACGGACTTCAAGGGTCCGGGGTCCAAGGGTCGGGAGGACGCTGGGCAGGGCCGTTTGGAATGGCGAGGATGCAGCAGAATCCCAGGATGGGAATTTCGGAGGTCGGAGTCCGATGAGGGGAATACCATCGACAATTTTGAAGAAGTCGCAGATGGCCGCAGGAAGACCTAGGCCTGGAAGAAGCCGCTGCTATTCCAAAGAACAGTCGCGACACAGTGAAGCTCCGAATCGAATTTTCGGCCATTTGGCGATCGATTTTAACTTTCTAAAAGGTGGGTTTTGTGCGGAGGGTGCGGATTTATTTAATTTCAGTTCAATTTTACATTTTTCCTCACCAAAATCCAAAAATTCACAAAAACAAAAAGGAGGGCACGCAGACAGAAAACCTACCTCAAAATCCTAAAGAACAAGCTACCGAAAGCACGGAGGATGATGAAAAAGCACTCGAAATCCAGGACGAAAGAAAACTTGGGTGTCAAGAGTTCTCCAACCTTCAATCGCTCGAGCATTTGACAATGATGGCTAGAAAATTGACTTTTATAGCAAAAATTGCCATTAACACAGCATTAAATTCCTCATATGGTGGTAGGTGGAGTTGGTGAATTCAAAAACGGAGGGGCGGCGGGAGGTCTAAAGTCCAGAGTCTGGGAATCCATCCCGTCACTGCCGTCAAAACAACAAAGACTAATGAGAAACCCAAGAGGGGAAACCCGATAGAGGAAACCCGACAAGGAAAACCCGATAATTGCCATAGCTGCCAGAACGACGTTTTGACAAGGAAAATCCGAGTTAACCTGAGACTTAGCAATTTCAAAAAAAAAGGGGGGGAAACTTTGGTCGAGCTCAAAATATGGCATTGGGAAACACACCAACCCTTTTGAGGCACAAAAATGGGTACGCAAAATGAGGCAAAACAAAAAGGGACCAAAAAACAAAGAGGGAAAAGAGGGTCCCCATTCCAAACGGGGCATGTGTGCAAAAGGCACAAAAAATGGCGACTTCGCTAGGAGAACACTCCCAATGTTCTAGAGATAAATATTCATTCCGAACCCATGATCTCTGGTTTCGCAAACCTAAGACAATTTTCAAAGTTGAACTAAGAACAGTTTAAGGAGGACGGGATTGAATCAGATTGTAGATTTATCATGGATGTGTGTGCATGGTGAATTCATTTCCTTTCCTCGGAGAGAGTACAAGTAACCACTGGTTAGAGGAGATAAGCTATGTAGTTCATCTAATCCCAAAAGTAACCTGGACATTGCTCTGTTGCCAATTAGGCATCCATAGCCCCGACGGAGTTGTCGCTACGACCTCACGAACATAGCTCTACTGCCAGCCGGGCGTCCATAGCCCTGGTAGAGATATTCACACACCCATATGGTTGTTCTTTGCAATTTATTTATTGCTTGTGCTGGATATTTCCTTTTAGCACTTTCTCTTTTCTTTTATTTTTTTTGTCAACCATGCGAACAACAAAGTTTACAATGGGCTTGAGAATCGCAGTGGTCGCTGGAACACAACTTAGATTTTTCACTTATCTTTGCTTCCTAGTGATCACCATACCATTCTTTGGAGATATTTTAAATTTGTTTTGTGTGTACCATGACAAGAGCAGGGATTCAAGTAGATAGCCATCCTAGGTTAGTGCAAAGTTTGAAAGTTGAAAACCAATACTTAGGAGCTTTCAGGGGGTAGCAGTAGGGGATGAAGGCTTATCTAGAGAATAGGGAAAAAGCAAACAACAAGGTAAACCATTCACTGGATTGGGCATGACCACCACAGCAGAACAGGGAGACACTTCCCAAAATCATGACAAAGTGGTCAGGAAGACAAACAAAACCAAAGGATAAAGCAGGAAATCTATCTTAACCTATGCACAAGTATTTACACAGCCAGCTCCCAAGAGCTCCGGCCTGGAAGTAATGCTTGAGGTGCTTCCCATTGACCGACAACGAGACGTCTTCACCAGTGAGAGTCTTTAGATGGAAAACATTATCTCCAAGGATTTCAGCAATCTAAAAGGGGCCAAGCCAAAGCTTGTCGAATTTGTTGTGTCCCCCTTTCTTTTCATGGGCCTTGTCCTAGTAGAGGACTAGATCAGAAATGCGAAAGGCCTTAACTTTGGCTCGATGATCGAATCATCTTTTGACTATGCCCTAGTGCTTGGCAAAAATTTTTATTGCACGGTTTTGTACTTCTTCAAAGTGCAACAGCTCGGTGAGGCGAGCTTCTCTGCGGTCTCTTCCTTCATAAAAGTCATTGATGAACTGGAGGGTTGGGATTTTCAAATGTATGGGAAAAATGGGTTCCAAGCCATAGACTAGATGGTATGGGGAATCTCCAAGGGCAGCCTTGTGGTGGGTGCAATCTGCCCATAAGGTGAAATGAAGTTGGGTGTGCCAATCCTTAGGATTCCTATCTAGTAGCTTCTTAATCACCGTGATCAAGTTTTTATTGGTGGATTCAGCAAGGCCATTGCCTTGAGGGTAATAGTTAGAGGAGAATTTGAGGGTGATACCATAATCAAAGGCCCAACTTGTGAATTTCAGTGAAGCAAATGCAAGGCCGTTATCACATACTAGAGCATATGGACAACCGAAATGATTCAAAATAAAACTTTCTAAGAAATTAGTCACGACTTCAGCTGTACATTGTCTACAAGTTATTACTTCTATCCATCTAGTGTAGTAATCAGAAGTGGTTAAAATGTACCTGTGTCCTGCAGATGATGGAGGACTTACTGGACCAATGAAGTCAAGCCCCCATTGCGCAAAAGGCCTTACCTCCAAAATAGGTTGTAATGGGACAGTAGCGTTCCTTTCCCTGGCGGCAACAGTCTGGAACATGTGGTAGGTACGGATGTGACCATGAGCATCCTTAAAAATGGTGGGTCAATAGTACCCAGCCCTCAGTATTTGATGCGCAGTCGAAAGGCCTGACCATGGCTAGTCCCGAAATTGTCATGGAATTCCTTAAAGACGCGATCAACTTCCTCCTTTCCCAGGCATCACAGATAGATACCTTCATGATTTCTCTTGTACAATATAAAGTCCTGCAACATATAGCTGCTATTTTTCAACCTCAAAGCTCATCTCTGGACCCCTTGCAGATGGGGCGAACACTTGTGGTTCAGTAGGTAGTACACTATGTCATCATACCACTCCCCTGGGGAAACATCCTCCAGCTGGTATTGTTGTACCATGAGTTCAGGTACAACATCAATAACTACCTCTGCCATTGTTTGGGTGAGTGCCTGTCCTCTTACTAGCTTCATCAGCTGGATCTCCATATCATATTCTTGTAGCAATGCAATCCACTTTGCCCGTCGTTCACCCAACTCATTCTGCATAAGCAATGTTTTCACTGCGGGGTTGGGAACTATGGCAAAAATCTTGTTGCGCAAGATGTAGTGCCAGAACTTGACTCCTTTAACAAGGACATAAGCTTGCTTTTCTACATTATGATAGTGAAGTTCAGCATCCTTCAAAGGAGCACTCATGAATTCAATCGGATGCTCGCTACCCTCGTCGTCCTTTTGCGTCAGGATACTGGCACAAGAGTAATCTGAAGCAAAGGAGTATATATAAAAGGGTTTTAGGTAATTGGGGCTGACCAACACAGGGGCATCAGTGATTGCTCTCTTGATCTCTCCAAAAGCCTGCTTTGCTTTGGGAGTCCACTCAACCTTGGCGTCTTGCTTCAACATGGCATTGAGCGGTTTGAAAATTTCCACGAAGCCAATGATGAATTTACAGACGAATTTAATCTTCCCGAAGAAAGATTTTAGTTCCTTCTTGCTGCTGGGAAGCTGAATTTTCATAATGGAATGGATCCATTTAGGGTCAATAGAGATTCCCCACTCTGATAAGACATGTCCAAGGAGCTTTCCTTTAGTGACCCCGGAGATGCACTTCTTTGGGTTAAGGGACACCCCAAACGTGTGGCATCTTTTAAAGACCTTGCATAAGTCAGCGACATGATCACCCTGCTGCTTTGAAAACACTGTCAAATCATCCATGTAGATGATTATGCACTTGCCTATTAAATATTTGAATGCGATATCCATGGCTCGCTGGAAAGTGGCGCCAGCGTTGATGAGTCTGAAAGGAATTCTTCTATACGTGAATGTTGCCCACTTGGTGGTGAATGTTGTCTTATGTCGATCCTCGCATTGCACCATAACCTGGTTGTATCCTGAATAGTCATCCAAGAAGGACATCATCTGGGATCCATTTACTACCTGCAGCATCTTATCCAATGAAGGTACATGATAGTTATCCTACTCTGATGCTCGATTCAGATTGCAGAAGTCCACACACAACCTGATTTCTCCGTTTTTCTTTCTAATGGGGACCAAGTTCGCTACCCAAGTAGAGTGTCTAACCAGAAAGATGATCCTGACTAACAACAACTTTTTACTTCCTTATAAATGATTGGCTCCAATAGAGCATTGACAGGGCACTTTCGTTGCCAGAATAGTTTTATATCTGGTCTGAGAGGGATAGTGTGCATGATGATCGACGTGTCATATGTTTTGAAGTCATCATAGCTCCAGGCGATGACATCATGATATTTGTGTAATGTTTCAATAATCCCTTTTCTTTCTTTAGGAGCACATACCTTACCTATGAACACGTTCTTGGTATTTCTAGCTATTCCTAGGTTGTAGGTATCACAGTGACCTCTGATAGTATCCTTTTTGGCTCGTTGATCTTGCTCTCTGATTTGATCAAGGTCAAAGATTCGCTCCAATTGAATAATTTCTTTAGGGATGGTGTTATTTTTTAAGTTGATGACCCCTTCTATATCCAATTCTGCCTCTTGAGGCTCAACTACATTGATTATCTGCATAGCAAACACATCAGAACTGGTGAGGAATTCTAGAATGTGCGTGTCATCATTGAATACTTGGAAATTGGCCACATTATTTGGGACTGATGGGACGGAAGTGAGTTCCACCATGAATCTTTTTAGGCTAAATAGGGAGAAGGGCTGCAGTGTGCTTACCGCCTGCACTAGGGTGTTGGTGGTATAATTCTGAGTGTGAGGAATTAGCTGAATGTTGAACACATCCAACCCTTCTAGTAGATCCCAAACGCGGTGCCGGTAGTTAGTAAGTCTTCGATCATAGCAGGAATAAAGCTTTCTGACCTACTTTATGACTAACTCTGAATCTCCATACACCTGGAGCATGTTGACAACCTTTTTTAGTGCCATCAAGAGGCCCAATACTAAAGCCTCGTATTCTACCACATTATTAGTACAATAAAACTATAGTCTGTGAGCAGAGAAGTATGATTTACCTTGGGGACTGATCAGTTTGAAACCTGCTCCAGCTCCATGCTTGGATTTAGAACCATCAAAGTGCAATGTCCAGAACTCAGGAGAATCCTTAGGCGCAGGGCTGACGGATCCAACTTTCGCCTTCGGCGGGCGTTTCATTTCGGTGGCCATCTTGGGAACTACAGGAACGGGACCTGTTCGTCGATCGGATATAAATCCTATTTTTTCCTTCAAAGTAGCTTGCCTCTTGACATGTTCAATTGCTGTTTGGCACAAGCAATAGTCAAATTCTGAATGGGCAGCATTGTGCATCTGACACCAATTAGGAAGTAAGAGTTCCTGAAAGTTTGTTTGAGTTCCCAAACTGAGCTGGTCCCGCACACATTTTTCCATAAAATCTTAGAAACCATCAAGCAGTCCCCGACTTTTTCCCTCTTCAAGCCCTTCATCGTCAGATTCGATGAGGATCTTAGTGCTCTAAAGAGCATTATTCAAGTTGGTAGGCGGGCTACATAGCATGAGGAGAACCTCTCTCATTCCTTCATCTTCAAGATATTCCCGCTCATCCATGCATGCCACTGGAGAATAATTTCCCAAACTTGTCTCAGCATACAACACCTCATTTGTGTTATTGTACTCTGTAATCATAAATTTCATTCGAGGTTCTTTGTCAATCCGGATCTGGTTAGGCATTCCCTTCCACGACAACCATATATGAGAGTAATCAGTGGCGGCATATTCATTCAGTGCCCTCATGAAATCCCTTCCTAGGATCATGCCATAGGTGTCCGGGATATTGGCCACTATATATCAATGGTTTGTTGGATCCGAGGATCAACAACAACTTGCATGGGTATCTTGTTGATCTCCCCTACTATGCTGATTTCGATTTTATCAAGCTGCATCACCTTCCACTGGGAAGGAGTGGGTGTGATTCTAAGTGCTTGCACATGCTCAAGGGCATGACATTAGCCGATGCTCCCGAATCCAGTAAGCAATTATGGAGGTTATTTCTGAACACATGGACGGTGGTCAGAAAGGGAGGGGTCTCGAATTTCCCTTGAAACAACCCTCCAGAAACATCCACCTGAGTGACCTGGGCCTTTTCCTTCTCATTGCCTCTATTTTGGGTTGGTGCCAGATTAGCTACCTTATCGAACTACCTATTTGCCTACTGACCTATTGGTGGGTCAGCTTTACTGTTAAAAATCTAAATAACCACTGGTTCATTCGATTGATCATTAAAAGAAACCTTCTTTATCGGAACCTCTTCCTGAGCTAACCGCTATGACGAGGTCCCATTTATCATTCGAAAAAAGGTGTTCCTGACAGCAGGCACCTTTAGAAGTTCGAAGCTGGACATGCTCAGCTTTACCTTCTTGAATTCCTCAGCAATATAATTACCCATTTGCTCAATCTCTCGGTCATGGGGAACATTCTGGAAGGGGGTAGCGTTTTGGCCTTGGCCACTGCTTTGCTGTTTATTTCTGCTGAGATATCATGTGGGTGTAAGTAAAAAACCTAGATTATTGTTTGCACTCGGATCGGGAGGGGTACTAAAATTATTTGGTGGGACGGAGGTCATAAAAGGGCCTCCATCATGACCTCCTACTTGTCTATTTCTGAGGTTGTAAGGGGCAGTCCGTTGGTGAAACATTTGGACTTCATCCTCCCTAAGTTCCTTTTCATCATCCTTAGGACCATTATCTATTGAATTAAAAATTTGAGCCAAAGGACTTTCGAAACTTACCTCTTTCACCGCATCATGATGGCTTGAATCAGCGTTCTCTAGCTCGGGGCATTGCATTCCACCTTTGGGAAAGGGGCTTGATTTAGCACTAGCACTGAGGCATCGTACGGATCAGATGGGACAATGTCCCTGCATCCTAAGCTATTGATCGCATTCTAAACTTCTACTTGGAAAATCTTAGCCACCATTTGAAATTCTGAGCAATCCAATTCAGAATGGCAGCTCGTCTTGTGTATGCGGCACCAACCGGATAAAGCAGCCTCTACCAAATAAACTCCACTTGCAGGGTTTTCATTATTGCTATTGTTGGGCTGGTGAAGGGGCATGGGAATGCCACCGTTGTTGGGGCATGTATTCCACGTCCGGTTCTGCCTTTGAAAGGGCCTCCTGTCAAAGTTCTGGCCCAAGTTCTGATTTCTATCATAATTCTACCCTTATGATATGCCAGCCTCTCGATTTTCATGGTGATCTCGATTTTCCCTATTGGGGTTGGCCTGGATGCTCTTTTGTGACGTCTACAGTTGGTTATTCTAATTTCTTAAATGTGTCATTTCAGTCGAAATCTTCTTGACCATCTCCATAAGCTCGTCGATCCTATCCCTTTCGGTGCTATTTGATTACGGTGTGGTATTCTGAAGGAACACAGGCTGTACTGTCAGTTGATTCTGATGAGCATGTGGAAACTCTGTCGCTTGGAGGTATGCTGACATCTGGGATCCCTATGGATGTGACTATTGCTGCTGGGGTAGCAAGTAGTGCAGTACCGAATATGCCTCGTTCATTGGTTGCCCAGGATGCAGAACCATAGGCAACTGCTGCACTGGGTTTAATAACGGCGTCTGATGCTGTAAGGCTTGCGTGAGACCCTGTATTTGTGTCGGGTGTGCGGTTTGCCCAAGGGAAGGCAATGGACCTAATATGTTCTACCCCAAATCTGTACTGGCAATAATGGCTTCAGCATATGCATCTACCAACCTGGCTGGTGGTGGTCTCATCCTTTTCACCAAGGCTAAAGTGAGGTTGTCCAGTGCTGCATAGTAAACAGGTAGGACAGTAGCATCATTGAAAACATACGGGGCCTACAATCAGGTGTATGCTCTATAGAAGCGATCATTGAACGAGCTGATTGGTTCATTGATCTCCCTTTGAACTGACATGAAATGTCAATATGAATCTGCAGGGTTGATCGGGGTCTTGAACTTTTGCAAAAAGACACTCTTCAGAAGATCCCACGTATTGATAGTTTCGGCTGGAAGGTTGACGTACCAATAGAAAGCTTCCTCCCCTAAGGAGTAGGGAAAGAGCCTATATGCCACATCTTCATACATGATTTGCATAGTCTTCAAGGCGATTTCAAAAATCTTGACATGTTCCTCGGCTGTCCTCTGCGGATCCTAGGAGTTGAACTTCGTGAAGAAATTCTAAGGGTTCTTTGGCATATCATGGTAGAGGTTGAAAGCGAGAGGAGATGGGTTATTACCTAGCCACGCCATTGGGAAAGGCAGTGGAGGCGGCTGCACCAAATTTGTCTGTGTTGGTAATGAGGCTGCAGTGACAGGTGAGGCAGCAACAAGGCTGGTGAACATGCTTGGCTGAAAGGTGATGCTTAGCTCAGATGAAATGGGAACTTGGAAGGTCTCAGCGGTTGGATGAGCAGAAGACAAACCCGTCGATGAGGATGAAGAAGGCAGAGGCAAAATAGTAGTGAGCTATCCTGCAGAATTAGTGATGGATGGTCCCCTTCATTTAGCTCTCTTAGCTCGGATGGGGGGCCGTAATTCCTACGACTCTCCCTTGTTTGGTGTAGACCTCAACACTCGATGGAATCTCTCAAGGGAGAATGACTCAATTCAATCCATCTTTACCCTTTTCTGCACCCTCCTTCTAGCGCCGGTTCTGTTAATGGTGTTTTATGCACTTCACAACACAAGCAATACATAGGCATATTACCTCTCTTGAAAGACAATCTTCCACAATCAAATTGTAGAACACTATCCCAAGGTCTCTCGGGTGTCAGGTCATAATGAGGCTTGGAACATATCAGTTGTTTATGTGATTTGCTGGAATCACAGGGCGGTCTTTTGTGCTCAAAACTATAGGAGAATTGGGTCGATGAATAGAGTTTTGCAGATTTGGAATTACTGTACCTTGCTGGAGGTTCAGACAACAGTCTTGGACTCCATTGCTTTGTCGGATTTGGCTTTACAATGTGCAACAAACCTTAACACAAGTTGTTTCTAAAAAAAAGGAAAAAGAAAAGGGAAAGGAAGGAAGATGTTTCCTAGACCTACAACTACTGATGAACAGTGATCATGGAGGTTCCTGCTATGGACAGTTTTTTTAAACGAGATTTCACTTAATCAAAATTCTCACAATATCATGAAATTTGTGCTATCTTCTAGGGACTGCAGATATTCATCATTCATTCATCATGGAAACATGAATAAAGATAAAGTTTAATGAGCAGCAATGAAATCAAAGTCTAGACTAACTTTGCATTGTCATATACCATTAGCAAATGACCAAAAGTATGGATAGGGAAAGCATACACACAACAGTAATCTTCAAAACCATAGACACCATACTAAATCTACCAAGTCTAATCTAAGGACATCAAAACAGTAAAGTAACTTAAACCAAAGCTATAACTAAAAGGGAGAGGAATCATGAAACATATTGAGAAACCCAGAAATACACTAGAAAATGATTGTATTTGCTATTATAATTTCTGCAGCATGCCTTTACAACAACTCAACTCTCTTAGAATGAGAGGAGGAGAGCCCTATTTATAGTTCTCAAAAAAAAAATGAGTGGCCAAGATTTGATTCAATTGTATGGCCAATATTCACTTTATATTAGGGTTTCACCTACCCCCAAATATATTACATTTATAAATAATTTCTTGTTTCTTCCCTATTTCGTCATCTAGTGACAACACTGTAACAAATTTGTCTTTTAGCCATTTGCCCTTCATTGTAGCTATTCTTTAAGGAACTCATCGTCGATGATGAGATTTCCCTCTCGCTTCTTCAATGCGGCATACTCCATGAAACTTAGGACCAGGGATTAAAACTTATCCACCTCCATGATGTCGAATTTCAAGATTTGGTAACTCCATTCCTAAGAATTGCTGCCAAGCTTCCTCCAGTCCTCATCATACTTAGCAGCATTTTCCTTGAAAAGTTTCGACTACGCAAAGGCTCGAGCAATGAAGCACATGAATTCAGTGGTGACCTCAATGGACATCCCATCTTCCATGATCTTCAAGAAGTAGGGCTTTATATTCTCAGCATTGATCTCGACCGCGAGCAGCTCGTACCCTATCATCAGCTTGAGGTACTAAGTGCACTCTTCTTTGAAATCCCTTGCCCATTCAATGTTTGGCACCATTCACTCCAAAACTTGTTCAAGCCTCCTCTTTCGATGATCAAAATATCACTTCCACGTGTCCACCAGCCAGTGATCATCATCCTTGAAGGCAAGGTCCTTTTCCTAGACATCGCTTGGCAATGTGAGTATGGCCTCAATCTTTGGGCAGGCCGACTCGTACTTCCTTGGGAACGTTCCACAGATCTGCCTTGTGTCCTCGAGATTTTTCTGAACTTCTAAGAACCTATTTGCTGCCCGGATAGCTAAGTTGATGCCCGTGTTTCCTATGTCCAAGACCTACCGGAACCAGTTTTTCATAGTCTTGTCCAATTTTCATCTGTTTTCTAACTTGTTAATTTTCTCTTGGGATAGCAACCAAAGTGGGGTGGATGACATTGTAGGTTGCTCATCTAGGGATGACCACTGTTGAATGTAGGCTATTAGATCAGCCACCTGCTCCTTTAGTTCTTTTTTGGAGACCTTATCCTCTTGGATAAGGTGCACTACTGTGGCGACCGACTCTTGGAGATGCTCGACCTTTTGTTCCCTTGTGGCCACTCCTAAGTCAATGGTGGAGAGGTTGTAAGTTATACCTTGTTCCCCAACCATCGGTGTTGCTATCTATAATGCCCTTGATCCTGAGGCATCTATGGTTACTTTTGATCTAACCTTCGACTTCTTTTCTTTCTTAGTGCTTATTCATGCCCTGGCCATAATGGCTTCCAGTCTTGCCTTGGGATCCTTCAAGGTGGGAATCTTCTGCTTGAGTTGGCTTTGTAGCCAATCAGGCACTTGGGGTTCTTCCCTTGGTGGTTCACTTGGAGTCCCACTATCCTCCTTCTCAAGTTCGATGGTTCTGACAACAAGAGCCTTCTCCTTTGTTCTTGCATCTTCCTTTTCTTCATCAGGGTCTTGTTCGAATGTTTCATGTCTAGCGGGGGACTCGGTGTGTAACTGCCCTTTGGGTGAATCTTTCTTTCCAACATCCTCCTCCTTCTCATTTAGAGTATCTTGATGCTCCTTAGGGTTCTCCCCTTATTTTTCCTCGTGGAGGAATTTTTCCTTGTCATGCTCTGGGGTTTGGCCACGTCCCTCAGTTGGAGACCTATTACCTTCTATCTCTGGAGCAGCAATCTCCTCTTCCTATGCAAGTCGGTCCTCGACCTCCTTGTCCTCAATTTCCCTAAGCTGCTT
This sequence comes from Sequoiadendron giganteum, assembly GCA_007115665.2. Lineage (NCBI taxonomy): Eukaryota > Viridiplantae > Streptophyta > Pinopsida > Cupressales > Cupressaceae > Sequoiadendron > Sequoiadendron giganteum. The sequence goes on from CM021105.1 coordinate 262,347,048, forward strand.
TCCCCACTTTGCATTGAGCTTGGGATAATTTGAATCTCGGATTAGTTCGGTATTAAGGTCCTCAGTGCCCTCTCTTGAAGACTCAGAGGCCACCTCATCAATCCTCCAATGCTCAAACAAAGGATGTTCGTGATATTCAAATTCTTCATACTCTGGCACCTTCTCAGCCTCTAGCTGTTGTCATTCATGCTCATTTGATATCTGCATGGTTGCTTTCATCTTTGGTGATTCAATAGAGGGGGATGTCATTGGAGTGGAGGCCATAGCCTAAGCTATTGCAACCTAGACTATCAGACTGGTGAGCATCCCTGAAAGCTCAGACGACACATTCTGCATATACTTTACAAAAGACTCCAGAAGGCTAAGGGCTAGCGTTGTGGCAGCGGAAAGGGAAGGAAGGGAAGGAGACATGGAGGAAGAGGTCACTGGCGAGGTGGTGGTGGACGATGAATATATGGGAATAACTTACAACACTAGAGGAGTAGGAGCAAGGTGGATGGAGATATCCACTACAGGCGGGGAGGAAGCAGAAGCTGCAATTGAAGTAAGCGGGGTGGCAGCAGTGATTGTAATAGGTTGAGACCCCAACGAGCTAGATCCCTCTTTTCTAATTCCAAGGGGCAGACCCTTGGGCATCACCATTGTCTCCGTGTCTCTAGTTTTTTTTCTTTTCTTCTTAGAGGGCTCTAGCTCGGTAGACTTACGGGCATAGACTTTTGGTTTGGGCAGTTGTTCGCTAGCCTCCTTTCTTTTCTTGGTCTTCAACGATGGTGGGGTCTTAGATGTCTCCCCAATTGCAATAGCTGCTACCCCACCTTCTAAGCCACTTGGTTCACTTACATGCTCACTTGTAAGTTCAGTGAATGTTAGGATGACCTCTTGTTGTTTCAATTGAGCCACCTTCTCGTCGATCCATGCCCTCATTCAAATTTCAACGGGCCTAGTGAGCACACTAATGTCATTAAATTCTGGTGCATTCCAGTCAATTGTAGGCAGCGGCAGGTTGGAAATTGCATCGTAACCTGGGTCCACAATGGTGTCCTCATCCTCCTCTAGCTGATCAGGGTCCGGACACAAGTTCACCCTTCGTACATGGATAATGGTCATGTGCATGTAATGCTGCAACCGTACCTCAAGATCATCCTTGCAGTTGGCCCAAAAGTCCTCGATGTTGTGGAGGTGGGCGTATTCACGTCCCAGCCTTTCTGACATGACCATAAGGATCTATAACTCAGATTTTTCAGAATTATGGAAGATGCTAATTGTTACACAAGATTAAATATCAATTCTAATCTAAATAAAACAATAAAGAATGATAAGTAAGCATGATTAATCTAAACTAATAAAACTAGAATGATCTCACCGAATATGCAAATACTTCCTCAATTTATCTCAATTGCCCTTCTCCATCTTGTTGTATTGTTATTCTTGCCCTCAGATATTTGTGTGTTTGAATGTAAGATTAACTTCATTCAGTGTCTCAGCAAAATATCGAAGATTGTTTCTTCTCAAAAGTGTATAATGATTTCGGGAGGAGGAATAATGATTTTGGGAGAGGAGGAATAATGATAATGACAGGCCATTTTATAGATTTTGTTTTTTCGAACGATCGGCTCAGATTGAAAGAGAGATCGACGGATGAGATTGATGAATGCCATGCAATGAGTTATGTGACAGATAGAACGCGAGTTAGAACGTAAGTTCAACTGCAGGTAAAGAATAATTTTAGAACATGAGTTCCAATCTTTATCTTCAAAAAATAGAAGAAATAGACTTTGTATGCAAAAGCCAAAGTTAGAAGTTGGAGAATAAATGCATGATAAATGCATGTGAATGCAAACTTGAGTTAGTTAATTAAATAAAGATATTTAATTAATAAATATAGATCATGCATATGAGTTGGAACTAGTTAATCGACTAGTTGTGACGGAGAGTTCTCTCATAGAGATAACTCGAGTCAGACGATAAGTGCATGTAAGAGATAACTGAATGTTAGAGGAATGTGACATAATTAATTAAATAATGAATTAAATGTTAATTTAATTCAACATTCGAAATATGAGACTTTTAATTAAATAAATAAAGTAATTTATTTAATTTGGCTGTTGAAAAGGATAAATGAATAATTAAATAATAAATATTTAATTATAGATGAAAAGGGGTTAAATGAATAATTAAATAAAGATATTTAATTATAGTTGGAAAAGTATGATAAAGGGGAATTAAATAATAAATTATTTAATTGATAGATAAAGGGGGAAGAATTAATTAGTTTGCAACATAATTAAATAAATATGATTTATTTAATTAATTAAGTTGAATAAAGGATGATTATGAATTAACGAATTAATTAAAAAAGGGTATTTAATTAATAGAGGAAATATGTGTTAGAAAGGAAATTAAATAAGTAACATTATTTAATCAAGATGACGGACTATAAAAAATTATGTTGAAATGTGTACTCGCAGGCCTAGACCAATTTTCGGTATCTACAGTTTGCCCCTCTTTGATACAATGTTAGTACGGCGTTGTGTCAAAGAAAATATGCCCCGGTCGTGCCCCAGCATGAAACAGGTTCAGGTATGCCCCCTCAGGAAAATTGACAAATTTTGGAAAGTTTAAAAAAAAATCAGGAAATATTCTTGATAAGTCAATTTGATGGTCAGAAATGCTATGGAGTTGACGAAATTGAATAGACCAATTTTCGATATCTATAGTTTTCCCCTCTTTGATACAATGTTGGTACGATGTTGTGTCAAAGAAAATATGCCCCGGTCGTGCCCCAACATGAAACAGGTTAAGGTATTCCCCCTCGGAAAAATTGACAAATTTTGAAAAGTTTCAAAAAAAATCAGGAAATATTCCTGATAAGTCAATTTGATGATCAAAAATGCTATGGAGTTGATACAGATGAACAAGGGTCGTTGGAAGTCGAAAGGTTACGCGGCTAGTAGATTAGGTCAGAAGAAATGCCACTTTTAACCCACCTATAAATAGGAATTAGGGGTATTTGGAATTCATTTTCACCCGGAGGAGATAGAAGAATATAAGAAATTGCTCTAACTAGCTGACGAAATGGCACCCATTCCCTTCGCTAAACATCGCGGTTATCGGATCCAGACCTTCAGACGGTCAGCCGACGTAGGATTACTGGTATGTACGCAAAAAAGAACCTTTAAAATTATGTTTTTTTTCTGCCGGACAGACGAGGTCATGGCTTTCCAGTGGGATGGGGAGCTATGTTGGTGGGGATGTTAGAGAGTGAGACAAGATATGCATGGGGTCCATGTCTACTCGGGATGCTGTACTTCCATCTGCACGACATCGCGTATAGAGATGCATAGTCATTGAGTTGTGGGACGACATTGTTGATGATATGGGGGTTTGAGAGGATAGCCATATTCCGTCCTCCAGTGACAGTAGAAAAAGTCGAGAGACTGCCATATGTGTTCCGATATACAGGACAGATCACGCAGACACATGTGGGAGACACAAGATACTGGAGACATGCATTAGATACATTAGATCAGTTTATATGGAGACCTTACATGGATTGTGAGGTGTGGGCAGGTGATAGTACACATTTACCATTCTACAGACACACACAGTACCTGATTGGGAGGACTGTTTCCAATGTGCACATTATTGAGTGACACCTACCAGACAGAGTGTTGAGACTATTTGGAGAGGTTCAGGAAGTGTCTCTGAGCAGAGTAGAGTTTGCTCGTTCATCTAGAGAGGTTCCATGGTGGGGTCCCATGATACTAGTGACCATAGCTGAGGAAGACATACAGACATTACAGCCAGTACAGTGGGGATGGAGAGGTGGAGTAGCAGATCCAGGGATGATAGCAGCATATGATGCATGGTGGGTAGTGCATCGCCCAATTCCCTATACAGATCCAGACTTGCCAGCACCCATCGCGAGATGAGGCACAGGGCCGAGAGGACAACAGAGAGGAGGAGGTGCCAGAGTGGGTAGAGTGGGTGGTAGAGATGGCAGTAGAGGTGGTAGACGAGGATGAAGAGGATGGAGAGGAGGACATGCACCTATTGAGGAGGCCGTAGTAGTGGATGTACCGATGGTGGACCTCAGAGGGGGAGGGGATGTACAGCTTGAGGGTGAGCATGCTGTAGCAGAGGTAGTGGTTAAGGAGCGTGTAGATGTAGATGCGGGACTAGAGGATGTTGCAGAGGATCTGGATGTAGAGATGGATGTGGATCCTCTAGGGATTTTGGTGGGATATGGAGAGATGACATTGAGGATGATGTGGAGGAGGATGCACCGATGGAGGAGTAGGAGAGATAGCTTAGAGATCGAATAGTGGAGGGGAGACGGGAGGAGGATGCTCCTAGGGATGGTGACAGAGAGGTTCTGGAGGAGAGACTCAGAGTGATGACCACAGAGTTTGATGTGATGAGGTTAGACAGAGACAGTGCCCATGCAGAGAGAGACAGTATCCATGCAGAGAGGGATAGTGCTCTAATGGAGAGAGATCAGGCAATTGCTCGGAGATAGGAGATAGAGCAGCAGTTCACAGAGGTTAAACGCCTTTGTAGTGGGTCCTCCTATGATGGCATGGTATGGGAGTTGGTCAGAGCGGTGGAGAGAGCCAGTTATTATAGAGAGTTATATGAGGCAGCAGTGCCGGCAGAGAGACGGGGTCCTACCTTTTCTGAGGCGTGGAGTCAGAGATCACAGAGCAGGAGTTAGAGGACACAGAGTACTGAGGGGGTGGTAGGACCATCAAGGCCAGGTTCATATGACAGGCCGTCCGACTCGCAAAGAGCACCCACGGGGATGTTACCACCACCTTCACCACATGACAGTAGTGGTAGTGGGACATGATGACATACTTTTGTATACATGTAGACATCTGTATGTTGATCATAGAGCCTGCGAGCTTGTGTATTATTTATGGACACTATGATATTGTACTGTGACACACTATTTTGAGCAATATATATATATATATGATTTTGGCGGCTTCAATATGACATGCAGTTCTACTTATGATGATGCATGACTTTTATTAGATGATGTATGTACATGTGTTTATGAATGAAATGTTTCTACATGTTATGGATGATTCTATGTGCGATGGATAATGGAGGTAATGAATGTTTATGCTTATTTATATGTGATGGTGAAATGTATATGCAATGTGTGTTGTGCTATGTTGATATAATGTCAATTATGTATGTAATGAGAATGTTAATGTGTTACTATATGAAAATGCTTATAAAAGATGGATGTAAATGCAAAATGACCTAATGTTTGTGTTGTGTCACAGGACTCTATCATTATGTTGGATGAGAGAAATGTTAATGACTATAGAATGTTAGTAAGAAAGAATGAATGTGTTGATCGATCGAGAAAAATAAAATAAAAGAATGAATGAGTATGAATCTGATTTGAGAAAACATATAATCTTCGATATCCTTGCCAAACTATGCTATACTTGCAATTTTATCATCACTGGGCAGACATGACACAAATGGATGGTACATACTATGATATGAGATAGACCATAGTGTACAAAATCATCCATCTGCGAAAAAAAGATAGTCGTAGACAAGGAGTGTCAAAACGTAAACTAAGGACAAGATTGCCCCAGTCATTGTTGTCGAGACAAACCATAGAAAGCAGACAAATAAAATACGGATCATGAGACATCATTGCTCCTCTAAATCCTTGATAGGACATCCTTGAGGAAACTAGTAACATGACTCAAAAACCAATGTTAAAAAGACAATTGACAGACAGCAACCAAAGAAAAAGAATCTTGAGACATCGTTGCTTCTCTAAATCCTTCAAGGGACATCCTTGAGAAAGCTAGTAACAGGATCTTGCACAAATCGATAAAAAGATAAGACAAAATAAGATATAAAGTCATAAAGCCAAATAAATGTATTCACCAAAACTTGATCTTGTGGGATTGTTTGATGTTGATGTTTGACATAGTGTAATGTGAGAGAATGACACATACCGCATAAGACGTTGAGTCTGGTTTCGACTTGGTTATTCTGTATAAGGCATGACAAAGCCTGGTTTCAGTAAGACACGTGCTGTATAAGACATTGGAGTTTGATGACGTTGAGGTGACAAGCCACACGAGACTATGACAATTTGATGACGTCTGTTGACAAGAAAGACATATCTTGCTAAGACAAGGGTTGATCGCTTTGACAATGTGTATGATATTGACTTGATGACAAGTTGAGACATTTTGCCTTGTTGATGCATGAATTGTTTTGATTCTTTGACTGATAAAAGTGTGTGTGTAGATAGTGTTTGACATGAGATGATACCTTAAACTATGATATGCAACTTGTGTGATAGTGATTGTGAATGAACCGTATTGGACTGACCTAGTGTGGTCTCGGGAGCTCATCAATTGATTAGCCTTGCCTACGTTGTACACGCAGAGACCTCGTAGTTCGACATGACCAATGACTTTGAATATACAAAGAGTCATGATTTAAATGTGTGTGATACATGACAAACCTAGACTGACAGACCTAATGCCTCGGGGGCACATCGATTGATGGCCTTGCCTACATCCCAGTCGCAGAGGCAACGTAGTTCGACTATGACTATGACTGACTTAACATGATTGACTTGACACTGTTTTGTTTTTGGTATTTTCTGACATGTTTTGATTTTTTTGGATTTTTGAAGTTTTCTAATGTTTTTGTTTTTTCAGGACATTTTTTGATGGTGTGATGCTATGTACAAGGCATTCATGGAATAGAACAAGGATTTTCCCCCAGTCGGGAATAAGACTTGCGAGATGGAGTGGATAATGTGACGGAGTGGGACATTAGATGTCAATCATTCCAAGAGATGGATAGGACAACCATTTATTATGAGTGATGGGGGAAAGTCTGATTGGAATGATGGTAGACGAAAGAGCGAGCTTGACTACACATGGTGCCTGTTTGCCAGGTTTTTACCATGGTACTTATCCCTAGTGCCACCGAAGTGGTTTTCACTATAGGATGGATTATTTCCCTTTACTTTTTTGATTTTCCAATCCTTTTTTTTTTTGGTGTTACAAAAATGCCTGTTTGCCAGGTTTTCATCAAGGTAACCATTTTTTTGTTTTTTCCATTTTTCTAGATTAAGACACGGATTCTCAGAAGCTAAGCATAGAACCTCTTTAGATGCAGACTGTTGATAGGTGACACAAGTGGATCTCCTTCAGGAGTAGATAGTTGGTATGCTCCTGACCCAAAGGCTTCTATGACAATGTACGGCCCTAACCAGTTAGGCTCAAACTTTCCTAGTTTCTCTCGTTCAGCTTGGTTCTTCGGATTCTCCATTAATACCAGGTCACCAATGTCAAAATATCTATTGAGAACCTTCCTATTGTAGCTCCGACGAAGATGATTCTGATATGCTTGTAAATGATCTAATGCTTTTTATCTTTGTTCATCCAGTAATTCAAGCTCTTGTAGCCTAGAGACATGGTATTCTTCATCGTTGATATGACCCTTCAAAGATACCCTTAGAGAAGGTATTTCGACCTCTATAGGTAAGATAGCTTCAGACTCAAATACGAGGGAAAATGGAGTAGCATCGGTGGGAGTGCGGATGCTTGTGTGATAAGCCATTAAGGCAGGATTAAGCTGTAGGTGCCAGTCACAACCAGCGTCATTGACAGTCTTTTTGAGGATTCAAACAATGGTTTTATTAGATGCCTTAGCTTGGCCATTACCTTGTGGGTAATACGGGGAGGAAAAATGATTCTTGATGTGGAATTCTTCACATAAATGGCGTACTTCTTGGTTCTTGAATGGGCGGCCATTATTTGTGATTATGGATTGTGGTACACCATACCGACAAATGATATAGTTTAGAATAAACTTAGATATTTGGGTGCTAGTGATGTAGGTCATGGGAATGGCTTCAATCCACTTGGTGAAGTATTCGGTAGCGGTAATCATGAATTTGTGGTAGTTGGATGATGGTGGGTGTATCTTACCTATGAGGTCGAGTCCCCATTGGGTAAAAGGCCATGGTGAAGTAATCGGTCAAAGCTCTTGTGCTGGCGCTCTTATCAAGTCTCCATGTATTTGACATTGTCTACACGTCTTCACAAAGACGTATGAGTCTTTCTCCATAGTAGGCCAATAGTAACCTAGTCTCATAATCTTATGGGCTAAGGTTGGACCACTCGAATGGGATCCACATATACCCTCGTGCACTACTCGCAAATTTGTTTATGCTTCTTCAGCGTCGAGACATCTCATTAGGGCATTGTCTAAGGTGCGTCTATATAGGGTTTCTCTGATGATGGTGTACTTGGCGGACTTATGGATGACGGTTCAATGTTGGTTATTGGACAAGTCTTGAGGTAAGGTTTGATTTGTTAGATAGTCGAATATTTCTTTATACCAAGGAGATGTAGGACCAACAATGGTACACACCATCATAGTATCGGGGATATCGTAAGCAGGGACCAACAACTTTTCAACCAGAAACTCAAACTTAGGCACATTACTCAGAATATCCAACAAGGAATGGACGGTTGCCATAGCATCTGCAGCTCTATTCTGAATGCGTGGTATTTGTTGAAAAGTTATGTCCTTGAAATATTGTTTGAAACTATCAGCCATTCTCTTGTAAGGGGCAAGCTTCTCATCCTTAGTTTCGTACTCATCATTTACCTATCGGATTACCAGTTGAGAGTCACCAAAGACATGTAGGCTCTTAATGTTCCATTGTGCTGCCATTTTCAAGCCTGTCACTAAGGCTTCGTATTCTGCTATATTGTTTGTACAAGGGAAAGCAATCCTGAATGATTTGGGAATGGTATCACCTTGAGGTGTGACAAATAAGACACTAGCTCCTGAACCATGATTTGTATGTGACCCATCAAAGCATAGTTTCCAGTCGGTTTTAATGTCAATGTTGAATAGAAATTCATCTGGAAAATCTGCCACTACGGGATGATCTGCTTTTATAGGTGCATCAGCTAACTGATCTACAATCACCTGTCCTTTTATAGCCTTCCTCTCGACATACTCAATGTCATACTCACTAAGTATCATGACCCATTTAGCCAATCGGCCTGTTAAAGCTGCCTTACTTAGAAGGTATTTGAGTGGATCAATTTTTGCAATTAACACTGTTTGTCGATTGAGCATGTAGTGCCAAAGTTTTTGGGTAGCAAAAACTACCGCAAGACAGGCACGTTCTATGTTGCTGTAATTCAATTCATAGCCCACTAAGGTACAACTGATGTAATAGACTGCTCTCTCATGACCTTGATCATCTTTTTGTGTGAGAAGAGCCCCTAATGCCGACTGAGTTGCTGAAATATATAAGATCAAAGGCTTTCCTTCTGTAGGTGGCATTAAGACTGGTGGAGTTAGCAAATAGCCCTTGATTTGTTGGAATGCTTCTTGGAATTTAAGCATCCACACAAATGGTACTCCTTTCTTGAGTAGATGTTGAAATGGATGAATCTTATCTACCAGTTGTACTATGAATCGCCTAATTGACTGTAGTCTGCCCCGTAGAGTTCTGAGTTGTCCTATGCTGACTGGAGGAGGAATTTCTATGATAGCTCTTACCTTCTCTGGATCTACTTCAATGCCTCTTCAAGAGATGATATACCCTAACAGTTTCCCTGATTTGACTCCAAAGACACACTTCTTCGGATTTAGCCTGACATTGTAGTTCTCTAGCCGTTGGAATATCTTATTTAAAACCTTTAAGTGAGCTTCTCTTGTTTCTGATTTTGCTATAATGTCATCGACATAATCTTCCATGAGAATGTGTACAAAGTCATGGAAAATTGTAGTCATTGCGCGTTGGTAAGTAGCTCTTGCGTTCTTAAGCCCAAAAGGCATAACATTCCAACAGTATGTGCCCCATGGACATGTGAAAGCTGTCTTATGTTGGTCTTCAGTTGCTATTTTAATTTGGTTGTATCTCGAGAAACCATCCATGAGGGATAGCATCTCATACCCCGCTGTAAGATCCACTATCATATCTATATTCGGCAAAGGGAAGTCATCCTTATGACACGCCTTGTTGATGTCTCTAAAGTCTATGCAAATTTGAATGCCCCCAGTTGGTTTAGTCACGGGTACAAGATTCGATATCCAATCTGCATAATCTATTGTCCTTATGAATCCTACATCCAAGAGTTTCTTTAGTTCTATCTTGACCAATAGAGCAATCTGCGGGTGCATTTTTCTTAACTTTTGTTTGACTAGTTTGATGCCTGGCTGCAATGGTAAATGGTGCAATATTAGATCTGGATCCAGCCCAAGCATGTCAGCATACGACCATGCAAAGTTTATCTATCTCTATTAAAGAAGCTGCAAAATATACCATCTTTGGATTCTCTTATGTACCTATGTTGACTGCAACTGATTCTTCTACTAGCATCGGTGACTTTTCCTGTTCAACGGGGAGAATATTTAAACCTCTATCCTTGGGTGCCTCAGGGAGGTTTTCGCCCTTGGATACGTCCTTTATTTTGACTTTTTCTTCGTGCAAGGGTGCCTTTCGATTTTCACCTAGGGACTCATCATTGTTCTTTTCATTATCTTTTTTCTTTTTATCCTCATTTTTGTGACTAGAGGTGTAAATAGACTCCCCAAAATATGCTTTATCGTCCAAGTCTATGGTAAAACCAGCTTTATGATCCCCTCTTGGTATGCCTTCTCGAAGTCCCATGAACTCAACAATTGCTTCGTCATTCTCGAATGTGTCTAAGATAGGTGTACCTGGTTGATCCCAGTCTATAAGTTTAGGATATATGAGGGGCATGTCATCATCGGAGTTTTTAAAGGTAGCTACTGATAGGGTGAATAGTGAATGGTTGACATGGTCACATAAGTTATGGACTAACTCTTGTTGGGTCTTTTCCTTACGGGTAGGTAAACGTTGATGTGGGACCATTGCCTGGGATAGGTCGTTAGAAGATGGTGGTTCAGGTGCCCAAGATGCACAATCGAGTTTTTCCCAATAATAGATCTTATGCCATTCTTCTTTGGACAAATGTTTCTTAGGACAAGGACTAGATGGTTTTGGGTATAGGTTTCACGTTTAGGTCCAATTCTCCAAATAGTGTGTCTATGTTCATGGTGTTGGTAGATGAAAGGGAATCCCATTCACCATCGCTTGAGTGAGGGGATTCATCAAAGATTGGAGGGTTGTTGTAAAATGGGGGAGGTGGATCATGAGATGTCTCGGTGTCTGTGTAAGCACTCACTTGCTCTTGAAATAGTGATGAAGTACTAGGAAACCCAATTCTAAGTGGTTGACACCCTAGCCCTAAGTATTTCGGTCGTGGGTGGACAGTAATCAGTTTCGTCCTTCCATTTTGATGTAGCCCTAACCCACTATGCCCGTCATAGCCTTCCTTTTGCATTATCTTAAAGCCTTTTCCATATTGGTTCTTAGCTATTTGAATAGATGAGGAGGGGTATTCATGTTCTTCTTGATACAACTAGGAATCACCTTGGTCCACAATTTCCTCACTTAGCTCTCCCCATTTGATCAATGTTGTTGTAGGGGGAACATTGAATATGACTATTAACTGTATTCTATCTGCCATAATAGGCCATATGCCTTAGGTGGAATCAATTGACTGACACGGTATGATGCCTTTATATGATACTCACTAAAGCCCTTGTCTTGGATTTCAAGTTTAGGAGTAGTTGATGGAGGTATGAATGATTTGGACTTAGTGAGATGTGATGAGTCAATGTATTGGGATGAATTGGATGATGAAACTTCTTGATTAATTGGTACTTGGCATTATGGAATTTCCTTTAGGCTTGTACAATACTAAAACAGATTTGGATCACCATCAATAGTGATCTCGGTGCCATTATGTGGAAATTTGAGACATTGGTGATACGTTGAAGGTACAGCTTTCATTGCGTGTATCCAAGGTCTACCTAACAACAAATTGTACGAAAGAGTGAGATCCAAGACTTGGAAGCTGGTCTTCATGATTGCTGGACCAATTCTGATAGGGAGTGTGACCTCTCCTTTGGATGATCTTTCCTCATCATCATAAGCCTTGATGACTACACTCTTAGAGGTATCTACGCAATCTTCTGAAAATCCTAATGCCTTAACCAATTTTAGGGTACACAGGTTCAAACCTGCTCCTCCGTCTACCAAGACTCATCTGACTTTGGTTTCATGGACTAAGACTTCAAGATGTAATGGGTCATTATGATCAGATTTTTTTGTCGAGTAATCCTGTTGGGAAAATGTAGCATGGTGTGAATTGGTTAAATATCCCACCATCTCTTCAAAACAATCAAAATCTAAATTAGTAGGGATAGTTGTGTTCTGCAAAGATTTATCAAGAATGGCTCGATGCTCAGGTGATAAGGTCAATAGTTCCAAGATAGATATTTGTGTAGGGGTTTTACTCAATTGATCAAGGAGGTTGTACTTGAACTTGGAAGCTTGTGTAGATGGCTCAGAAGAAGGACCTAGAATAGTGATCTTGGTTCTACGTGTGTTGACACTACATTCTGGAGGCTTCTTAATGGTGAAGGTATCGACATGCTCATCTGCAACGGGGAGGCTATTTATAATCTTTCCTTTTCCATAGTCAAAATTGGTGTTTGCGTAATTGGTTGATGGATCGGTCTTAGTTCCCAAACCGGAGGCTTTTCCTTTTGTGTGGTCATGTAATGGGTCCTTGAAGACCTTATGATCATTGTTCTTGGTGTTTTTCTGTCCACCGACCTCTATGGTTCCATTCTCAACAAAGTCTTGGATAATGCCCTTAAGTTGGCGACAATTTTGTAGGCTGTGTCCTTTTATTTGATGATATTCACAATGGGCCTTGTCATCCCACCAGGAAGGTTTAAATTGTCCAAGATCATATTCTCTTGGTTCCAATGGTTTGATGAGATTGTGTTTAATCAATTCTTTGTAAATAACCTCGATTGGTTGTCCTAGAGGAGTAAATTCACGTGTTGGAAATCTTCTTTGAGGTCGTTGTTGCTATGAATTTTGGAGATAGTTAGCCGTTTGATCTGGATTATCCATTGTGTCTTGATTTTGGTTGTATCCTCTCAGTGTGATAACTGGCCTTGTATGTATGTTCTTAGCATCGACAATGCCATCATTTGTAACATTCTTGTTTCTGGACCAGAATTGTCTTCTATCATTTGGCGCGTTTTGATTTTGGACAATAGGATTCCTACCTGGTACCTTTATTTCACCTTTGTCAATAAGGCCTTTCTCAAGGATGATGCCTTTCTATACCAAGTCTAGGAATGAGGTACAATAATGTACTCTTAAATCACTCCGCAGTTTTGGATTGATGTTCTCTAGGAATATCGTGACCTTTTGTTTCTCTAGTATCTCAACTAGACATCTACTAGCTAGACTTCTCCACCTCTGAAAGAAAGTGGTGAAAGTTTTTCCATCTTCTTGTGTCGTGTGGCACAAGGTTGCTATTGTTATCTCATTGTCTATGTTGAAGGCGAAATGTTCAACAAACTTTTCAGCTAATTCTCCCCAAGAGCGTATACCATATGGTAGTTTAGAAAACCATTCCAGTCCTATCCCAAAAAGGGTTCATGGAAATAGTCTCATCAGATATGTGGGGTCATACGATATGTCCATGCATGCTGTTGAGAACTCCCTAATATGTTCTAGAGGATTATTTTTCCTATTATACTTAGGAAAAATCGATATAATGTATCCATGGGGAAAAGGTGTCATGTAAAGCGCTTTGTCAAACAGACATGGACATAAGTCTTGTGTTGAGATAGTTTGTTCTCCTAACATAGACATATTATCCATTTGTTGTTGGAGAGTTTGCATTTGATTCTGAAGGACATCGACTTGTGTCAAGGACATGGTGTTGGCATTGTTCAGATCAATGTAGACGTTCTGATATGCCATGTTTTGCGACGGGTTGTGATTTGGTGAATGAATATATCCCATTTGAATAGTCCGTTGTGGAATAGGAATATATCCTGTTTGAATGGTTTGACTTGGTGGAGGAATATATCTCTATTTGAACGGTCTGATTTGGGATAGGAATATTCATACCCGCCTTGGATCTCTTACCAATCTTGTTGGTGCCAAAGGGGTTGGATGAAGTTGCTCCCGTCGTAGATTGTAAACCTTGTGTTATGTTGAAAGGGGTTGTGTTTAAAATTGACTATGTCTGAGTTGGTATGCCAGTTGGTATTGCTGCGGTGATTTGGGGCATAGAACCACTTGATGTCACTGTTTGCATTGGTTGGGTAGATGTCATTCTCAATGTATGAACGTCAAATCCTCGTGGTAGTGTGGCACCTTCTACTAGAAATTTTGCTAGATAGTGTTGGGGATCATTTGCCAAGCACTCATCCATGAAGGATGCAAATTCAGGATCTTGGACTGCAGACTCTATGTCTTCAACAAAGACTCGTCCATTGGCGTCTCTAGTGACAAATTTATCAAGCAATGGTTTGTGTGGTTTTTTCTTCCTAGGTGGTTGAGTGCTGAAAGGATTGATAAACTCATTGGGGTCTGCCATTTCTTTGTGCCTCTTTTAAGACCTTGTTTCGACCATAGAAAAGTTTCTCAAAATGGGGTAATGCAGACTATGCCTAAGAACTGATATGACCTATTTCTATGTTTTTGGATTTTTTGGACAATAAGGATGTTGCTAAAATGATTTCTAAAAAGGCGTATACTGAGATGACGTATGGTAAGATGGACAATATGTAAGACCTCATGTAGACTATGATGGAGTAAATGCATGTAAGGATTTGTTCTGACCAAGGAACCTGATTGTAGGACAAATGACAGTTGACAAGGTGAACTTTCCAAACTAGACTTGTTGAGCTGAAAAGATTCACTAGATAAGATTAAGGTGACTAGGTTCGATGAGTGTGAAAAATCGGGACATGAATTTATCCAAAGACGAGGAAACTTATCTATGCTGTGATATGCAATTTCCTAGGGAGTATCTAGATGCATGCAACTTAGGATGACAATGACGAAGACGTGGATTGTAACTAAGATTTCCGAGGAAGTATCTATATGCATGTGACTTTGGATGAATATGATGAAGACGTGGATTGTAACTAAGACGTATATGACCACCTAATGGATGCAAGATTTTTGAGCAACATTTTAACAGTTTATGTTTGGACTCAGTTTGCAGTTTTGATTGTTCTCTATTAACAGGCAGATGTGGTTCACCTAATAGTTGCAGTTCAGGATTTGATAGTTGTGGTATTTCTTACAGTTGCGGTTCAGGTCATGACAGTTGCGGTCTTTCCTATGACAATTGCGTTTTACCAATTCACATGCGTTTTTCCTATTCTGGACTCTAAAAAACTAGTTTTCCTGACAGACACTTGCGGTTCGGACTTTGACAAATGCAGTTTGCATGACACATGCAACTCAGAATGTGACAGATGTGCTTCGAAACTTCAGGATTGGGAAAATTATGACAGACAGATGTGGTTATTCCCCTAATAGATGCGACTCACTAATACAGATGCATCGATTAAACTGACAAATGCAACTCTGTTCCTGACAGTTGAAATTTTTTTTTTTTTCGAAAGTTGTTTGACTGACTTTGTTTGTTTGATCAAGATTTTGGCAAATATAGCAAACAAAAAACATGACATTCAAAGTATTTTTATTTTTGTGATGAATGGACTGTTGAGACACGAAAAACATTTACACCCTAGGCCTTTAGGACAGTACTTGTTGAATTCTTACTTGGATTTCTCTAGCTACGCATATTTACGGTGGATGATTAGTAGCTTGACCCCACCGGCTCCCCTCCATGACACTCACTTATATGGGTTAGCCAAGCTACAGTACCCATGAATCTCCCATGGCATACTTTTCATCTCTACACGTAAACCGTAAGATTGTAAGATGGCTTCATAGGTCTGACCTGCTGCACCAACAAGTAGATAGGATTTTGGTAATTCTACAACAAAGCTTTTAATTCAGGAATTCCATTCGTGGGACACTAACCAACGTCGGCGAGAGTCCATTTTTGTCCATCTCATCGGATTAGTGCACGTGATTCTTGGGGTTTCCCCAAGAATCCACTTTTGTATACCGGCTGGAAGTCGCTTGGCTATAGCGTGCTACCGGTTTGAGTCGTCTTGGGGTGAGTACTTTTTCCCACCAAGACAGGCCCAAGTTCTAGAGTCAGTAACCATTTCTCCTACACCCAGGATCGCATGAATGCGCAAGGGGAGAGGATACTTCAATTACTAAATCGTGGGGTTATAAACTAACAATGCAGACATGAAAAACACTAGTAAATTATTAAGCCCAAACGAGATTATTTACACTACCAAATAGAAGTTCATTTTAACCCACAAGATGATTATCTATCTACCAAAACAAAAGCATGCTTAAAAAGATAAAAGCATTAGGTCCTGCATGCAAATTTGTCAGTAGTTCATTGTTTGTCTTTGGTTTTTGTATTGTCTTCTACACTTCGTCCTGCAAACACTTGTTATTCCACCTTGACACAACTGAACCAAATATTAGTGAAAATCCAAATCACAAAAAAAAAGCGAAGATCAAAAAATGGATGCACGGAAATTGATAAAACAAATAAAAATCTTTACCAGCCAGATGCGGCTTTTGGAGCCACAGATGCAGTTCGAATGGTTGCACACTTATGCGGTCAATGGAGAGTCTGATGCAGTTTGAACTTCATTGAAAGGCAGATGTAGCGATAGACAGGCGGATGTGGCTTTTGACAGGCGGATGCGGCGAATGGCAGGTGGATGCGGTGATTGATAGCCTGATGTGGTTTATGGCGTGGCAGATGCAGTTCATAAGTACGAATGCGTCACTTTTTTTGATAGATGCGGTTCACTGGATAGAAAACCTACGAAAAAGAAACAAAAAACAAAAATGGAAAATGGAAAGATGTGTGGATTTTGAAGTGCGTTCACGTCGGGTTCACCAAATGTAACTTAGATTTTTTGGAACTGTGGAAGATGCTAACTGTTGCAAAAGATTAAACATCATTTCTAATCTAAATAAAACAACAAAGAATGATAAGTAAGCATGATTAATCTAAACTAATAAAACTAGAATGATCTCACCGAATATGCAAATACTTCCTCGATTTATCTCAATTGCCCTTCTCCATCTTGCTGTATTGTTATTCTTGCCCTCAGATATTTGTGTGTTTGAATGCAAGCATAACTTCATCAAGTGTCTCAGCAAAATATCAAAGATTGTTTCTTCTCAAAAGTGTATAATGATTTTGGGAGGAGGAATAATGATTTCAGGAGAGGAGGAATAATGATAATGACAGGCCATTTTATAGATTTTGTGTTTTCGAACGATCGGCTCAGATTGAAAGAGAGATCGACGGATGAGATTGATGAATGCCATGTAATGAGTTATGTGACAGATAGAACGTGAGTTAGAACGTAAGTTCAACTGCAAGTAAAGACTAATTTTAGAACATGAGTTCCAATCTTTATCTTCAAAAAATAGAAGAAATAGACTTTGTATGCAAAAGCCAAAGTTAGAAGTTGGAGAATAAATGCATGATAAATGCATGTGAATGCAAACTTGAGTTAGTTAATTAAATAAAGATATTTAATTAATAAATATAGATCATGCATATGAGTTGGAACTAGTTAATCGACTAGTTGTGACGGAGAGTTCTCTCATAGAGATAACTCGAGTCAGACGATAAGTGCATGTAAGAGATAACTGAATGTTAGAGGAATGTGACATAATTAATTAAATAATGAATTAAATGTTAATTTAATTCAACATTCGAAATATGAGACTTTTAATTAAATAAATAAAGTAATTTATTTAATTTGACTGTTGAAAAGGATAAATGAATAATTAAATAATAAATATTTAATTATAGATGAAAAGGGGTTAAATGAATAATTAAATAAAGATATTTAATTATAGTTGGAAAAGTATGATAAAGGGGAATTAAATAATAAATTATTTAATTGATAGATAAAGGGGAAAGAATTAATTAGTTCGCAACATAATTAAATAAATATGATTTATTTAATTAATTAAGTTGAATAAAGGATGATTATGAATTAATGAATTAATTAAAAAGGGTATTTAATTAATAGAGGAAATATGTGTTAGAAAGGAAATTAAATAAGTAACATTATTTAATCAAGATGACGGACTATAGAAAATTATGTTGAAATGTGTACTCGCAGGCCTAGACCAATTTTTGGTATCTACAGGATCCATTCGTGGCCTTGCTATGTATTGTTCAAAGTTATACTCCGCTAGCTCCTTTTTCAAATATCCTGCGCACTGGGAGGTGTGGATCTTATACATCCCCTGACAAAGGTTCATGGGATAGGCAGGCCCCGCTAGATGTTTTTCACTCAAGATGCTGTGAATGTGTCACAGCTGCCGAGTTAGCTCCAAGAGAATGATCCGATCATTTGGGTACCGAGGCAGATTGTTCGGTCTTTCGGTGAATCCCTGAGCACGCATATAGGTGAACCTTGGGAACTGAATGTACGAGAAGGCGTACTACCTGAGGAGGACCCTAGCACTATTGGACGTCCTCCTATGAAAATCCCCTCCTACTGATTGGATGATGTGAGCAATGAATGCATCGTTCACCCTGCAGTAGTTTCTTTTGAAATTTTGGAATTGCAACTGAGGGTACTTGTCATAAGGCTTGAGCTCTGGCCCCGATGGATCACTGGGCATCATTTTCAACCCCTGATAATGTTGCCAATTGGTGAGAGAATATACCAAGTAGGAGGTCATGAAGAATTTGTTGGTTTTATTTACAGTGGTAAACTACTCATGGAAGCAGTCGCTGATTATCTCACCCCAATAGAAGGCGGTGCCCTTACCTTGGAGAATCTGTTCTATGAAATAGGACATCCTTTATTGGAAGAAAACCGCACTAGGGAGGCCCATTACTCAGCTAAGTAGAGTTACAAGGTCATGGTAGTCCTTGAAGAAGTCATTGTGGAAGAGCTCCTGAGGAAGCTTCCCAGCACTACCCCATTTGTCCTTCAACCAGTACTGGTTGATAAGCCTTTTGCACCCCAATGGTTCCTATTCCCACACCTCTTTACAGTCTTCCATGGTGGGGACCTCCATGCTCTCAAATGCAGGAATGTGGAAGGTCTCTGTTATACCTGACGGAGACATATCTGCAAGGATATTTCCATCATGATCCACTATGGTTCTAGTATCAGATTGGTATGCCTCCACCCAATCCATTACCAGCTCTGGAGCCACTAAGGCCAGTGGGAAACCTGCAACTTTAGCAAGTCCACTGCTCTTCATTAATCTTGCATTTGTTATTTTTGGGTTCATTCTTACCCTCTGCGTGAATTCATCAACATCGACTTGTCTAATGTTGCTATCTGAGACATCCCTCCAAAGGGTAGTGATCCTAGATTGAATAGGGACCCCCTAGAATTTGTATTTCATTAGGTCTCTATCTTCCTTGCCCCTTGGTGGCTTTGTTGTTCCTTTTCCTTTCTTGGAAGCACCGAAAGTCTCTACATTGGATTCCATAAATCCTGCACAAAAGACGAGAATTAGTAATGATGAACTTGACAAAATGGCCACCAACGAATCCCTGCATGTCAAGATTAGTTTGGCAATCATATATCATATTTAATAACCATGGAAGTTTAGATACTTCATTGTTAGAGGGCAATGCAAAAAATCCGGAGTTCTTGGGCCGGAAATCCCTTGGCAGAATGCCATTTGAAAGGGAAAAATGAGAATGGAATTCCCATAGGCATTTTCCGAGGTTGGATTTGAAGATTTGAGGTTGGAGGCAGAGGAAAACTGAATTTTAGCAAGTGGGTCAAAATCCATTTTGGATTTGGAGGTCATTTGATGCCTCATTTGGAAGTTCGGGCATCATCTGCAGGGAAGCCATTTGAAACGGCGTAGAGGACGCAAAATTCTGGGCATTAGAATCCCGGTCTTAGATTATTGTCGTCGAGAAGCAGCTACAGGTTGGTTGTTGGGGATGGTGAAATGAAAGCGGAAATCTGGAGGAGGAAATCCGAGAGGTAGTTTCTGGGACAATCAAGCGGCGAACGGAGCACCGGGACCTGAAGGTCGAGAAGATGCTCGGACGGGGCCGTTTGGAATGGCGTAAGAGGAACGAAATCCTGAGAGGGGAATTCCGGTGTTCAGAACCCAGAAGAAGTTTGGAGGAAGTTTACCTAGATTTCGAGTTTTGGCGGACAGCGGACCGGGGTCCAAGAGCTGGGAAGACACTCGGACGAGGCTGTTTGAAACGGTGATGACACAACGGAATCTCAGGGAGGGAATTCCGATGTTCGAAGTCTAAGGTGGGAATATGGTCGATGATGTCGATTGGAAGATAGAAGACCTTGCAGGCAGGAAGCGATGTTCGAAAAGCCGCTTGGGGAAGGCCATAGAAATGGTGAAGATGGGACGAAATTCTGGGAAGGGAATCCCAAGGACTGAAACCTGAGGGAGGATCAAATTTGGGCAAGATTGTGATGTTTTCGAATTTAGACGGACTTTGAAGGTCTGGGGTCCGAGGGTCGGGAGGACGCTCGGGCGGGGCCGTTTGGAACAGCGAGGACGCAACGGAATCCCGGGATGGGAATTCTGGAGGTCGGAGTCCGATGAGGGGAATGCCATCGACAATTTTGAAGAAGCCGCAGACGGCCGCTGGAAGACCTGGGCTAGGAAGAAGCCACCGCTGTTCCAAAGAATAGCTGCAGTGCAGTGAAGCTCCGGATCAAATTTTCGGCCATTTGGCAATCGATTTTAACTTTCTAAAAGGTGGGTTTTGGGTGGAGGGTGCAAATTTATTTAATTTCAGTTCAATTTTACATTTTTCCTTGCCAAAATCTAAAAATTCACAAAAACAAAAAGGAGGGCATGCGAACGGCAAACCTACCTTGAAATCCCGAAGAACAAGCTACCAAAAGTACGAAGGACAACGGAAAAGCACTCAAAATCTGAGACGGAAGAAAACTTGGGCACTGGGAGTTCTCCAACCTTCAATTGCTCGAGCATTTGACAATGACAGCCAGAAAATTCACTTTTATAGCAAAAACCGCCATTAACACAACATTAAATTCCTTGTACGATGGTAGGTGGAGTTGGTGAATTCAAAAATGCAGGGGCGGCGGGAGGTCCGGAGTCTGGAGTCCGGGAATCCGTCCCGTCACTGTCGTCGAAACAACAAAGACCGATGGGAAACCTGGGAGGGGAAACCCGATAGAGGAAACTTGGCAGGGGAAACCCGGTAGAGGAAACCCGCGTAGAAGAAACCTGACAATTGCCACAGCTGCCAAAACAATGTTTTGACAAGGAAAACCTGAGTTAACCTAAGACTTAGCAATTTCAAAAAACAAGGGGGGGGGGGGGAATTCTGTCGAGCTCAAAATATGGCATTGGGAAACGCATTGACCCTTTTGGGGCACAAAAATGGGTACGCAAAATGAGGCAAAACAAAAAGGGACCGAAAAAACAAAGAGGGAAAAGAGGGTCCCCGTTCCGAACAGGTCATGTGTGCAAAAGGCAGAACACTTAGCTTCTTTAGAAGAAAGAAACTTTCTGATTTTAATCACCTTTTTAGAGGACTTAGGGTCCATGAAAACTTCAGCAGTATCCCCCTTAAGGAGAGGACTATAGTTTTCAAGATGAGGTATTGGGACACCATCATCAACATTAGATAAAGGAGCCTCCTCGTGCATATTCAAAATAGATTATCCAAAGTATTCTTGCTTATTCAAGCGATACATGAGAATTGTCACTTATGGTAAAAGGGAGGCAAGTGGGAATAGGCACCTAAGAATTCTTTAAGTGCTTCTTCTGAGGAAAATAAATCTAGAGGAACTTCATCAAGTTCTATCTTATCCTCTATCAGTTCAGGATGAGCTAAGTTGAGAGGTTTGACCAAAATCATGTTAATACTCCACCATATTTTTTGTCTAGGTTGTTCAATAGAGCATCCCAAACCCAAATGAAACTTAAACTAGATAGGGACCTAAATTCTTTATTCAATACATCCAAGAACTTTAGTCATACCCATACTTAGAAATGGGCCTATATCCATGGCTATAACGCGTTTGCAAAGTCTTAGAAGGAGTGCTTCCACATAGAGAGCATCATTCCACCAATGAGTGTCAAACATGTCTATGAGACTATAGCCGTACTTCACATCAAAATCACAAATGTTAATCTTCCCAATAGAATTTTGATCATCCTTGTTATTGGGGAAGAGTTGGGTTCTTGGGTAGGATCACAACTTTCCTCCTTGGTAAGAGATTGATCAACCTTCTTAGGATAGGTATTTTAAGTTATTGGAATATCGAGGTGGATGAGATTCACTTTGTATTTGTTAGGGTTCATGCATATTAGAGCAATAAACATTAACAATTATATGCAGATTAAATAAACCAGAAATAACAATGAAGAATAACACAAAAAATGATCAACACAGAATTTTAATGTGGTTCACCCAATATAGGCTACATCCACAGAAACTCAACCATCCAATGATTTTATTATCCAGTGCAAAACATATTACAATATCATGAATACCATATGACAACTTACATCACAGCCGCTTATAAGAAGCTTTTTGGAAGCTTCTAGAATTAGGGTTTAACAAATTTATTTTTCATTTGTTGGTTAATAGCCAACCCATTGACGTGCAAAAAAGGGAAATCAAATTTTGGGGTTGTGCTCTCGAACCCCTGCTCTTGGGGGTTGCCACCCCCAAACCCCCACTATAGCAGATTTTTCCCCCCAAACCCCTACTTGAGGCCCGACCCGCCTTGCCCCCGAACCCCTGCTTAGATATGTAAAGAGTATAGTATTTGTATGATCAATCACCACATACCAATAGTATTCTCTGATGAAAAATTTGGAGAATTCTAAGGATCCCATATCATCACTAAGAAATGCATTTAATTAAGAAGTAGATGGGGAAGACTTAGGAATTTCTATTTTAGATTGCTCCTCTTTAGTGACATTCACTTAAAGGAAAATCTACATAGATGGCACCATCAAGGAACATGTCATCACATCAGAGGTTAAACATAGAAAGAAATTCTTAAGTGGAAACAACTCAAGCCTGACCAGTGGTTGCCAACTCACAAACTAGGTGAACAACTATCATGCCGACTTTGACTGTGACCACTTGATTGTTTGCTACAAATTTTAGAGAACGATGTAGGGTAGAAGTCACAACACCCATAGCATAAATCTAGGGTCTTCCCAAGAGAATATTGTAAGGTCAGGGGCCAATCACATAAACCAATGTGGGTAAGTGTGTGACGGAAAATTTGAGAGTGTAAACAAGATAATTGCAATGAAATAGAAACTAATCTAATCAAAACAATAATATAGATCTATGCCCATTCACTTATGAAATGAATGATTAAGAACACTAAATTCAAGAAAATATAAATGAAATAATATAAGAACAACTGAATTCACTATACTAAATTGTTACCCATCTCGTGTTAGAGTGTATTCATGAAGATGTGGTTGCTCGTATCAATGTAGAGCCTCGATAGTTATGTTGCAAGAGCTTGAAGAACATGTGTGTTGATAAAAGATATTGGTAGAAGCTTTGTTAATGTCGATTTGGAATTATTTTGTTGTGTAAACTATATTGATTCTCCAATCCTTTTTGTGAGGAAAGAGGTTTGTTATATATAATTTGTGATTTGAAATGAACGATCAGGATTGCGTAGTAGAATATCTTGATCGACGGTTGAAAGATGTTGAGAGGATTTAGATGTACATAATCTATGAAAATAGATTGCGTAATTAGTGTATTGAGGAATAGATTGATTAGTCAGGAAATAGACTGATCAATCAGGAATTAGATTGAACAATCTATGGGATTGAAGAATGGATTGATCAGTTAGGAAATAGATTGAGCAATCAGTGATTCATAATTTTCTTAATCAGAAAAGTGTATGAGAATGATTAATTAATTAATTTAATTAATTAATTCCTTTTGGATTTGAATGTGAAAATCAAGTTTGATTTTTGCAAACAAAGTTGCATTAGTTTGATTTAATTTGTGATGATGTTTTGAATAGTTTATATATTCAAAATTTTGGAGGGAAAGTGATTTAATAATTAATTGACTAAGGGGAATAAAGTGAATTAGTGACATAATTAAATAATTGGCATTATTTAATTAATCAAGAGGAATAAAGTTAGATTACGACTTTATTAAATAAATGAAATTTAATTAATTGGCCGATTTGATGAAAAAGTGAATTAATTAAGTAATGTCGTTTTATTCAGTTAATAGTAGAAATTAGGGTTTTGGGACTTTATTAAATAAATGAAATTTATTAATTCATTGAAAATGATGAAAAAGTGAATTAATTAAATAATGTCATATTATTCAATTAATACAGGAATTTAGGGTTTTTGATGCTTTTGATTTGAAATATAGTGACATTCGATAATGTACCCTCTCGATTCTCATTTTCATCTCCTCATGTTTTCGTAATTAATGCATAAAGTCAAACTAGTCAATAACATAATTTTTTAGGATTTTAGTACTTTTGCATCGCTTTCAACACTTTTGACCTTGTATAAAACTTGTTTTTCCCTTGTTCTTGTGCACTTGCCTTCTTTTTTCACTTTTGACCTAATTTTGCACCTTTGTAACTCACTTTTGACTAAATTCTGCACTTTTGAATGCTATGTGTCATTTTGGTCACCTTTGTATTAGTGTTGCACTTTTGCCAAACTTTTGTACTTTTGAAACCTAGCGCTTTTGCTATTTTAACTTGATTTTGAAAAAAAATTCATCGCTCCAGCTTGTTTCTAGCGCTTTTGTTAAAGCTTTCATCACTTTTAATAGAAATTCTTTTATTTTTCCCTTTTTGATCCCTAAGTTAATTTATTCATAATTTTTGGTTTGTTTTGTGTGTTTAGAGTGAATCATTATCATCATGGGTTGAATGATTGTAGGTGTTCCTTAATCCACTTCAGTCGAGGGAGTGACGACCCTAAGATCTATTTGATCTAATTGCTAGTTTTGACATGTTGGAGAAAGATATTCTAGATGTGGTTGGGCTACGACATATTTATTACATGCCCACCATTTGATATCACAACTTAATGATGACCATGCTCATGGAGCAGTAGCATTCAGAGGCATCTTCATTCCATTTACCTACTAGGGAGGCCACCATCATGCTTGAGGATATGTGGAGGATCCTCTATCTACCCATTCACAAATATTTGGTTACTTATCATGTTCATTGGGGCACTTGTGCTATGCGTCATGTTCTTGGGGTGAGACAGTTGGAGGTTCGATAGTTAGAGATAGACTTATCTGATTTTTTTGGCAGTGTCGATCCTATTTCCCTTGTTCTTTGTGGTTTGGTGTCGGGGCTCATTGTTCCTGATAGGCGAGGCCATCAGCGTCCTGTGGGATTAGGGATATACAATGAGTAGATGTTTGAGCATGGGAATAGATACATATGGGGTCTATGTGTCCTCACCCACCTGTATAGAGATATGCATGAGGTTGCATATCAGGGTGGGAAATCTATTTCCACCTGTGTTTCTCTTCTACATGAATGGGCCTGGGAGCACATCTTAGTGACTTAGTCGGATGGTATACTAGATCATACTATTGGAGACCCATAATCTTATCGCTATGGATATTTTTTGCATTATACATTTCCTAGATAGCTTTCCTTTTGGCATCATGTACTTGATGACATGTTAGGTTTTGTATGGAGAACCTATATCGATTGTGAGGAATGGCCTAATGATCATGACCAACTAGTATACTATTGATAGACTAAATGGTTGATCGGTCACACTCACTCTCTTTTGGAGAGGTATCTTCCTGACAGGGTATGCAGGTAGTTTGGAGAGAGACAAGGTCACTTTCTAGACACCAATGAGGCTTGGTTTGGTCAAACCATAAGAGAGGTCTGAGTATGGGGTCTATAGGTTGACCGAGATGTTGCTATTGTTGCATTCAAATCTCTTTCCTCACTTGGATGGGGTTGTCCAGTGGATTTAGTAGATCTGGGTACCACTCCTAATTTTGATCAATGGTGGGCATGACATGCTCCTTTGAGATTCATAGATCTTGGTGGTGATCCAAGAATAGGTAGAGCAGGCATAATAGGTTGGTGAGGAGAGAGATGTCTCGAGATTCTAGCAGAGCAGCTTGGTAAGGCCCGACAGGATGGTGCCTAGGTTGGACAGGGTGATCAAATGCAGTAGGATTAGGGATAGGTGCCAGGTCTCCCTCCGCCACCTAGGGATGGAGGTGCACAATTAGCTACAAAGATAGGGTGGTGATAGGCCACGGAGGTTTAGATTTCCACATTCATAGTAGAGAGACACTGCTCAGTAGGAGTGATGTGGATTTAAAGAAGAGTGAGATACAGAGATTGGGAACCATCTCATTATTGAGACATAGTTGTAGGCTATTACCATAAAGAGGGATAGTCTGAGGAAAGAGCATGAAAATATTTGCACTGAGCGGAATCAGTTATTATAGAGGGCTACATATTACTAGACTATGTATGATGCTTTTAGTCCTTGAGCCTAATGACGGTCGAGATTCAGAAAGCCTAGTGTTGTGGCTGGTGGTGCTGAGTTAGGTAGGAAATCTATTAGACAACTAGATCTAGATGGTGTTCCACAACTTGGTCCTTAGAGTCCTTCTCTTCGTACTAGGGAGTTTTATATCTTTACTTGATCTTTATGATGTTTATTACTCAAAGACTTTGTAGACATGATTTTGTATATATATTCATTGACCCAGTCAAGGCCTCGTATATATGTAATATTTTGTATTATCCTATCATACTCATTTTAGCGATGATGTATCATGACATTCCTATTTTTGATGATGATATATATGAGAGATACATGCTTCAATTCAGCTTCATTATATGTGATTTTATGGATCACAATGTATGATAATGTATGCTTATACATGTTTTTGTAATTTTTTGATGTATGCATATGATGTGGATGGATGTATTGATCATATTTTATATCATATGATGTTTTATGATGGATGATAAATATATCATTCTAACATATGATATTTTTCATATATGTGATGATGTTGATATATGATGGATGTATGCTGACTATACATGATACATGATGTTTTCATTGCTTTATTATCTTCATGATATGTATTGATGACATTGTGTATGTAGGATGGAGATGGTACTAATGATATTGTGATGTAGGATGGATCTTAGTTGGAATAAATATTTGATGATGGATATAAATTTTATGTTGAGTACTGTGCCACCAAAAAGTGTAGTCTTTGAAACTTTTTCACTCATTTTGGCCTTTTCCATTGGATTTTGGCCTTGTTTTTCCTTGATTTAGTCTTGAATGCTTGCAAATCAATAACAATCTAATGATGTTTTACAAAGGTGTTGTGAAGTGTTGTAACACATCTTCCCACTTTTCTAAGACCCTTTCAACACAATTCACCTAAACAACCCCTTTTCACTCCATTCCAAGCCTTGTGCCAAAGTGTTGTAAAGTGTTCTAATGTAATTTCACACTTTCCTAGGCTTATCATCACTAATTCAACCCTTTTTAATGATAAATTAGTCCCTTAATGTAATTTTAGGCCTGACTTAAGTGTTTTTTGGGAGGAAAGTCTAATAAATATAATTAAACACCTTTTTATTCCCAACCACCACTTGAATTTGTCCAAGTTGACTAGGTCACCACCTTGGGCGACCTAGTCACTTTTGACATAACATTCAAAATTAAATAAAAAACCTAACATTAATTTTCCTCCAAAACCCTAGTGTCGGCCTATCATGTGACATTTTCAGGAAATTAGGGCATATCTTGTATAAATAAAGGTTTTCACCTTCATCCCCCCCCCCCCTAAGATCATTTTTCATCTTCACAAGCACTCTTGCACTCAAGCTTCCCAAGCAAGCAATCAAGCACAAAGAGTCTCAAGAAACCTCCATTGGAGCTGGTTCTTGCATGTTGCATACTTCAACAACTAAAGGTTTGTGAGTGTTTACATTGATTCATCATTCAATAATCTTTCCTTTCTTTGTTTCTCATTTGGGTTTAGTTATCATCAAATGGGTTTGACTAAGGAAAACCCCTAATCTCTAACCCTAACATTTTATTTGTCTTTACATGAGTCTTGCATGTTGTATGTATATTTTTCAAGGAATAAATTATTGACAAGGGTACAATCATTATATTCAAGTCAACTCAAGTCATCAAACCCTAGGTGGAGAAAAAGGACAACTTACAGGCTATTTTCTGAAGATTCTGAAATAGGTATCTGATAGAAAGGGAAGTTAAAGTGGTGGCCCATAGAATCAAACCCTGAATCTCTCAAAAGTACTAGGAGGACTACATCACCATAATTTGCAACCTTGTCCCTGTACTAGATTGAAAAAGGGTTTTGATATTTTTGGATACCCTTTTTCTCGAAACCTAGTCTAGAAAAGTCTCTCGACAGAAGGAATAGGTCACCCATTCTAACATAAGTGTCCCTGTGTAGATTTTTAGCAAGTTTCAGAACATTCCATGGCTCCTCTTCTGCAAGTTTCATTTCCTAAGTGCAACATCTCTACATTTTCCAGTTTCCTTTCAGATTGCATATATTTAGGTCAGTTAGTTTACATTGCTTTTTTTACATTTCTTTAGTTAGTTTAATTTCATTTCATTTCAGCATTCAACCACACTCCTCACACACAACACAACCCTATTCAGTCCATACCCTTTGAATGCAATCACCAAAAAGAGTCCTATCACAAAGGTGAAAGAGTGTATTCCTAAACCAAGCACTCCTAGATGAAAAACCTTAGGGGCCTAGTGAGGGGAATCCTCTTTCCCTTCATAGCATTAATATTTTTGGTGGTTCAAGTACCAATGAGTATTGCTTTCACTTTGCTTGGAGGCTTCACATTTTGAACAATCTTGTTTGATGTAGAAAATAGATATGATGCACCGAGGTATTAAGAAACAAGGTGACTTTGAATCCATTGCATAGACTTTGATTCAACATACAAAGAATATTCTTTCCCATACTAGACATACAAAATTTTTGTTTAAAGTATATAGTTGGGTTGTGTTAAAACTCTTTGAACCATTTACATAGAGAGGTATGAAATACCTAACATGCAACTGCTACACGAATTGTCTTAAAAGAAATTTCATACACTCAATAAAACAAGTATTCACCATGGTAGTATCACAAAAACATCTTACAAACAACAAACCGAAATGATGCTCAATTTCCCCCATTCCTTCTTCTCTAAATCCTTATTGACATCCTTAAGAGATAATGGGAATGAGTCAATAAAAGAAATTAGAAAGATAAGACTATAAAAAGATAAAAAAAAGTTGTATCACTTGCCATATCTACTTGGGTTGGGACTATTATCTGTTGTTGATCATGTCTATCATAGGAATGGATCCGTTAAGGAATATCTCAAGATTTTGTTGGTGAATTTTTGAAAAGATAGGTAGTCACTACTCTAGAATTCACCAACACAACCCTATTCATCCCATACCCTTTGAATGCAATCACCAAAAAGAGTCCTATCACCAAGGTGAAAGAGTGCCATTCCTAAACCAAGCGCTCCTAGGTGAAAAACCCTAGGGTCCGAGTAAGGGTAATCCTCTTTCCCTTCATAGCATTAATCTTTTTGGTGGTTCATTTTGGTGAACCCGACTGAAGACCACTTGTTAATCTTCTGATTTTTCATTTCATCTTAGGAAAAAGCTTGCATTACATTGATATTTTTGCATTGTTTGCATCCTAGGGTTAATAAAAAAGTGCATTAGTGTTAAGTTCATGCTAGATTGCACTTTGCATTGCATTTTTCATTACAAAAGTACAAAAAAATTGCATTTACATTCTGTGTTTGTATCAAAAAGCATAAACATTGTCAAAAATTATTAAAATGATAAAAAACAACACTACTGGGACTAAGTCGCTGCTAAGAAATGGTGCCTAAATTACCAGCTTGCACCTCTATCAGGAAAGGACTTGGCAAAAAATGTCTTGCTGTTTCCCTTAACCGCTTTACCGCGAGCGGTGAGTCCGCTTACCGTGTTGGCCATGGTAAGATTGCTGGTGGTGAGCCTGGCGGTTATTGCCACACCACAAGTGGTGGGTCCATTCACTATAGTGGCCATGGTGAGATCGCCTAGGGTCTATTTGGCAATTACTGCCACACCACAATCGGTGAGTTCGCTCACCGCGGTGGCCACGGTGAGACTGCTAGTGGTTTGCCAGGTAGTCACTGCCCTACCGCGAGATGGCCTAGAAGCCCCCGCGGTAGTGCGGTATGACTACCTATGGTCTACTCAGTGGTCACTGCCACACCGTGGGGTGACTTTGTGAGCTCATTGGTAGCGCAGGTAAAGTCAGGGAGAGCTTGGGTGTGTTCAACGCCATACTGCGACAAGTGAAGACGAGCTCAGTAGTGGTGTGGTAGGAGCTAGAATTGGCTCAAAGCTTGGTCAACCAAGCTTGAATGAGCTGGACTAAATGTTAGAAGTGACAAGAAAATGATAGGTGAACACGTGGCTCAGTGCCAGGATGTTGATTGGCTAAAAGCCAAAATTGTAAAAGCAATAAATTTAAGACTTGTTCGGCTGATAACTAGAACCTGATTTAGGCAAGGAATTGAATGTTTGGGTGGCCCGATGCAAGAAGATCTGTCAGTAAAGATCGATCACTTGATTGGATGATCGGTGCATGAACTTGAAGGACTACAATTGTTTGTGACATTGAATGCAAATGTAAGACTTGACAGTTGAATACATTATTATATATGTAAACCAAAAAGAACACGGTTAAGTAAGTAGCTGCTAAGCAAGTCAAAAGTGCAGTTGATGTAAGTCAGATTATTCACTGCATTTGAATAGCATTGTAACAGTGAGTGAACTTGATTGTTGTTGTGAGCTGATAATCAAAAATTGAAGACTGAAGAATTTTGTATGTAATATTTTTATTGCTGTAATACAAAAATTGTCTTTGCTTGATGTGGTGGGTTTTTTACCTAAAAAGGTTTTCCCATGTAAATACTTGTGTGAATCTATGAATTCTTATTTTATGTTATCTCTTATTGCTGCATGTACTCATCTCAGTAGTTTTAAGAAGCTATAGAACTCATTTTTTATTTTCTCCCATGTTGTATTAGTGTTAAGGGAAGGTATTCCACACTATTGTCTTTCCCTTCAGTTGCCACACTGGGAAACCTAGTCCTCTTGCACCAGTTGCTCTATAATTTCTAGCATTGTTCAAGCATTTCCTACATTTTAGTCCTTTCGTTCTGCATTTCTGTTTTCTTGTTCAAAAGTTTAGTTATCAACATTTTAGTCTCTTTTGTTTACATTTCATTTGCATTATCCCCACCCTTAGGAAAATTTGCATGGGCATTTGGTGCTCTCTTGTTGATACCGTTGTGAGACGAAGATCTAGAATCATGGCATCTAATGACAACACTCTTGTTGTAGATCTTGGGATCTCTCAAGCTTCTATTCCTACTATCGATAATAGTACACTAGGCTTAGAGACCATCCTTAGCAACTCTCTACACTTAGGAGACACACATGGTGACAAAAAAACTAATGACCTCCCAAATAACAAGCTATTTCACATCCATGCTAATTTAGTTGACCTTTAACATGACCTAAGCCTTGAGAACATATCTTCCACCTCCATCCCTACCATAGAGAACCTTCACCACTTGCTTGACTGCGCTAATGGCCTAGGTTTTATGAGGAAGAGAGTGGACATATACCAAAAACATTCCTCTTCCACACCTAGGGTATCTCACTCACCCACCCCTATTGTTATCCAAGAAGGACCTTCCACTCCTCCCCCCTCAACCATAGCTTCCATCACCACTTATGCATCTCCTAGTGTGACAACAACCGTGCAAAAGATTAGTAATGTGTTACCTTCCCTTGACATTCCTACTAGTGTTCTTACTTCCCCTGTGGCATCACATCCCTTAACCTCTTCCACCATACCTACCATTAGCATCCCATTCACTTCCCCTTCCACTACATTCACCCCATCACCACTTTCCCTTCCACCTCATAACACTTACATCGACCCCCTTATCACACAACTTTTTCACACCGTCACCTTCATGCAACAACAAATCTCCACTATCAACCAAAGCCAACATGGTTCACCTACTCACTACATTCATAGAAATCCATTAGCCTTAGACATCCTATGCACCCCACTACCACAGGGAATAGAAATTCCTATATTTGAAAAGTACGGAGGGAAGGGTGACCCTTCTAATCACGTTAATACTTATACTACCTTATGTAGTGAATTTTCTATTGATGAAAAGTTTCTATCTAAATTATTTCCTAGGACCCTCGAAGATGCCGCCTTGGACTGGTTTTCATCCTTACCAAACAATTCCATTAGTTCATTCAATGAACTGGTGGATGCCTTCATCAACCAATTCCAAGTCCATATGACCCCTAAGAAAACTTTGGTTGATATCATGAGATGCAAGCAAGACACTAACGAGAAGATAACAGTCTTTATCTCTTGTTATCAGACACTTTATTCCTTAATTGATGTCAAGATACTTGACACACATCTACAAAAGATGTTCACTGAAATCATGTTAAAACTTCTCCAAGACAAGTTCACCCTCATGAAGTTCCCTTCCTTCATGCACTTGTGCCAAGTGCTCTGTGATTATCAAAACTCCACTAGTAGTTGTGATACGTGATCCACTTCTAGTAGAGTTGATAAATTTTGCGTTTCCACCCAACCCAACTATCAACCATTCCAAAAACCAAACAAAGGGTTTTTACAATTTAACCCTCCTTCCCAAACCCGTCCACCTGTCAATAACCAAGTGCTCACTGTCTAATCTGTCGTGCCCTTCAATTATGGAGATCGTAAATGAATCTTCATGCCTTTACCTGATACCCTCCATAACACCATGACTCAATTGATCCAACAATAAATGATATCCTTACCTCCTATCCATGCACCCGATCCCAATAAGCCATTACCTCCATCCCATAACTCCACTACTTATTGCTATTTCGATCGAAAAAATGGACATGACACTGAACAATGCAAGCATCTCAAGCACCTTGTACAAGACCTAATTGACTTGGGTCATCTATCAGTTGTTGGTACCAATTATAAAAGCAATAACTCTTTGGCAGCCCCCAACCAAAATCTACAAATTTTGACCAACCCTATGCCTAAACACAATGTTTCATTTGTTAAAGTTGGTGAAACATCACAAATTGATGTTATGAATGTTCACAAAAAACATGAAAATACTGATCCTCTTTTGAATGCCTCCCATGTCAAACCTATGGATGAGATGGTGGGTGCGATAGAAGTCATCCATCGTAAGGGACAAACCAAAACAGCTTCTGATATCATGTTTACATCTCAATATTTACTTAAAAAGCTTCCTGATGGTCCTATCTACATAGTCGACAGAATCTATGATAAGCCCACTAATGGGATACTCATAGATCCCGTCTGTGGCGAGAACATTATCACTGAAGAGTTTTTGGTATTACATGACATTGCTCAAGATGTTTATAATAGACTAACTACATGGGTCAAAATGCATAATGGTTTTGCATGCCCTAAGATCGAATCGATCGATCTCCCATTACAGATAGGTCCTAAGACATTGGACGTGACATTCTCTATCATTCCACAATCAGACCAATTTCATTTGCGACTAGGCCACCCATGGCTTCATTCAATGAAAGCGGTCCCATCTGTTATTCACAAATGTGTGAATTTTTCTGTTGACAATGAAATATTCACTGTTCACCATTTTGGTTTCAATCCCTTATCCTCCAAAGGAGAATTTTCTTTGGAAGCCTTTAGGCCTGAGCCCATGGAACCAATCACCCATGGATGATATTTATTCTTCATTGCATATCAATAGTTTAAAGCAAAGAGAATCCTGAAATTGTCCCTTCATAACATGCCTCCTTCTACTTCCAAAACACCCATTCTTGAGAAATCTATGTTGCAACCCGACTCTGATATGCCTAATTAGCCCACCCCTAAAACCTCCTCCACATCATCTAAGAGGCCTCAAGATCATGAAAAATATTCTATCTTACCCCTTGCATCAAAGAAGTGTAGATAGCTAAGGAAAAAGGTGATGAACCACCTACAGCCCCCCCATTCCTCCCCCTAGGAACAATAAACAACCTATGGTGGACCAGCCCGCTCCTTCCCCAATACCACTTGAAAAAAGAACAAAAAGGAATAAAGAAGCTAGAGAATGTAGGCATCACTGTCATGCTCTTGCTCGCCAATCACTTGATGAAGCACAAATTGAAAATCATAATCCACCTTCACCTAACATAATTCCTAATGACCCTCCTCCCCCACCACCATAGCCTGATCCTATACCTCCATCACCACCAATCCTGCATGCTACCACTGATATTGTCATTAGACCTACCATTGCCATCAACCTAGATGATGATGATGATGAGAATGTTAGGATAGATGAAGAGGTACACAAAACTTTGAATTCATTATTTTCCTCTTCCATGAGCATACATGATAATTCTCCTAGGAAAAGTGTTGAACTTGATGCTAGTTTGGAAATTGTTGTTGTCCCACTAGCTAGTTGCCCACCCAAATTCTATACTAAGAAATATTGGGAGATAGATGACTTGCTTGCTGAGTGACACAAATGCGCCTTACTAGTCTTTTATTTTCTTTTTTCATTTATGTGCCATGTTTTCCCGTATTTTTATTTTTGTTGTTCCCCCTCTTTGTGAAATTCTTCTATATGTATCTTCATTCCTCTCTACGTCGTGCATTCATTTCATTTTTCACTTTTATTATTTTTTCTTTCCATTTGGGGATGATGCAAGAAATTGAGATTGTAATGTCTCCTTCATGTTGACCCAAATGGGCCCCTTTCCTTTTTATTTTGTTCTTTTTTCCTTCCATTTGGGGATGATGCAAGGAATTGATACCGCAATGTCTCCTTCATGTTGACCCAAATGGACCCCTCTCCTTTTTCTTTTTCTCTTTTTGCCTTCCTTTTGAGGATGGTGCAAGGCATTAAGACTGCAATGTCTCCTGCATGTTGACTCAAAAAATCTCCTTTTCTATGTCTTTTCCTTTTTTCTTTTGTTTTCCTTTTGGGGACAATGCAAAGTATCGAGACACCCTATGTCTCTTCCATGTTGACCCAACATGACTATTTCTTTTCATTTTCTTTCTCTCTATTTGTGTCTTGTTTCTAGTTCTATGTATTTGGGGAGATGATGACAGTTTAGAGCTCTAAAAAACATTGCAACAACGAACATACTGACCCCAAATCCATAGATCCCTTATGTGTTTGTGGTTTTTCATTTTGGGGGAAACCCATTTCCCTTTTCTTTTTCTCCTTCTTTTACATGATGCGACCTTCCTTGGACACCTATCACTTGGCATAGGATTTTCCAAGTAGTCTCTCATGTCCTTTTCTTTCTTTTTGCATTTTTCCTTTCTCTACTTTAAAGAAATTTCTCACAAAATAGTGTGTAGCAATTCCTTTAAAGATGGGGCATACATTGGCATTATTTATTTTTCATTTGCATTTGTTTTTCTTTGTTCCTAGTGCAGCCTTATCACTTCACATGATGTGTTTCTCACTTTTTCGATGACTTGGGTGTAATATCCTTCATAAGTGTGACTTATCTCAGCATATTACATTCCTCTTAGTGGCCTGATTGAATGCACTACATCCCCTAAGTTGTGAATCTTCTATCCTTCAATAGTCCTATCTTGGAGACATTAGACACAATGTTGCCTAAGTCAAAGACATCACATGAACTAAATAAGACTCCTTCGAACATCCCTTTTGCATTAAACTTCTTTTGTATTTTTACATGTTGCATTTTTGCATTGTGCATACATGGCCACCTTGCATAAAAAAAATTGCATGTATGTGGTGTCATCTTGCATTTGTTCATGAGTTCTAAGCAACCAAGACTTTGTTTGTCTCATGAACTGCACCCTTGTCTTTTGTGGCACCTTGTCAAAGTTATTATGAGGTATAATTTTGGTATGGTTGAGCGGGAAGCCCAACTAGTGGCACGACTTTCCCCATAGCCACCTTTGTGTGTGTGAGTGCATACCAACTATGTGTATGTTTCTCACCCTTTTTTTCATTCTCACTTGGTGGAAAGCCGAAAGTCTCATCGGCCCAGAGTAAGTACACCCTTTTCTTTGAGACAAATAGCCTAGATCTGATCCACAACTAGATGGACAAATGGTCGAAGCTTGATCCTACTTTTTCTCTCTCTCCACTCTTTCACATTACTCCTTGTGTGATATTTTGTGCTTATGGTTGGTTTGCCATGGGATTTTGATCCTGGGGGCTTGATCATCCATCTTGATTATAGTCATCTTACCTTACTAGCATGAATACATTGGATCCTACTTGACACACATGATTCAACTACTTTAGTGTGAGTTTGAAGCAAGTTCATCCTCTCACTAAAGTAGGGGCTAAATTTA
This sequence comes from Sequoiadendron giganteum, assembly GCA_007115665.2. Classification (NCBI taxonomy): domain Eukaryota; kingdom Viridiplantae; phylum Streptophyta; class Pinopsida; order Cupressales; family Cupressaceae; genus Sequoiadendron; species Sequoiadendron giganteum. The sequence goes on from CM021105.1 coordinate 262,383,557, forward strand.
TTGCCAAAAAGTATAGCCTTTGACACTTTTTCACTCATTTTGGCCTTTTCCCTTGGATTTTGGCCTTGTTATTCCTTGATTTAGTCTTGAATGCTTGCAAATCAACAACAATATAAAAATGTTTTACAAAGGTGTTGTGAATTTTTGTAACACATCTTCACACTTTTCTAAGACCCTTTCAACACAATTCACCTAAACAACCCCTTTTCACCCCTTTCCAATCCTTGTACCAAAGTCTTGTAAAGTGTTGCAATATATTTTTACACTTTCCTAGGCTTATCATCACTAATTCAACCCTTTTTAATTATAGATTAGTCAATTAATGTACTTTTAGGCCCGACTTAACTGTGTTTTGGGAGGCAAGTCTGATAAACATCATTAAACACCTTTTTATTCCTGACCACCACTTGAATTTTTCCAAGTGGACTAGGTCGCCACCTTGGGTGACCTAGTCCCTTTCGACATAAAATTCAAAACTAAATCAAAAACCTAATGGGAAATCGCCTCCAAAACCATAGTGTCGGCCTATCATGTGACATTTTTGGTAAATTAGGGCATATATTGTATAAATAAGGGTTTTCACCTTCATTCCACCCCCTAATATTATTTTTCATCTTCACAAGCACTCTTGCACTCAAGCTTCCCAAGCAACCTCCATTGGAGTTGGTTCTTACATGTTGCAAACTTCAACAACTAAATTTTTGGTGAGTGTTTATATTGATTCATCATTCAATCATCTTTCCTTTCTTTGTTTCTAATTTAGGTTTAGTTACCATCAAAGGGGTTTGACTAAGGCAAACCCCTAATCTCTAACCCTTAACATTTTATTTGTCTTTACATGTGTCTTGCAGGTTATATGCAGATTTGGCAAGGAATAAAGTATTGAAAAGGGTACAATCATTCTATTCAAGTCAACTCAAGTCATCAAACCCTAGGTGGAGCAAAAGGACAACTTGCAGGCTATTTTCTGAAGATTCTGATAGGGGTATCTGATAGAAAGGGAAGTGCAAGTGGTGTCCCACAAAATTAGACCCTAAATCTCCCAAAAGTACCAAGAGGACTAGGTTGCCATCATTGGTGACCTTGTACTTGTACCAGATCTGAAAAAGGGTTTTGATATTTTTGGATACCCTTTTTCCCAAAACATAGTCTAGTAAAGTCTCTCGGCAGAAGCACTAGGTTGCTCATTCTGGCGTAAGTGTCCCTGTGCAAAATTTCAACAAGTTTTAAAAAATTCTGGGGCTCCTCTTTTGCAAGTTTCATTTCCTAGGTGCACCATCTCTACATTTTCCAATTTCCTTTCAGATTGCATACATTTAGGTCATTTAGTTTACATTTCTTTAGTTAGTTTAGTTTCATTTCAGAATTCAACCACACTCCTCACACACAACACAACCCTATTCAACCCATACCCTTTGAATGCAATCACCAAAAATAGTCTTATCACCAAGGTGAAAGAGTGTCATTCCTAAACCATGCACTCCTAGGTGAAAAACCCTAGGGGCCTAGTAAGGGGAATCCTCTTTCCCTTCATAGCATTAATCTTTTTGGTGGTTCAAGTACCAATGAGTATTGCTTTCACTTTGCTTGGAGGCTTCACATTTTGAACAATCTTGTTTGATGTAGTAAATAGATATGATGCATCGAGGTATTAATAACCAAGGTGACTTTGTATCCATTGCATGGACTTTGACTCAACATACAAAGAATATTCTTGCCCATACTAGACATACAGAAACTTTGTTTAAAGTATATAGTTGGGTTGTGTTAAAACTCTTTGAACCATTTACACAGAGAGGCATGAAATACCTAATATGCAACTACTACATGAATTGTCTTAAAACAAATTTCATACACTCAATAAAGCAAGTATTCACCATGGTAGTATCACAACAACATCTTACAAACAACAAACCGAAATGATGCTCAATTTCCCCCATTCCTTCTTCTCTAAATCCTTATTGACATCCTCAAGAGATCTTGGGAATGATTCAATGAAATAAATTAGAAAGATAAGACTATAAAAAGATTAAAAAAAGTTGTAGTATCACTTGCCATATCTACTTGGGTTGGGAATATTATCCGTTGTTGATCATGTCTATCATAGGAATGGATCCATTGAGGAATATCTCGATATGTTGTTGGTGACTTTTCAAAAAGATAGGTAGTTACTACTCTGGCATCATTTTAGTTTGTTTGTAGTCAAAGATTTTTGTTTGTTTGCTTGAAGGTTCTAGCTTTTGGTGTTTTCTCTATTTGTTTGTTTGTTTTGTCAAAGGGTGAGGATGCTGATTTGTTTATTATGGATGATGTTTATTGTGAATTGTGATGATGGAGTAGAACTTTGTTTGATTCTTTTCTAATTTTTTATGATGCTATTTTGGTTGTTTTCAAGGGACTAACCTAGGGCCTCAGGGGCTCATCAAAGATAATCCTTTCCCACGTTATACATTCAGAGGATCGTAGTTTTCTTGGTTTGATGTGGACATGTTTTTTTTATCTTTTCTATTTTTTGTATTTTGAATATTTTTTACTATTTTTTGATTTTTGATTTTTTGACTAAGTTGAAATAAAGCATGATAGAAACCTATGGGGATTGACCTAAGGCCTTGGGGGATGTTAAGCCTTGCCTACGTTGTACACATAGAGACCACGTAGTTTGACTATTGACTCAAAGCATGACAATTTTTTAGGGATTTGAACAACATTGACAACTTGGATTGATATTTCACTTCTATTTCTAGAGGTTATGTTGCATGAAATCTACTTGAACTAGCTATGGGGTTCAAGTAAATGTTGATATCTTAGAATTTTTTGAGTGAAGGAATATTCCAATATTATTGTTTTGATTTTTTGTTTTTTTTTAGATGTTTTTGATTTTTGTTGTTTTTCAGATGTTTTTGATTTCTAACCATTTTGACCATGATATGACACTCAAAGATATAATCCACTACCAACTTCAAGAAGTTTTCCCCAGCTAGAGACAAGACTACTTTCCTAAATTAGTACCAAGCCATGGTTGGACACATGTTTTATTATGGAATGAATGGGTGGATGTTGTGGATAGTACTGATAGATAATGATGTAAGTTTTATTCAAACATACATAACATATGTTTTCTAGGTTTTCACTATGACACCTATTCTAGAAGCGCCACAAAGTGGTTTTCACTAAAAGAACATTTTTATTTCTCTTTACGATTTAAAAAAAAAATAAAAAATTCTTCCTTATCTTTTTGATTTTTTTTGAATTTTTACCCTTTTTCCTAGGGTATTTTGATGTGTTTCATGTGTATAAATTCTTGAGGTGGTTGTTGTTTAGTGGTTTGGCTAATGGTTCTCCTTCAGGAGTAGCCAACTAATAAGCTCTAGAACCATAGATTGTTGTGATGATAAATGGGCCTAACCGATTGGGTTAAAATTTTCCTTTGCCATCTTGATTAAGTTGTACCTTATAATTCTCCTTGAGGACAAAGTTACCAATCTAATTTTTTTTTCTTTGATTTTCTTATCATAGCTTCGTTTGAGTCAATTTTGATAAACCTAAATATGGTTTAACATGCTCAAAAACCTTTCATCTAGGAGATCCAATTCATTTAACCTAGATACTTGATATTATTCATTGTTGACCATGCCTTTTAATGAGATTTGCACTGAGGGGACACTGAGGGGATTTCGACCTCGATAGGTAAGACAACCTCTGATCTATATACCAAGGAGAAAGGCATAGCACCTGTGGGCATTCAAAATTTGGTTTGATAAGCCCATAGGGATAGGTTTAGTTGCAAATTCGAATCCCAGCCTACTTCATTAATAGTCTTCTTTAAAAAAATTAGGATGGTTTTGTTAGATGCTTCAACCTGATCATTTCCTTAGGGTAATATGGTGTGAAGAATCTATGTTAGATAGAGAAATTGGAACAAAGTTTTTGGATGTCTTCATTCTTGAATGGGGTTCCATTTTCCATTATGATTTTTTGGGGAATTCTATATCTACAAATCAGATAATTCAGAATAAATTTTGATATTTGTTTTCTAGTGATGTAGTTCAATGGAATGGCTTCTATCCATTTGGTGAAGTACTCTGTTGAATTAATAATAAACTTGTTCTCATTACAGGAAGTAGGATAAATCTTACCTACCATGTCTAATCCCCATTGTGAAAAAGGTCATGGTGTAGTGATGGGTCTCAACTCCTGTGTTGGTGGATGAACAAGGTCACTGTGTTGTTGGCATTGATGACACTTTCTGGAATACTAAATACAATCTTGTTTCATGTCTAGGGCCAATAATACCCCATTTTTAACAACTTTTGGACTAAGTTAGGTCTACTAGAGTGGGACCACAAATACCTTCGTGTACCTCTTGTAAGGTCATTTTCACTTCTTCTATGTTAAGACACTAGAGTAACATACCATCAAAATTTTGATGATATAAAGTATCTCCTAGGATTGTGAATTGGGAATTTATACAGGTAAAGATCCTCTTTTGGGTAGTGGTTAGGTCAAATGGGGTGATACCGTGCTAGATGTAATCAAATGTGTCCTAGTACCATGGGGAATTAATACATACTAGCTCTGATTCTAGGATATCGAATGTTGGCATGAGTATTTGTTCTACAAGGAATTCATATTTTGATACATTATGTCGAATATCAAGAAGTGAGACTATTGTTGCCATGACATCGACTGCTCTATTTTTTATCGTAGGAATCTGTTCAAAAGTGATGGTGATAAAATATTTCTTGAAGCTATCCACCATCCTTTTGTATGACATTAATTTGTCATCTTTAGTCTATTACTCATCATTCACTTGTATAATCACCAATTGGGAGTCTCCAAAGACTTGCAACTCTTTTATCCTCCATTAAATAGCCATCTTAAGCCCTATGATTAGAGCCTCATACTCTAATATATTGTTTGTGCAGGGGAAAGAAATTTTGTAGGCCTTGGGTATGCTATCTCCTTGTGGTGTGAGAAATAGGACACCTACTTCAGACCCATGTTGAGTGTGGGATCCATCAAAGTATAGGGTCCAATGGAATGTCTGTTTTGTTAGCAATATACTTTCATTTGAGAAGTCTAATGTGAGAGGTTGATGATCCTCTATTGGTGCCTCTACTAGCTGGTCTACTATTATCTATCCCTTGATGTCCCTTCTATCTACATAATCAATGTCGAACTCACTCAGAATCATTATCCATTTAGAAATTCTACCTATTAAGGCTACTTTTTCTAGTAGGTATTTTAGCGGGTCTATCTTTGAAATCAGCTTTAATTTTCTGTTTAAGATATAGTGTCTCAATTTTTGTGTCAAAAATATGACTGAGAGACACACTCTTTCTGTGGGAGAGTAGTTCAAATCATAGCCCACCAAGGTTTGGCTGATGTAATAGACTAATTTTTCTTTGTTACTGTCATATAGCTAGGCTAGGAGAGCTCCCAATGTTGCTTGTGTGGTAGACACATAGAGTATCACTTCTTTTTCTGGAATAGGCAACATCAAGACTGGAGGAGTAAGTAGGTATTCTTTGACTTGCTGGAATGCTTGGTCACATCTCCCATCCCATTTGAATTTGATGTCCTTCTGTAGGAAATGGGTCAAAGGGTGACATTTTTCTACTAGTTGCGCGATAAATCGCCTAATAGATTGTAACTTCCGTTGTAAACTTCTTAGTTGTTTCAATGTCTTTGGTGGAGACATCTCTAGAATGGCCTTCACTTTCATAGGATCCACTTCAATGACCCTTATGGACATAATGTACCCAAGTAGCTTCTTAGATGTTACTCTGAACACACATTTTTTGGGTTGAGTCTTAAGTTATATTGCTCCAGCCTATCAAACACCTTTGCAAGATTAGACAAGTGATCTTCCCTTTTGATGGAATTTGCTATAATTTCATCCACATACTCTTCCATGATTATATGTAGCATATTGTGGAAGATGGTCATTATTTCTCCTTGATATTTTGCGCCTACATTTTTCAAACCAAATGGCATTACATTCCAGCAAAAGGTTCCCCAAGCACAATTAAATGTTGTTTTGTGCTAATCATCAAGAGATATTTTATTTGATTATACCCAGAGAAACCATCCATTAAAGATAACATCTCATGTCCTGTTGTGAGATCTACGATCATGTCAATACTTGGAAGAGGGAATTCGTCCTACAAAAAATATTTTTTCAGGTCTCGAAAGTCTATGCAGATCCTTATGCCCCAATTGGCTTTGACATTGGTACCAAATTTGATATACATTCTAGATAATCAATGGGTATAATGAAACCCAAATCTAGTAAATTCTTTAGTTCTGCCTTCGCCAACAACACTATTTGAGGATGCATTTTCCTTATCTTTTTCTTGATAGTTTTTTCTCTAGGGACTATAGCTAAATGATGTACCACTAACGTCGGATCTAGTCCAAGCATGTTAGCATAGGTCCAAGAAAAATTTACCTTTCTATCATTGATAAATTCTATGAAATTTTCTTTTTCTTCACGATGAAGCGATGCCACATGGTATGTGATCTTTGGGTTCTTTGTTGTGCCAAAATTTATGGAATTTGCTTCTTCCACTAGGAGCATTGATCTTTCTTGGTATTCAGATATGGGGAAATTGAACCCTCCATCCTCAGGTGCCTCTTGGATATTTACACCTTTAGATGCATCCTTTATTTTCTTCTTGTTTGGATCTGATATAGCCACATTTTGGTTTTCTCTAGGGGACCTCATTTTGATCTTTATATTTTATTTTTCATTTTTGTGACTAGAAGATTCAATCTCTCCACTAAAATACGCATCTTGTTCGAATTCCATAACGAACCCTAATTTGTGATCTCCTGCTAATATGTTTGTTTGAAGGCCCATGAACTCTGATATTACTTCATCATTTTGGAATTTATCTAGAACATGTGTATGATATTGTTGGTCCAAATCTATCAATTGTGGGTAGCAAAGTGGTAGGATATCATCATTATCTGCAAATCTTATAGAGGTTGTAGAAATGGTTAGTATGGCTCTTATATATTTTTCCCATTGGGTGTCTAGGTCATCATTACTAGAAGTGGGGGAACCATATCCAATGATAAAGGAAGGGGAATCCCATTTGTATTCGTTAGAATCTATTTTGGAATAATAATAGATATTGGGAATAGTCTTGAGAGATTGGAGAGGGAACCTATCAACGGTAAAGTTCTCAAATAATTCTTTAATGGGTAAATCATGGTCCATAATATGGTAGATATCTAATGTCTTAACACTAGTTGAAGGCACTCATTTTTCCCAAGAGGTATGTCCAGCTTTTGGAGTAACCACATCCTTTGGCTCATAACCTAGTCTCATATTTTTCTTTCTCTGTTCCACTATGATAGGCTCCCATCAGCCCTGTTTGTGTAGCCCCAGACCACTTGTTTTGGTATATCCCATTTGTTTGGCTAATGGTAGCCTTTGCTGCTAGGATTGATTTGGAGGGGTTGTGACTGTTCTGGTTCCTTTTGTTCCTCTTTGTATATCATATATGATAAATATTCTTTAAATACCTCTTTGTCCTTCATGTCTCCCCATTTGGTGAAAATGGTGGGTTTAGCTACCATTTTCACCGCTTGGACATATTTTATCTCCTTTGGGCCTCCATAAACCTTGGGTGTCAGTGGGAGCATACTAATACAAAATGCTTGGTTAAAGTGATAATTCACATTACCCTTGTCAAGTACTTGAACCTTGGTTTTTTTTTTAGTTGTTCACTTGATACTAGTTTGTTTGAGGCTGATGGTAGTGTGGAAGGGTCAACATATGAGAATGAATGGAAGGAGATGTCATTGTTGGGTATGTGCTAGATCTTATTATACTTCTCCAATTTTGTACAAAAGTGGAAGGGTTTAGGGTTGGCATATAATGTCACTTCTTTTACTTCATGGGGAAACTGTAGGAATTGGTGGAAGGTTGAAGGGACTACTTGTAATGTGTCGATCCAAGGGCATCCTAGGAGTAGGTTACATGGAAACTCAATGTCAAGTACTTGACATGTAGTTTCCATGATGGCTGGTTCTATCTTCACTGGTAGCCTGAATGTCCCTTCGAAATTCCTTTCAAGGTCATCATAGGCCCTTATGGTAATGCTCTTTGCTTTATCTATCACAATGTCAGAATACCCCAACTATTTCACAAATTTTAAGGTATACATGTTTAAACCTACATCGTTATCTATCAACACTCGCTTGACCATGTTCTTGTGGACACCAACCTCTATGTAGAGGACTTGCTTGTGGAATGAATTTTGTGAAAGATCTTTCTCAGAAAAAACTAAATGATGATTGGCTATAATTTTTCCAGCCATGGCTTGGAACTAATTAGGATCAAGGTCATTAGGCACTGATGCTTCCAATTCTTTTTCCAATATCTCCCTATGTGTGGGTAATAGTTTTAGCAATTTTCATATTGATATCAAGGCAAGAGTATTTCTCAACTATTCCATAAGTTTGTAATCATTTGATGACTTAATTATGGGTTTAGGTAGGGCTCCTTGTATTGTAACTCTCCCTTGATGGGTAGTTACATTGCAGTCATTGTCTCCACCTCTTATAGTCACTACATCTACCCTAGTGTCTTCTGCTTGAGAGAGGGTACCTAGAACTATGTCACCATATGTGTAGTTAGCATTGTGGTAGCCTTGGTCCTTTCATTTTTCATTCCTTTTAGTGTGGTTTGGGATTGGGTTTATGTAATATCTAGAGGTCCTTGTTTCTGAGGTGATGTTTGACATCCACTTCCCCTTTGTCTATCAAGTCTTGGATGAGGTGCTTGAGTATCATGCAGTTGTTTGTGGCATGTCCTTTGATTTTATGGAACTCACATAGATATTTCTTGTTGTACCATGGTGTTTTGAAGCTAGGATCCTCATATTTTATATGATCATTAACCTTGATGAGGTTTTGTTATACTAGCTTACACATGACTATTCAAGTGACTCTCCTAATATAGTGAACTATCTCCTTGGTTGATCATAGTGCCTTTGTTTCCCTCGATTTTTTTGTGGGTTGATTGCTTGATTGTTTTTGGGATAGGTAAGTTGTTTTTTGTGTGTATTGTTTGGAACATAGATTGTTTACACCACCTAAGGTTTGTTTTGGGGTACATTTGTATTTTACACATTCCAAACTACTCTAGCATCTACCACTCCATCGTTTGTAATGTTTTTATTCTTGGCCCATACTTTAGGTTTATTGTTTGAACTAGAAGGACTGTCTCTTGGGTTGTTTATCTTGATCACTCCTCTCACTATGAGGGACCTTTCTATGTGTAGTCCCTTCTTGATGGATTCTTTAAATTTTGCAATACACAACATGGTAAGTTGGTAGTTGACTTTTTCTTAGACATTTGAAATGAATATCTCAACTAGTTCCTTTTCGAGACTAGGTGATTTGCATTTAATAGCCTTATGTCACCATCATTGAAGGTATGAGGTGAAAGATTCACCTTGACTTTACTTAATTTTGTATAGATTCATAATGGTAACATATTGCTCTATGTTGAATGAGAAGTGTGTTATGAATTGGGTAGACAGTTCATCAAAGCTTTTTATTCTCGATTATAGATGGGTGAACCATTCTATAGCATGAACACTAAGACTTTGTGGAAAGAGCTTCATGAGGTAAGAGTCGTTGTTTTTTACTTCCATGCATGCTACTGAAAAGTCTCATATGTCTTCTACTGGGTCTCCCCTTTGTATTTGTCAAACTTGGGTATTTCAAAATTCTTTGGAAAGGGAAGCATAGTAATGGAATGATCAAAGGGAAATGGACATATATCCCGAAGGATATAAGTTTTCTTTGGTTTCCCTATCTGTATATCTAAGATCTTTTGATTTATTGCTTTTAGTGTCATTTTGGTCTTTGTTTTTGGTATGCTTGTTTGGTGATCTTGCACGTAACAACCTTGTCCTACCATGTGCTGGTCATATACATTGGGTATTATGAAGGTATGGGACCTTGGTAACCATGCTGGGTGGAAGGAGGGTTAACTCCTTATTGGATGTAAGGAGGATTTGTTCCTTGTTGAAAGTAAGTAGAGTTAGCTCCTTGTTGGATGTAAGGAGGGTTAGCTCCTTGTTGGGTGTAAGGAGGGTTAGCTCCTTGTTTGTGGGGTGTGATGGCACCTTCAAATTTTTCAAATTTGAAGTGACCATGATGAAAAATTTTCTTTGCACACTTAGAAATGCACCTAAAAAAAATTTGCCCCAGTGACCTACTTTAGAGGGTCATAATTCAGAGCTAGTTGACTTTCATTCCAAATCCCTTAATGAGTGTATTCATTTGACATATGTGAACATGTATGTCTGATTTCAGCTTCCCTGATGAGTTTTGACTGGGTTTTGAAATGCAAAGCTAGAGGGTTCTGGGACTGTTTTGTTGTTTGCAAATTCTTAGCCCTACGAAGTGGCTTCTTGTTCAATATGATATTTCATAGTTGGATTATCGTCATAAAAAAATAATTAGTGCTCCACATTCCCCCCACATTGATATTCTCCTTGATTTGGTTTTAGAGCCTCGAGATTTGATTTGATATTTTTCCCAGGTTTAAAGCAAATGTAGTTTGTTCTATTTTTACATCTGCATTTCCAAAACTTTTTAGGAGGTCAACTTTGACCCCTAATATCTTATGATGAATGATAATTGAAGAAAATCCCTCTTGCACACATACTCAATGGACCTATATGCTCTAATTTTTCCAGTGGTAGTTTCTTAGAAGAATATTTGGTATTTTTTCAAGATGGTGACTTGGTAAGCCTTAATTGGTTTTGGACAGGTATAGTTGTAGAAAAGTTTGAGGGAGCCACTTTGGCATTGAGTATCTTGCACCTCAAGATAAATTTTTCTGATTCATTTGTTGCACTAAGTTTTTGGGTCAAATGTCTACATGCCTATGCATTTTCATAGCTCCAAGAGGTTGTTTGACTAGTTTTCTAGGGTGATTCTAGAGGCTACTGGGCTAGTTTTGATCACTATGCAAATATGCTAGAAATAAAATTTTAATAATAGCCCACTTCATCTTTTCACCTCAGATACATTCAGAAGCAAAATCAAATCAATTTAGGCTATGAAATTTGTTTCAAAATGATTTTTTTTAGTCAGGCCCACAAGAGACCGAACATGCTTTACACAATTATGAGGTTGTAAATGTTTCAATGTTGGTAAAAGAAACACATTGATTCCAATAAATACTCTCGGTGTTGATTATAATTCATCTCATCATTCAACATCCTACAAGATGGATCAATCTAATGCATTTTTTGATTCATCTAATGTGTTAAGTGAGACTAAAGTTTCAAACAACAAAGAGTGGAAGTAGAGGATTAAGAGAAAGTAGTGTTTCACTTGAACAACCATGGGATAAAGTAGGAACACTATTTAATATTGCTTGGTTGATTAAACAAATCTATGATACCGAAAAGGAAAATATTTTGTATATACTAATATTGTTTGAGTTTTCTGAGCATATAGATGCACATCAATGTTTTTTAGCCAAGGAAATGCCTAGGACCTAATTGGGATGCACTTGAGGTGGATAAAACTTGTCAAATGTTTTATATTTGCTCAAAAAATAGGGGATAAAAAGAATTAAGATGCCAATGTTAATAGGGTGAATGAGAACATGAAACATGAAGCTGGCATCAACCAGAGGAATTGGATTTGTATAAACAAGTTGAAAATACATCTATTCTTACAAATACAATGAAGAAGGAATTTGTTTCACAAGCTTTAGAACATAGTAGTGGGAATGCATGACAGGTCGATTCTTTGTTTGTAGAAGTTCAAAACATAAGAGAAAATCAAAGTGGTGGTGATGGGAAATTATCAAGGAAAGAGTACATCCTTCAGTCAATATTCAAGGAAACACAAAGGAGACGATTGTGTCAGGTCCTTCATCAACATCAGTAAGAACTCGTTCACTTCAATGAGCTCTTTTAATGAAGGATCTGCAAAACAAGATGGGTATTATGGTGTCTATACTTGTTAACAGAGAGGGATTAGGCTCTGTATTGTAAAGTGAAAAGGTAGAGACTTGGAAATACTGCAAATGTGCTGCCCTCTGAAGGGTCATGCTGGGAGAGGGAGGTTTTTGCACATGCAGTGAAAATGTATCAATTTTTTTTATGAAATTCTTTTCTGGTACCGAACCCTAATTGTATTACATTGTACTCGAACGTATTACGATGTAGTAGCTTGCAGTAATGAGAATTTTTGGATTATGTGGGAATTGGTAGATGATAAGTCTAAAGGTTTTGGCACATGAAAACATAAGTGTGATATTTGTTTAGAAGGAAAATTTGCAAATTTTATAATTCATTGTGATGAATGTAATCAATTATCTCATGATGAGTGTATTGTCTTAGCCTTTCAAATTGTGGCTTTGCAGACCATGTGGCCAACCAGAAAAGAATTGAAGGATAGAGGAACCTTGTCAGATGTTGTAGTCACACCTACAAGAGCTTTTTTCCATCAGAGGAGGGATCAAGGAACAAGGCAATACATATTGGGAGGCTCAAACACTATTTGCAATGAGTGCTGGAATAGAGAATTTGAAGTGTTTTGTTGTTGTGGTGCCACCATCATGCTAGCTACAAAGGGTTAATTTTATATTGCAAAGAAAATTCACAAGACAATGTAAAGTTTGTTAACGCACATTAAGAATGGTGTATAGGCGCCGTCAATTCATTGGTTATGTTTGGGAGAAGTTTTCAGCTAAAACACTTAAGTAAGAATGTTTAACTGATGATGTTTGCTAGGAAGTGGTAGAAGAGATGAATTCCCTCTGTTCTCTCACCCAACTATATCATGAGGAAATCTTGTGCATATGGCATCAATTCAAAGAGGATGGAGCTTCATGGCGACCATTGTAAAAAAAATTTGTTGATATCGAGTGTTCAATGAGAATGAGAAAACATGAGGTGTGTGCAAGTGATTTTTCCTATTCTAAGATGCAAGACAAAATGAAATGAAAAAAGGAAAACACTAACAAACACTCAAGATTGGCCTAAGATGAATTCAAATAAAATACCAAGAAAATGGAACCTTTTACCTTGCTTGAATTGATGAGTTTGGTTGGCCCTTTTTTATGCTTGATTGTGTGCTCCTTCAATGGAAAATGACCTAAAAATGGATGCAAAATGGAGTAGAGGTGATGAGAAATGCAATGGTACAAGTGGGTATTTGGATGGCTGTTGTATGTGGATGCAATGAAAGCTTCAAGGCTAAACAATGGAGGATGCAAGTGCTTGAGAGTGCTAAGAGTGCTAAGTTGAATTGATTGAATGCTTGAATGTGTTGAATAATAATGAAAATGAGACCAAGTCTTCCATTTTAAGGGAAGAGTCTCTAGAGAATTCAATGGCTAGGATTTATCCAACATGGGAGAGATGGAGGATTGTAGTGAGTTGAGGACTCACAAGTCCTCACATCTTGCCATGTGGAAGATGAGTTGTGAAAAGGATGGGTGAGGTGGAAAGAGGACATGTGAGGTGGAGAGATGACATGTGAGGTGGAGGTACTTGCAAGTACCTTGGGATTAGGGGAGGATTTCCTCAAAAAGGAAATTATTGTCTCCATATGAGGATGATGGTGACAAGTGAGGAATTTTAGAAAGTCCTATCTTATCATCATGGGGAAGTTAGAAGTTGATGGGGGAATAAATGTGAATTTTAAATTCACATGATTGGGTAGTACCTTGGGGATAAGACAAGGTCCTCATAAAGGAGGTCCTTGTCCCATGTGACTGATGTGACCTATGAAGGATTTAGAATTTCATGGGGAAGAGGTCAATGCTTAATAAAGAAAGCACTTATGAAAGGTTGACTTGGAAGACATACCAGAAATGACAGGTGATTATATTAAGGTTGTGCAAACATATGATTAGGAAGATTAATGAAGGATTAAAGACAAGTGGCCAAATATGGAGGATGTGACATAAATCCGTATTAAGGATGTGCACATCCTAATCATGGATTAATTAAACTAATCCAGACTAGAAGAAGATTATGGAGGATGTGACAAGGAAAAAGAAAAACTTATTTAAATTCAAAAAAGGGGAAAATGACTAAATTAAATAAATTGATATATTTATTTAATTTAGAGAAGAAATGAGGAAAGAAAAAGTATTTAATTGTTAAATTAAATTATTTAGAAACCTTAGAGGAAGGGAAAATATTAATTAAATAAGTTATTTAATTAATATTGATGAAATAGACGAATAAAGGATACAAATTCGGCCATATGGGAGTGGTCAAATTTGTATGTCTACATTTTTCCCCTCTTCGAAATATTGTTAGAATAAAAGTGTTTCAAAGAAAAATAAAATGTAGATGACTCTATAGAGGAAGTGACTAGAAAATGATGCCCTAGCACAAAAGAAATTGTGTGAGCTGCCCAAATGGAGGGAAGTGAAGGGAGATGCCCCGATCTTTCGAGAAAGTGACTAAGGAGGAATGCATGAAAATGGTAGGGTATGCCCCCTCAAGAAGGTGATTGGGGAAGAAAAAGGGGCCCGAGTGACTTTTCGATATGAGGAAACAAAAGGTAACATTGGAAAGAGCTTGAAAAAACATGAAGATTAGCTTTTGAAAGAGGTCAAATAGACACATAGTATGCAAATGGCGGCCTCGAGAAGTTAGAGGATTAGTTGAATTAAAAGATGGTTAAATAAAGGGAAAAAATACCCTTAACTTAAAAAGGGTAAAAGGAGGGAAAAGTTATATATAGTAATTTAAGAAAGTACTATTCCTCATTTGTACACCTGGCAGTTGAGTGAGAGAGAGAACAAAGAAGAAGAAGGAGACAAGGAGACAAAGATGCTAGAGCACTACGATGATAACATCATCCATTGGGGGATGAGGTGTAGTGATTCTTCCATGAGCGTGTGGTTCCATGCCAGGTTAGGTCTAAAACCTGCTTTGTGATTTTAAGCATTTTGTGATTTATCGTTGAGTTTTTATGCATTTTAAAATCATGGGTTTTGGGATCAGGATAGTTTACTAGAATGGGTAGAGGGAAAATGTCAATTTCATCCATCGGGTAGGCAGAATCACCTATTAGAGGCAGTAGGGAAGGGGGGAAGATTTACCTCACAGGAGGGGGAGGCATCCATAAAAAGTGCCCTAAAAGGGGCAAGAGGGAATGAGGGAGCAACCCTGAGTGAACAGGGGTGACTGCACCCCAAAGTAGGGTGGCCCTACCTAATGAGGAGTGATTATGCCCCAAAAGAGGGTGAACATGCTCCAAGTGGGGCGACCACACCCCACAAGAAGGTGAAACTACCCCAAGTGGGGTGGTCGCACCCCTTAGGAGGGCGGCCTCGCCCCACAAGGGGTGGGCGCACCCCAAAGAGGGCAACCCCATCCCACAAGGGGTAGTCACACCCCCCAAGGGGTGGTCCTACCCCAAGAGGGCTATCCCTTCCCTAAGAGGGGCGGTCATGCCCCAAAGGGGGGTGACCTCGCCCCAAGAGGGGTGGTCATGTCCAAAGAGGAGCGGCCCCATATGTGGACAAGCAGTCCCGCCCAGGGAAGGGTTGGAGAAAAATAAAAGAGGATGAAAAAGAAATAGAATGGGTAGGAAAGAGAAAATGTATGTGGGAAAATAGAGTAAAATTGTGTTCAAGGAGGAGAGGGGAAAAAAATTAGTGAGAAGAGAACCCAAGGTTGAGAAATGAAGAAGAGGGATAGATGAAAGAAAGTATAAGATGGCTGACAGGTTGTGTGATATGGATGTAGTGGTTTGATAGCCTACATACTCATGAGAAACAATCAGAGGTTTTGGAGGCAACAAGAGAAATGATGAATGAAGCGGATCATGAGGCCCTGTCACAAGTGGGGTTTCTTTACTTGCTAGGATACCCGATGATCAGAGCTTATCAAGTGATGGTAACATCCCTTATAGAGTGCTAGAGCTCAGAGACCTCAAATTTCCATCTCCCGACAGGGGAGATGACGGTGACCCTGGAGGACATGTGGCGGATACTGAGGCTACCTATAGCAGGCCACCTAGTGAACATGATGATATCAAAGGGAGCGATGTTGGATCAGACTCTATGGGTCTTTTTTGGGCGTGAGGACCATCCTATGCAGAGGCGGGGGTTGGATATGGAAAAATGCTTGTGTTTGGGGTACCAACGTTTGCACTATACTTGTGTGGGCTGATTAGCGTATTGTTGATACCAGATAGGAGTGGATGCTTTTTCAGCCTTAGCTACATGGAGGTGATTTGACATATCATCGAGGGGAGAGAAAGGGAGTTCGCATGGGGTTCATGCATTTTGGCATAGCTGTATAAAGACATGCACATTGTGTGCTACCGAGAGGAACTTAGCATGACATAGGTGATGCTTCTATAGGTATGGACTTGGGAGCACATTAGTGTGACCAGGCCAGACATGGTGAAAGTAGGGTTGGAGGATGAGATACTATAAGTGGCATACTAGTATGGTATAGAGTACGGCTAAGTATGGCATTGTTAGGGCTTCAAGGATCTGGATGGATGGAGGAGGCAATTAGATGATATTCAGGAGGAGGAGATAGTGTGGAGGTTGTATATGACACAAAAAATTCTAGATGGAGTTGAGATGAGGAGAGGCATAGAGGGCACTTCTGTACTCGATTCTATATAGTTGGGAAGGAGCCTCAGATAGTGGAGTCACATAGGGTGGATGGGTGACTAGACAGTTTGGGCTTTCGCAAGACATTCCACACGAACTAGAGAGATTCTGACGGATTATGTGAGAGTGACCATGAGGGGAGTCAAGTACGCCTAAGTTTGTGAGGGAACATTGGGAGACACTAGATCTGGTACCCTATCTAGGTAGGATCAAAGGGAGAGCAAAGGCGGGAGTGACATAGCAAGTATCAACGAAGACCATAGTGGAGGCAGAGAAGGACATGGATGATTTGAGGAGGTAGGTGGAGGGGCTATTGAAAGAGAGGACTGAGCTGAGATGGGAGTGAGACAAACTCTGTGATAGAGTCAAGGTAGACAATTAGATAGTGGGAGACATGGGGGAGATACAGGAGAGAGGAATCTATGAGGGCCTAGGTATAGACCTTGCAGACATAGAGGGATGTAGCAAAGACACAGGTGTAGACCCTACAGGGTGAGAGGGATGTAGCAGTGGCGCAAGTATAGGTTATGAAGTGAGAGAGAGAGAGAGAGATGCAGCACATGCAGTGCAAGGTGAGGGTGGCAAGATGGGGGCAGAGGTGCATAGATTGCAAGCACGGGTACATGTCATCTGAGATGAGAGAGATAGGCCTATAGAGCAAGTGTCTGGGGTGGGAGTAGAGGTTGAGCAGCTGCAATCAGCACAGGATGCATGGGCATAGGAGAGGAGATCCATATACAAGGTGGAGTGAGATTCAACCAGATATCAGGTTGTAGAGAAAGATGAGTACATGTGAGAGGCCAGCTACTATATGTGTGCATATTTTACAGCAGTGCCAGATCCAGGGTAGCGGGTTCCTACCTACGTTCGAGTGAGGCTAGAGATGCCATCGACATCCCAATTAGCAGGGACACATACCCATGGATTTAGTAGCTGGAGAGAGACCCCTCCATGTAGAGGAGTGTTAGAGTAACCATAGAATTCAGATATGGGAAACTCATAGTAGAGAGGTCAGAGGATAGGTGACAGGATACCAATTTTTGATAGGTGCAGGATGGGTGTATAGTATAGAGCAGCAAAGATCAAATTTGATCCAAAGCCTTGTACTCATACTTTATTTGATGATATAAGTGATAGATGTGTATTTTGATTATATGATGGACATTATTATGGACTATGTGATGGACATTGTATTTTGATTTTTATATGATATGCAACAACCCTTATTGATATGATGTGACGTTTATGTGATGGGTGATTTATTTATGCATATGTGTATGTTCATGCTTTTATGATCGTTATGATGTAATGTATGTATATGTCTATAATGATATATGTTTATTCCTATATGGGTAATATGGATGATATGTATGATGTATAACATTTATGATGTAGGATGTGATGAACGATTCATGATTTTGTATGTTGTGGATGTGGGTCTAACAATTTATAATGCAGGTGACGATGTATGGGATATGTTGATGATATGGAATAAGATGAATATGATAATGCAATTAATTAATAATAGAATGAATTTGAGATGTGTAGACTAATTAATTAAAATTAATCTAAACAACTTAAAATGATTAAAACATGATAATGCACATGGGATAAAATACAACTTAATGAGCCTAAAATGTGGGATGAAATGCAATTAAATTCCTTAAGAATGCTAATAAGTAAAGGAGATGATGGGTGTGAAACTACACTTTTCAAGAACCATACATATCCTAAGGAGAAAGGACAATGGAAGGAATCAATGTTTGCACAACCAAAATCATAAGTCATGGGTTGGAGAAAGAAGGGATGAAGGATACATGCAATGCAATGCAAGATAAAATGAAATGCAATGCAATGGAAGAGAAAATGAAATGCAATTCTAATAGAATTTTCCATTTTTGGAGCACTAATTTTTTTTATAGAATAAGACACCAGCTACCATGGTATGTGAAACCAAGGTAGATTAGTGTCTAATGCATACACAAACACAACAAACAAGGAGGCTATCCCAACACCCCAAAGTCATGATGACTTTGGTCAAGCTAGGTATTGGGATAACCACAAGCATAAGAGGATGCCCCAACATAACACAAGATCTCAAGGGTCTTGGTGGATACTACATGGGACAACCAAGAAGACAATAACAAACAAAGATCAAGATATGCCCCTATGTGAACCAGTCAAAATAAACCATTATATGATAGATCATTGCGGCCTTGACAAGTGATGATAGGGAGCTCAAATGATAATTAGAAGCCAAAAGTTGTAGACACCTAAAAATGACTTAGGCCTACAAGCGACATTTTATCACCTTTTTCCCTAGCATAATTATGACATTTTAATTATGTTTCTAACCCACATTTAGCTATTAATTAAATAATTCATTAATTAATTCATAATCTCTCATTCTTCATTATTATTAAATAAATAAATCTTATTTATTTATTTTAATATGTCACTAATTGTCAAAGTCTTCTAATAATTAAATAAAGTCATCAATTTAATTAATTAATCCTTATCATTAAAGTCATCTTGGTTATTTAATTAATATATTTTAAATATATTGATTTAATTCCTAAATCCTCTATTAATTAAAATTAAATAATTATTATTAATTATTTAATTGCCTTATGTGACACTTCTATATTATTAAATAAAGAAAATCATTTAAAAATATCTTCACATAGTTAACTGATTCTTCATTTAGTAATTGATTCCAAAAATCAATTACTTCTTATCTCACAAAATCCCTATTTTGAATTAAATTAATTCAAAATGGAATTATTGCTCTACAAATCAAGTAATTTCCAAAATTATTGATTTTCTAAAATCTCATCTTCTTGTCTTCTGATTTCTTACTAATTTCATCTCCACTGTCACATTAAGTCTGGATTTAATTCATTTAATTAAATCTTATTTACACCTATGGGTATTTTACCCTAACCCTAATTAGGGTTGCCTTATTGAATCTTGACCTTTGATTCTAAGGTATTCTTCAATCTCTCATCTTGTCCATTCATTCAAGATTGCATTTTCTATAAAATGACAATCTTGATTTCATTTTCGGATCCATGATCATTTAATATAAACTTTTATTATAGGCATTCTAGAGATCATAGACTTTTATTTACTATTTGCATATTAAAAATTTCTTTCTAGTGTGCATAGTTTTATATTTTAAATCCTTCAAAAGCATTGTTAAGGCTAGGCATTAGAGAAGTTTGCTCACAAAGAAATCTGAGGGCATTCCATCATTGCAGCAAGGCTTGAGAAGGTGCAATGGAAGCAATCATGAATAGAGAAGATTGGTGAGATCATTCCATTTCACTTATTTTCCTTTTTATATTCTTATGTGTTTCATTGCTTGATATTAAACTAACTTGCAGGTACAGCTAATTGTTTGAATCTTATCTTGCAGGATTTTTTAGATCATTACAAAAGTATCAAAAGATTGCAATCAATTTCAAAACATCCTTTTCCATAGGATCGAGAGGATGGGTGGGGTTGATGAGGTCTATTAGGAAGGATACATCCCATTGAGACCAAAGATGGATACTAAACGAAAAGATCAATTATGACGTAGGAGACTCCAAAACCGATTGAATCTCATGATACAAATGGATCCCACTTGTGAAGAACCAGCTAGATAAGGACATACTTGGAAACACGACACAAGGCATGAGACACAAGACACAAGAATAACACACCCTAAAGACCTAAGGGCTCGGTGGCTGATCAGATATTAGCCTTGCCTACATGAAAGCACAGAGCCCTCGTAGTTCAAGAAAAGACTATGGATAAAAGAGGAAAGAGGACAATGAAGACATATGATGAAGGATAACAACCAGACTAACCAAAAACAAAGAAAAGAAAAACAAAGCCCCAAGGGTGGATCAAATGATCGACCTTGCCTACGTGAAAGTGCAGGGGCAACAAAGTTTGAAAAGGACAAAAGACCAACAAGGGATAAGAGCGAAAAGGGGACAATGGGGAAAAATGATGAATGACCGAAACCAAATGGATGAAATGTCTCGAGGGAAGATCAAATGATTGGCCTTGCCTATGTTAAAGGGTAGGGGAAATGTAGTTCAACAGGGACGAAAAGACCAACATGACAGGATGGGATCTAAATGAAGACTGACACGATGGAAGAACCTAGATGATAGCAGAAGATGGAAAAAATGACAAGATGGATGACACAAGCTCAGATTAGGATAAAAGCTTAGGATGAGGGATAGCCAATGAAGTTCATCTAATTCTCAACCAAAATATACCAAGCGGCTAGATGATATAAGTAGATGAAAGGATAGGATCGATAGGATAATGAGGATATGAGATCAGGATGGGTGGAAGCATAAAATAACTAGGACACAAGGTAGCTAATGATTAAGCCTTGTACAAATGGTGCTTGTGGCTAGGTTTTCACCAAACGTACTTATCCATAGTGCCACCAAGGGTGGTTTTCACCATAGAATGAATTATTTCTCTTTACTATTTTTTGATTTATTTTTTTGATTTTTAAGTATTTTTGATATTCTTTTGCTTTTTTTTTGTATTTTTTTAGTTTTAGCAGGATAGGATACCCCAGCTAACTTAAGTGTAAAACCTTTTCAGGTGCATGATATTAATGGGCTCCTCTAGGGTCTCTCCTTTAGGTGTAGCAATTATGTATGCTCTTGATATATATCTTGTTGTGATAATATGCGGACCCAACCAATTTGCTTCGAACTTTCCTTTCTTTTCTCAATCTTGCTGAGTGCGTTAATTCTCCTTAAGAACTAAATTACCAACATTAAATTGGAAAGGACATAATTTATTATTGTAGCTTCATTTCAAATGATTATGATATGTCTAAATATGGTCATACACTTTGATCCATCTTTCATCAAGGAGTTCCAATTGGCTAAGCCTTGCAACCCGAGCGTCTTCATCACTAATAAAATTCTTCAGGGATATTCTCATTGATGGGATTTCTACCTCAATTGTAAAGATTGCATCATAACCGTAGATGAGAGAATATGGGGTGGAATTGGTAGGAGTGTGGATGGAGGTGTGGTAAGCCCAAAGGGTGGGATGTATATGGAGGTGGCCAATCTCGACCAATGTTATTGACCAGCTTTTTGAGGATCCTGATTATAGTTTTGTTAGTGGCCTCTGCCTATCCACTACCTTAAGGGTAATAGGGTATGGACCAATGATGTTGGATGTGCAAGGTTTCACAAAGGTGTTTCATGGCTTGTTTCTTGAAATTATTTCCATTATCAGTGAGGATGGTGGATGAAATTCCATATCTGCAGAGAATATGGAATAGGATAAATTTGGAAATTTGAGTACCTGCGATTTGTGAGAGTGGCATTTCTTCCACCCACTTGGTGAAGTACTCAGTTGTAGTGATGATGAAGGTATGGCCATCAGAGGATAGGGGATATATCTTTCCGATTAGGTCGAAGCCCCATTAAGAAAAGGGCCATGGAACTATGAGAGGTTGGAGATCCTATGCAGGAGCATGTATTAAATCTATGTGTTGTTGACATGGTAGACACTTCTTCACAAATTCACAAGAATCATGTAACAATATGGGCCAATAGTAACCAGCCCTGAGAATTCTTTTAGCTAGTTCCATACCATTTGAATGGGCCCCACATACACCACTATGTACCTTCGTTAACGCAGTATAGGCTTCAGTATCATTTAGACACCTGATGAGGGTTCCATCATACCCATGATGATAAAGTGTATCACCTACAATGGTGTAACAGGATGTTCATTGGATAAATTTTTTGTGTTGGTTTCATGTCAAATCAGGGGGTAGGATGTTGTCATGCAAGTAAGTATAGATATCATGATACCAGGGTGATGTAGGACCTACAATAGCACACACCATCTCACTTTCATGGATGTTGTATGCTAAAGTTTCTCAACTAGGAACTCGCATTCAGTTCAATCTTTAGGCATGCTGAGGAGAGAACCAATGGTAGTCATGGCATCAGCTGCTTTATTCTGCACTTTAGGTATTTGATCAAACTAGATGTATGTAAAGTACCTTTTGAATTCATCTACCATACACTTATATGGTAACAACTTATCATCATTTGTCAAAAATTCATTGTTGACCTATTTGATGATTACTTGGGAATCATCAAAGACATGCAGGTGAGTGATATACCATTAGATTGCAATTTTGAGGCCAGTAAGAAGCACTTCATATTCGGCTATGTTGTTTTTACATGGAAAGGCCAACCTGAATGGCTTCAGTTTACAATCACCTTGGGGGTGATGAGAAATATTCCTACCCCTGATCCTTTATGTGTGTATGATCCATCAAAATAGAGTGTCCATGTGGCAGCTTTTGTGACTGCGAAGACCCTTTCATTAGGAAATTCTATTACTAGAGAATAAGCATCTACTAAAGGATAATTTTCCAACTGATTCGCTATAACTTGTCCTTTAATTGCTTTTCGATCCACATATTCTATATCAAATTCACTTAACAACATGACCCACTTAGCCATGCGACCAGTCAGAGTTGTTCTGGATGACAGATATTTGAGTGTATTGACCTTGGAGATTAGCTTTACTGGATGGCTGAGCATGTAATGTCATATTTTTTACAAACTAAATACCATGGCTAGGAAATCTTTTTCCATCAAGGAATAATTTATTTTATAGCCCACTAGGGTTCAACTGATGTAGTAGATTTCTTGTTCCATTAATGACTCATCATATTGCACAAATAATGCCCCCAGTGCAACTGAAGTAGTAGAAATATATAGTAGGAGTGGTTTAACAAGAATTGGTGGCATAAGGATGGGTGGGTGATCCAAATATTCTTTGATCTTGGTGAAGCTGAGTTCACATTGTTGATTCCACTTGAAAAGCAGTATCCTTTTTTAGGAGATGTGTGAATGACTGACATTTGTCAGCTAATTGAGCAATAAACTGTCAGACGAATTGGAGCTTACCCTAAAGACTTCTTAACTATTTGAGATTATGTGGTGGAGGCATTTCCATGATTTCCTTGACCTTTTCTGGATTGACCTCCATACCTCTTCAGGAAATAATGAAACCCAATAGTTTTCTTGATGTGACGCCAAAGACACATTTCTTCATATTTAGTCTTAGCTTATACTATTCTAGACGCTCAAAGATCTTCTTAAGGATTGTTGGGTGCTCTTCCCTTGTTTTTGATTTCCCTAATAGATCATCAACATAATCTTCCATTATGATGTGAATGAGTTCATGGAAGATGATGGTCATGGCTCATTGGTAGGTTGCACCCGCACTTTTAAGGCCAAAGCGCATAACATTATAATAGAAGGTACCCCATGGTGTGGTGAAAGCTATTTTATGTTGGTCTTTAGGCACAATTTTGATCTGATGATATCCAGAGAAACCATTCATGAGGGATAGTATCTCATGTCCTATAGTGAGATCAACCAACATATAAATTTTTGGCAAAGGGAAGTCATCTTTAGGGCAAGCTTTATTGAGATCTCTGAAATTTGTGCAAATCTTGATACTCCTATTTGGTTTTGTGATAGGTACAATGTTGGATATCCAATCTGAATAGTCAATGGGTCGAATGAATCTAGCTTCTAACAATTTCTCCAACTCTTTTTTGACTAGTAAGGCTTCTTGAGGATGCATTTTTTATAACTTTTGCTTGACGGGTTTGGCATATGGACAAACATCCAAATGATGTACTACTAGAGCAGGATCCAGGCGTGAAATATCTAAATAGGCCCATGCAAAATTAATGATGCAACATTTAAGCAGCTAGACAATGGTATAGTGCTCTTCTTCAAATAAGGATTTGTCTACATAAGTGATTTTAGGATCTTCTTTTGTCCCCAAATTGACTTCTTGTGTCTCCTCAATGAGAATAGAATATATTTCAAACAATTGAGTTCCTATGAGGGGAAGATGAACATCCCCATCTTCCAGTGCCTCACTGAGGTTTTCACTATTAGATACACCCTTTTTTTTTACTTTCTTCCATTCAAAAAGCACCTCAGGGAGGTTTTCACTTGATGACCTATTTTTATTTTGTTTCTTTTTACTTTTGAGGTTAGGGCATTCATCTTCCTCCAATCCCCTGATATTTACGTACTGATCCACTGAGGGAAAGGTTTCGATAGGTTCCCTACCATGTAGATACCAGTCTATACGTTCAAGGTGACGAAGGGGAAGGTCAATAGTGTAGATGGACAGGCAATCAAACATGGAAGAGAGATCCATGTCATCATACGCAAGTATGATGGATTCTTCCTCTAGTATGTCTTCAAGGAGACCGTTGTCTACACTAACATTGTTAGAGGCACTAGTGGATGTTGCAAGACCTTTTTTCTTTGTGTCATAGCCTAAGCCTATTCTTCTAAGTTGTATAGAAGGTTCTATAGGCTGGCACCGTCCTGGTTCTTCGATACCAAGACCACCCCTTTGATAATTGTACTTTGCAGCTAGCTTTGATGCATGAGGGTAAATCTCCTAGAAATATTCCATAAGAGGGGGTAATGGATTAGGTTCTTGATAAACCCATTGGCTGATATCATCTTCCATCTGATCTTTAAGGGTAACCAAATCTCTGAATTTTGTTGAACCCATGTTCCTAGAAGTGAGTGTGAGTGTCTTTTCTTGTGTATCTAATGATGGCTAAGAAGGCTAGCCAAACAAGCGAGGAGAGGGTGGCATTATGGCCACATTAAGTGAATTTTTCATTTCATATTCCCCACAAACCTTGGCGATGATCTTGACCTTGGTGATAGTGGAATCATAAGTGGTGGACGTGGTGGATGTGGTGTTGGTGGATGGATGCTGAGATGGATTGGATGATGAAATCTGAGGTCCCCCTATTTTGACTCTAGGACAATAGTGAGAATGGGGGAAGGAAGCTTCTAAAGCACAACAATACTCAAATGGTTGAGGACCAACTTGTATGGTAACTTCTACCCCATTGAATGGGAATTTCATACATTGATGGTATGTGGATGGAATGGCTTGGATGGCGTGGATCCATGGATGACCGAGGAGGAGGTTATAGGGGAGTTCCAGATCAAGTACATGACATGTAGTGTATTGCACAACTAGCCCAACCTAGATTGGAAGACAAATTGTCCCTTCAGAATCATGCTCTACATTATCATACACCTTGATGGTGATGACTTGATCGTTTAAGTCAGCATGGGTGTATCCCACCTATTTTATGAATTTCAATGTGCAAAGATTCAAGGTAGAACCATTATCTACCAAGACCCTTTTTACTTTGTGACAATTGACAACAACCTCAAGATAGAGGGGACGGTTATGGTTCAAGTCAATGAAAGGCATATCGTTTTAACTAAAGCCTAATTGGTAGGTTGTTGAGAGGTGTCCTACCAATGCTTGAAATTGTGTAGGGTCTGTCATTGGGAACTCGGGTGTCTTGTAAGACCTTGTTTAGAATTTATTGGTGTACAGGAGAAGACTTAAGCAAATCTAGAATAGAAATCTAGGCTGAGGTCTTTCCTAGATGATCAATAATTCTGTATTGGGAACTTACAGATGGTGGTTGAGTGGATGCAGAGGCTCTCATGACTATGATACGGGTACGATGGGTTGTGATAGCACATTGTGGGTCCTTTCCTTTTATGTCTATCATAGATACATGTGGTTCTGCTTGTTCGATGTGCATGATGATGCCTTGATATTTAAATGACACATTTTTGTAACTGATGTTGTTGGTTCTTTTATTCTGATCATTATTGTTGCTAGGTTCGAGGTTTGAGTTTGATGTGCTAGGACCTTGGTTATGCATAGGGAAAACATTCTGATATATCTACAGATGAGCATTGGAAGAGGCTGTCATGTTGGCATCTACATGTATGTCAAGTGGGAGATTGTTGGGAAAGTATGCCTCAACTTTCTGGACTTTCCCCTTGAAGACTTAGGTGATTTCTTCATGTTTTCGACCTTTACCATCATACTGTTGCATGCTTACCTTGGTGGCATAGTTGTGTGGTTTACCACTTTACTGTGGGCCACCTTGCTTGGTTTGGTGGTTGGGTGGTCGGTCTTCTTCATGTCTGGCGGTGGCACGGTAAGTGGTGGTAGTCTGGAAGGTGGTTATTACCTTACTGCAAGGTGCTCCTTTTGGTGGCATGGTAGTGCGGTGAGCGGTAGGTTGGCAGAGCATTCGGTTACCTCCCTACTACAGGGGTCACTTGGAGGTGGTGCGGTGGCGTGGTGGTAGCAGCGGTTTGGTTCTGGTGGTTACCACTCCATCACGGGTGGTGAGCTCCCTCATTGTGATGGTCGTGGCGAGACTACTGGCAGTCTACCTGGGTGATCACTGCTCTACCTCGGTGAGACCTGGCGATCTCCACGGTAGCGTGGTGAGACTACTGATGGTCAGGTTGGCAATTACCGCCACACCACGATATGTCATGGTTAGGGCAATAGTAGTGTGGGGCGGTCAGAGTTAGAGAGCTCGGATGGGTATACTGCCACACTGCGAGGAGTCTTGACGAGCTCGGTGGTAACGCGGGGAAGCCTGGGTGAGCTCGTGCGGGCTCACCGCAGTACCGCAGTTGGGTCACATGAGCTTGGTCGTAGCGCAGTTGGAGGCCGAGGTTGAGTTAACACAGGCTTACTGCGATACCACAGTAGGAGCCTGAGCTCGATGCGGTAGCACGGTGGAACATAGAGGTGAGCTCGGAGCTCAGTCAACCGAGCTTGACCGAGTTGGACCAGTGTCAAGCAATGAACGAATGAGAAATTGACACATGGCAAGATCTTTATGATCTGATTGGCCGAAGCTTTATTTTCTAATTATGATTGGGCTGCATTATTGAATGGAGGTTGACAGACATGTCTGAAACTGATTTAATGTTGCATGGCTCGATGCATGTTGATTAAGCGATGCATGTTATCAGGGAATGGTCGAAGCTTGCAGGTAGGATAATTAATTATCTTGATGACCATTGAAGGCTTTGTCTAGCAGAACAAGTTGGCACACAGTAAGAGATTATATGTAATCTTGTGTGGAGTCAGTTATGGACCTGAATTGAATCTACACAGTATGTCATGTGAAGACATTGTAACTATGTGAAGATTCTTTATTTGTGTTGCTTGTCTTTCTCCAGGTGGACAAGATGTAATCTCCTGAAGAGCATAGCTCTGTGTTTGTATTGTAACCATTTTTTGTTACTAAATAATACAAGTGAGTTGAGTGTTTTGGAGGGTGGGGTTTTATACCTAAAAAGGTTTTCCCCACATAAATCTATGTGTCCACATGTTTTGTCTTTCATGGTTATCTTATTCAGTTTTTTGAATCTATGCTTGTGTTGAATCTGTTATATGTTATTCATTTACTTTTCTCATAGGATCAATGGGGGATTTACTGTGCCTATTTTCACTTTATGGCATAGTTTTTTGTGTCTTTGTTGTGATTTGAATGAAAATCACTAAAGCACTATTGCCTTAGATGTTTGTTCTATGATGACAGACCCATCTCGTATCCCCAACAAGTGGTATCAGAGCTGGTTAAAGGAGGTCAAGGCTTGATGATACCAACAAGTGGTATCAGAGCTGGTTAAAGGAGGTCAAGGCTTGATGATACCAACAAGTGGTGTCAAATCCTTCTCTTGGCTACTGAAGTTCTGGGCATTTCTCCTATGAAGATTACTTAGCCTGGTAAGCTTGAGGAAATCTAGAGGAATTGGTTGGTGATTGATCCTTCGATAAGTGGAATTTTTCACTTCTTTGATTCAACACATAGCTTGAAAGATGTTGGAGATGACTGGAGTTGATCATATTGTGATGATGTGGTCTTACACTCCTGTTTGGTAGCAAATGTTCCTATTGCAAGGGGCGTGAGTTATGCTTATGGTTGTGTTGCAGCAATGCGTGGTTTCATACTGCGCGTATGTGTGAGAGGCTCCCTGGCGATATGGAGTTGCTTGTGTGTTGTTCAACCATGGAGTATTGTGCTTGTGTTAGGTGTTATGTCTTAGCACTGAAGGAAGTTTCTCTGTTGCTCTGATTGCATGAAGGCTATGAAGTTGACCTGGGTGGTCTGTAACTTCTCTATATCCTGGCTCTCTCGTATGCTTGTGCATGGTTGTGGTTTTGGAACTAGTTTGGAATGGACCTATTGTTCCTATTTACCTGTATCGTGCACTCGCATGTTTCAGATTCATGTCTTTGGCTCTGGAGGTTTTTTGTAGATTTTCCTAAAAATTCTATGATGCATATTCATGTTTTTCATTGTTCTAGTTAACCATGCTGGTTATGTGTAGACTTTTGAGTCATCCAGATGAGCCGTGAATATGGAGATGCATGGGAATTTTATAAACATTGTAGTTTTTGCAGGTTTTACACAGTCAAGAAAAACTTGTGGTGTGTGGACCTATTGTTTAGTTATTTTCTAGACCCTGGCTTCTGGGGTGTGACTAGATAAGATAGTTGTAGTTCGACATGGTTTGAGGAGGTGTGATGTCTTCTCTGCATGAGAGTGTTGGTATGTGTTTTTCATTCAGCATTCTTGTGGAGTTTTTTGCTGGTTTCCTAGACTATGGTGCTTGAGTTGTGGACGTGATTGGCAAATCGGATCTGTTGCTGATTTGGTGTTTGATTCAAGTTGTCTACGTGGGTTGTTCCCTTTGATTATCTTAGTTTTGCAATTTCCAGTGTGATGACAGATTTGCAAAGTTTTCATTGAAGTGGATCTATGAGCTGTGCATTTTTGTGGGTTATCTTTACCTACATGTTTTTAATGAGTCAACTCGGAAGTGGACTGTCATTATCCATGAGGTTGCTTTTGTGGTGGTGCAGATCTATTAGCTGACCTTGTCTATGGTCACTTGTGCATTAGCGTGGCTGTTTTGAGATGAGAGGATGGACAACGTTTGAGTACTTGAATAGTCAGTGATGGGAACCTGAAGCATGTGAATCACGATGTCATGGAGAGCTTGTTACACTGGCTAGTGTAAGCTTTTGAAAGTGATGGTGTGGTCGGTCATGATGCTTGGAGAGCTCGATGTCACATTTCAGTGGGAGCTTTAGCAGTGACTATGGATTCATCACTTGGTGATGAATGATCTTCTTTGGTGTTGTAGATGCTTTTGGTGGGACTTTTAGATCCTATTGCTACAAAAGAGTTATTTTGCATTTGCACGGTCACTATTTGAAGCTCTGCAGCATCTTGGAGCCATGGAGGATGTTGGTATTCTTTGGCTAAGATGTTGGTGGTGCTTAACAGGTGATGTTTGTTTAGAGTTTGTTTGCTTGATGTCATGTGTACTCTTGCTTGTGCATTAGAGTTTTGGCATGTTTCTTTGCTCTTGAGACCATGGATAGTTCACTTGAAGCATGGTATCTCCTTAAGGGGGATGTGTAAGATCATGGTGTCATGATAAGTCATTTTTTTGTTTGATGTTCTAGCTGATGGTTTATCTTGTTCTGTGTTCATGTTGTGCTTCATTGTTGCTACTGTGGTTCCTTTGCCACCTGAAGGATCTAATGCTTGTGTTCCAGAGACTGGTGCATTTTTCGCCTTGGCATGTTCCTGTGTTTGGAGTTGTTTCCTGAGATGGTGGACATTTTTGGATGTTGTTGCAGGTGTCTTGGTTGGAGCATGAAGGCTTGGTTTGGTCCTTGTTCGAGTTTTTTGGAGGAAGCCTAAAAGTCTTTGTCAAGTGGGATATTGTTGGGAAAGTATGCCTCAACTTTATGGTCTTGCCCCTTGAAGACTTAGGCAATTTCTTCATGTTTTTAGCCTTTACCGCCATACTGCTGCATGCTTACCTTGGTGGTGTGATTGTGTGGTTTACCACTTTACCGCGAGCCACCTTGCTTGGTCTGGCAATTGGGCACTGTTACCGCCCTACTGCGACGGTCTTCTTCAAGTTTGGCGATGGTGCGGTAAGTGGAGGCAGTCTCGAAGGCAGTTACCGCCTAACTGCAGGGTGCTCCTTCTAATGGCATGGTAGTGTGGTGAGCGACAAGTTGGCAGAGCGTTTGGTTACCTCCCTATCACGGGGGTTTACTTGGAGGTGGCACAATGGCAGTGACGATTTGATTCTAGTGGTTACCACTCCACTGTGGGTGGTGAGCTCCCTCATCAGGGTGGTCACGATGAGACCGTTGGCAGTCTGCCTGGGCAATCACCACTCTACCGCCACACCGCAGTATGTCATGGTCAGGGCAGCGGTAGTGTGGGGTGGTCAAAGTCGGAGAGCTTGGATGGGTATACCGCCACACCACGAGGATTCTCGATGAGCTCGGTGGTAATGCGGGGAAGTCTAGATGAGATCGAGTCGGCTCACCGTAGTACCACGGCTGGGTTGCCTGAGCTCGACTATAGCGCGATTGGAGGCTAAGCTCGAGTTAACACAGGCTTACCACCATACCATGGTAGGAACCTGAGCTCGGTGTGGTAGTGCGGTGGAACACAGAGGTGAGCTTGGAGCTCAATCAACTGAGCTTGACCGAGTTGGACTAGTGTCAGAAGTAGCAAACTAATGAGAAATCGACATGTGGCAAGATATTTATGATCTGATTGGCTGAAGCTTTATTTTTTTATTGTGATTGGGCTGCATTATTGAATGGAGGTTGACAGACATGTCTAAAACAGATTTAATGTTGTGTGGCTCGATGCATGCTGATTAAGTGGTGCACGTTATCAGGGAATGGTTGAAGCTTGCAGGTAGGATAATTAATTATCGTGATGACCATTGAAGGCTTTGTTTGGAAGAATAGGTTGGCACACAGTAAGAGATTATATGCAATCTTGTGTGCAGTTAGTTAGGATGATGAGCGATCAGTGTGAGAGGCAGAGAGAGTGTTCGAGCAGTCTTCGCCATGAACACTTTGTCTCTTAGATTTGAGATGATGTGAACCTGATATGCCTAGAGGCTAGGCTAGCCATGAGGCTGGCTGAGAGAGTCATCTGTGGACCTGAAGTGAATTTGCATAGTAGGTCATGTGAAGACATTGTAACTGTGTGAAGATTATTTATTTGTGTTGCTTGCCTTTCTCTAGATGGACAAGATGTAATCTCCTGAAGAGCATAGCTCTATGTTTGTACTGTAACCATTTTTTGTTACTAAATAATACAAGTGAGTTGATTGTTTTGGAGGGTGGTATTTTATAACTAAAAAGGTTTTGCCAATGTAAATCTGTGTGTCCACATGTTTTTTCTTTCATGGGTGTCTGATTCAGTTTCTTGAATCTATGCTTGTGTTGAATCTGTTATATGTTATTCATTTACTTTTCTTAGAGGATCAATGGGGGATTTACTGTGCCTATTTCCACTTTATGGCATAGTTTTTTGTGTCTTTGTTGTGATTTGAATGAAAATCACTAAGGCACTGATATGGAGGAATTTGCTAGCTTTGATATTTGTATCCCCAACAATATGAAGAGGATGGTGCAACATTAGTTGGATCGTAAGTGGGTTGAGGTGTATATGGAGGTGTTTGCTAGCTTTGATTGACGTAAGCAGATTCTGGATTCACATAAGGTGGATATGAGGATGACATATTTTGATGTTAAGAGGTGGAAGCTTCTTGTTGGTAGGGTGGATGTTGTTGATAATATGCATTGGATGGAACACCCTATTCATATTGTGTAGGAGCTTGGTAGTATGAAGAGGTGGAAGCCCCTTATTGGTATGGCAACGATTGTTGGTAGTAAGAGGTGGATGGAGCACCCTATTGATAAGATGGTTGTTGTTGAGTGTATGACATGGATGAATCACCTTGTTGGTATGAGTGTTGTTGTTGAAGGTAGGATGGATTGGATTTTTAATGATACACAATGATGGGTTGTTGTGTGACATATGGAGGTGGATATGGGTTAGATGGTTGTTGGTAAGAATTCGCGTGCGATTGCAGAGGGTTGGCGTAAGGAGGCAGTTGAGTCTGTGATGGATTCTGAGAGGCCAAATAGATATTTGGATTAGGATTGGATGGAGCAGTATAGGCGATATACGTGCTAGATGGATGGTAGAGATATTTTGTGAGAGGATTATGTTGTATTTGAGTAGGAACATGTGTGTGTTGGGGTGGATGTTGCTGCTATGGTGGTTTTTGGTAAGGTGGGCGAGATGGGATGTGTTGTTGTTGTGGGGCTGCTATGTAAGTTCCATGGGGTGGTTGTGGTGGCTATGATGTAGTTTGCGTAACTTGGTGTAGTGGTTGTGTAGGAATGGTAGAGTGTTGCTGAGGAATCAAAAAATTTTGTTGTGGGATTATGATGTTTGTTGCACAGGTTGCTAATGAGGTGGTTGAGAGGAGGCAACAACAACAACAATATGTTATGGGGGAATTTGTGAGGGGATAGCCTCGTGTTTAGGTAGTGCTAGCAATGCAGTGGATTTTTGAGGATTAATGGGAGGTTGCTAGAGTGTAGGTGGTGGTAAATTTCCAGTGGGTGTAGGTCTTGGAGGTGGCATCAACACAATGATAGGTGTGCCCCCAGTATTGACGGGTGGCTGACCAAGATGTTGAGATATGAGTGGTGGAGCAGATGGAATGTATTGTGGCATGCCATAGGCATAGTGGTCATTAGGATCAGGTTGTACTATAGAGGCTATGGCTGGGATGCGAGGATAACTTGCAACTTGATGTATCATGACATTTTCGAACTCGGGGTGATACCAATTATCTATAGGTGCACCTTCAGGGACATACAAATTCCCTAGAACATTTTGTGAAGTCTGAGGGTTTAGAGGTGCTAGAAGGGTGTGGGTACCAGATTTTTGTGACATATCAAAATCAGGCATTGGTTTGATTCCTCTAATGATCAGAGTGGTGAGAATATTATCCCCACACTCATTGAGGAGGTGATCCATCATCTAAACATTGATGGGATCACTAAGGTATTTGTCAATTGTGACCTTAGGTTGATTGACCATGTTTTCATCACTAGGTGGTGGGTTGTTTTGAATGTCAATATTTGATTGTGATGAAGCATCATTATTGGGATCTTGTGGGATATTTGTGGCATTGTTGGGATCCTATGGGATATTCGGATGGGAAACTTGGACTTGTTGTTCTTCCATTTGATTCGTTTCTTGTGATCAAGACTAAACATGCACGAAAGTGCAAGGCTAACAAATGAACTAAGATGCAGTTAAATTCTAAGATGCAATGCAAACATGACCTAAGTGACAATTGGAGGATTGATTGGATTGGATAAGGGATTGGTTGATTGGATAATTGGATAAGGATGTAACTAGATTATATTAGATAAGATGGATTGATGAAATGATTGATAAGATTGGATAAGGTTGGATGATTGAAAGGGATTCTAAACCGAGTTCAAAAATTACCCTAGGTGACTTAAGGTGTTGATTGATCAAATTAAAGGATAGACAAATGATTACAACACCAAATCCACCTTGAGATGGAAGGGGATTGATTGGGTCGAGGATGATGACTAACTTAGGACAGATGGCAATCTTAGGAAGATATTGAAGGATGACGATCAATTTCAGACACCTAGGTCAATTCAGATAATAACTTCAAACAAAGTTAAGAGGATTTGGATTAAGAAAACGATGATGGATATGTAACTTAGGGATGATTAAGGATGTACCTATATGACCTGGATGATGATTGGATGCAGATGGATTGGGATGTAGATGGACTAAAGTGAGGATAATGACTGAGCGAAAGGTGCAGATGGTTTAGAAAATAATAAGCTTTTTCGAATCCTAATAGATTAACTTTCTGGACAAAGATCAAACTCATCTAATAGGTGCAAGGTCAGGTCACCCAAGTTAAGGGTCAGGTCATCCAAGTCAAGGGCAGAGTTGCCCAACTCAAGGGTAGAGTCACCCAACTCAACGACAAGGTCGCCCAACTAGGTGACAGACTCGCCTAAACAGTTTCTAGACTTGTCTAAGTCTAAGAAACAACCAAATAACATCGATAAATGGGATGAATGGGTAGATGGACTACCAATATGGGAAAACATATGCTTGGAATGGGTGAACGGACTATTGGAACAGTGAGAAACATGCTCAGAATGGGGAAACAAACTTACGAAATGGGGAAACGAACGCTCAAAATGGGGAAACAAATGCTCAGAATGGGCAAACGAACTCTTGGAATTGGGAAACAAATGCTCGAAATGGGGAAATGGATGCTCAGAATAGGGAAACGGATACTTGAAATGAGCAAATGAATGCCCGAAACAGGGAAACAGATGCTCAAAATGGGAAAACAGATGCTCAGAACAGATGAACAGGCTAATAGGTTGACTAAACCGAAGGCAGGATTGACTATTCAGGGCAAGGTCACCTATCTTGTAGGTAGAGTCACCCCTTTTAAGGGCAAGGTCACCTGTCTTGGGGGAAAATTCACCCCTATTAAGGGGAAAGTCACCCATTCTTAGGGCAAGGTCACCCAACTTATGGCAAGGTCACCCAACTTAGGGCAAGGTCGCCTATTCTATGAAGGATGGGTGATTTTGACAAGAATATGCTGGGAAAATGACTCAGATAGAAGGTCAGGTCACCCCTATTAGGGTAAGGTTGCCCCTGTCGATTGACTTGGATTTAAATTGGGTAAAAAAAGTTATGGAAAAGGACAAAAAAACATAGCAAACAACAAGAAAAAGGAAAAGATTGACAAACATGCATTGGTTTTGCACAAAAAAGATAGTTCAAACAACACAATCCTAAGATTAGTATGAAATGTATGACCAAAACGATCTTCTAATTAGGTTGAACAAGGAAAATTAGGGAGTCCCTGATATACGCACAGTACGTGGAGCACAACCGTGAACACCATCCCATCACAAGCATGAGTCGGGAGCTCCCAGTGAGGTACTGGAAGCTCAGACCAACTCTTCACATCTTATCTAGGAATCACCCCAGCTTCGACACTCCTCCAGACATGACGTGACTGGATTGAGGTACAAATTTCACTCTCCCCCCTTTATATATCCTGTTGGTAACATGTGGTTGGGATCATCCCTTGGGGTGATGAAATCCCTAAGCAGGTATCGCTAAAAAAAAATTTGAACACAAAGGACTAAGTAGACTACGATTTCTCTTCACCCAGGATTGTCAAATGGCACAAGGGGATTGGATACATCAATAGTCCACTTTACAAACACGAAAAACAAGTACTTTGACTCCTAATTAGATCTATGTGCCTAACTAATATGAAATTGGTAAAAAAACAATCTAACTAATGTACTTGGCCTACTCCTCTTGCAGCAAACATGTTAGAAGTTTTAGCCTTCGGTCTCCAACAAACGTGAAACAACTACACAAATGTTAGTAAAAACAAGCACATTCACTAATAAAATAGGTTAAAGGGTCAGTACTAAGAAAAAAACTAAGAAACAAACCATGTAAATGAGCTTCAAGTATATATTTCTACCTTATTTGCCTCTGTCTGGGGTAGAATCACCTCTTTTCAGGGCTAGATCACACCTTTTTAGGGCTAGGTCACCTCTGTTCAGGGACAGGTTGCCCCTATTCAAGGCCAAGTCGCCCTTGTTCAAGAAAAATGGAGCAAATTTGCCACTATTTTCTTAGATGGGCAACTCTACAAGGGAAGAATCACCTTTGTTCAGGGCCAAATCACCCAACTTAGGGCCAGGTCACCCCTGTTCAAGGCAAGGTCACTTTTCTTTAGGGCAAGGTTGCCTCTGTGGAAATTGAACCTATAAAATGTAAAAAAAAATAGCAAACGTGAAAGAAACAAACCTGTTTCTGGGTCACATCGAGCGTGCTAGAAATGTGTGTAAGTGATTTTTCCTATTCTAAGATGTAAGACAAAATGAAATGAAAAAAAGAAAACACTAATAAACACTCAAGATTGGCCTAAGATGAATTCAAACAAAATACCAAGAAAATGAAACCTTCTACCTTGCTTGAATTGATGAGTTTGGTTGGCCCTTTTTTATGCTTGATTATGTGCTCCTTCAATGGAAAATGACCTAAAAATGGATGCAAAATGAGGTAGAGGTGATGAGGAATGCAATGATCCAAGTGGGTATTTGGATGGGTTTTGTATGTGGATACCATGAAAGCTTCAGGGCTGCAACAATGGAGGACGCAAGTGATTGAGAGTGCTAAGACTGCTAAGTTGAATTGTTTGAATGCTTGAATGTGTTGAATAATAATGAAAATGAGACCAAATCTTCCATTTTAAGGGAATAGTCTCTAGATAATTCAATGGCTAGGATTTATCCAACATGGACAAGATGGAGGGTTTTAGTGAGTTGAGGACTCACAAGTCCTCACATCTTTCCATGTGGAAGATGAAGTGTGAAAAGGATGGGTGATGTGGAAAGAGGACATGTGAGGTGGAGAGATGACATGTGAGGTAGAGGTACTTGCAAGTACCTTGAGATTAGGGGAGGATTTCATCAAAAATGAAGTTTTTGTTCCCATATGAGGATGATGGTGACAAGTGAGGAATTTTAGAAAGTCCTCTCTTATCATCATGGGGAAGAGAGAAGTTGTTGGGAGAATAACTGTGAATTTTAAATTCACATGATTGGGGAGTACCTTGGGGATAAGACAAGGTCTTCATAAAGGAGGTCCTTGTCTCATGTGACTGATGTGACCTATGAAGGATTTATAATTTTATTGGGAAGAGAAATGCATTGGATGAATAAATGTGAATTTGGGGAAGAGGTCAATGTTTAATAAAGAAAGCACTTATGAAAGCTTGACCTGGGGGACATACCAGAAATGGTAGGTGATTAGATTAAGGTTGTGCAAACATATGATTAGGAAGATTAATGAAGGATTAAAAATAAGTGGCCAAATATGGAGGATGTGACATTAATCTTGATTAAGGATGTGCACATCCTAATCATGGATTAATTAAACTAATCCAGATTAGAAGAAGATTATGAAGGATGTGACAAGGAAAAAGAAAAATTGATTTAAATTCAAAAAAGGATTAAATGACTAAATTAAATAAATTGATATATTTATTTAATTTAGAGAAGAAATGATGAAAGACAAAGTATTTAATTGTTAAATTAAATTCTTTATAAACCTTAGAGGAAAGGGAAATATTAATTAAATAAGTTATTTAATTAATATTGATGAAATAAATGAATAAAAGATACAGATTTGGCTATATGGGAGTGGTCAAATTTGTATACATGTCTACCGGAGGAAATAGGGCACAAACCTAATCAACGCCCTACATTCAACGATGAATGTGGACACATATCCACCCTAGCCCACTAACCCTGCAGGATGGAGGGTGGAGTGTTGTGGGGTGCACAGGGTAGAGCTTGGTGGGCCCGAAGAGAATTTCAAAGGAAAAAATTAAAGTATTAAAAGGTTAAAAGTAAAGTTCTCGATGAGAATGTGGGTTTTCACTTTTTTTTAAAAGAAGCAAGAAAGATTTTAAATGTATGGTGAAAAGTGTAAAGCATGGGGAAAAATAAATTTGGTGCCTGATGAAAGAAGTAAATACTGTCACTATTTAAAATAAAGCTTTAAATAAAGAGCTAAGTAAATAAAGGATGCACGAGAGAAATGTTAAAGGGGGAAATATTTTAAATGATTGTTGGGAAATAGATAAGGGTGTTAGAAACCAAGATCACCTACATGCAATCACCTGTCACATGCAAAAGACATGCAGAACCAAAGAAGATGTTCTATAAACCTCAAAGTAAAAATGCATTATTGAGAATCAATTATTACAAAGAGATCAATCATTATGAAGGAGATCAAGAAACCCTAAAAGGGAAACCCTAAATGAAACCCTAGTGTGCACACTTAATAATTAATCAATTATTAATGTGCCTAAGTTTAGCTTAAGCAACTAAAAGAATAAGTGACTTAATTAATTAACCAATATGATATAATTAATTAAGTATAATAACTTATTACTCTAACACCCCCCCTTAAGATGAACTTAGGAATAAGCTAAAACACTAGAAAAAGATGCATGAAAGCAAATATGGGTCCTGGCAACAAGGCTTGATCAGGTACCCATTTACAAATGCAACAATGAGGTAGAGAAGGAAACCCCAGTGGGACAAAACCCCCCTACAATGAGATGACATGTTGCAAAGAAGCACTGGAAGAACACTATAGAGTAACACTAGAACCACAATCTGGTAAGCAAGGAAAGATATTTCTGTCTATAAGAAACGATATCAGAATCATAATAATGCAACAGTAGACCCAATGCCATAGAACACTCGAAAACTCCAAATGGGAACAACCCTGGAATCTATGAAGCAGCAGTCAATTATTGAATGAATGCGATACTAAAATGAAGTACAAAGATGCAAGGTGCACTCTCCCAACTGCCAAAACATCCAAGTAATCTCCAAAACACCCATCAGGACAAATCTGGATTAACAATAAACTTGGGACAAATACATAAAAAACTGCATGGGCAACAACATAGAGCCCCTCAATACCTTTCCAACGCCACAAAGATAGTGAAAATCGGAGATTGTGGCAAAAATTTATGAGCTCAAAAGCATAAAATTAAAATCTGACTTCAAATAGTAATAAATATAGTAAAATAGAAAATACTATAAAATAAACTACACCACAGGAAATTTCTTGGAACCAGCTTTCCAGCGATATCTCATTTGCCCAATTTCAATACCGTATGCCCAAGTTATGCCAAAAAGAAACAAAATGCTCCTTTAGAGAAAACTAGGGTTAGGAGGGGGCAAAAGAGTTCGTATGGCTACTAATATCAGCACTTCATGAGCATAATTTTGATGGCCATCTAGCCATCACCACAAAAATTTGGCCCCTCTGCAAAAAAAAATTTGGGACTTGGTCACCCATGTGACTACACGGGGGCTAGGAGGCCTGGAAGGGGCTAGGCGCAGGTCGTAGGTTCTCTAGATGACCGGCTCAGAGCCCTCAGGGGCTGGATGGGGAGTTGGTGACATATGGGCTGAGCATCACCCAGTGGCTTGTGGGTGGCACTGCTTGCTGAAATGGCCGGCGGGTGGCCGCTTGGCGGTGGTGACCTTGTGAACTGGCGGCGCAGAAAAATTCCAAAAAAACATGCAATTTTTTATTTTATTTTGCATTTTTTTTTAAATCGTGCCTTGGGGAGCATGCTGGGGAGGCCGTACGACCTTCCAGGAAAATTTTTTTTCCTTCCAAACCAACTTCACCAAAATCGATGAAACGAAGGGCGATCTTAGGGTTTGGGTTACTACAAATGCGATGGCAGTGTCCGTTTTGCTCCAAGATGCTCCGAAAAATAGGCAACCTCCAGAGCTTCCAAAAAAACACTAAACTTGAAACCCTCACAGATCTGGCAAACGATGACCAAAATCTGCAAAATGAAAGTCAAGCCTGACTTTTTCTAGCACTCTGAATTCAATGGTGAAG
Source organism: Sequoiadendron giganteum (assembly GCA_007115665.2). NCBI lineage: Eukaryota > Viridiplantae > Streptophyta > Pinopsida > Cupressales > Cupressaceae > Sequoiadendron > Sequoiadendron giganteum. The sequence continues at coordinate 262,423,531 of CM021105.1, forward strand.
CCCAATCTAATCCAAGATGCCGCATAGATGAACTCAAGGCATAAAATCCTCGAGGAAACCCGAACGAACTCTACAATGATTTTCTCCAGAATTTGAAAAGGGGTTGCATGTCAAGGCTCTGGTACCATGTTAGAAACCAAGATCACCTGCATGCAATCACCTATCACATGAAAAAGACATGCAGAACCAAAGAAGATGTTCTGTAAACCTCAAAGTAAAAATTCATTATTGAGAATCAATTATTACAAAGAGATCAATCCTTATCAAGGAGATCAAGAAACCCTAAAAGGGAAACCCTAAATGAAACCCTAGTGTGCACACTTAATAATTAATCAATTATTAATGTGCCTAAGTTTAGCTTAAACAACTAAAGGAATAAGTGACTTAATTAATTAACCAGTATGATATAATTAATTAAGTATAATAACATATTACTCTAACAAAAGGTACAATGAAAATTAAATAAATCAAAGGCTCTATTATAAAGCAAGAAAAATTTAATTGCTGGGAGGTGAAATGTGAAATGCTACAAAATTAAACAAAAGAGAGTGAAAAAGGATTTCACAGGAGAGCATATAATTTTCACTGCAAGGTAAAATGAATGAAAATGGGATGAATATTCTTTCATGGAGAAGTGGTTCTTTTGTTGGTGATTTGTTTTCAAGAACAAAGGGGTAGATGAGAGTAGAGAAAACAAACAAAGATTTCACATTTCAGATTCAAGAAGGAAGCTGCCAAGTGTCATCATCACATTAATTTTAGGGCTTCTTCTTCTTTTTAATCTTCTCATTCTTTCTAATTTTCTGGGGTTCCATTTGCTAAAAGTTCTTCAAGGCAGACAAAAGCTCTGTAAAAATGGTAAATTTGGGATGGATTATATCACTGTTAGTCATTAATCTAAGATGTTTCTATGTTCTAGATTGGGATTCATGAATATATTTTATTTTGTGACTGTCTCCATGATTGAGATGTAATACTCTTTTGAATTCAATAATCAAATATTACTTGGGTTTTTTCATGCACATTTACTGCATTTGAGTTGCATTTGTTATTTCCTTCTATTCAAAGAATAGAGTACTTGCTTTAATGAATGTAATGGGAGTGTTGTGTTTCCAGATGGATTTATAAGAATGGTCATTTGATAAATCTTTAGTGGTCATTTTATCATAATGTGATAACATTTTCAAATATCTTCAAAACATGTTTAATATTGCAGGATGAAATGTTGGTTATATGACTCTATAGCCCTTCTCTTGGCATTGGTCAATCCTTGTGCATCTTTTTTTTTTCAGTTTGGTCCCAAATATTAAAATATAAACAATCTCAATCATTTGATTATGTTTTATGAGTTATTCGGATCTACCATGTTCTTCATGCTAGTTGTAGACACTAAAAATTGGTCTAGGCCTGCGAGCTCCACTTTTGACATAATTTTCTAATGTCCATGGTCACGATTAAATAATGTTAATTATTTAATTATTTCCTGAACACATATTTCTTCTATTAATTAAATAACCTTTAATTATTTAATTAATTCATTATGACATGTATTCAACTTTGATTAATTAAATAATCGTATTTATTTAATTGTGTCGCTAATTAATTAATTCTCTTTTTGAATTAAATAATTTATTATTTAATTTATCCCTTTGTCATATTCAACTATAATTAAATATTCATTTTAAAATTATTTAATTATTCAATTAACTTTTTGACAGTCAATTAAATAAATAGTTATTTATTTAATTAAATCCTTAAATTTTGAATGTTGAATTAAATAAACATTTAATTCATAAAAAGAGTTATTTTTGTCACATTCTTCTATCGCTTACTTAACTAATTCTTCACTCACCATATGACTCGAGATCTATTTAAATCCATTAGTTGTCTCCAAATTCGATATTTGATCGTCTCTGCGAAGAGACTCTCTGTCATAACCAGTCAGTTATCTAGTTAAGACTCAAATGCATGAACATATTTATTAATTAAATATCTTTATTTAATTAATTAATTAATGTGTGCATTTGAATAGATCGTTGTCAAGTTCTAACTTTATCCTTTTCATTCAATTAATATCTTTCTAATTTTCAAACACTTGTAAATAAATATTAAATCATTTATTTAATCTTGATCTCTTATTCAGTCTATTTTCGAATAGTCTTAACACTAGATTAAATTATTATTTTAATTTAATCTTTATCCTACAGACCTTTCTCAACTCATGTTCTATCTGACTCAAATCTCACATCGCATGACATTCAATAATCTCAATCATTGATCTCTCTTTCAAATCCGAGTCGATCGTCCGAAAACCAACTTTCTATAAATTGGCTGACTTTCATCATTATTCCTCCTCCAAAAATCTATATACTTTTGGAAGCATAAATTGATAATCTTCGATGTTTTTCTATTATCACATATACACATGAAGGATATACTTGCACTCTTATGAAAATTTGAGGGCAATTATACTGTAGAAGGCAAAATGGAGAAGGACAATCAAGATAATTCGAAGAAGTGGATAGATATTCAGTGAGACTGTTTCATGTTTTTCTTTAGTTTATTCTTTCGTGCTTTGTTTTTTAACTTAGATTAATGCTTGTTTATTAGATTTAATCGATCTTGTTTGCAACATTTTTTATCTACGTTACATTTGGTGAACCCGACATGAAGACATCCATCTTTGCAATTTGTAGAATTTTTTTTAATTTTTCGTAGGTATCGTACGGAATGACGCATCTGATTGACGAAATGACACAACTGTATTCGCAAACTGCAACTGACAAATCCTGAGATGCATCTGTAGATTTATGTGATGCAACTGATTGATGAAACCTACAACACATCTATAGCTCTAAACAATGCATCTGGCTGGTAATTTTATTCAAGTTTCAAAATTTCATTTTACGATTTTCTAATTTTCATTTTTAACTTCACTAATGTTTGGTTTGCAGTGAGTGATTTAGGAGGATAACATAGTTTTTGTAGGACGTAGCATAGAAGACATTGAAACCAAAACCCATTTTTTGCAAGACGAATGACGAAGAAAAACATGAAAAATACTAACAAATTGCATGCAGAACCTATTGTCGAAGGCTTTAATTTGTAAAAAGAACATTTATTTGGTAGCTTAGATAATTGTCATTTGGATTAAAATTAACCATTCTGTACTATGTTTGGTGCGAAAGAACATTTTTTTATTACCCTCATGATTTGGTATATCAAAGTATCCTCTCCCATTGTGCATTCGTGTGATCCTAGGTGCAAAAGAAACAGTTACCGACTCTAGAACTTGGGTCTGTCCTGGTGGGAAAAAGTACTCACCCCAAGATGACCTAGACCGATAGCATGCTACATGCCAAGCGACTTCCAGTCGGTGTATAAAAGTGGATTCTTGGGGAAATTCCAAGAATCATGCTCATCATTCTGACAAGAAGGGAAACAATGGTCTCTCGTCGCATGGATGGTGCCCCACGAATGAAATGCCCTTACTAAAAACCTTGTTGTAGTTTTTGCCAAAATCCCAATACATTTATTGGTGCAGTAGGTCGGACCTGTGAAGCCATCCCATATCTTTACAGTTCATGTGTAGAGATGAAAATTATGCCATGGGGAGTTCATGGGTATTGTGGCTTGGCTGCCCCAAGAAGTGTGTGCCATGAAGGGGGGCCAGTGGGGTCAAGATACTAGTCATCCGCCTTGAATATACGTAGCTAGGGAAACCCAATTGAGAACTCAATAAATATTGTCCATCACAGCCTTAGGATTGTACATGTCTTTTGGTTTAAACAGATTCATACACATCAAAATTGGAAACACTTTGTCTTTCATGATTGTATTTTCTTTATTTATCAAAACCTGGTCATAAAACTGAGTCAGTCATAACATTTTCATCATAACACCACAACTGAATAGTGAATCGCAACTGTCAAGTTGAAAATTGCATATTTCATTATGAATCACAACTCTTAAACAAAAAATCGCATGTGTCTTTCAACAAAATTAGCTTTCACAGGGTTTAGATTGTGAGTCACATCTGCTTAATGAGTCACATCTGACAAGTGAGTCGCATCTGTCATAGGTTAAACCGCATCTATCTGCAAAAGTCACATTTGTCTATCAACAATCGACACTAGGTTTTATCAGTTAGCCACATCAGAAAATTGCAACATGTATCAATTGTAGCAATGCATCTGCAAACTAAACCACAATTGACTGTCAATAAAAATCTCAAAAACTACAAACTCAGTCCGAAAACAAGCTGTCATTTTCATCTTTGTTTCTTACGGTCAACCTTGGACAGAAACTTAAAAATTTCTTAGAAACCTTGCATTGTTTAGGTTCCATTTACATCTTAGAGATAGTCATCTTAGTTACAAAAACTTAGTTACCCCATAGGAATTTGCATATCATAGAATAGGATAACTTTCCGCATCATTAGATATGTTTATGCTTCTATTGTCATTATCATTGAACCTAGTCACTTTTGTCTTACTCATGAATTCTTCCAGCTCATTAGTCTATTTTGAGAAATTCACCTTGTCATTTTTCTTTGTCCTACATCAGGTTCCTTGGTAAAGTTAATTCATAGCTTTGGATTATTCCATAGGTGGTAGGTTATACCCACTTAGAATAATTTATCATCATAGTCAACTCAAATTTTTTGCATATAATCCATCCTAGTGTATTTCATCCTAGCATACATCATTTTAGAAACCATTGATTTTAGTGACATCCTTTATATTTAGAAAATTCCAAAAAACATAGAGTAGATCATATCAGTTTAGGCATTGTGTGCATCATCTCATCTTGAGAAACATTTTCAAGGTTGAAACAAGGTCTAGAAAGAAAAAAAAAGTGATTTCAGACCCATAGGACTTCATTAATCCTTTCGGAACCCAACAAACAGGGACAGAAAGACCACACAAAATTTTGCTTGAAAAACATGTCACTAGGGACACACATGGAAAAATTTATTTTGAAGACATAGACGTTGTAGTTCAAGATCTTGACTTTGCATCCTTTATGGATGAGTGTTTGGAAAATGATCCTCAAAGACATCTAGAAAATTTTCTAGTAGAAGGTGCCACACTACCACCAGGATTCAACATTCACACTTTGAAAACAACATCTACTCAACCAACATAAACCGTGACATCAAGCATCTATGTTCCTCAAATTATCACAACAATATTAACTGGTATACCTACTCAAACATCGTCAATTGTAAACACAACCCCATTCAACATAACACATGGTTTACAATTCACTACAGGAGTATCCTCATCAAACCCCTTTGGCACAAACACCACTGGTAAACGAGCCAAAGTTGGCATGAATACAACACAAGCTATACCTCATATCAGTACTTGTAGTGTCATTTCACACATGGGGGCTACACAAACATGAAATATTCCTATACCAAATTAGAAAATTCAAACAGGAAATATTCCTATACCAAACAAGAACATTCAGACATGATATATCCCTACACCAAATCAGAACATTCAAACAAGATATATACCCTCACCAAATCACATTTTGTCACAAAATATTGCATTTCAGAGAACTTACATCGATCCAAACAATGCAACCAAAATACAAGGAGATTTTCTCCAAAACCAAATGCAAGCTCTCCAACAAAAAATGGACACTATGTCTATGTTAGGAAAATGAACTATCTCAGCACAAGATTTATGTCTATGTCCTTTTGACAAAGCGCTATATATGACACCTTTCCCACATGGATACATTATACTGAATTTGCCTAAGTATAATGGGAAGAGGAATCCTTTAGAACACATCAGAGAATTTTCTACAACATGCATGGAAATCTCATATGACCCCACATAATTAATGAGACTATTTCCACAAACCCTTGTCAGGATAGCATTGGAATGGTTCTCTAAACTACCTTATGGCATAATATCATTGCATGAATTAGGTGAGAAGTTTTTTGAACACTCTACCTTCAACATAGACAATGAAATCAAAATAGCTACCTTGTGTCATACCACACAAGAAGACATAGAAAACTTCACCACCATTTTCCAGAGATGGAGGAGTTTAGCTAGTCGTTGTCTTGTTGAGATACCAGAGAAACAAAAAGTCATGATATTTCTTGAAAATATTCACCCAAAACTGAGAAGTGACTTAAGAGTACATTGATGTAATTCATTCCTAGACTTGGTGCAAAAAGGCATTTTACTTGAAAAGGGCCTAATTGAAGAAGGAGAAATTAAGACACCAAGCAAGAACCCAACTGTCCAACATCAAAATGCTCCAAATGATAGAAACAAGTATTGGTCTAGAAACAAAAATGTAACAAATGATGGTGTTGTTGATGCCAAGACCCTACACGTAGAACCTATCATTTCACTTAGGGGTTATAATCCCTCTTCTGACATGTCTAGTAGTGCTGATCAAATCGCTAACTTTGTCCAAAATACACATCAACGATTACATAGGAGATTTCCTAAACGCGAGTTTACACCTTTAGGGGAACCAATCGAGACGGTTTTCAAAGAATTGATTAAACGCAACCTCATAAAACCTCTGGAACCAAAATAGTATGATCTTGGACATTTTAAACCCTCATGGTGGGATGATAATTCCTATTGTGAGTACCATCAAACTAAGGGACATAACTTGCAACAATACTGAAAACTGAAGAACATCATACAAGATTTTGTTGAAGACAGAACCATAGAAGTCAATGGGCAGAAACATACCAAAAACAACGATCACAAGGTCTTCACAGATCCATTACATGACCATGGGAAAGGAAAGGCCTCTAGTTCAGGAACTAAGACTAATACCTCGGCCAATTACGAAAACACAAATACGACTATGGAAAAGGTAAGATCATAAATCACCTCTGAGCTGTAAATGAAAATATCCATACCATTAGCATAAAGAAGCATCTTGAATCTGTTGTCAATACACATAGAACAAAGATAACCCTTTCAAGTCCTTCATTAGAGCCACCACCACGAGCTTCCAAGCCTAAGTATAACTTACTTGACCAGTTGGGAAGACCCAACATAGATATCCATCTTGGAACTATTGAATATATCACCAGATCACCGAGACATTCTTGACAAAGCCTTGCAAAGAACAACTATCCCTACCAACATAAATGTCAATCATTTCAAGGAAATGGTAGGATACTTAACCAATTCCCATCATGCCACATTCTCTCAGCAGGATTATTCAACTAAGAAGACCAATCATAATGACCCACTACACCTTGAAGTTCTTGTCCATCAAACCAAATACAAACGAGTCTTGGTAGATAGAGGAGTAGGGCTGAACCTTTGCACCTTGAAATTGGTTAAGGCATTAGGTTTCTCAGAAGCATGCGTGGACACCACTAAGAGTATAGTCATTAAGGCAAATGATGATGAGGAAATATCATCTAAAGGAGTTGTCACACTCCCAATTAGGATTGGCCCTATAATTATGGACACTAGTTTCCAAGTCTTGGATCTCACCCTTCCATACAACCTTTTGTTAGGTAGACCTTGGATACACGCTATGAAAGCCGTACCTTCCATGTATCATCAATGTCTAAAATTTCCATACAATGGCACAAAGATCACAATTGATGGTGATCTAGATCCTTTTCAATACTGCACAAGCCTAAGCGAAATACCACAACAACAAGTGCTAGTTAATCAAGAGGCTTCATCCTCCACCTTATCCCTATACGTTGATCCATCAACTCTTACCAAGTCCATTGCATCACAACCACCATAATCTACTCCTAAGGTTGAGATCCAAGATAAGGGTTGTGGAGAATATCACATGAAAGCATCTTATTGTGTTAGTCAAATGGTTCCTCCTAAGTCATATGGTCTACCCACAATAGATAGGAGACAATCCATAGTCACATTCCATGTCTCTCCTACATAAAATTGAAAAAATGGGGAAAATTAAGTCAAGATGTCATAGACCAAGAAGATGTCACCTCTTGGTTGTATACTAAAGACAATGAAAACCCTCCACCGTCTATATAGATATCTAAGGATCAATATGGAAAAGGCTTCATGATAATGAAAATTAATGGATATGATGGACATAGTGGGTTAGGACTACATCAAAATGGAAGGACTGAACCAATCATTGTCTCACCACGACCAAAAGGCTTAGGGCTAGGGTTTCAACTGATTAGAATTGGTATTCATGGTACTTCGTCACCATTATAAGAGGAAGTAAGTGCTTCATAAGACATGGAGATATCCCATGAACCATTAGACCCAATTTATGATGACTCCCCTGACTCAAACAAATATGAATGGGATTCCCTTTCCTCCACTAGCATAATTGACCTAGATAAATTATTTAGCGAACTTGATAGAATGCTAAAACCCTTACCAAAACCATTTAGCCCCCATCCTAAAAATTCCTTTTCAAAAGAAGAATGGCTTAATTTGTATTATTGGGAAACCCTTGATCATGAATCTTGGGCACCTAACTAACCATCTTCTAATGACCTAGCCCTTGCAGTTGTACCACAACAAAGTTTACCTATCCCTAGGAAAAACAACAAAAAGGAGTTAGTCCAAAAATTTTGTGACCATATTAATCACTCTATACTCACCTTGTCATCCTCCACATTTGATAACTCTAATGATGGCATGCTCCTTGTATATCCCCAACTTATTGATTGGGATCAACAAGCCACACCCATCTTAGAAATATTCGAGAACGACAAAGTGATAGCTGAGTTCATGGGACTTTGAGAAGGCATACCTAGAGGGGATCATAAAGTTGGCTTTACCATAGACTTGGATGACATGGCATATTTTGGGGAGTTTTCTCACACCTCTAGTCACAAAAATGAAAATCAAAAGAAAAACAATGAAAATGATGAAAATGGAAAGTCCCTAGGTGAAAACTAAAAGACACCTTTGGACGAAGAAATAGTAAAAATAAAGGACATATCTAAGGGTGAAAACCTCCTTAAGGCACCAAAGGATGGAGGTTTGAACATTCTCCCAGTTGCTCAGGAAAAATCACCAATGTCAGTAGAAGAGTCTTTCGAGATCAACATAAACATAGAAGAAAACCCTCGGGTAATATATTTTACGACATCTTTTATAGAGACGGTGCAACAAGAGTTTCAAGACTTCTTCACAAAGGTACAAATAAATTTTGCATGATCATATGCTAACATGCCTAGGTTGGATCCAGATCTTATATTGCATCATCTACCATTATAGCCAGGTGCTAAGCCAGTCAAGCAGAAGCTAAGAAAGATGGATCGACAAATTGCTCTACTAGTCAAAGCTAAACTTAAGAAACTATTGGATATCGGATTTATCAGATCCATAGACTATGCAAAGTGGATATCAAATATAGTACCAGTGACCAAATCATCTAGGGGAATTCGTATTTGTACAGAATTTAGAGATATCAACAAGGGATGTCCTAAGGATGGTTTCCCTTTGCCCAACATTGACATAATAGTGGACCTTACAGTAGGATATGAGATGTTATCCCTAATGAATGGTTTCTCTAGGTATAATCAGATCAAAATTGCTACTAAGGACCAACACAAGACAACTTCCACATGTCCATGGGGAACATATTGCTAGAATGTTATGCCTTTTGGGCTAAAAAATGTTAGAGCTACATATCAACGTGCAATGATGACTATTTTCCATGACCTTGTACATACTCTCATGGAAGACTATGTCATTGACATAATAGAAAAATCATTGACAAGAGCAGATCATTTGAAAGTCTTCGACAAGATATTCCAGAGAATAGAAAATTATAAAGTAAGGCTCAATCCAAAAAAATGTGTCTTTGGTGTTAAATCAGGAATACATCTAGGATACATCATTTCTAGAAGAGGCATAGAAGTGGACCCAAAAAAATTAAGAGCTATAATGGACATGCCTCCACCAGCAAGCATCGGTCAGCTAAGAACACTACAAGGGACATTACAGTCTATCAAACGCTTCATAGTACAATTAACAGAAAAAATACATCCATTCCAACATTTTCTCAAGAAGGGAGTACCATTTGTATGGACACCCAAATGCCAAGAAGCTTTCCAAAAGATCAAGGATTATCTACTTGCTCCACCTGTGTTAATGCCACCTACAGATGACAAACCTTTGATACTTTACATGTCAACAACTCAGTCAGCATTAGGAGCCCTACTCACACAAAATGATCATCAAGGTCATGAAAGGGAAGTGTACTACATCACTCATACTTTGGTGGGATATGAAATAAACTACAGTAACATAGAACATGCCTAGCTTGAATTAGTATTTTCTACTAAAAAATTTAGGCACTATATGCTAAACCGCCAAACCATGTTGGTCACAAAGATATATCCTTTGAAATATCTCCTAAGTAAAGCAGCATTAACAGGTCGATTGGCTAAATGGGTGATGATAATTAGTGAATATGACATCCAATGTGTGGAAAGGAAAGCTATAAAAGGGAAAGTAATTGAAAATCAGTTAGAAGATGCACCAATTAAGGCATACCATCCTCTAGGGGTAGATTTTCCTAATGAGTTTATCTTCAAAGTTGACACTAGAACCACATGGAAATTATACTTTGACGGGTCATATACTAATCATGGTTTAGGAGCAAGCATACTATTTGTTACACCTCATGGCAATACTATTCCTAAATCATTCAAAATTGCTTTCCCTTGCACCAACAACATAGTAGAATATGAATCCCTAGTAATAGGACTAAGAATGGCAACCCAATGGAAGATCAAGAGTTGACATGTTTATGGAGACTCTCAGCTAGTAGTTTGGCAAGTCAATGATGAATATGAAACTAAAGATGATAAAATTTCTCCCTACAAGTGCATGGTCGATAGTTTTAAACAATACTTTGATAAAATCACCTTTCAACAAATACCTCGCATTCAGAATAGGGCAGCAGATGCTATGGCGATCGTTGGTTCCTTATTATATATTCCTAGCAACGTGCCCAAATTCGAGTTTTTGGTTGAACAACTTTTGATCCCTGCCTATGATGTCCCTAGTTTCATGATGGTGTGTATGATTGTTGGTCCTACTTCCCCATGGTAAAAGGACATATATGATTACCTCCATGCCCAAATCCTAACTTTAGACCTATCAAACAACCAATGTAGAACCTTTATCTATAGGTCTGCCAACTACACCATCATCAGAGATACCCTGTATAGACATACCTAAGATAAAACCTTGATAAGATGTCTCGATGCTAAAGAATCACAAGTAACCTTATGTGTGGTACATGAAGGTATCTATGGATACCATTCTAGTAGTCCTACCTTAGCCAAGAAGATTATGAGATTAGGTTATTATTGGCCTACAATGGAAAAGACTCATATATCTTTGTCAAGAAATGTCGATAATGCCAGGTACACAGAGATTTGATACATGTGCTAGCACAAGAGCTTCGACCGATAACTTCATCATGGCCTTTTTCCCAATGGGGACTTGACCTCATAGGTAATATACACCCTCCATCTTCCAATGGCCATAAGTTCATCATAACCACCACCGAATACTTCACCAAGTGGATTGAATCTATTCCTATGACCTATATTACCGGCACGCAAATTTCCAAGTTTATCCTAAACTACATAATCTGTCAGTATGGTGTTCCTCAATCCATCATCATAGATAATGGCCTTCCATTCAAAAACCAAGAAGTTTGCCATCTCTGTGAAGAATTCCACATCCAACACCATTTTTCCACCCCATATTACCCACAAGGTAATGACCAAGCAGAGGCATCTAATAAAACTATTATCAGAATCCTCAAAAATATTGTTAATGACACTGGTCGTGATTGGAATCTATAGCTTAATCCTACCTTATGGGCCTATCACACAAAGATTCCTACTCCCATCGGTGCTACTCCATATTCCTTGGTATTTAGTTTTGAAGCTATCTTACCTATTGAGGTTGAAATTCCTTCCCTGAGGGTATCATTGAAAGGTCATATTGATGATGAAGAATATTATGTATCCCAACTACATGAGTTAGAATTTCTAGATGAACGAAGACAGAAGGTTCTAGATCATTTGCAAGCATATCAGAACCGTCTTTGTCATAGCTATAATAGGAAAGTTCTAAATTGACATTTTGACATTGGTGACTTGGTTTTAATGGAGAACCCAAAGAATCAATCTGAAAGAGAAAAACCAGGCAAGTTTGAACCAAATTGGTTAGGGCCTTATATTGTTACAGAAGTTTTTGGATCAAGAGCGTATCAACTCTCTACCCCCGAAGGAGAACCACTTTTATCACTGATCAACATCCTTCATATAAAGATATTCTATGCGTAGCTTCTGAGAACCATGTCTTAATTAGAAAAATACAAAAAATTGGAAAAAACAATAATAAAAAAATGTTACCTTGATGAAAACCTGGCAAACAGGCATCTTTGTAACACCAAAAAAAATAAAAATTAAAAAATCAATAAAATAGTAAAGAGAAATAATCCATCCAATAGTGAAAATCACTTCAGTGGCGCTTTGGATAAGTACCATGGTGAAAACCTGGCAAACAAGCACCATGTGTAGTTGACTTCGCCTGTTCGTCTACCATCATTCTAATTAGACTTTTCACCATTAGCCATAATAAATGGTTGGCTTATCCATTACTTGGAATGATTGACATCAAGTCCATTCTATCTCCCCATTCTTTCCTATAGGTCTTATTGTCAACTAGGGGCAAATCCTCGATCTGCATCATTTGGACCTTGTACATAACATTTAAACATCAGAAAATGTCCTAAAAAAAGCTCAAGAACATCATAAAATGTCCTAAAAAAAGCTCAAAAACATCATAAAATGTCCTGAAAAAAATTCCAAAAAACACATCAAAAAACTCCAAAATGACAAAAAAAATAAAAACATGTCAAAAATCCCAAAAACATAGTCAGAGTCAGTTGTATCAAGTTAGTCATATACATAGTTGAACTACGTTGCCTTAGCGACTAGATGTAGGCAAGGCCATCTGTCAATGTGCCCTTGAGGCATTAGGTCCATCATTCTAGGTTTGTCATGAATCACACACATAAAATCATGACTCATTTATTTGTATATGTCAAAGTCAATGGTCGTGTCAAACTATGAGGTCTTTGCATGTATAACATAGGCAAGGCCATCAATTGATGAGCCCTCGAGGATGCACTAGGTCAGTCCATTAGGGTTTATCACACTCATTATCACACACATCGTATAAACATCAAGTTAGGTTCATATGTGTCAAACATTAATGTCAGTCAAATTCAAGTCGAACTACGAGGTCTCAACATGTACAACATAGGCAAGGAAATCAATTGATGAGCCCCCAAGGCCGCACTAGGTCAGTCATTTAGGGTACATCGTGTCAAGTCCACATTGTCCACACACACACACTCATAATAGTCAAGGCGTCAAGACAAGTCATGCATCATCAAGAAAAACAAGTCAAACTATCATCAGGTCACAATCAAACATATTGTCAGAATGATAAACTTATGTCTTAAGCAAGATATGTCTTTCTTGGTAACACACATCATCAATCATCATAGCCTCATGTAGCTTGTCACATCAGTGACATTAGGCTCAACGTCTTATACGACATGTGTCTTTCTGAAACCAAGCTTTGTCATGCCTTACACAGATAGTCACAAAGTTGAAACTAGACTCAACGTCTTATACAGTGTATCATCTCCCACATCAGGCTATGTCAAACATCAAACAATCATACAAGATCAAATTTTGGTAAGTACTTTCATTGGATTTTTGACTTTATATCTCATTTTGTCTTATATTTTTATGAATTTGTATTTCAGTCCGATTACTAGCTTTCTCAAGGATGTCTCAGGACTTTTTCTTTGACTGTTGTCTGTCAACTGTCTTTTAAACTTTGGATTTTGAGTCTTGTTACTAGTTTCCTTGAGGATGTCCCATTAAGGATTTAGAGGAGCAATGATGTCTCATGACCCATCTTTTATTTTTTTGTTGTCTATGGTTTGTCTGGACAAAAAGATTGAGGCAATTTTTCCCTTAGTATGAGTTAAGACACTCCTTGCCTGTGACTGTCTATTTTTCGCAAGTGGATGACTTTGTATAATATGGTCTATCTCATAACATGGTGTGTACTATCCATTTGTGTCAGTCTCATCCACTGATGATTAAATTCAAAGCTTAGTCTATATATGGAAAAACATCTAAGATTATATGTGCTTCAAATAACCATTCTTTTTTCATACTAACATTTTGAATTATCCATGCTAACATTTCTTCTATCCTGCACAACGACAGAGTCCTCTAACACACAAAAAAATTATAACATCTGCATATGCATACATTCCACAAACATTATGTAAACATTTTCATATGTCTATACATGGTACATTATATAGTTATGTTTCATTTTAAACAAGTATAAACAATAGGCATATCCATTGCATATCTAGGAAAATCATGGCATAATAGGCATGCAATCATTATAAGGTACATAATAAAAAAATTACATGTGAATAACCATTGTCAATATATAGCATCACATGTAGATAGCATGGTGTATATATACACATTATATTACATCCCATTATCATAAAGTATATACATTCGTTATCATATACAATCAACATAACATCATAGGCTGCATGAACACAGAATAATGTAGAAATGATCATCCATAAGATGTACATATTAGATAAACAATAAAATCTCATAGAGAACATAATCATATATGAAAATAATGCATCATCATAAATAGAACTGCATATCATATGAAACGCCGCCAAAAATCATATATATCGCTCAAAATAACATGTGTCATAGTACAATGTCAGAATGTATCAATAAATAAAAAGGAGCTTGCAGGCTCTATGATCAAAGTAAAATGTATACAAATATGAAAATGTCAATTGTGTGCCACTGCCGCTACTCCCATGTGGTGAATATGGAGGCAACTTTCATTGAGGTACTCTCTATGCAGTCGGAGGCCTATCATATGGACCTGTCCTCGATGGTCCTACCACACCCTTTGTACTCTGTGTCCTTGTTTGACTTTTGCTCTGAGATCTATGGCTATGTGCCTCAGAAAAACTAGGAGCTCGTCTCTCAAGAGGCACCAATGACTCATACAGATCCCTATAATAGGAGGCTCTCTCCATAGCCCTAACTAACTCATGAGAAAAACCATCAGATGATGAACCACTATAGAGACATATGATCTTAGTAAATTGTTGCTTTGTCTCCTACTTCTGGGCTACTGCCTAATCTCTCTCCATGAGAGCACTATCCCTCTCCATCTACAAGGCATCTCACTCTACGATAAGCACTCTCACCCTCTCCTCCAAAGAATCCATAGCACTATCTCTGGGAGCCTCCTCATCCTTTCCCTGTCCCCCCTCTATAATCTTATCTCAGAGCTCTCTCTCCTACCCCCCCATCACAATCCCCTCCTCCTCATCGTCCTCACCATATCCTACTAGTATGCCAAGGACATCAATATCCATGTCCTCTCTCCCGACCTCCTCCTCTACATGCTCCTCCCAGCCAACCTCGACCTCTGCATGCTCCCCTACTACCACCTCCTCAGTAGCATGCTATCCTCCAATCTATGCCTCCACTCCACCCCCGAGTTCCAAAATTGGTAAATCTTCCACCTCCACCTCAACCTCATAGATAAGTGATAATCCACCTACCCGACCACCTCTCCATCCCCACTGGCCTTGTCTCCCACCTCTACCATCATCTTTTCCTCCTCTTCCAACCCTACCACCGCCCCTACCTCTACGTCGACCTCTGGGACCTGTCCCTCATCTCTCTAATGGTGTCGGCTGGTCTAGATCTATATATAGCAAAGGATGATGCACTACCCACCAAGTATCATAAGCAATAGTGGTCCCTTGATCTGCTACTCCACCTCTCCATACCCACTAAATAGGCTATAATGCCTAAATATTCCCCTCCGCTGTCACCATAGGTATCATGGGCCCCCACAATGGAACCTCCCTAGAAGATCAAGAAAACTCTACTTCACCTTGAGGTTCATATTGAACCTCACCAAATTGTCTCAGTACACGATCTGGAAAGTGTCTCTCTATAATATGAACACTGGAGATAGTCATCCCAATTAGATACTGTGTCTACTAGAAAAAAAGGAAAATGTCTATCCTCATCGAACCATCGTCCACAATCCATATAGGGTCTCCATGTGAACCAAACTAATGTGTCTAATGCATGTCTCCAACATGACTTTGTGTGATGTTTTCCACATATTGGAAAACATATGGGGATCTATCACCCCACTCAGTAGTAATAGGAGGATGAAACACAACAATGTGTTCCCATTCCTAGACCATGAGAAGAGTAGTCCCACAGCTCATCGACTACGCGTCCCTATAGGCTATCGTGAAGATGGAAATAAATTATATCCAACAAACAAGGACCCCAAGCATAAACAACCTCCCTCTCAAGCATCCCAACTAACATCTCCCCCCACCCAACAGGAAATCCATGACCTCAACGATCAGGAAGAACTATGCCAACTATCAATGTACATAATATACAATCTATCCTCTCATATCTATCAGCTAATACCTACCATCTAATCTCATAGTGTTCTATACCTAACCCCTTAATATCATCATACACATAATATCTAGAAATATCACTAAAGCCTCTCTGTGTGTCATAAATGACTCACTCACCTCTAATAGGCAATCTGAGAATCCTATATATATCCTCCAATGTAATAGTTGCCTCTTCAGCAGGCAAATGAAATGAGGAGGTCTCTAAATGCAATCTTTCACATAAGGTAGTGAGAATACCTTTGTTTCCCCGAATCGTGGGCATGGTGTATACGTGGTGTAACCCTAGTCTCCATAACAATCGTGTATCTGCACTCTATAACTGATCTTTAAGCTCAGATGTATCTGGCCACGACTCCCGGGTGTAGATCGTATCTAGTATAACCTGCAAATGGCATTCAAACCATGTGTCAGACAATAAATCATTCATCTTTCCATCAGATTTTTTTCAAAAGTTTTGTTGTGCCTCTTGCACACACACCCCATTTGGAACGGGGAACCTCTCTTTCGTTTTAGCTTTTCGGGTCCCTTTTGCTTCGCCTCACTTTACATGCCCCATTTTTTAAGACCTTGATGGTCAACACATTCTCAAAAGTCTCATTTTAGGGTTGACCTAATTTTTCCCCTTTGAAAATTGCTAAGTCGTAAGCCCTTTCGGGTTTTCTTTGTCAGTTGGTCTTTCTGATGTCCGTGGCACCTTCCAGGCCCGGACCCCTAGGTCTCCCCTCTCGGGTTTCCCTTTGCAAGTTTCCATTTCGGCTTTGCCATTCTCCACGGCCAACGATTGGCATCTTCCCAGCCTCTAGATCTCAATGCTTCGATGGTTGTCTAAATTATTTGTTAGACTTGACGGCTCCACCCATGTGTCTTTTTGGCCCCCAAACCCTAGCTCTCAAATTTCCGTCTCTAAAATTCCATTTGAGTTTTTCCATTCCGCCCTGCCGCCAGCCAACATCTTCTCAGACACCAGACCCCAGGTTCTTGTTCGTTGTTCAACTTAACACTTCAAAGTTTTTCATCGGTTGTGGCTCGATGTCTTTTCGACCACCAGGACCCGGACCTCCCTCCGCCACCCAGGAAATTTGAATCCACCTACCTAATCTATTGTCGTACCAAGAATTTACTAAGGTATTGATTGCACTAGGGGCTATTTAAATGAGTTTTGACCTATTATTTTCACATGACAGGAAATAATTTGAAACGCTCTCTGACCCCAGCATCCTCTGCCTCTGTGCCCGAGCTCTCGCTTCATCGTTCCTCATGAATTCAGCATAAAACTTCTTTGGGGATTCGAGGTAGGTTCGCCGCCTGCCTACTCTTTCCTTTTTCTCGAAACCAAGAGTTGAAAATTAAGTGAAAATCAAAATGAATCTGAGACCTAGTAAGATAGTGCCCCTTGGCCTAAAACCCATGAGTTAGAAAACTGAAAATCAAGGCATTGGAGGCTAAAATCCAAACCGAAACCTAAACTCCCCATCGCTATTCTCTGGAGCAGGCGACCATATCTTTCGAGCTCGGACCTCTTCGTGGCCACGTGCAAAGTTACTTGGAAAAAATTGGCATACAGCCAAACTCACCTTGGGTCCTAGCCTCCAGACTTCCCCTCTTGGGTTTCCGTTGTACCTCCGCCATTCCAAACGGCTTTCCTCTTGCGTCCTTCTGGACCTTGGACCCCGAGCGTGTGAAGTCCATAGCAATCTTACAAGAAATAAAACTTTGAAGTTGTCCTCAAACCCCGGCCCCCGAACTTCCATCCCTGCATCGCCATCCCTACTTCATCATTTCAAACGGCTGCCACTAGACACCTTTTTGGTTCCTGGGCTCTGGTCACCCTTTCGCTCCATGTAATTTGAACAAGGAAAGATCCTACGTCCAAACCTCACCCAAACTCTAGTCTCCGAAATTCCATCTTGCTTCTGCTGTCCCGAATAGCTAAACCCGTCCGCCTTTCCGGACACCAGACCTCAAACCTCAATCCACCTCTGGGTTTTCACCAACTGTTAAGTCTGCCTCGGTATAATTTTTCAGACTTCCATCCACATTTCACTATTTTGCACGACTATCTCGTAGCATCTTTTCAACCCCGATGACCCAGACTCCGGAACCTGATCCCCAAAATCTCATTTTCCTTGCGTTGTTCCAAACAACCAACCCTGGACAGATTTCCTATAGCTAATGCCCAAATGCCAGAATGATGGCTCAAACGACCTCCAAATCGAAAATGGACTTCGACCCATGTGCTAAAAATGGACCTTCTTTCATGCCAACCCTTAATTGAACAAATCCAAGATTGGGAAAAGTCATTGGGAATGACTTGCATTGTTTGCCCTTTCAAACAACATTCTGCTAGAGGAAGTCCAGCCCTTGGGGCCCGGGTCACCTATTTGCCTTCCAATATTATTATTACCAAGTGTTAGACTTTTCTTAGATTAATTTTGTGGATCTAACCTTGATTTGCAAGGGTTTGTTCGAGGTCATGTTCTCATGTTAATGTTGCTAACTCCCACTCTTTGTGTAGGATTTATGGAATTTGGTGCAGAGGCCTCTAGGATGGCCAAGGAAAAAGGGAAAAGAACTGCCAAAGCCCCTCAAGGCAAAGAAGATAAAGATCAAATGAAGTATCAATTCCATGGGGTACCTTTGCATTCCAAGGTCACAACTAGTTGGAAGAATATCACAAATACCAATATCGGACATGTCAATATTGATGAGTTTACGCGAAGTGTCAAGATAGACCCAAAGACAGATAATGCAAAGTTGATCAGAAGTAGTGGACTTGCCAAGGTTTTAGGTTTCTCGCCCGCCTTGGTGGCCCTTGAGCTGGTAATGGCATGTTGAGAGGCATACCAAGTTGAAACGAGGACCATCATGGATAGAGATGGGAATGTCTTGGCTGATATGTCCCCTCTTGGGATAACTAACATCTTCCACATCCCTGCCTTTGAAAGAATGGAGACCCCAACCATAGGGGAGTGTAAAGAATTATGGGATCAGGATCCTATAAAATGCAAGAAACTGATCAACCAATATTGGTTGAAAGACAAGCGGGCCAGTGCTACCAAAGTCCCTCAAGAGCTCTACCGCAGTGATTTCTTTGAAGACTATCATGACTTGGTCACCCTATTGAGCAGAGTAATGGGCCTTCCTACTGTGGCCTTCTTCCAAGAATGGATGTTGTATTTTGTTGAACAAATTCTCTGTGGGGATGACACTGCATTCTATTGGGGGGAGATAATCAGCAATTTCTTTCATAAGCAATTCGTCAGTGTGAGGAAGACCTCCAAATTCTACATGACATCCTACTTGCTCTATTTGCTTGCTAATCGGTGGCATTATAATGGATTTTCTGCAATTCCCAATGAGGCATCGAGAAGAGAGCTCAAACCCTATGACAAATACCCATAGCTACAGTACAAGAATTTCAAGAAGGACTATTGCAGGGTAAATGATGCTTTTACTACCTACATCATTCAGTCTCTTGGAGGTGATTTTGAGAGAAGAGTCTCTCATAGTGCTAAGGCCCTTCTCAAGCACTACGCCTTCCCATTCATACAATTCCCCAAGTTCACCTACATCTGCACCCAAGGATTCATAGAAAGGCAGAATAAGCTGCCCCAGTACCCTAATGACGAAATTATACTATTGGAACTAACTTGGCAGCTGTGACATATACACCACATTCTGAGAACTAAACATCTAGAAGGGACCCCCTATCCCCTCGGACTTGGCCAGGGGTTGTATCAAATTCATACTTCCCAATGCATGGGCAATTCAGAGAAGGAGCTAGCAGAATACCACTTCAAACAGCATACAGCTCGGTCATGGATGGACCCATATGGTCACATTAGAAAGGCACTTGGGCCAAAGTATGCCCACCTCCACCACATTGAGGATTTTTGGGCTAATTGCAAGCATGACTTTAAAGTGCGGATACGTCATTATATGTGTATGACTGCATACTTCATGAAAAGGGTGTACCTGTGTCCGGTTCCAAATCAACTTGAGGAGGATGAGAGCACAGTGATCGACACAAGGTATAGTGCCATTGCAAATATTTCATTTCCTTTAATTGATTGGGATGAGCAAGAGGTTGATGACCTCGACATTCTCACCAAACCCATTGAGGCTGGAACAAAGGCATGGATTGACGAGCAGGTCGCTCGACTAAATCAACAAGGAGTTGCCTTAACATTCAAGGGGCTCGAAGGTGAGCCAAGTGGTTCTGATGGTGGGGTAGCTGCCACTACAACTAGAGAAACATCCAAATCCCTGCCATCTATCAATTCGAGAAAGAGGAAGGAGGTTGATGAGAAGCAACCTAACCCAAGGGTGTATGCCAGAAAGGCCTCGGAGGGAGAGCCTCCTACGAAACATAAAAGAATGGGAAACATCACAAAGATGCTTGTAATACCTAAAGATCCACTCCATGAGGGCGAGGAGATGGAGGCTGACCCACCAGGGTCTCCACCCACTTCATCTGCTGCTACAACTACTACTACTATTACCACCATCCCATCCACTTCACTTGCAATAGTTGCTTCCTCTCTACTTGCGGTGGACATTTCTATCCACCTCGCCTCCACTTCCTTGATTGTGCAGGTCATATCAGTGGATTCATCCTCTACCACAACCTCGCCAATCTTGTCATCCCCCATGTCTCCTTCCCTTTTGCGCACTTCATCTATTGTCATAATGCCTGCCCTCACTCTCTCAGAGTCTTTTGTCAAGTATATGCAAAATGTGCCATCTGAACTTTTGGGAATGCTTGCAAATCCAATGGTGCAAGTTGCAATTGCCCAGGCAATGTTTAATGCCCTAGCTCTTCCTCCTCCTACAAAACCACCTAGAATGGAGGCTACAATGCAAATCTTGAATGAGCTCAAGCAATGGCAACTGGAGGCAGTCAAGAGGCTAGAAGATGAGGAATTTGTGTATCATGAGCATCCAATATATGAACATCGAGTGATCGATGAGGTGGCATATGAATCTTCCAATGAGGGCAATGAGGATCAAGGGACATACATAATCCAAGAAATAGTGGATCCGATGATGTAGAGTGGAACAAGCAACTCAAGGAGATCAAGGACAAAGAGGCTGAGGGATAGCCTACAACTGAAAGAGTTGCAGCTCTAGAGATTGAGGGCTGTAGGTCTCCTTTGGAACAACATGGTCAAACCCAAGAGCATGATGAAGAAACATCATTCCATGAATATGAACAAGAAGATATCCCCAAGGAAGGTGGGTATGACCAAAATGAAGAAGAAAAAAGTGTTGAAAAGGAAGACCACCCCGACAAGAAATTGCTCACCAAATCTCCTACCAAGCATATAATGCTCGTTCAAGATTCCGACGAGGAGAAGGAAGATGTAAGAGCTGAGCAGGAGGCCCTTAATGTCAAATTCATTGAACTTAGGGTGGAGGAAAGAAAAGATCAACATGAATCACCCAAGGAAGGACGCCCGATGCCCGACTGGCTAGAAAGGCAGCTCGAAAAAAGAACTCCCGCCCTAAAGGATCAGAAAGCAAGACTGGAGGCAATACTAGCTAGAGCTTAGATTAGTACCAAGAAGGAGAAGAAGCCAAGAATCATATCAAGGGTAACAATGGATTCCTCCATATCCAGGGAAGTGAAAATAGCTACGCTAGTGGTTGGAGAACAAGGAATGAGCTATAATGTCTCCACCATTGACTTGGGAGTGGCCACCAGGGAACAAAAGGTTGACCACCTCTAGGAATTAGTCGCCATAGTGGTGCACCTTGTCCAGTAGGATAAGGTTTCAAAGGAAGATCTCAAAGCATAGGTGGCTGATCTGAAGGCCTACATTCAACAATGGTCATCTTTGGATGAACAACCTACCACATCATCGGCCCTGCCAAAGTTGTTGTCCTAGGAACAGATCAACAAGTTGAAAAAAAGGAGGAACTGGGATAAGACCATGGAAAACTAGTTTCAGCAGGTCTTGGACATTGGGAATATGGGCATCAATTTGGTTGTCCAAATAGAAAAAAGGTTCCTAGAAGTACAAACGTCTCTTGAAGGCACGAGGCGAATCTACGAGGAGTTCCCAAAGAAGTATAAGGTTTCCTACCCGAAAAATCAAGGCTATCCTCGCACTACCAAGTGAGGTTTGGGAAAATGACCTTGCCTTCAAGGACAATGACCATTGGTTAATGGATGTGTGGAAGCAGGACTTCAATCACTGAAAGGGGAGGCTGGAACATATCCTAGAATGAGTAATTCTAGATATTGAATGGGCCAAACATGCCAGAGGAGATTGTGCTAAGTACCTCAAGCTGATGACAGGGTATGAGATGCCTATTGTTAAGATCAATCTGGAAAGTATAAAGCCTCACTTTTGAAGGAGGATGGAGAAGGGAATGTCAGCTGAGGTTACCATAGACTTTATGAGCTTTGATACTCGAGCTTTTTCCCAATCTGAGCTTTTCAAGGACAACGCTACCAAGTATGATGAAGACTGGTAAAAGCTCATTAACAATTCCAAAGAATGGAGTTTCCAAGTGTTAAGGTTTGACATCATTGAGGACGAAAAGCTTTAGTTGATAATCTTAAGATTCATGGAGTATGTGACTTTGAAGAAGTGGGAAGGCAACTCTGTCACTGAGGAAGAATTTCTGAAAGAATAGCTGCAGCAAAGAGCAATCAACAAAAAGATAAAATGCTACAGTGATGCCACTAGAAGACAAAATAGGGAAAAGACAAAAGATGTTTTCAAAATGTAATATATTTGGGGGTAGGTGAAGCCCTGTTGTAAAGTGAATCTTGGCCACACAATAGAATTGAATCTTGGCCACTCATTTTTATTTTTGGAAACTATAAATAGGGGTCTCCTCCTCTCATTTTAAGAGAGTTGAGTTGTTGTAAAGACATGTTGCAGAAATTATAATAGAAATACAATAATTTTGTTGTATTTTAGATTTCTTCACATGTTTCATGATTCTTTTCCCTTAAGTTAAGATTCTAGTTTGAGTTACTTTGTTGTTCTAATTTCCTGTTAGCTATCCTTGGTAGATTTAGTAATGTTGTCTTTGGTTGTGCAGATCCCTATTGTATGTATGCTTTTCTTGTCCATACTTTTAGTCATTTGCTACTGGTAGGTGAATGTGCAAAGTTAGTCTGGACTCTGATTTTATAGCTGCTCTTTAAACTTTTTCTTTATTCACATCTATATGGCGAATGAATGATGAAACATTTGTAGTCCTTAGAAGATAGCATAGATTTCATGGCATTGTGAAAATTCTGATCAAGTGAAATTCTATTTTAAGGAAATTGTCCATAGCAAGAACCTCCATGATCACTATTCATCGGTAGTTGTAGGTCCAAGAATCCTCTCTCTTCCCTGCCCTTTTCCTTTTTTTTTAAGAAATAACCTATGCTAAGGTTCATTGCACATTGTAAAGCCAAATTCAACGATAAGATGGAGTTCAAGACTGTTGTTTGAACCTGTAGCAAAGTGCAGTAATTTCCTTTCCAAAGAACTCTATTCATAGATCCGATTCTCCTACAGCTTTGATTCACATAAAACCTCCTTGTGATTCCAGCAAATCACATCATAAATCAACTAATATATTCCAAGCATCATCATGACCTGACATCCGAGAGACCTTGGGATAGTGTTCTGCAATTTGATTGTGGAATATTGTCTTTCAAGAGAGGTAATGCACCTATGCATTACTTGTGTTGAGAAGTGCATAAAAACACCATCAGCAAGTTTGATAGTCAAATGCATCGCTACAAAAGCAAATGCGGTGCACAATATCATATGCCTCATTCTCAAAATAAAATGTGGTGCACCACCATACATGCATCGTACAAATAAGCATATGTGTTTCATAGATCAAATGCGTCACAAAAACTCAAAGCAAACATTATCAAGCAAATGCGTGAAACAATTTGCAGATGCGGTGCATTTTAACATGCCTATTTAAGATACAAATGCGATGCATTTTAAACAAATGTGTTTCACCTAACTACATGCGACTATCATATACTCATATGTGTTGCAGGAACTCACATACGGTGCATAAATTCACAAATGCGATTAATCCCTAAATGACCTAAAAATGTCTGGACGTGTTTTCCCATATGTGTTATTTTCCAAGAAAATGTGTTGCGTATGAACGCATGTGCATAGTTTTAAAAGTGACGCATTTAGAAAATAAACTTTAAATGCCTAAAATTACGTGCAAAACAAAAATTCAAAAGTTCGTTCAAAGGTACGTACTAGGGGTCCTGCGTCGACAGGCTGTTTGAAGGTCCAAATCCTGTAACCGCGATGATCTATGTATGGAACAGGAGACATTTTTGCCAGGTGCTTAGAGAAAAATCTTCTATTCTTCAAATCTTAAGGGTGCAAATGATTTGATTTTCACCCTAATTTCTATTTATACCTAGGGTTAAAAGTGGCATTTCTTCTGACCTTGTCTATTGGCCATGTAAACTTCCATCTTCAATCAATCTGTACATGAACCTAGTACCTCCAAATTCAATTCCGTCAACTCCATAGCGTTTCTAGCCATCAAATTAACTTATCGAGACTATTTCCAAAAAAAATTTGAAATTTTTCAAAAAATTCGTCAATTTTCTCGAGGGGGCATACCCTAACCTATTTCATACCGGGGCATGTTTTTAACGCTTTTTCTTTGACACGACGCCGAAACGACATTGTATCAAAGAGGGGCAAATTGTAGACACTGAAATTTGGTCTAGGCCTGCGAGCAGCACTTTCAACATAATTTTCTAATGTCCATGGTCACAATTAAATAATGCAAATTATTTAATTATTTCCTAAACACATCTTTCTTCTATTAATTTAATAACCTTTAATTATTTAATTAATTCATTATGGCATGTATTCAACTTTGATTAACTAAATAAATCTTATTTATTTAATTACGTCTAATTAATTAATTATCTTTCTGAATTAAATAATTTATTATTTAATTTACCCCTTTGTCATATTTCAACTATAATTAAATATTCATTTCAAATTATTTAATTATTCAATTAACCTTTTCGACAGTCAATTAAATAAATCGTTATTTATTTAATTAAATCCTTAAATTTCAAATGTTGAATTAAATAAACATATAATTCATAAAAAGAGTTATTTCTGTCACATTCTTCTATCGCTTACTTAACTAATTCTTCACTCACCATCTGACTCGAGATCTATTTAAATCCAGTAGTTGTCTCCGGATTTGATATATGATCGTCTCTATGAAGAGACTCTCTGTCATAACCAGTCAGTTATCTAGTTAAGACTCAAATGCATGAACATATTTATTAATTAAATATCTTTATTTAATTAATTAATTCATGTGTTCATTTGAACAGATCATTGTCAAGTTCTAACTTTATCCTTTTCATTCAATTCTTGTCTTTCTAATTTTCGAACACTTGTAACTAAAGATTAAATCATTTATTTAACCTTGATCTCTTATTCAATCTATTTTCGAATAGTCTTAATACCAAATTAAATTATTATTTTCATTTAATTTTTATCTTGCAGACCTTTCTCAAATCACGTTCTAACTGACACAAATCTCACATTGCATGACATTCAGTAATCTTGATTGTTGATCTCTCTTTCGAATATGAGTCGATCGTTCAAAAACTAGCTTTTTATAAATTGGTTGACTTTCGTCATTATTCCTCCTCCCGAAATCTATATAGTTTTGGAAGCATAACTTGTTAATCTTTGATGTTTTTCTATTATCACATATACACATGAAGGCTATACTTGCACATTTATGAAAATCTAAGGGAAATTATACTACAGAAGGAAAAATGGAGAAGGACAATCAAGATAATTCGAAGGAGTGGACAGATATTGGGTGAGACCGTTTCATGTTTTTCTTTAGTTTATTCTTTCATTCTTTGTTGTTTAATTTAGATTAGTTCTTGTTTATTAGATTTAACCGATCTTGCTTGTAGTGTTTTTTATCTACATTACACTAGTTAATGAATGTTTCCCAATATCTTAGCCAATGTTGAGTGATATTTCATGTTTCTTGGCATATTTTTGTGAGAACATTATTTGTTCAAGAATAGCCTGTTGAGTGTGTGTATGAATCTTTAGGTGTTGCTAAAAGGGTCACCCCCAAGGTCCAACAGAGCCTAAAGTGTATGGGAAATGTGTTTCAATATCATTTCTTGTTCATTGGCCAAATCCTACACTAGATCTGAGCATTAAATGTGGCTTACTTCTAGGATTTAGTAGATTTTTGATTTGTGCAACCCAACAAGGTGAACTATACTGAAGGTTTCCCTGATGGTGCATTGGTGGGTTACCTTATTGGTGAGATGAATTGGGAAGGGTACCCTATGGTACACCTTGTTGTTGGTACACACCTTGTTATTGGGACAGATTATACTGAAGGCTTCCTTGATGATGCGTTGGTGGGTTACCTTGATGGTGGGATGACTAAATAAGGGTGTCTTGTGGCACACATTTTTGTGGTAAACTATATTGAAGGCTTCCCTAATGGTGTGTTGGTGGGTTACCTTGTTGATGGGACAACTGGGAAAGGGTGCTATATGGCACACCTTGTTGATGGCGAGGTTGGTTGGGAAGGGGACTGAATGACCCACCTTGTTGATTGTATTGTTGATTAGGAAGGGGACCATATGATCCACCTTGTTGATTGAAGAGGGTACCATGTGGTACACCTAGTTGTTGGTACTGTTGTGGAAATTTCCCTTGTGGATTTTATATATTTTGGGAAGGGTCAATATATGGCATGTTTTGAGGCACGTATTGTCCTGGTGGAAGATTGTTTCCTTGTGGTATATATTGGGATGGACCTCCTTGATACTATTGGGCCACTACTACTTGTTCGATTTGAGTTGGTTTTCTATACAAGGGGTTTTCCATGGGTTGACCATTATTTTGCAATAATACAAGTGGCATGTTTGACATCTCTACAGGTTTGGATATCTGTCTCACAACTCAATTATCCCCTAAGGGAATAAGATTAGGATCTTTGAGAGCTTCCACATTAAAGTCTATTGGAAATTTAGCACCACACTATGCTAATTTGAACAAGTAATAATTTGGGTCCTTTTTCAACAGTTTGTCCATTAATTTGAGCACCTTAGGGTTGTTGGAATATTGAAATAGTTCTTTGTCATTTATTTCCTCTTCAATATCCACCTCTTCTATGACTACTCCTTTTGGGTCTTGGTTTGATTGTTCCATCACCTCTCGTCGCTTTTGGTTTAGCTCTTCCTTGAATAATGTTTCTTTACATGAGGGTCTCTTTTGAGTTGTTTCAAGGTCACTTGGCCTATAGCCCCATGGCCTACCTTCATCATTTGTGTTGTTTGTTGGTGGTATGTTGGTGTTTTTTTTTTTTTTTTTCCATGTTCTTCCTATGTTGTGACCTTGTAGTTGTCATAAACAACTGCCAAGCTTTTGTGAATGTTTTGGGACTCCTAACTATGGAATGATTTTTCTATTTTTTTGGATTTGTTGTTTTAAGAAAAAAGAAATTGTGTTTATTTTTGGGATTTTCTATTTTGAAAGGTGGTGTATATTGCAATACGGGAGGTGGAAATACGAGCCCAAATTGAATATACCAGTTTGGTTTTCTCCTTGAAGAGTGAGCATAACAATTTCTTACCAACGTGTCCTGGTTGCAGTTAATCTTCAAGGAACGTCTCTTGATATACCTTGAACTATGGTGCCTCTTAAAATGGTGGAATATGGATTTTCATTTAAGGATTTTTCTATTGCTAGAGATCATGAAGGATGGATTCCTCTTGATTATTCAAGTCTGGTTCACCTATTGAAAAGTATAAATAGAAGCGTCTTAGTTGATTGTCATGGTTGTGATAAGTTCTCAAGATGTGCCCTTTGGAAAACTTTAGACTAGGATGGTTCTTTGAAAGTCAAAATATGGATTTCTGCTTAAGTATTTTTCTCTTACTAGAGATCATGAAGGATGGATCCCTATTTCCATGCAAGCGATGGTAACATAGGTCTTTCGACTACTAGGTCTTCTTTCTCTTCCTATTTATCTAAGATGTTTGTTGTGTTTCTCCATTAGTTTGGTGTTTTGTTCTTCTCAAATATGAAGGTCCTTAAACTTCTAATGATATATATTTTTTCACCTTCAATGTGTGTGAGACTTGGTTGTAGGATTGGTGTTGTAAGGTTTAGTTTTTGAACGGGAGCATTCAGACGCCAAATGATCATATGCTAAAAGTGTTGGTGTTTTGATATGGTTGTTATGAAGCTCAAGACCTAAGGTTTGAGTGCTATTTTGGAATGATGCTATTCTTGGGAGTCAAAATATTGAAAGGCCTAGGTTGATTTCTCACTTCTTCTTCTAGAGGATATGTTGCGAAAAAGCTTACTTGAACTAGTCTTAAGGTTCAAGTAATTGTTGATATCTTAGAAGTGTGGATGAGGGGATAATCTAGGTTTGTTTGTTTTGATTTTGATTTCCAAAAGTAGGATGGAGTGTTCAAAAATGGATGAAGGAATATATGACCTATCTTGGGTTTCAATGGTTTCATTCTAACAAGGATTTTGTAACAAGCTTCATACCATTCTCTTGATTTTCAGTAAGACAAAGCAATAGCAATGGTTTTTGAGAAAAAGCAGAAAAATCTAACAAAAAGCGACCAAGTTTGTCAACTGTGAGTAGACTATTGTCAAGTGCAATAAATTTTGAAGAGCAAGTGCACATAGAAATTTCAAGTACAACCTCTATATGTATTTTTCAAATGCGATGAATTTACTCAGTCCAAAGTGAGCTACCTTAGCAAGTGCGATTAGATTTTTGGCTAGTGTGCTAGAAAAGATTTGGAAAGTGTGGCATAAAAGTATCAAGTGCGATCAGTTTTCTAGAAAATGTGTTGGTTTTGTCAAATGCAACAATTTTTCATCAGTGGATTTTATGGGTCAGGGAGAAAAAGTGAGCTTTTTCTGGGAAGTGTGACCAAGTCTTGGTCAAATGCACTAGAATCAGTAGTAGAAGCGATCTCTGTTCAAACTTGTCCTCTAGTTTTAGCATTTGGAATCAGCATTTGATGTTTTCCTTAAAAAAATTGGATGTCTTGATCTATTTTTAGATGTGGCAAGTGATACAATAGTTTTTGACTAACTCAAAAATCATGTACTTGTGTGACCTATATGTCTATGGATTTAAGTTGTGAAATCATGATACCTAAGCCATAGTTTCCAACATTTAATTTGAGCCAATGTAGCCTGGAATTAAAGTTTGAATATTTAAAAACCTTTAAGGAGATCCTTAAGGAGTGCAAATATAGGGTGTCTCTTAAAAGCATACACTAAGTCAAAGGGTTTGTGATTCAACCATCATGTTTAGTGTTTGTTTTGATATGTTTATTTTAAATTGAAGCACAATGTTTGATGTCAAAATTTTATTTGAATGTTTTTTCCAAGTTTTACATAAACAAAAGTCACAACCCTAGATATAGAAACCATCCTTTTAGGTAGGCTTGCCTCATGCCCCGAAGGGATGATTTTACATGAAACTTATGGCTCGGGCCTAAAGTCGGACATGGAAAGTAACCTTTTGGAAGTAAATTATGATGCACCACTTTCAAAGAATGTTTTTGGATAAATGGGTAGCTTCTAAAAATGCTGGATCTTAGTCATGTTTTGGGATTATCATTTTCATATGTCTATACATGGGATGTTTTTCTCAATTAAGAGGCCTCCTAGCCCTTGTGAGTTTTTACGTATCACACGGATAGTAGGGGAGACTGACATCTATATAGAACAACAACACCTGGTAGATGATGAACTTTCCTCACACCCATAATAATTTATGTAGCAGAACAAAATAGAGCGTCGCTTGGATTGCCTTTGAGTTCTCTAGCATGGGATGTGTCTCAAAAGGTAGGCCCTCTAAAGGTATGCTTTGAAGTAAAAAGTGTGAAACTCAAGATGATTTTTTTCACCCAAGATCGCCAAAAAATGCACGAGGGGAGAGGATGGTCACCTTGTTTTCCAAACACGGAATACACTTCATTGAAATTTGATTATTTTTAAGCACCTCAAGTGATGCTATCCCCAAAAAGTGAATAAGAGAGAGATGGTTCTTTTTAAAGCATCCAATAGAAGTGTTCTAGATGTCAATCAATGAGATAACAAAGGCGCAATACAAATATTTATTTATTCATTTTTAAGCCCAAAACTTGAGTGTTTCTAAATCGGTCTTGGTTTTCTTTGGTTAACAAAAATGAATTCAAGAATGCGTCAACAAAAGGAAATCGTTTGGTCCAAAAAAATAAAATCAAACATTCCGAGTGCCAATTTGAAAGCTTAAGAACATTTTTAGAGCACCAATTGAATTGTTTGTTTGTGTTGTTCTTTTTAGGCACCAAATGAAATATTTTCTAACTTAAAAATATTAAAAGATTCATGTTAGAGCACTAAATCAAAAGTTTTTTTTTGTGTTGTTCTTTTTAGGCACCAAATGAAAGATTTCCTAACTTAAAAAGCATAAAATATTCATTTTAGAGCACTAAATCGAAAGTGTTTTGTTTGTGTTGTTCTTTTTAGGCACCAAATGAAAGATTTATAACTTTACAAAGCTTTGAAAATTAAAGCTTCTTCAACCGCTCATCTTCCCTATAACAAATGTGTTAGTTGTTTTTGGATAACCATCAATTATACATTTTCAAACCCTGCATAAATAACATTAGTACTTATCACACATTCAAATCAGGCATTTGTTAGCATTATAAATCAAATTTTCACCTATAGATCTCGGACATAGATTAACAAGGAAAAAGTGTAGGAAAAAATAGCAAAAGCACCCTCTATCAGAGAGAAAAAGAATTGAAAATAATCAAAAGCACCCTCTATCAGAAGATAGAAGCACTAGAAAAAGTAAAAGGTGTGGAGATCATTGTCAAAAGCATAGGAATCTCTATCAAAAGCGTTCGAACCATGATAGAAAATGAAAAAAAATTATGGAACCGTTCTTGAGGATTTTTCCAGAGCTCTTCCAGGACTTGTAACTTCAAATGTAACTCATAAAATTGTTAGTGTTAAGGAGAAAGGTCCCACCAAGTGTTCCGGAATGTGTGAGGGGGAAATTTGAGAGTTTAAACAAGATAATTGCAATGAAATAGAAACTAATCTAATCAAAATAATAATCTATATCTATGCCCATTCACTCACGAAATGAGCAATTAAGAACACTGAATTCAAGAAAATGTAAATGAAATAACATAAGAACAATTGAATTCACTATACTAAATCATTACCAATCGCGTGTTGGAGTGTATTCGCAAATATGTGGTTGCTTGTATCAATGTGAAGACTCCATATTTGCGTTGCGAGAGCTTGAAGAATGTGTGTGTTTATCGAAGATATTGGTTGAAGCTTTGTCAATGTCAATTTGGTATTACTTCGTTGTGTAAAATTTATTGATTCTTCGATCCTTTTTTGTGAGGAAAGAGGTTTGTTATATAGAATTTGTGATTTGAAATGAATGATCAAGATTTTATAGTAGAATATCTTGATCGATGGTCAAAAGAGGTTGAGAGAATTTAGATGGGAATAATCTGTGCAAATAGATTACATAATTAGTGTGATTGAGGAATAGATTTATTAGTTAGGAAATAGATTGATCAACCAGGAATTAGATTGAATAATTTGTGGGATTGAAGAATTGATTGAACATTTCGGAAATAGATTGATCAGTTAGGAAATAGATTGAACAATCAGTGATTCGTAATTTTCTCAATCAGGAAAGTGGTTGAGAATGATTAATTAATCAATTTAATTAATTAACTCCTTTTGGAGTTGAACGTGCAAATCAAGTTTGACTTTTTCAAACAAAGTTGCATTAGTTTGATTTGATTTTTGATGATGTTTTGAATAGCTTATTTATTCAAATTTATGGAGGGAAAGAGATTTAATTAAATTATTATGATTTAATAATTTAATTGACTTAGGGGAATAAAGTGAATTAGTAACATAATTAGATAATTGGAATTATTTAATTAATTAGGAGGAATAAAGTTAGATTAAGACTTTATTAAATAAATAAAATTTATTTAATTGGTCGATTTGATGAAAAAGTGAATTAATTAAATAATATCATTTTATTCAATTAATAGTAGAAATCAAGGTTTGTTGAATTTATTAAATAAATAAAATTTATTAAAATGGTGTGTGGTGATCTACAATGGTCTGTTGCAAGTCGTAGAATGGAACGAGGCTCGAATGGTAGAGGAAAATCATCTTGGAAGAATTTTGAGGACATCTAGAAACCAGAAAGGTGGGAGAGGCCATGAAGAAACAATATCCAGAATCAAGATGAGGATCACAGAGCTTTCGACAAGTGTGGGCCGCATCGGGGAAACCCTATGTGCCAAGGGTGCAATGCCAGAGGGGCCTATAGGAATGAAGACTTTAGAAGACCCCGCCAATAGGGTTGGGACAAAGGACTTGGAGTTCAAACAAGAGTTGAGGAGCAGGTGGGTTGGGAGCGAAACCCTAATCATCACCCAAACAACATGAAGAAATTATGGTAGTGATAGTAGACTCAAATGGAATGGGAGGATGAGAGAGAAGATTTTGGATCAGGGAAGACTCCTAGCTCAGTCTCGTTGAGGGGAAAAGATATCTCGAGAGGAAGGGCTTCCTTGGTGGTCAGTTCGGTTAAGCTTCAAGCGGAGGTGTTGAGATTAGAGATCCTAGGGATGATTATGAAATGGTATGGAGCATCCCTCAACTAGGATTATTTGGTGAAATGGTGGAAGGAGCGGTGGGGTTCAGAGCTTTAGTTTAATGCTCCAAAAGAACTTCTTTCTAGTTACATGCTTGACCAAAAAGTTGAGCGATGAAATAGTGGATGATGTTTGGGTCTTAGATGGATTTGGTTTCTATTTGTGAAGGTGGGTAGTCAACTTTAACCCCTCAAGCCATGAAATGGAAATGGTGCAAGACTGGTATAGATTATCAAATTTGTCGTCTCAGTACTAGGAGCCCGATATTTTGGAGGAGATAGGGAATCGTTTAGGAACTTTCATTTGTGTAGAAGAATGCAAAGATGTAAAGGAGGCTTCAAATTATGTTAGGGTGTGTGTTGAAAATAATCCAGTGAGGCATATATGGAATGAAATAGAGTTGATTATGGACTATGGCAGTTGGGTGCAAAAGCTAATGGTTGGTTCTTTCACTATTCACTCGTTGGTGAGAACTTTGATTTCTAGGTCTTCTCTTCAGAGGGTGGGAAAATCAAGGGAGGTCAAAGAATCTTCATCGTAGGTGGAAGCAGTGGCTAAATATCTAGCTATGTCAAAGACAAAGAATCATGAGGTAGAAGGTTGGGTGGAACCAGTGATCTTGAGAAGTCCCATTCTATCAAATCCTAAGACATGTAGAGATATTTCGGCTCACCTTCTTGGAATCGATGATCTAGATACCAATCCTCTGTAGGTGGAGACAATGCAAGAATAAATTGAGGGCGCAGGACTAGAGGTTGAAACAAATGCTGAAAAGAATAGGGCTTTGAATGCTAAGATTTTAGAAGTCTTGGGTATTTTGGGGGAAGACTGTCAAAATGTGGAGTTGAACTCTCTGATAGAGGTCAAAAAAGAATTGGTGGAACTTGTGGAAGCAGCAAAGTTTAACTCTTTGGAGCTTGATGAAGGTGAGATGGATGGGGATGAATTCCTAGCTCATGAAGAGAATGGGGCAAAGGAGGATCTGGAAGGTCTGGGTTCCCTATTAGGGAAAAAAAGGAAATCAATATCAAGATTGGAATCAGCTAGAACTAAGTTCAACATTTGTCAAAAGGAATTGTTCAAATCTACTCTAGATTGTGGTGAAAGAAAAAAATGAGGAAGAATCTCAAATCAAGAGAAATGGAAGTGGGATGGAGAAGAAAATGGCCAAAAGAAGATTGATTTCATGATGAAAGTAGGGAAGAGCGAGACTCTTCCCGAACAACAATGAGGCTCTTAAATTGGAATGTTAGGGGTCTCAATGCCCCTAACAAATGGAGCCTCATTAGGCTCCACATCGAGGTTTTTCAGGTGGACTTAGGTATCATGCAACAGACAAAACTTGGTGACCAAGAACTGGGAAAGTTCAGCAAAAAATTAAAGCCTTGGAAATGGGCAGGAGTTGGGTTGGATGGGGCTTTGGGTGGTTTTCTAACCATCTAGAGACCTCAATCAGATTTGGTAGAAGTAGTGGAATCCATTCATCATCGGATAGTTTGTTGAGTAAGAAGCCTAATCTCAAACCTTCATTTTATGCTTATCAATGTCTATGGCCCACATTCTTGTTTACTTAAAAGAGAAGTATGGAAAGAAATTCATTAGATTCTCAACCGACAAGGGGCTGAATTTTGGGTTCTTGGGGGGACTTCAATGCTATCCTAAGATCTACAAACAAAAAAGGAGGAGTGGGTAGAGTATTGTAGTCTCAAAAGGACTTTCAACACTTCGTGGAGAGAAATTCTTTAGTTGAATTGCAAACTGGCAATGGGTGCTTCACCTGGACCAACAGGAGAAAGGAATTTTGTAGCATAGTAGAAAAATTGGATAGGTTTTTATTTAAAGGAGATTTGGGGGTATTCCCCTTCACCCTGGATAGCAAGATCAACAAGAGGGCTAGTTCAATCATTTCCCTATCCAATTAAACATAGAGGAATAAAAGGGTCCAGTTCGTTGCCCTTTTAAATTGGAGCTAATGTGGTTTAAGGACCCAAAAATACTAGACATGATAAAACAGTGGTGGCTGGAGTGTAATCCACATGGTTTGAAGATGTTCAATGTTTTGGAAAAATCAGTATATCACGTAGCAGCTGAGGTGGTGGAACAAAGAATTTTTTAAAGACATATTTGAGGAAAGATCAAAAATTGAGGTTGATTTGGGTAATTTTGGAAAAGGAAATAATAAATCATGGAATGGATAACGAAAGTTTCGAGCAGGAAAAGACTCTAACCTTGAAAATAAATGATGTGTTGTCCAAAGAGGAGTTGTTTTGGAGGAAGAAATTGAGAGAAGTTTGGTTAAAAGTGGGAGATAGGAAAACAAAATATTTCCATAATTCTACAAATGTTCATAGGGAAATAAATAGGATTGTTTCTATCAAAGCTCCTGACGGTCATATGTTGGAGGACTCCCAAGAAATCAAAAGTTTAGCAGTGGAATAATTTAGCAACCTTCTTAATGACTGGGAGGGATCAAATCTAAATAATCAAAATGAAACTCTAAGAAATGTACCATCTTTAATTTTAGATTTGCAAATGGCAGCTTTGAATGCCCGTTTCACAAAAGAGGAGATAAAAGTAGCCGCTTTCGGGCTAAATCCAGAAAAGTGTTGGAAAATGTGCCTAAATTTACTGGCTTGGACCTCTAAGAGAGGCTTGATGAATTTATGCCCTTATCGCTTCACCGCGGTGTTCTCATTTGGTCAGCTTGACCTTTTGGTCGTTGAGACTTAGTCTGATCAGTGAGACTCTGAGGGTTTTCACAGTGATGGGCCGACGGGCGTAGAGTTGGCAGAATGTTAGTCGACCTTGACTTTATCAACAAAGAATTCATCTATCGGTGGAATGAAATGCTATGTATCACTGATGTGCTAATGTCTTGCATCAACGACTACTATCGACTTCATCTGATGGTGAAAGCTGCTTTTTATGGCATCTGAAGGCAAGTATCATTGTTAACCTTTTCGTCGAGCGGAATTGCCTGTGCGCATGACATGTGGCAGCTTGTCAAAGAGGTGAGTGCAAGGAAGAGGAGGTGGGCCCTGAGCTAATTTATGTGAGCGGTGGATAGCCATGGACACTTTTATGCACCTCGGGAGTTCCGTAGGGAATCTAGCGGATGCCACTAGAGATTCCCCAAAGGAGCTCCAAAAGACATGTAGGCCAAGTGGAAAGTGCGAGCGGTGGACACGTGGCAGCCTCAGAAGCTCATCCCAGGTTGGCTCATGGGAATCTTGGTGATTCCCTCCTAGATGCCCAGGAACCTCCTGAGCGACGGACACATGGCCTGTGGGACCTGATAGAGCTGGCGGTCGGTGTTTTGGCGATAGTGGTTTCTTGTCGGCTCAGGATGTGATGCAACTGTTAGCGATGGCGAAGGGTTTTTGGAGCCTCATGATAGTTGACTGATCACTACTTGGTCAAGTGGTGAAACAAATAGCAGTGTGACACCTGGAAATTTCTCATCGGTTGTTTTTTGCATTGTTGTTGCAAAACAACATTTATTGTCGAAAGCTCGATTGGTGAAAAGCAATTTTTTATGCAATCTTTTGAGATCGGATTTTGGTCGTTGGCAGAGCCCGAATTTAGTTTTTTCTCTACAACGAATTTATTGTGGGGATGGTTTGATGCAGGATTGCAAGTGGATCCGATCCGAGATCGATTTGGTGTGTCAGTGAAGAAGTAAAATTAATGCACCCTACTTGGTCATTGGATAAAGACTTGTAATGGTCGATCTTGACAAGATGTTGAGCAGATTAGAAAAAGCAGGATACTGAAAGAAGGTAGTTGATGAGTTTTTGTATTCACTGTATGCCAAAAATAGCATAAAATGGTGAGTGCATGAAAAATCAAGTGTTGTTGTGAGCTAACTATCAAAGAGTGAGGACTGTAACTTCTTATGTAATCTTTTGCTTACTATAATACAAAGTGCCTTTCTCTTGGTGTGGTGGTTTTTTTCCTGAAAGGGTTCTCCCACGTAAATCTGGTGTTATCTTTGTGATCATTTTATTTTTGTTACTCTTGTTTCCCTGTATGTGTTCATCTTAAGTGTTTTAATGTTTTAAAACTGGTCTTTGCACGTCTCCTCTATGGTTTTAGCATTAGGAAAGCGTTTCCGCACTGTTGCTTTTCCTTACAAGTGGTATTAGAGCCTGGCCAGTTGTTTTATACTTGTTAGTAGGGCTGATTTTTTGTGCTAATACTATTCCAGTGGGAGTCTTGCAAAGTTAGAACCTAGTTTTGTCTAAGATGGTGAGTACATCAAGAAGCGTTGATATTGAGAAATTCAATGGCGGAAAATTTGAGTTGTGGAAACTCAAAGTGGAAGACTTGTTAGTGGATAGAGACCTCTGGGTAGCAGTGTCTGGAACTATGCCACAAGGTATGAGGCAAGAAGAATGGGACCTCGTAGATAGAAAAGTGAGAGGTCTGACAAGACTTTGTCTGGCCAATTCTGTACTTTTGAATGTCCATGAGGAGAAGACTACAACTTAGTTATAGAAAAAGCTTGGCGATATTTATCAGGGAAAGTCTATGGTAAATAAGTTATTCCTAAGGAATAAGTTGTACTCCTTGAAGATGGAAGAAGGTGCATCTATTATAGACCATCTGAACTCGTTTAATATGAGTTTTGCTCAATTGGCATCTGTGGGTGTAAAGATAGAGGAGGAGGATCGTTTCATGCTCCTATTGTGTTCATTACCTGACACTTGGGATCATCTGGTGATGGCTATTGGAAGTACGAATGCTACTTTCAAGATGGAAGATGTGGTTGCTTCACTACTATCTGAAGAGATGTAGAGGAAGTCTTCTAAGATGGCCAAAGAGGCCCTTGTTGTTCGAGGTAGATCATAGGAGAAAGGCAAGAAGAAGGACAAGAAATCCAAATCTAAATCTCTAGGGAGATCGAAGTCTCCTCGTAAAAATTCCAAGGTGAAATGCTAGAATTGTGGGCAGTCTGGTCATATCCAAAAGGATTGTAAGGAGAAGAAGAGGAAGAAGAAGAGTAACTCTTCAGACAATGATTTCTCAGAGTGATGTAGATGCCTTCATTGCAGCCTTGGCAACTCAAGTATCAGATGATGTCTGGCTGGTTGACTCGGGTGCATCCTTTCACATGATGTCTCATAGAGAATGGCTCACTAAGTATGAGAAGTATGATGGTGGAAAGGTGTACTTGGTGATTTATTCAACATTGGAGATTGTTTGCTGAGGTAGAGTCAAGATACAGTTCCCTGATAGTAGAATCAAAGGGATTAGTGGCATACTACACATACCAAGTCTGGCTTATAACTTGCTTTTTGTTAGTAAGTTGTATGATGTTAGTGTAGAAGTTTCTTTCTCAACTAAAGGATGTAAGATGGCTAGAGGTACAATGGTGTTGGCTAAGGGTGTATGTACTGGCACTCTATACAAGCTAGATGCATGTCGTGTTCAATGCAACAGTTCCTTTGTAAAGTCAAGGAAAGTTGTCCCTGTAGATGAAGATGAAGATGCTTCTCTGGCTGCAAATACAATGGAGGTGAAACTCCCAACAAAGAAGACCATGATGTGGCATCATAGACTTGGTCACATAGGTGAGAAAGGTTTAAAAACCTTGAAAAAAAAAAATCTTGTTGAAGGGCTTCTAGATTGTAATCTTGAGTTCGATTTCTGTGAACATTGCATTTATGGAAAGTAACAACGTGTTTCCTTTTCCTTGAGTTCTCATAAATCTTCTAGTGTATTGGACTATGTTCATTCTGATGTGTTTGGTCTAGTGAATGTTCCTTCGTTATCGAAGTCTAGATATTATGTTTCTTTTATTGATGACTATTCGAGAAGGGAATTTATATATTTTCTTAAAAGTAAATCAAAAGTGTCCAGTCATTTTATAGAGTTTAAAAACTTGGTAGAGAATCAGACTGGAAGGAAAATAAAATGTTTGAGGATGGATAATGGCAGTGAGTTTTGTTCTACAGATTTCGATAGATACTGTAAAGACTATGGGATTAAAAGGCATAAAACTACACCTTATACTCCACAACAGAATGGAGTTTCTAAAAGGTTAAATAGGATGCTGATGGAAAAGGAAAGGAGTATGTTAAGCAATGTTGGTTTGGAGCAGAATTTTTGGGCTGAGGTCGTGGCTACAACATATTACTTGGTAAATCGTTCTCCTTGCTCTGCTCTTGTTGATAACAAACCTTTGGAAGCATGGTCTGGTAAGAAGCCCTCTTTGAGAAATGTTTGTGTCTTTGGCTGTGAGGCATATGCATATGTGCCAAATGAGAAAAGATATAAGTTGGAGAAAAAAACTGTTGAATGTATCTTCATTGGCTATGGTGTTGGTGTGAAGGGATACAAGATTTGGAATCCTGATATTGAGAAGGTTTTATATAGCAGAAGTGTAATATTTCATGAGTTGAAACCTTCTACAACTGATCCACAGCTAGAGACAAATCAAAGAGAAAAGAAGAATGATGCAGTTGAAATTCACCAAACCCTAGAAAAGGGAGAAATCCATGGTGTACCTAAAATTGAGGAGAGCTCTAATAGCTCTGAGAGTTTTGAAGATGAAGAACCACAACCTTAGCCAGTGAGAAGGTCTACACATCAAAAACAACAACCTGATAGGTATGGTTTCTCCATTTTTGATTC
Organism: Sequoiadendron giganteum; assembly: GCA_007115665.2. NCBI lineage: Eukaryota > Viridiplantae > Streptophyta > Pinopsida > Cupressales > Cupressaceae > Sequoiadendron > Sequoiadendron giganteum. The sequence goes on from CM021105.1 coordinate 262,463,474, forward strand.
AAACTGTGCCTATGCTTTAATTACTAGCACTAAGGAGCTTAGGATTGTTAAAGAGGCAATTAATATGCCTGATGCAAATTCTTGGTTGGAAGCCATGAATGAAGAAATGGAATCATTGGAAAAGAATGAAACCTGGGATTTGGTACCTTTTCCTGAAGGGAGAAAAAATTTTGGCTATAAATGGGTATTTAAGAAGAAGACTAGTCTTGAGGGCAGTGCTGAGAAGTATAAAGCGAGGTTAGTTGCAAAGGGGTATTCCCAGGTAGAGGGAATTGACTATGGAGAAATTTTTTCCCTTGTAGCTAAGTTGGCATCTATCATATTTTTGATATCACTTGCAGTCGTGTATGACTTAGAGATCGAGCAGATGGATCTAAAAACAACGTTTCTCCATGGACAACTAGAAGAATAAATTTACATGTCCCAGCCTAAGCACTTCATTGAAAAAGGTAAAGAAAGCCTTGTCTGCAAATTAAATAAATCTTTGTATGGTTTGAAGCAATCTCCTAGAATGTGGTACTAGAAGTTTGACACTTTTGTGTTGTCTATGGGATTTGTGAGATCAAAATCTGATCATTGTGTATATTATAAATCTGAAAATGATCATGCGCTTATTATTACCCTATATGTGGATGATATGTTGTTCATAGGAAATAGTAAGTCTATGATTTATAATCATAAATCTCAGTTGTTTGCAAAGTTTGAAATGAAAGATCTGGGTGCAGCAAGGTATATTCTAGGGATGGAGATAACCGGGGATAGAAATGGCAGAAAGTTTTGCGTCAGCTAGAGTAAGTACATCAACACTATTCTAGAGAGATTTGATATGAGTGATTGCAAGAAGCTAGTTGTTCCAGTCATGCAGGGAATGAAAATATCTATTGAAGACTGTCCAAAATCATCTACTGAGATGGAGGACATGACCAGGGTTCCTTATGTGAGTGCTATTGGTATTTTAATGTATGCGATGGTCTGTACAAGGCTAGACATTGCCCAAGCAATGGGAGTACTCAGCCAATTTATGGAAAATCTAGGAAGGATGCATTGGGATGTTGTAAAGAGAGTGTTCAGATATCTAAGAGGTACCTTAGAATGTTCTGGGTGTTACCATGGTAATTTGGTTGCATCACAAAGAACTCTCAGCATTCATGGATATGTGGAGTCTAATTGGGTAGGGGACATTGATAGCAGAAGATCCACCAGTGGATATAATTTCATGTTAAATGGTGGTGCAATCAGTTGGATGAGCAAGCGATAGGTTGTAGTCGCTTTATCCATGATAGAGGCAGAATATATGGCAGCAACTCATGCCTGCAAAGAAGTTGTTTGGCTCAGTCGTTTATGCTCTGATATTGGTTTTGATGCAGGGTAGATCACTATTTTTTGTGACAGTCAAAGTGCCATTTGTTTGGCTAAAAATCTAACTTTTCATGCCAAGATGAAGCATATTGATGTGCAGTATCACTTCATGAGAGATATGGTGGAGAATGGAAAGGTTTCTTTAGAGAAGGTGGATACACTAAAGAATGTTGTTGATGCATTGACAAAGCCAATAAGCACAGAAAAGTTCAGATGGTGTGCAAGTTTGATGGGCCTTGGGGCCTATGATCGTTAATAGATTCAAAGTCTGGAGGAAGCCAATAAGTCTTCGTCAAGTGGGAGCTTGTTGGAAAATGTGCCTCGATTTACTGGCTTGGACCTCTAAGAGAGGCTTGATGAATTTATGCCCTTATCACTTCACCGCGGTGTTCTTATTTGGTCAGCTTGACTTTTTGGTCACTGAGACTTAGTCTAGTTGGCGAGACTCTGAGGGTTGTCACAACGATGGGCTCATGGGCATAGAGTTGGTGGAATGTTAGTTGACCTTGGCTTTATCGGTAGAGTAGTCATCTATCGGTGGAAGGAAATACTATGTCTCATCAATGTGTCGATGTCTCGCATCAATGGCTGCTATCAACTTCATCCGACGGTGTTGGCTACTTTCCATGGCATCTGAAGGCAAGAACCATTGTGAACCTTTTCGTTGAGTGGAATTTCCTGTGCACATGACACATCGCGGCTTGTCAAAAAAGTGAGTGCAACGAAGAGGAGATGGGCCCCGAGCTGCTTTATGTGAGGGGTGTCCAACCATGGACACTTGTCTGCACCTTGGGAGTTCCTTGGGGAATCTAGTGGATGCCACTAGAGATTCCTCGAAGGAGCTCCAGCGGCCTCCACGTAGGCCAAGCGGAAAGCGTGAGCGGTGGACACGTGGCAACCTCAGAAGCTCAACCCGAGCGGGCTCATGGGAATCTTGGTGATTCCCTCCTGGATGCCCCATAACCTCCTGAGTGGCAAACATGTGGCCTGTGGGACTCGATAGAGCTATCGATCGATGTTTTGGCGATAGCGATTTTTTTTCGGCTCGAAATGTGATGCAACTATTAGTGATGGTGAAGGGTTTTCGAAGCCTGATGATAGTTGACCGATCACTACTCGGTCAAGTGGTGGAATGTGTAACGCCCCACCACGCAACCCTAGAGGATGATGCAAACAACTACTTAAATAGGTAAAAAAAATTTTTGTTTAAGTATATTAATATACAAGTTCGCTTCCCAATGCAAACATCCCATAAGGTTACGAGACTGAGATTACTTAATAACCCACAACAACAACATGAATATAAACCATGCCAATTATTTAGACAATAATTAAACACATACATTCCAAATAAGATAGTTTACAACAAGCATAAGATAACTGTCCAATCCATTTATCCATAATTAAATATTACAATTACGACTCTTATTCCTCGAATGAGGCAAGTCCAATAAATAAGGTTACAGTTACAACTTCCACCTCGATAACAAATGAGGGGTCAAATAATACAAGATCAACTGAAATGAAATAAGGCAAGAACTGAAACTGAATTCCACGAGCTCTCCAACTGGAAGTCTCGTCCACAAGAACATGAAGATAGCCCAACAGATTTAGGTGCACGCCACCCAGCCAAGTGGAACCCAAAGGCCCACCCCCCGTGCTAGGAGATAGTAACCAAGATTCCTAGCCAAGACCATCTACCTCTAGACACAGGCTAAATCACCACTGAACCAAAATGACACATCCAATCACATGTACCACACAAGCACATCACAAGTACAACCCAAGTACCACATACATATAACATAAGTACACCAAAAGTACAACTCAAGAGCATCATGAGTAACACACAAGGACAACTCTACATGGTCACATTGCTTCCAAAAATAAAGCAGAACAAGTATGTTAAGAGAACCATACACATAATAATTGAATACCAACTATGGTCACATCAGGTATGTTAAGGAAACCATACCCACAAGATCGAATACCAACTATGGTCACATCAGGTATGTCAAGGAAACCATACCCACAATAAACAAGAACCAACTGTTGTCCTAGACAAAGTGTCATCACATAGCTCGTCATGGGTTATCCTCTGGGATCCTTCCTAGGCTCCGGCCCCCACAAGAAAAGGTTATCCTGGTGACCTTTACCGAATCCTAGCCCCCATACTCACTCATGCGGAGTCAAATACCTTTCGTACAGACAAGATAGATGACCTTGCAATTCCAGGCCTTCTCACCCATCCCAAATCTAACCGAGCACTTGGGTCCATGAGTGATGCATTAATATCTTGATTAGTGAGAGGTTAGTCCTAATCTTCTAAGTATTGTTTTAGTTATCACTTGATTAAACCACTTTCGAAGGTTATCCTGGATACCTCTTTAGGCTCTGGCCCCTACGGAAGCCACTCTTCTACTTGACAACACACATACCATCCAAACACCAAGGGTACAAAGTGCAACATACAAGATAACACGTCCACTCCTTTCTCAGGAGGTGACATAAGATAAATCCATCTCCAACACTGGAGGTAAATACAATAAAAAAACCACTTATGACAAGGAGGCACACATTACAAAATCCACTCCTTTCTCAGGAGGCACAAAACATTCTCGTTCATAGAAACCGGGTATAACATTGACATAACTTCATGCACTACCCAAGGGAATTAACAAACAGTCGACATCACAAGATGACAACCCCCAACCTCTAGGATCCTCTGGAAGACTTACAGGTTAAATACACTTAACCCATTTCCCCAAAACATGAACTCAGAGGAAACAATCACGAAGGCAAGTTGTGAGGAATTAAACTAATTTGGATATATTAAATCCATTTCCTTTCATAACAATCAGTAATTTATTGCCTTTAAACACATTTATATTAAATTCCAAATTTGTCCTTCAAATAATATTACTTCAGAATAAATCTAATAATTTGACTAAGAACACAATATTTGAATATTCTCAATTATACTTAAATCAATATTTTAACGTATGTATAAATTTCATCATTAAATCCATACATTAAAATTAACAATTTAAAACCATATGAATAAAACAATATAATCTTCATAACTAAACATTTGATTAATATTATAAAATATAATATTAAATATTATTTTTAAATATTTAAATATTATAAATTATAATATATAAAATATAAAATATTTTCTTTCAAAATTTCACAAGGTACACCTTCACTCACACATTCTAAGACATCATAATTCACTTAAAACTTTCAAAAATTTCTAACTTTTTAAATGGTCAATAACCAAAAATTTCTTTAAAACACCATTAAAATAGCTTCAAATTTCTTCAAATTTTAAATTTCAAAAACCAAAAATTCTAGCAATACCCTTTGGCTCTAACTCGAAAATTAATAGGGATAATTCTATCCCTGCATTAAAATTCATCATAAAACATCCACAGTTTCAATTTTTCTAATTTTATTTTAAATTGGAAAACCATAAATTCCCAAAAACTCCATTGATGAAAAGCTTCAAATTTTAAAGTTTCAATTTCAAATTTCTAAAAATACCCTTTGGCTCTAAATATGCCCAATAACACACTTTTCACATAAAATTCACATTTCACCCAATTCCCAAAAAATTGGGCATGGTAACCCCATATATTTGAAAAATATCAAAATTTAAATAAAAAACTATATTTACAAATAAAATTGTAAAACAAACAGATATGGGAGGATACTACAATCCCCAAGTATTCTTCTACAAATAAATTTGAAGAAAGATGCTCAAGTAAATTTAAAACAAGGAAAATACCTCAATGCCCTTCAAATTTTGAAATACAAAGTTTGTCAAGCATACCAAACGAGGACTCACAAAATTCAACAAGCACGATCCCCTTCAAAATCCTATTCCAACGAATCCGACCCCATCAAATTCCCTTTCCGATTGCATTCCCAATCAATAATTCAAATTTTTACCATGAGAGGGTTTTCTCCTCTCTTCATTTTTCCAATTTTCCTCCTCTAAAAAAATAGACAAAAAAATGAGAATATCTATTCAACCCCCAAAGTCAATTTTTGAAAATATCTCCAAATATCTCTATTTTCCAATTTTTGCATTTTCTAATTTTCAAAAATGAAATTTAAACCTTTTTCAAAATTTTCAACTTAATTTCAATTCAATAAAACCTATAATTTCCAAAATGCATAATTAACTTCATTTCAATGTAACTAATTTAATTAATTAATAAATAGATTTAATCAACGATTAAATTATTTATTAATTAAATTAAATTAATAATAAATAAATTATATTTCAACATAATTCCAGATTTCATTACTCAACAACTTAAATACCTTAAGCCATTTAAATCAACCCTTTTCTAACTTGCAATTAAATAACAAAGAGAGGGCACAATAATCAAAGCAACACAACTTGACAACACTTGACGACATACTAGGACTAGGGTGACAACTTGGCATGGAAAACCTAGCTACTATCTCCCAATCGAATACCGTTGGGTATTGAACACGCTCTCACCTATGAAACTAGGTGGAGTCGATGTCCTGTACATGTCAACTTGCAATTCAAGTAAACCACAACATATAATATGATCAGCATAAAATACACACCATGAAGAGGAAATCTTGGAATCGTAGGGAGCTCGTAAGCGAGTGATGCAATCCGTCCCCTTCACCAATACAGTATCACTGACTGATGAATCTAACATCATTAATGTAATCAAAAGCATAAACATCATTAATTCAATTAGCCACTATGCTAATCCAAAGCATGGCATAATGACAACATCAGGATCAAATACCATCACAACAAAATATCACACCAAATCACGATAAAGATAGAGATTAACAGTAACTAAGTACCATAGACAAGGTACTAACAGAAAACAAGACAACCAAACAAAACACTGTTCGATCAAAAGAGCCAAAATGGAGGGGTCTTATAGAACGAATAGCAATGCAACACATGGTGATTTCTCATCGGTTGTTTTTTGCACCATTGTTGCAAAACAACATTTATTGTCGGAAGCTCAATTGGTGAAAAAAGATTTTTTATGGAGTCTTTTGAGATCGGATTTTGGCGGTTGGTAGAGCCTGAATTTAGTTTTTTCTCTGTAACGAATTTATTGTGGGGATGGCTCGATGTAGGATTGCAGGTGGATCCTATCCGAGATCAATTTGGCATGTCAATGAAGAAGTAAAATTAATGCACCCTATTTGGTCGTTGGATAAAGATTTGTAATGGTCAGTCTTGACAAGATGTCAAGCAGATTAGAAAAAGCAGGATACTGAAAGAAGGTAGTTGATGAGTTTTTGTATTCACTGTATGCCAAAAATAGTATTGTAACGGTGAGTGCATGAAAACTCAAGTGTTGTTGTGAGCTAACTATCAATGAGTGAGGACTGTAACTTTGTCTGTAATCTTTTGCTTACTGTAATACAAAGTGTCTTTCTCTTGGTGTGGTGGGGTTTTTTCTGAAAGGGTTTTCCCACATAAATATGGTGTTATCTCTATGATCATTTTATTTTTGTTACTCTTGTTTCCCTGTATGTGTTCATCTTAAGTGTTTTAATGTTTTAAAACTAGTCTTTGCACGTATCCTCTATGGTTTTAGCATTAGGAAAGAATTTATGCATTGTTACTTTTCCTTACAAAAAGGCTCCAAGGCCTAATGATTTTCCAATGTTCTTTTTTCAGAGATGCTGGGTCTTTGTGGGAAGGGAAGTTTCAGAGGCTATTAAGGACTCAAGGAGTTTAGGGAAGATCCTAAGGGAGCTCAACAATAATTTTATTTCACTCATTCCTAAGAAGGATAAATTGGAGTCATGGGAAGAATTTCATCCAATCTCGCTTTGTAATACGTTATATAAAATTCTAGCCAAGGCAGTTGCAAATAGGTTGAAGAAACTTCTACCGAACATCATTTTTGAGGAACAAACAGGGTTCGTTCCAGGTAGGTCAATCCTTGATGGGGTGATAGTTGTGCAAGAAGTCATTCATTCTATATAAAAAATAAGGAAACCTACCATGCTTCTAAAGTTAGATATAAAGAAAGCCTATGATCGGGTCAACTAGCGATTTTTGTTCAAGATCCTTGAGGCTTTTGGTTTCCATAGAGATTGGCTTGACTGATTGTATGGCTGGGTGGCTAGCACTAGTTATTCGGTCCTTTTGAATAGATCCCTAGAAGGCTTCTTCCTGGCATCAAGGGGTCTAAGGCAAGGATATCCACTCTCCCCCTTCCTTTTCATAATTATGGCGGAAGCTTTGGGAAGGTGGATTGATAAAGCAAGAAGTTCGGGTTGGATTGAGGGCCTTCAAGTAACCATTTCTCTCCCATCAGTCACCCATCAACAATTTGCTGATGATATGATGTTGTTTGGAATGGAATCGCTTGGAGAAGCAAGGAGACTTAAAGGTGTAAGTGGTGAATTAGGTGTAAAGCACAATAACACACTTCTTAATAAAACATTATATCAAAGACAAAGATAAATGAATCAAATCAAAGCAATAATCAATTGAAAGCATCATATTGTTCTCTATTCTCAAAGATTTATTAAACCACTATTGCTCTCAGATCGTGAGGACACTATGATTGTTAAAATGACAATTCAAAGAATGAGATGGATGCTAATGTAATGATATGGAACTAAATATGATAAAACTAGATGATAAATAGATTAAACTAGCATGAATAGACATGAAACAGATAATATGCAGCTATAGGAGGCAGCCATGATGTGAAATCTTGATTGCTTGAATACTGATGCTTGATGCTTGATGCTTGATACTTGATATACTTGAATTCCTGTAGAGTAAGAGTGCATAAGTTAGATTATCTGGATCCTTTTCTTGGTTCAATGAGGTTGTATTTATAGAACTCCTGACTATAGAAATGCATAGGGAAGGCATTGAGAGGCTTGGATTCAATTTGGAGGATTGAAGGGTGAAAGATGGAGGAGATTGAGAGAAATTTGGAGATTGTCTCTACCCATGAAAACCCAGGCAAGAGAAGAGGAAAGATTGATGGAGGAGGATTGAGAGAATATTTTGGAATTTTGTCTCTAATTTGTCTCCAAAAATTATCGTGAAGTTTCAAAGCATTAATTGTGACAAATTTTAGACATAGATTAGACATAGGATATCTAATTCATTTTTGAGAGATTATAGATGGAATATTCCTTATGCTTTAATTCAAATATTTTTGATTTATTTAAATTAGGAAAAGGGAGATAAATAATTTAATAAAGCGAACTATAGAAGTTGTTTATTAAATTAAACAGAAGAATATGACAATTAATAAATAAAGTGTTTTGATCTTTATTTAATTAATTTAAGATTGATGTGATAGATTGAAATAGGGATTTGATAATTAAATTAAACAAAGTATTTAATTTTGTTTATTTAATTAAGATGAATTTAGAAGAATTTAAATGTGACGTGAATGTGAACTATATAAAATAAATATTTCTATTTATTCAATAGTAGAGGAAATTATGGTAATTAATCAAATAATTTGTATTTAATTAATTGGATGCTCCAGACCATTTTTAGTTGTATACATTTTTCCCCTCTTCGAAGTGATGTGTTTACGCGTTGCTTCGAAGAAATATTTTGCTGCTACTGCCAGGATAGATGATATATATAAAAAAATAATTTTGTATGCCCCAGACATGTCCCAGACATTGATTTTCAGATAATTGATGATAATATTACCCCTCGGGAGATAAATTAATGATTTGATGATTTTTAGAATTTTTCAAAATTTTATGATTTTCTGATGAATTTATGATGATTCGATGATGAATTAATTTATCTCCCGACAAATGATGAAGAAATATAGCCTGCAGATGAGTTTTAATTAAATTCCTGGATAAAATTAATCAAAAGATAATAAAACCCACCAAAAATACATTTTCAAAAATTATATATAGTCCAAAAAGGTCATTTTCCAATTCATTTGCACTATTTGAGTTTAAAAACCTTTGTGATAAAGACATTTCTCCCAGTTGGAGCAAGATGCCAATCCCTTACCACACTCACCAATTCAAGCACGTTCGACGTCACCGACCGCCGGCAGCGTATGGACCTCCGGTATGTACGCCTTCACCTCCTTGTAATTCGTGCACTTTTGTTTTTTATGCATTTTAACTATTTTGGCATTTTTTGTCTATTTTAGCGCTTTCAAGCCGCGCTGTAGTGCTTTCACTCCGGTGTAGCACTTCCAATTTGTAGATTATTGCTTTGAGTTTTAGCGCTTGCATTAAAAACTCTAGCGCTTCCATAGGCTAATGTAGCACTTTCATTGATATAGTGCTTAGGATTTGAATTTTAGTGCTTTGATGCCGAATTGTAGTGCTTTGAGACTTCTAGTGCTTCGATTTGCTGTTTTAGCACTTTCATGGTCTGTCTTAGTGCTTCTAGTAAAGCGACGCTTTGACGGACTATTTTAGCACTTTGATGCGGTAAAACAACGCTTGGAGTAAAATAGCACTTAGGATGCCTGATTTAGCGCTTCGGAGTGCTGAAATACCGCTTTCGAGATTTAGTGCTTTGGGTGCTTGATTTAGCGCTTTACACTAATAAAGTAGCACTTTTGGGATTTAGCGCTTAGATGAACTGTTTTAGCACTTTCATGTCAGAATTGAAGATTTTGACTTAGGTAACCTTGATTTCATCAATTCCGATCATGTCCATTCTTCTAATTGGTATGATTGATATTCCACATTCTTGATGTTGGATTTGGATGATGTAAATAAGACTAACTCTCATGATAGGCAAGAAGAAATCCTATTTTTGATGATCATCATGATAGGCGAGGAAATTATTCAATATCTGATAAATCTCATGATCGGCAAGATCTAGATAATGTTTTGATGAACCTCATGATAGGTGAGATTTGTTGATGTTCGAGAACCTCATGATAGGTGAGGTTTGAAGTTCGCTTATGAATTTTGATCAAAAATTCATACCAACTTTGGATTAGACGTGATAGTAGAATGACTTTTGATTTCTTGACATAGTTCACTGATTGTGGATTTTTCATTGTGATGATAGGAGTGTCTGGGTACTCTCCAGATGCGAGAGAGATTTCCTTGGACTTTAGAGTTGATACCTCATCTGACACTAGATGAGCTACATATCATAGGTCGATGTGGCCTTACGAGTTTGTTTGACATGCCCCAGATTAGGATTAATCGGGGTCTACTAACTACTTTGGCTAAGAGGTGGCACAGTGACCACAACACCTTTCATCTACCCATTGGCGAGATGATGGTCACACCTGAGGATGTGTGGCAGATTCTACGTATTCCATTCATGGGGGAGATTGTAGTATATGATTCCCATGGGACTAGCAGTAGGGATGCTCTTCATAGAGTATTCCAAGATTAGGCTATTGAGGGTCCGAGCGTTCGATGGAGGAGGATTTTCGATTCCTATGCGACACTACTAGCAGTGCTAGTTGGCTTTATTAGAGGTTTCCTTTGCCCTAATCGCAGGTCAAAGGGATTCCTCATTGGCTGGGTAGGACTCTAGAGAGTATGATGGTACATGGTACCAGATATGCGTGGGGCATGTGCATGCTGGCACATCTTTATCATGATCTGCATTCAGTTGTGTACTTAGGTGTGTAGAGTTTATCAGTAGGGATGACCCTATTATAGGTGTGGGCATGGGAGCACTTCTCAATTGCTCGGCCATTTCCAGTGGCAGATAGACCAGCAGGCAGACCTTACGTCTTTAGATATAGAGGTCGGCTTACACAAGCCTGAATGGGCAAGTTAGAGCACTAGAGGAGGGTTTTTGATGATACAGAGATAGTTACTTGGTGCCCATACTTAGATTGTGAGCAGTGGGATGAGGATGATGCAATGTTGGGATTTCTCTGTGACTCCATGTATCTCATCGGCCAGACACCTTTTGTTCTAGAGAGATTTTTGTTGCACCGCATTTACAGACAGTATGGAATCGTGCAGTGCATGCCATAGGGGGTAGCTCACTATGCGAGGTGGCAGATGGATATTCCTGATTGGGGACCCTATTTGTCCTATGATGCTATAGTAGAGGGATATAGGGAATTATAGCCATCACCCTAGGATATGCAGAGAGACATCACAGAGGTGGAAGTGACCGAGGAATATGCTATGTTTTTTGCTTTGGTTCTATATCCTCGCATCACTATCCCAAACAAGCTAGCACCGTTACTCGTAGCGGAGGATGCTGCCGAGGGTTTAGAGGATAGTGGCGGTGGTACTCCAGTAGGAAGTAGCATGAAGAGTGGCAGTGATGATAGCAGCAGCAATGACAGTGATGTTGGCAATGAAAGGGATAGAGGGGTAGGGCCAGCCATCAATGGTCCATCATCCAGTAGGCCTCGCAAGAGGTGAGCAGTGACAGTGCCACCTGTGGACCATCAGAGACAGATTGTCGATCTGCAGACACAGGTTCAGACACTTCAAGGGCAATTGGTACAGGCTCAAGGTTTGCTCGTTCAGACCCAAACTCAGATGCAGGCCCAGGCTCATGCTCATGCTTAGGCATTAGCGCAGGTTCAGGGACAGTTGGTAGTTGTACAGACGTAGGTGGCCACTTTGACAGCCGAGTGAGACAGTGCTTGGCAGATTGCCGAGAGGGAACAGGTGACAATGGAGACCCTCCAGAGAGTGGCTGATGGTACCTCAGTGGGGGATTACATGAGAGAGATTTTGCGAGTTGGCCGAGAGGTTGAGTTTTACAGAGGCAGATATCATGATGCAGTGCTTTCCAAGCGTAGAGTCAGTTATGCCCCGTCTAGATCTAGTCAGACACACACATGGATAGTCAGTGAGGGGGTGACACAACCTCCACACAAAGATCCCAGAGATCCCGGTTCTTCTGGGGGTAGTGGTGGTATTGGTACTATTGGGGCCGCACATTTTAGCAGTAGCAGATCGTAGATGCTATTGAGGTTGGTCCTTTTGAGACATGATGTATATTACCATGTACCTCATTTTTGATGATGTATCTATATTTTTAGACTTCATTGTACACTTGACACTTGATATATATGAGATACAGTTGATTTGAATTTATGATGGTATACGATTCTATGTGATGGATGGATTTATGATGTGATTACTGCAATATGTGATGATTTTATTTCAAATGTGATGATGTGATGATAAACGATTGTGTAAAATATATGATATATGGATTTATGATGTGATGTAAATGTATGGTTGAATGAATAGATGCTTCATATGTTTTCAATGCGATGATGATAAAAATGATGATATTATGATAAATGATAATGGATGGATGTAATGATAATAATGAACATGATGTACTTAGGGTACATTTAATTCATAATTTATTTGATGTATGATGAAATGATGAAAGTAAATGATGAGATGAGGACTTCTATATGTTTTTGATGATTTTTGGAATTTATGTCAAGTATACTCAGTCTTATTTGTAGATTAGATAATCATTGATTAGAATCCTTTATGCAACAAATACTCTACAGATAATCAATATGATGAATGCAATCTAATTTTAACATGCAACTATATGCAAAATGATTGTCATTTTAACAGTACTTTGTGCTTTTTGTCATCATAGAGCTTTATTGGATGTTTAAAGTGAGTACAAGCGTCAATGGTATGTGTTAGACCAATGACGACCTGAGTACTTCTTTCATGATTTTTGATATTGCAAGCAAACAAAAGCATCTAGGTATGATTTAAATGAGATGACCTGAGCATTCATTGCGTAAACAGGCAGAGATTAATCATTTTAATGTGTGAATTCCAAATGTCATCGGTGATACATTTGCATAGCACATCCCCCAACAATTCATATATTTATATGATTAACTTACAGATAGCAGATAATAAAAACATCATTCTTCTTCCTTGTTTCTCTAGTTCAATACATCATTGAGTTACTCCAAAGAAATGGTAATCAAAAATTACAATTTATCCATTGTTGACTTAGAGTGTTTCATTCATTATTCAGATTTTAGATCATCCATCCTGATTTTGTGATGTTTTTTGATTTTCAAGATTTTGACTAAAGACCTAACCTACTAATGTATCCTAGGTGTCTCAGGGGCTGATTAAATATTAGCCTTGCCTACGTTACACATGCAGAGACCACGTAGTTCGACTGACACAAACCTATGTTTTTGGATTTTTGATAAGATTTTTTTTTGACATGTTTTTGGATTTTTGAAAATGATACAGATGGTTGATGCCTTTTTGATGATGATTGATGTTGTCCTTTGATCGTTGTTTTCAGTTTTCTGCTATACTATTGTGTTCCCTTTGGTGAAATCAATATGTTTGTATTGCCCCTAGTGATATCCAGATGTTGCCCCTAAGCTTTGGAGTGATACTTGACTATTTGAAAATGATTTTGATATGGATGCAAAGATGGCAAGACTACTGACATGATATGAAATGGTACTAACTGCCAGACTAATGATCCTAATATATATCAAAATAGATGGGAAAGTTGATCTTAGAATCACATACAACGCCTGTTTCTAGGTTTTCACCATATGATTTGATTACACCCTTTGTGTTTTTGTATTTCTCATTTTTCTCTTTTTCTTTCTTTTTGTATTTTCTATTTTTTTTGTATTTTTGTGTTTGCCAAGATGCCTATTTGCTAGGTTTTCACCAAGGAAATTTTTTTTAGAAGTTTGACCCGTGCACTAGGAAATTCAAGCATAGAACTTCCGGAGATGAATATTGTTGATAGGTTCATCAAAAAAATCCCCTTCTAACATTGATAGCTGATATGCTCCTGATCCATACACTGATATGATGACAAAGGGACCAAGCCAGTTAGGCTCAAATTTTCCTTTCTTCTCCCTGTCCTACTGATTCCTAGGGTTTTCCTTTAGTACCAAGTCACCAACCTGAAAGACCCTTAGTTTTACCCTATGGTTGTAACTTCTTCACATCCTCTGTCGATAATCCGTTAGGTGATTAACAACTTGTTGATGACACTCATCCAACAACTCGAGTTCTTGTAGTCTATATACCCTATAGTCTTCATTTGAAATGATACCTCTGAGTGATACACGAAGGGATGAAGTTTCAACCTCAATGGGCAATATGGCTTATGATTCATGTACCAAAGCAAATGGTGTAGCTCCTATTGGTGTTCTGATACTTGTTTTGTAGGCCCATACTATTGGATTGAGCTGAACATGCCAATCATGTCCAACATCGTTAACCGTCTTTTTGAGAATTTTGAGTATTGTTTTGTTTGAGGCCTCTATTTGACCATTCCCTTGAGGATAGTACGGTGTTGAAAACTGATGTTGGATATGAAACTTATCACATAGCTCCTAGATATCTTGATTCTTGAAAGGTCATCCATTATCTGTGATAATGGATTGAGGGATTCCATAGTGACAGATGATGTAGTTCAAGATGAAAGAGGAAATCTACTTCCCAGTGATGGTTGTAAAAGGTACTACCTCTATCCATTTTGTGAAATATTCTATAGCCGTGATAATGAACTTCTGGTAGGGTCATTTCAAATTTGTTGAATTCTAGACATTGGAGTAGGGTACCATCAAGACCTCGACAATAAAGGACATCTGTGATTAAAGTATGTCGGGCGGATTGGTGGATAAAGTTTCATTTTTGGTTCTTGGAAAGATCAGGAGGAAGAATATCATCTTTCAAGTAAGCATAGGTTTTTTCGTAGATGGAAGTTTCAATGGTTTCTATATGACATATGGTAGTGGATTCTGATTTATAATGTGAAGGACATGATACTTGTTCTACCATAAACTCATAACAAACACGCTTCTCAAGAAATTGTAGTAATGAAGCAATTGTGGCTATAGCATCTGTAGCTTTGTTCTCCACCCTTGGAATTTGATCAAACTTGATACTGACAAAGGATTGTTTCAGATTATCTATTTGTTGCTTGTAGGGCATCAACTTTTCATATTTTGTTTGATACTCATCATTTACTTGATAAATGACCGGTTGAGAGTCCCCATATACCTGTAAATTCATGATTTTCCATTGAATTGCTATCTTGACCCCAATAATCAATGCTTCATATTCTGCCACATTATTTGTACACTAAAACATGAGTCTATATGATTTCGGACTTGTGTGTCCTTGGGGAGAGATGAATAAGATCCCTGCTCCTGATCCTTGTTGTGTATATGATCCATAAAAATATAGTATCCATTGGTGGGGCATTGCTCATGATAATGTTCTTGGAGAGTGTCAAATCTTCCATCCTTCAGTGCCTCATAAATGTTTTCACCGTTGGATGCGTTCTTTATTTTTATTTTTTCCAGATCTAATGGTGCCATAAAATGGTTTTCACCATTAGATCTATTTTCCCTGTTTTTAATTTTGCAACTGGAAGATTTGACACCCTCTTGCTGAGTCATGTTGTTATGAGTATTATAGATAGAATTTGTATTGGGTTCGGTATGACATAGGAAATGCATGATGGAATTATCATTTGCAAATTTTGGTACAGTCAAAGGTTTGATAGGTTCCCATTCAATAAGTTATGGATGGATTAATAGCATGACATCATTAGATTGATTCAGGTCAATGGAAGTAAGGGTGAGGATAGCAATATCGTCATAATTGTCATTTGGGATATCGAGATCCATGATGGTACCCTCTTCAAAATCATCTAGTTCACTCAAATTATGTTCGTCCCCACTAGAGTCATCGATATTCAGTGATCCTACAATGAATGGTCTAGACCAAGAGCCTTGGCCCTCCTCACGTGTAGGTGTATATCATTGGATGACATCAACTTGAATATCAGTAAAAGATACTTTGGAACCCACATCCCACTCATATTCATTTGAATCTGTCTCAGAGCTATCTCTAAGTTGAAGGATCCTTTCAACAACTTTATTTTCCAGTTCTTTTTTTTCCTCAATAGAGTATCCTAGTCCCGACTTCTCTTTTGAATGTAGAGTGAGGGGTTGAATAGGTTCTATGATTCCCTCTTTTCTCAATCCAATGGGTCCTTGTCCTTCGTACCCCATCTTCTCTAAAATAGCTTTTCCCTTTCCATATTTGTCAGTGTTGATATTGACATTTTTGATACTGATATCTGATGTAGATGGTTCCTCATCTTTGTATAGCCAATCCAGGATCACCTTGCTGTCTGATTCATCCTCTATTGTGTCTTTTTTGAAAAACCTCTCGTCAAGAGTTGTGACTGGCAATGATGTTTGAGATTTGATCATAGATGGTTGACCATATGTCCTAGGAGATGGCATTAACTGTGATAGGTTAAGTGATTGCTCCATAGAATATGTTCCCATTCCCTTGTTCGTTAGTTGAACTTGCTCTTGGAATTTTTGTGATATAGAAGTTTGTTGATCCGAATTATCTGTTGATTCAGTTTCAACAGGACTTGTCTCTTTTTCTTTTCCCTTCTTCTCTACCCACTTGGAAAAGATACTTGGACGTTGTTCTTCTTTGGATGATTTTGAACTTGAAGCTTCCCTATTGTGAGGGACAAAGGTGTCTTGAGATATTCTCAATGTGTCACAATGTTGTGGATGATTATAATCAGAAGCTATAGTCACCTCTTGTCCGTTTATTGAAAACTTTAGGCATTGATGGTATGTAGAAGGTACGGCCTGCATTTCATGAATCCAGGGTCATCCTAAGAGTATGTTGTATGTCAACTCTCTTTCCAATACTTGACATGCTATATGCTTCATCATGGGTCCCACTTGAATGGGTAATACAATTAAACCTTTAGATGATCTTTCTTCCTCATCATATGCTTTGATGGTCATTTTCCTTCGAGCATCAATAGCGTCATCGGAATATCCTAGTGCACAGATTAACTTGAGGGTGAAAATGTTCAGACCAGTTCCCCCATCTATTAGAACTCTCTTAACTCGATGATTATGGATTAATACTTCGATATGCAATGCAGTATTATGCGGATGGTTTAATGAGACATCATCCTATTTAGAGAATGACAGACAATGTGGGGTAGTCAAATGTCCCACCATAGCTTGGAACTGACACACATCCAGATTCTTTGGTACCGTTGTGGCAACTAATGCTTGTTCGAGAACTTCCTTATGCGATGGCAATAATTTAAGGAGTTCCAGTATCGATATTTGTGTGGGGATGTTTTGCAATTGATCGACAATATTATAATGAGATTGAGGCGGAACCGCACGTTGAGATCCAACTCCTTTTAACACTATCTTGGCTTGCCCCCTAGTCATGACGTTTGCCGGTTGATGTTCTTGATTCTCTTAGGGGATGTTTTGTAATTTATCGATAACATTATAATGCGATGGAGGTGGAACTGCATGTGTGGATCCAACTCCCTTTAACACTACCTTGGATTTCCCCCTACTTATCACATTGGCTGGTTGATGTTCTTGATTTTCTTTGATTTTTAAGACATTGATTTGATTTTCAAAGTTTTACATGCTTGGAAGCAAATCCAAAGAGGTAATGTTATTGGTTTCGTTTTCAGCAATGTTATGACCAATTGTATGATCATTTTTGACTTCAGATAGACAAAGGATTGTTTTTTCATAGACATGAATGACGTTCTTACCTTTGGTATTTGAAGAGGAGGATGCTCCTTTGTCATAATTTGGCAAAGGATCCTTGAAGGCAGAATGATCGTTATTATTTTGAGGTTCCTCCACGTACACTTTGTTGCTGTCAACCAAATCTTGTATTGCGTGTTTCAACTCCATACAGTCGTTGGTTTTGTGACCCTTGTTATTATGAAATTTATAGTAATCAGCATCATTCCACCATGATGGTTTGACTTTCGGATCCCAGAATCTGGCTTCTCGTGTAGTGAGAAGGCCTCTGGTAACTAATTCTTTCATTGTTGATTCCATCATTTGGCCCAAAGGTGTGAACCTTTGCCGATTTGATGGTTTTTGATATGACTGTGTTTTTATGATCTCATTACTTTGAATGGTATTCAACTTGACATTTTTCTCGTTGTTTTGATTCTTTGATGTGGATGCGGTCAAGTTGAAAACCGGTTTGACATTTTGAGGATCATTTGTTGTCTCATTTTTGTTTCGATTCTTTTTCCAAAATTTTGGCTTCTCACTACTTGAGTATTGATTGGAGGAGTTACTTGTGTTGTTTGTTTTATCGTTGAAATGCTTGATAACTCCTCTCATGACTAATGCCTCTTCGATTTTAAAACCGTTTTCTATTACTTTTTCGAATGTGGGAGGACATTGCAGTTCCAGTCTATAACTCATTTCTTCCATCAAGTTTTCAATGAACAACTCCATCTTTTCTTCTTCAGGAATGGATCTAGGATATCTAGCGAACAAGCGTCGCCATCTTTGGAGAAAACACAAGAAAATTTCTCCTTTGTTTTGTTTTAGATTGTAAAGATCTTTGATTGTAACATCGTGTTGGATGTTGAAGGAGTACTCATAGTTAAATCTGTTGACGAGTTCTTCAAAAGTTTTGATACCTGGTTTTAATTTCAAAAACCACTCCATGCATGATCGTCCCAAACTCCTTGGGAATAGTCTCATTAAGTAAGTTTCCTCTTGGAAAAACTCAAGACTCATTGTTTTAAATTCTCTGATATGATCTATTGGATCCATTCTTCCATTATACTTATCGTATTTTGGGATCTCATAGTGTCTAGGAAAAGGTATCAAGCCGACCATTGCGTCAAAAGGATAAGGACAAATGTCCTCTATCGCATATCTCTTAGTAGTCGCTTTCGTCATATCTTGTATATGTTGTTGTAACATTTGCATCTGTGATGTTAAAGCAACAATTGGATCTATTGTTTGCGTAGGTTGTAGTATCTTTGTCTCATTTGTTCCAGGTGTTTCCTTCAAACGGTTTACATCAAAATATTTTGGAAGTTTAGCCCCTGATTCAGCTAACATTAAAAGATATTTTTCCATGTCTTGTTCCAAAATATTTTCCATAAACTTATGAAACTTGGGATCTTGTTGAGCTGTTTGAATATCCTCTGGGGTTATTTTGTTCTTATCGTTTTGGTTTAGATTGTTCCAAGGATTTTCTTCTACCATTTCTTGTGATTTTTTAAGTTCTTGTTCTAAGAGTCGTTGTTTTTGGTACCTAGTGAAGATTGGCATACAAATTTTTTCCCTTTCTTTTGAAATGTTGATCTTATGTGTTGGATAGTGTCAATTTAAAATTTTAAACAAAGTCGAATAAGATGACTGATCTTATTGATGAGACAATGCTAAAAATTTGATTACTATACTTGGTTTCATGATGAAGGATGATAGTATCCTGATAATGAAACTTCAGTGTAGTAATTGATTGTGTATTTGATTTTGACACTTGTGATTTGTAAGATTTTGTTTCAGTTAATAAGTTTGGAAATTTGTATAAACCTTTCTGACTTTGGTTCCTAGACAGTGATTCTGATGAAAAGAAGATTTTGCGTTCTGGTTAAATAGTGGATACAAGACAGACTGACTGACTGGTATGATTTTCGAACTCTTTGTTTTAAAAGTGCTAAAACAAAGTACAAAAGCGCTATTTCACAGAAATGCTGGAACAGAGTCCCGAAGCGTTGAAATAGGTGACCGAAGCGCTTCTTTGACATAAGCACTAGAACAATGCATAAAAGCATAGTAGAAATTGATGGAAGCGCTACTTTGATAGAAACGTTGAAAGAGTGCTCGAAAGCACTGGAAAATATGATGAAAGCGTTGTTTGACAGAAGTGCTAAAATACCGACTGTAAGGGCCGAAACAGTGCTCGAAAGCGCTATTTCACCGAAGCGCTAAAACAGTGACCAGAAGCGCTGAAATGGGTTTTCCAGAACGCTGAAAAATAGGACTTTTATGACTCTCTATTGTAAAATATGATTTGGCCTTGTGGCATACTGTATCATGGATTGTAGAAGATAAGAAGGATGAATGCGCTGGCTACAGTTGTGATATTGAGTGAGAGCACTTCTTTGGAAGAAAGCTCGTGAATAGAGGGGTTCTACTATGTAATCCAAAGTGTGACCTCTAGCAAAATCGTGATATATGTGGATGAATGTTCTACGTTGTAAAAAGAGCTTCTGATTTTGATAAAGAAAATGATGTCTTCTCAATTTATCACGATAACCGAAAGGTTTCTTGGGTTTTGTGATTTTGATTTTTCTCTTGACAAAGGTGGTGGACTTCCACTTTTGCAGCATGGATTTTCTTGATCTAACTTGACTTTGATGTTTTTAGGATGATCTTAAATCTGACTTTAATGAATTTATGAAAACACAACAAGCAATTGTGAATAATTGTTTTTAACTGAATAGATCGTGTATGTTCAAAAACCACGAATGGTCTTTATTGATTTTGACAAGTTGTTTTGACAATTGTACACAAATCAAACAGACTCACACTTAAAGACAATTAGGTCATCATTATACTCACAGCCCACATCTTGAATTACGTTGATGCACACAGTCGTGTCACCCCTAGAGGGCGCCCATGTTTTTGTTGTTGTCAGACGCGTACTCAAAGTGACAGAAGTGGATACCGAATCCCTTGAGCAAGCAATCCTTGGTAATTATATGGTGAGTGTCTTGGGGGAAAATTCTTCCCTCCCCTTGCACTACGAGTATGACAATGTATGGATACTAACTCGGTGAGATACTACTCTATGTTTCTTAGAAAGGGCTTTCGTTCGGTGCGACAATTTATAAAATCTCTCAGGAGACCTCCCAATTTTTAGAACAAAGATTTTGGGGATGGTTATCTTACTCACTACCATCAAGTTGGACTTTCATCAACAAATTGCATTTTTATTATAGTGGGTTGGAAAACCTGGCTTTGGTTGTTCCCACTTAGGTCGTTCCCGTAGGGTGAGTATTTTTTCCCACTATGGCAGGCCTACTAAAGGAGTTAATAAAGCGTAAATAGCATGAAGTAAAAATGACTCTGGCACTTTGGTCACCCAGTTAAGGGGAGAGCATAAGCCTAATCACCACAAACACAGCATATAAGATTGTTCTGTTTTTTTAAAAGCCTAAAAAGAAATTTTCTAATCTATGTCAAGGTGTTGCTTCACAGAAATCATGATGTTCTTTTTAACTTGTACTGTAAGAATGTGATGACTATCATAGGATTGGTAGATTTGCTTTAAGAAAAACAAGAAAGTGACTATCCTAGGATTGATATATTTTAGAAACTTTGAAGTGACTATCCTAGATTGATCAATTTTAGGAATTTTGAAGTGACTATCTTAGATTGATCAATTTTAGAAAACTTTGAAGTGACTATCCTAGATTGATAAGCTTTAGTCCAACTGTGAATAAAAATAAAATTTGGCCATGGATACGTTGGATCCAGACTTATTTTACAAAAGCACTGGAACAGTCCACCAAAGTGCTGGAACTTTTACCTGAAGCTCTAAAACATGGAAGCACTGAAACAGGACACCAAAGTGCCGAAATTTTCCATGGAAGCGCTGAAATAGTTGATGGAAGCGCTAAAGTTGAAAGCGCTGGTATGTTTAACGGAAGCACTGTAGTAACATGAAAGCGCTATATTATTTGACAAAAGCGCTAAAAGAAAACACGTCGTGAACCTGCGTAACACTTTCCATAAAATTTGATAAAATTGGGGTTAATGCCCCCATAGTGGGCACCAAATTGTGGTGAATTAGGTGTAAATCACAATAACACACTTCTTAATAAGACATTATATCAAAGACAAAGTTGAATGAATCAAATCAAAGCAATAATCAATTGAAGGTGCTATATTGTTCTCTATCCTCAAAGATTTATTAAACCACTATTGCTCTCAGATCGTGAGGACATTATGATTGTTAAAATGACAATTCAAAGAATGAGATGGATGCTAATGTAATGATATGGAACTAAATATGATAAAACTAGATGATAATGTACACATCTAAAAATGGTCACGGTTAACCAAACCTGTTAATTAATTAAATATGAATTATTTAATTAATATTCTTAAATCATCTACATATAAATAAATTTAGTTATTTATTTATATTGTTCCATTTTCCAATTCTTCCAGTTTAATTAAATAAATAATTTTATTTAATTAATGCTATCTTCCTCTTAAATTAATTAAATAGATTTCACAATTTATTTATATTAATTATCATAAGTTTAAATTCTAAATTTAAATGATATTCTTCATTTCACATTTAATTAAATATTTTCAATATTTAATTAAAACATTTTCTAAATTCTTCACTTTCCTCACATAATTAAATATTTTCAATATTTAATTAAAGGCTTTTCATTTCTCTCACATAATTAAATATTTTCAATACTTAATTAAAGGCCTTTTCATATTTCTCTCTCACATAATTAAATATTATCTATTTTAATTATGGACACATCTTCCATTTGTCTCTTCATTTTCCATCTGTTTCTTAAAATTCTATCTTCTTTTCAAATTCTCGATCTCTCACCATTCATCTGAACAGGTTTGAACTCAACTGTTGATCTTGGCCAATGGGATTCTTGCCTTTAAAAATCTATAAATACAGCCCTCTTGTGAGTTGAAAAGGACCTCGAATCCTAGATTTTCATGCGTAGTTATTATAGTCGCATTTTAGCATTTCTAGCATTTAATTAGCATTTCGATTTCATAGCTTAAATCATATTAGCAATGCACATGCATTTTCATTAATCTCATTCTCAAAAGTTGTCATTCTACAAGCTGTTGTTTAAAACTACTGAGAGCAAGTATCTTCAAACGAATCCTTGGAGATAGAGGACAATGGGACAAATTTGAAGGAGCTGCTTGTGTTTAGAGTTTGCATTTTGCTTCCTTTAATTTAGTTTCTTTAATCTAATGTTTCATTGGTGTATTAGTTTAGATTCATTTTGCTTCGCACATTCTAACGCACACATTTTTGGCACCCATTGTGGGGCATCCCCCCGTTTTAATCTTTTATTTGCAGATTTTTCTAACAGGTGATGGACTGGAGTTGTGCTTCGGTGCATACGATATTTCTTTTGGCACATCCAGGGTCTATTTCGGCGCATCCAAGGACTATTTTGGTGCATCCAGGGTCTGTTTCGGCACATCCAGGCTCTGTTTTAGTGCATATAGGGCATCTTTTGGCGCATCCATGGACTGTTTTAGCGCATACAGTTTCTGATTTTTATTTTTTTTAGTCAATCTTAAAATGGCCATATCTTGGTCATATTTTGGTCTTTTTCAGAGCTTTTTTTTTTGAAATAGGGTAGAATTTCATAAACTATCTAATGGTGTAGGTGTTTATAAACTTTGACAAAGTTTAAAATTTTCAAATTATCACTTAATGTCAAACCACAATGAACTTGGTCTAAATTTTAGGGTTGCTATGCTTAATCATTTATCTAACCCTCATATCTTCTTGTTTCTTGATTCCATCTAATATTTAGAGCTTGTATTGCAGATTTTGAAGGACCATGGAGCATGAAAATGAAAGCAAAAGCATTATCACATGATTGTAACAAGTGTTTTTAAACACTTTGGGAGCAATTATAATCGCATTCTTAAATTGTTGTTTGGATCCGACGCGACCGTGGCCAGTAGTTTTATTGATGTATGGGGAATAAAATGAACCAATCCTAGGATAGAAATTTAAAATTCAGAATATATCAATCCTAGGATAGTCACCACACACTATTTTTACAATTAAAATGAACTCCATGCCTATTGTGAAGCAACATCTTCACTTAGTTTAAATCATTGTCATTTGGTGCTATAAAAAAAACATTGTTTACTTTGTTTGTGGCAATAGGTCTATGCTCTGCCCTTAACTGGGTGACCAAAATACTAGACTTCCTTTTCATTTTCATGCAATGTTTATGCTTTATTACATCCTTTAGAGGGCCTGCTCTTGTGGGAAAAAGTACTCACCCAAGAGGAACGACCTAAGTGGGAACAACCAAAACCAGGTTTTCCAACCCACTATAATCAAAAGCGAATTTGGTGAGAGTCCACAATTCAATGACAGTGTGCAAAGATAACCATCCCCAAAACCTTTGTTCTAAAGGTTGGGAGGTCTCCTAAGGGAGTTTATCTATTGCCATGCCGAACGAAAGCCTTGACTATGAACCATAGTGTAGAAAGCCAACTGTGTCAATAACCAAACATCATTTTAATCACAGTGCAAGGGGAGGGAAGAATCTGCCCCCAAGACACTCACCATATAATCACCATGGATTGTTTGCTCAGGGGATTCAGTATCCACTTTCGTCACCTTGAGTAAGCACTTGGAAAAGACAAAAACACGAGCGCCCTCTAGGGGGTGACATGGTTGTGTGAGTCGACGCTATTTTAAACTGTGGGCTATGATTATGATGATGACCTATTTGACAACTAAGAGTGAGTTTGCTTGGAATGCTTATCTTGTTCAAAACCTGTGAAAATCTCAAAGCACATACACTCTTTGTTTAGATTCTAGGAGTAACAAAACAACTATCTGCTTCTCTATGCTATGTTTTTCACATTTAAATCAGATTAAGATCATCCAAAAACTTTAAAACATGGGTGATAGGGAAGAAAATCTTTTTCATAGGCTTTATGGAAATAGTTCAAATCAAGAGATAATAGAAGAAATGCTTCAAGAAGTTGAACAAGATCCACAGTTTCTCTTAACTATGGAAAAGATCTTAGAGAAAAATAAAGAAGGATACTTTATTTTGTTGGCAAACCAAGGTGCCAAATTTCCCTCTAACTACAATATGGAGAAAATTAAAAAGAATCCTGAAAAGAAGGAAACTCCCTTAAACGATCTTAGTACTCTTACCCAACAAGTAAGAGCACTGCAAAGGCAAATCAAGGAAATAAAAGGGGGCACAAATAAAAATTCCTTTGACAGAAATATGAATGTAACCTCTTCTCCTCCAAAAACAACATCAACCAAATTCAATGTTTTTGAATTTTTGGAAAGGTTAAAGGGGAAGCCCAAATCTAAGCCATCAAATAACATTGACCAATCCTGTCATGCCATGCATTTATCTTCATCCCCCATAATTCAAAATGAACCTCATGGTTCTTCCACCCAATTCAATGATCCCATTCAATTTCCTTCTTCTATCATATCCTCTACATCCAATGATTCGTTTCAATCTACACATCTTGATGAAAAAATTCTCTCCAATCCATCTCATGATACCAAAATTCTGCAAACCCTTCCAATCTTTGATCAAGATCCCATATCTCAAGAATCATATGATGATCCCCTCCTTTCATTATTCACCCATGATAATCCTCTTCCATCTCAAGAACAAAATATTCTTCCAAGTCCTCCCTCCACCCCATCTTATGAATCCATACCCTCTCATGACTTAATCACATCCCAGGAGCATGACAATTCTTCCATTCTATCCAAAGCTTCCCTTCCATCTAATGATCAGACTACTCCATCTCTTCATCTAATGATTATTTTCCAAGTCAAGATCAAAGTATCCCATCATCCTCATGTCAAGGGCTCATCACACCTCTTCAAGAAATGTCAACATCATTTGATCATATGGTTGAAAACATTGACAATTTCTCCACCATAACTGTTGAAGACAATGATCAAAATCAATCCATCAATGAGCACTATGAAGATGTGTCTACCCCATCTAGTGATCAGATCAACATTCATCAAGAGCCATTTTTTAGTTATGATCAAGACCCCTCCTACAAAGATCTATTTCAAGGAGTGTTGACAATATTTGATCCTATTGACATAATCCATGATCCATTAACCAATGATCATATTGAAAATGTCTCTACAATGCCTAATAAGTTAGAGGACATATCTCAAGAACATATTTTAAAGCATGATCAACAACTATCACCAAGGTCTAGCAATGGTCCCTCCTAAGGCATATTGACATCCTTCAACCTCACGATTGTGAACAGTGAAAGAATCCCCAACTCACCATTTGATCCAAGTCCACTCAAAGATCAAGAGGATATTGATCCACTTCCCATGCCTTACGACGATGTCCAAAAACCCTTTGAAATAAATCCATCCTTTGAAATCGACCCATGTCAAGAACTTGGTCCAAAACATGTAGAAAGTAATTCCAATTTTAGTCAAGATCAAGGATTTGTATCTCCCAGATACTACAATGATCTAATGGGCACTCTCCTATCTATACAAGATATCGCAAATGATGATCATATCCATATAGCACATACTCCTCCATCTACCCATAATATGCTTTCTTTGGATGGACACATAGATGATCGTCATTCAAAACAAGAGTCTCATACTCTTACCAAGGAACAAGAGTCTCTTACTCTTAACATTTATACACATGGTCAAAATATACAGAAATCTAGAGACATGTCAGAAATGGGTCATGAAGAAGGCTTCTACAAAAGTTGTGAATCAGAAACATCATGTGAAAGCATATCAAGAATGAATCATGAGGAACACTTTTACAAGGACAGTGAAGCATCAACACCTCTTGAAGGAGAATTACAATCCGATATCTCACAAGATCAAGATAAACATACCAATCAGGCATTCATCCTACTTATGGAAGATCCTATCACTTATAAACTTGGATCACTCACCTTTGTAAGGGAAAATTATCTTATCAATAAGGAAGATGTCAATTTTGAAGATCCACCAGAGAGCAAAGAAGGATTAGCACCTTGTTTCAAAGGTAAATCATATCCTATTGCAAATACTTTTTTTCAGCAGACGAATTATCAAAACAGAGGATTAGGCCTACATGAACAAGGTATCCTAGAACTAGTGCAAATTATTGGAAATCCTAAGCATCAAGGCCTTGATTATTCGAAAATCAAGGGATCTCAACATATCAGTAATACTTTCATAAAATTGGGGGCAACTTCGTCTCAAGCAAATGTCAACATAGAGGGCACGAAGAATCTTTATGATGAAACCAATGCCAATACTACAACCAGCCACATCATAAATCTTCATCACCCTATCCACAAATTGGGACCAAAATCAAAAGAAATACTTGAATCAAAGCATGAAGAACATTATCAAAGAAAAAGAAACTAAGAATCATATCAGGCAAATCAAATACACTTGGATACCAAAAAATACAAAGAAATATTATCCCTATCAAACTCCATCAGTCAAAGAAACTATGGGGCAAAATAAAAAAGAGGCAAGTATCCATCAAAGATGTCCACAAAGGAAAAAGAAAGGTTCTCAAGCAACATACAAAGTGTATCAAGCAGTTGGTCCTAATTCCATGCACACTTCCATATCCACTCATCATTGCTCATCTTCCCAAGTTTGGAGAGTCAAAGGTTCCAAACTTTCAACTAATCCACCTTTTATTCCTAAAATAACTCCATCCATGCCTCCACGCATGATATCCAATTCTTTCATTGACCATGTGTTGGCAATGACCCTTCATCATAAAGATTCAGAAGGCATTTTATTGCGATGTGCACATAAAGACAGAGTTAACTCCGGTATCAGCAAAGCAGAACAAATTTCTCAAAATTTTCTTTCAAGTGCACATATCTTGGCAAAGCAGCTTCTTCAAGCAGGATATCGATGGCACATTATGACAGAAGCATCAACATCAACACCACCAGGTGGTTCAGCATCAACTTAAAATCTCTCATAAAATACAAAAAAATCAAAAAGAGCAAAAATACAAAAAAATCAAAATAAGAGAAAAATCATTGCCTTGATGAAAACTTGGCAAACAGGCATCTTGGTAACAACAAAAAAAAAGAAAAAAAAAGGGATTGGAAACAGTAAAGAGAAAAATTGTCCTCTAGCGAAAACCATTTCGATGGCGCTTTGGACAGGTACCATGATGAAAACCTAGAAAACAGGCGTCATGTGTAGAATCGAGCATCTACATGCACCAATTTAGGAGAAAGGATCTTATTGCATCCATAATAAAGCCAACATTCCAGCCATATCATCCGTTCATCCATGAACCGTTTATCCAACCCATTACCATCTATTTACATTATCTTGATCTCGACAAAGTTTGGTAAACACTTTGCACTTGTTTATGGTAAACATCTTGACATGGGTCATTTGCATTGATCCTATCCAATCCAAACATTATCTAAGCCTTGAAGCATTATCCGAATGAGCATTCCTCTATTTGAACACCTTATCTTATTGCAAGATAATCATTGGCATCCTTTGCATGCTTACCATATCTTTCCATCCATCCACCTATTCAAGAATCCAACCATGGCCATTCCATACATTGCTAGAAATTGGGGGCAAATTTTTACACCTTGCTTCAGGAATGAATCTTGATATATATCCTCCAACTTATGTGGTGATCTGAACATTGGAAAATGTAAAATAAAATTGGTCAAGCATTTGCGAGCCAAAAGATCCAAATCACTAGCCCATGGCATATTTTGACAAGAAGACGCTCCTTATCGAGTTTTATTTTTCATCGAACATCAATCTAAACAATTCATATCAGTCACATCTAACTTACATGTCAGTTTCACATCAAATCATCAAAATAATTTTGTTCCAAATCAAGCTTCATCAATCTTGATCAATCGAATCCAACCAATTATCACCTTGTTTGACTGAACACACTTAGTCAAACTATCATCTTGTGAACATGTTTACTCTAGGATAACACAACTTCCTTGGGTTTACAAGTTCATTATCATCTATGTTTGGCTCAACACGCTTAGTCAAATTATCAATCCATCAATCTGATCAATCAACCGTAGCTTGGTTTTCAACAAAATCTCAAAATAGAGCACTGATATCGTCATGCAATTCGCCTCTTGGAGCTTTTCTAATAGGAAAAATGACAGCATGTGTCAAGAATCAGAATATCAGAAACAACAATCTTGTCCAATAGTGAGCTTACATGACTATTTTTTTCAAATGCTTAAAACAAATTGGATGATCTTAATCTGAATAAAATGAATGATAAACTTAACGCAAATCACTTGCAATTGTTGTTTTGATATTTGATCACATCATATCTTTGGAGTGGTTCAATGATGTATTGAACTAGAATCACGAGGAAGAAGTATGATTTTTCTTTACTTGTTGTTTGTAAGCTAATCATTAGTATTGTGCAAGTTTTTCATGGGACATGCTCTACAATGTATCATTGATGACATTTCAGAATTTGCATAGGAAAATGGTTAACTTTTGTCTGTTTATGCAAACAATACTCAGGTCATCTTGGTTAAATTATACCTCGATGCTTGTATTAACTTGCTACATCAAACATTATGAAAGCAGTACTCAGGTCATCATTGGTGCTAACATACCCTTTGATGCTTGTACTAACTTTCAACATATCAAAAGGCTCAATGATGAAAACTAAACGTAACATGAAATGGCAACAAGGAGAATGGTTCATTATTGCATTTAGGATTGCATAATTCATTATTGCATTTTAGGGCTGCATAATTCATTTACATTTCGAGGGCTGTTTAAATAGATTTTTGAGGGTTGGCCACATTATTAATATCTTTTTAGACAACGATTGAGTATGACTGGACATTTGTCACATCTCATCTGCATCATCTCAATCATTTCATCCAATCATTTCTTCCAATCTCATCTAATCAATCCATTCAATCTAGCACAAATCATTTAATCATACCTTTGGTCTTGTTCCTAGCCTTACTGCAAGCCTTGATCATCATCATCATCGAGATGTATCCTTCCCTATCCTTGTGTTGTTCCGAGCTGAATCCTTCCCTCATCAACAACACTATCATCATCATCACCAATCCATCTCGGCTTGTAGTTTGACTAGGGCAACATCATACTCATTTTTGAATCTATTTGTGTTTCTTTCTTCTCATTTTCTCTTACCAATCTCCTATCGCTTATCATCCTTTCTTGTCCCTCACATCGATGCATCCAATAATTTATTTCAATTTCTTCTAATCAATCACATCGCTTCTTCTAATCAAACTCATTCAACCAATCAATCATCTTCATCAAATTCTTGTATCAATCCTCTTCCATCAAATCAATCAAATCACTTACTATTTGTTTTTCATATCGCATGGAAGCAAATTTATCAATCAATCTCAATCAAATCTACTATTTGTTTTTCATATCACATGGAAGCAAATTTATCAATCAATCTCATCTACTATTTGTTTATCATATCGCATGGAAGCAAATTTATCAATCAATTTCAATCCTACTATTTGTTTTTCATATCGCATGGAAGCAAATTTATCAATCAATCTCATCTACTATTTGTTTTTCATATCGCATGGAAGAAAATTTATCAATCAATCAAATCTACTATTTATTTTTCACATCGCATGGAAGCAAATTTATGAATCAAAAAGCATCATCAATCGGGGCAAAATCAAAGTTCTTCATCTTCATATCAATCTTTCAATCGAGGTTTTCATCAAATCATGTTTATCGGTCGATGAATCAAATAGCAAATCAATAAAAAAATTCCAAAAATCATCTTTATCTGATTCATCTCTCGAGGGGGCATATAGCATTAGTAATTTCTAAAATTTCGGGGCAAAATTTTTTGAAGCAATGCGTAAAACACATCACTTCAAAGAGGGGCAAAATGTACACATCTAAAAATGGTCACGGTTAACCAAACCTATTAATTAATTAAATATGAATTATTTAATTAATATTCTTAAATCATCTACATATAAATAAATTTAATTATTTATTTATATTGTTCCATTTTCCAATTCTTCCAGTTTAATTAAATAAATAAGTTTATTTAATTAATGTTATCTTCCTCTTAAATTAATTAAATAGATTTCACAATTTATTTATATTAATTATCATAAGTTTAAATTCTAAATTTAAATGATATTCTTCATTTCACATTTAATTAAATATTTTCAATGTTTAATTAAAACACTTTCTAAATTCTTCACTTTCCTCACATAATTAAATATTTTCAATATTTAATTAAAGGCTTTTCATTTCTCTCACATAATTAAATATTTTCAATACTTAATTAAAGGCCTTTTCATATTTCTCTCTCACATAATTAAATATTATCTATTTTAATTATGGACACATCTTCCATTTGTCTCTTCATTTTCCATATGTTCCTTAAAATTTCATCTTCTTTTCAAATTATCGATCTCTCACCATTCATCTTAATAGGTTTGAACTCAACCGTTGATCTTGGCCAATGGGATTCTTGCCTTCAAAAATCTATAAATACAGCCCTCTTATGAGTTGAAAAGGACCTTGAATCCTATATTTTCATGCGTAGTTATTATAGTTGCATTTTAGCATTTCTAGCATTTAATTAGCATTTCAATTTCATAGCTTAAATCATATTAGCAATGCACATGCATTTTCATTAATCTCATTCTCTCAAGTTGCCATTCTACAAGCTGTTGTTTAAAACTACTGAGAGCAAGTATCTTGAAACGAATCCTTGGAGATAGAGGACAATGGGACGAATTTGAAGGAGTTGCTTGTGTTTAGAGTTTGCATTTTGCTTTCTTTAATTTAGTTTCTTTAATCTAATGTTTCATTGGTGTATTAGTTTAGATTCATTTTGATTCGCACAGTCTAACATACACAGATAAATAGATTAAACTAGCATGAATAGACATGAAACAGATAATATGCAGCTACAGGAGGTAGCCATGATGTGAAAGCTTGATTGCTTGAATGCTGATGCTTGATGCTTGATGCTCGATACTTGATGTGCTTGAATTCCTGCAGAATAAGAGTGCATAAGTTAGATTATCTGGATCCTTTCCTTGGTTCAATGAGGTTGTATTTATAGAATTCCTGGCTATAGAAATGCACAGGGAAGGCATTGAGAGGCTTGGATTCAATCTAGAGGATTGAAGGGTGAAAGATGGAGGAGATTGAGAGAAATTTGGAGATTGTCTCTACCCATGAAAACACTGGGCAAGAGAAGAGGAAAGATTGATGGAGGAGGATTGAGAGAAGATTTTGGAATTTTGTCTCCAATTTGTCTCCAAAATTTCCCGTGAAGTTTCAAAGCATTAATTGTGACAAATTTTAGACATAGGATATCTAATTCATTTTTGAGAGATTATAGATGGAATATTCCTTATGCTTTAATTCAAATATTTTTTATTTATTTAAATTAGGAAAAGGGAGATAAATAATTTAATAAAATGAACTATAGAAGTTGTTTATTAAATTAAATAGAAGAATATGGCAATTAATAAATAATTAATTGTGACAAATTTTAGACATAGATTAGACATAGGATATCTAATTCATTTTTGAGAGATTATAGATGGAATATTCCTTATGCTTTAATTCAAATATTTTTAATTTATTTAAATTAGGAAAAGGGAGATAAATAATTTAATAAAACGAACTATAGAAGTTGTTTATTAAAGTAAATAGAAGAATATGGCAATTAATAAATAAAGTGTTTTGATTTTTATTTAATTAATTTAAGATTGATGTGATAGATTGAAATAGGGATTTGAGAATTAAATTAAACAAAGTATTTAATTTTTTTTATTTAATTAAGATGAATTTAGAAGAATTTAAATGTGACGTGAATGTGAACTATATAAAATAAATATTTCTATTTATTCAATAGTAGAGGAAAATAGGGTAATTAATCAAATAATTTGTATTTAATTAATCAGATGCTCCAGACCATTTTTAGGTGTATACAAAAGGTATAATGGATAAGTATTCCTCTACCTCGGGCCAAGTTTTGAATCTTGTCAAGTCAGAGTCATTTTTCTTTAACATCAACAGCATTCTAGAAAATTAGATTTTAAGATGCTTAGGCTTTAAAAGGGGGGAGTTGTCATGCAAGTACTTAGGCCTTCCCCTAGCTAAAGGGATCCAACATGGAAATACATGGAATTCTCTGTTAGAGAAAGTGAAAGATAAACTGTCCACTTGGAAAAGTCGATGGCTCTCCTGGGAAAGAAAGTTAACAATGCTAAAATTAGTTATTGCAGCGCTTCCCATTTATATGATGTCTTGCCTTTAGATGTCAGTAGAAGCTAGCAAATCTATCAATAGATCAATGAAATATTTCTTTTGGAATGGAAGTGGGGATAAAAAAAATTCCCTTTGATTAAATGGCAGAAAGTGTGTGAATGAAGAGAAAATGATGGCACAGGGTTGAAGAATTTATTTCTTCAAAACAAAGCATTAGGAGAAAAATTGGCCTGGACTATTCATTCTTGTCCGGACTTGAAGTGGGTGAAATTTTTTAAAGCCAAATATCTGGTCAATGAGGAAAATAACTTCTTGAAGGCAAAGCATTTTCCGAATGGCTCTCGAATATGGAACTTTATCAAGAATTCCAGGGACCTCATTGTGGATTATCTAACTTGGGAAGTTAAATGTGGTGATGAGGTTTTCTTTTGGGAAGATTCATGGGAAGGTTTTCCCATACTTTCTGAAGATCCAAATTTGGCCTAGATTAAGGTAAAGGCTAAGAAGATTTGGGGAGACAAAGTCAGGGATTACCTTGATGTTCAGTCAAGCTCTCAGAATGGTTTCTGTAGTTGGAAGCCTTTCAGTCAGCTACATTTAGAGGCTTAGGAGGAGGAAGCCTTAGAGAGAATTCTAAATCATCTGATGTTTGGAAGAGGATAGGCAAGGACACAATCCATTGGAACCCAACAACCAATGGGTCCTATTCGACAAATATTGGCTATGAAATTTTAGCATCTATAGAGAAGGATGCCTCAAGACTCCAAACTAAATTATGTTGGCATAAAGCTTGCTTACCTAAGGTTGGAATTTTCACTTGGGCGGAAGCTCAAGGTAGGATTTTGACTGGTGGCATATTTTCTAGACTTGTTTTTTATGGTCCTTCTAGGTGTACGTTGTGCAAGTGCAATGAGGAGTCGATAGACTACTTGCTTCTTAATTGTTCATTCACATGTGCTATTTTGGATTGGATGTGTTCAAAATTATAGTGGAAAACTTTCTTCCCCAAATACTTGGTTGAATGGCTGAATTCTTGGCCAACACCCTTAAGCAATTCTTTCTTTGGTGATCTTTAGCTTATGTGTCCCTCGATTGTTCTTTGGGAAGTTTGGAAAGAAAGGAATAAAATAATTTTTCAGGAGAAGGAACTTTCAATCCCTAGATTGCAATGTAAAATTGAGGTGTGCATAGTTGAGTGTTTCAACTCAAGGCTCGAAGGGATGAACATCAAGGGGCGAAACTTCTCATCCTAGGATTCTTTCATTTTGAAGAAATTGCATGGCATTAAGGCTCCCACTTTCATGGGGAAGGTGGTGCAGTGTCACTGAGGATCGTACAAAAGTAGTTTGGAGTCCACACGACCCGAGATGGGTTAAATTTAATTTTGATGGTGCTTCCAAGGGAAATCCAGGTCCCTCGGGAGCAAGTTGTATAGTGAGGGATTGTAATGGTGAAGTGTTGGGCTCTTTGGCAGCTTCTCTACCTGAGGGGACCAATAATGTTGCAGAGATCCAAGCTCTAATTCTAGGGTTAAATCTTTTTATATAACTTAAAGCAAGCAAGGTGGTAATAGAAGGAAACTCATCTTTAGTAAACAACGCTTTGAGAAAAAGGAAAATTTTGAATTGGAAGTTGGCGAAGAAGCTGGAGATTGCTTTGGGTTGGACAGATGAATTCAACCAAGTAATGTTTAATCATATTTTTAGAGAAGGGAATATGGAAGCATATTGTTTTTACAAACTTGGGCATGGAAGTTAAGATAGAAAGGTGATTAATAAAATGTTAGCTTAATTCTAGTGGGTGGTTGGGAGGGCAATCCTCCACGTAGGCAAAGGGGTACTAGGGGAGTATGACTTGGCACCCAGGTGGGCAGCGAAAATGCACTCGTTGGTAGATTGTGTGGTAGAGAAGGAAGGGACAGATGTCAAACAATTTGGTGTGATTCGTATGCGGTGAGTACATACATTGAAGGTAGCTGGCATGTTTCTATCATTTCAAGAAGAGGTCAAAATTAAAGGCTGGAGCCGAAGGAAGGCTAAGCATGTGAGGTCCAGATTGCCTTGCATAGCAATTATGCTCCTCTCGTGTGAGGTGAACCTGACTTCATTGCCGTGGGAATTATTTATGGGAAAGGTGGCTAGTAGTTTGGCAAAGTGTGTTTGGTTGGGTTTTTGTGTAGTCCATTTGGAGCGCAGGTTGCCAAACTATGTTCGGCTTTTAGAGGTTTCGACGATGGCTTTGAGTGGTTGGTCCAAATCAAAATTCATCATTTCCATCTCAGTGGAGGGTGTGGAGACGTTCAAGGCAGACACCCCTATCTCTTTGTAGGCTTTGGAGTGACAAGGCACATTTAGAGCAATTATCAACCAGCAGCTCAAGTGGATTTTGCTTGTCTTATATCCTCTGGTTTTGGTTGTAGTTAAAATGGTCTTAAGGAAAGCCCATCTGGATAGGAAGGAGTTCATGAGAGATAATGCATACATCTCCTCACGCTTCCTAGCTTTAGTGTTGGATAATGGTCTCTACAAGGCAGAGGCAAAAGGTATGCTAGTAAGCTTATTTTGTGAGGAATTGGTGGGTGGCCTAGAGGAGACGTTGAAGGTAGCCATAGTTGGTAAAGGCATTTTGTGGCCTATGTATTTGGAGCTGCTTTGGAAAATGGATGAGGCTGTCAAATTTTTTCCCTTTCTTCTGGACTTGAAAGGGGCAGAGCTCATGAGACACAGAATGGCTGTAGCTATGGAAGTGGAATTTTTGAAAAAGGAAGCTTGGGTTGGTGGCGACGGACGACTTGGAATGGGTGGAGGATTTTGACTCCTTCGCCAAACTTAATGGATTTTTGTGATGATTCTAGGTTAGATGGTTTAAATTTTTCACCTTTTTGGGTTGTAGCATTAAGTTAAATTTTTAAATGTCTGAAGGGCTCCATCTATGTCGAGTCAAATTTTCCCTATTAAGGGTTTGGTAGTAATCGTTTTGGCTGGTTCTAGTTGTTTGGGCGAAGGTTTTTCTCCTACTCTAGCAGGTGTACTGTATGGATTTTTATATCTAAATACAATACATCAAACTCCTCTGTATCAAAAAATAAAAAATAAAAAAAATTCAAAAATG
The DNA here is from genome assembly GCA_007115665.2 of Sequoiadendron giganteum. Taxonomy (NCBI): domain Eukaryota; kingdom Viridiplantae; phylum Streptophyta; class Pinopsida; order Cupressales; family Cupressaceae; genus Sequoiadendron; species Sequoiadendron giganteum. The sequence continues at coordinate 262,499,798 of CM021105.1, forward strand.
ATGAAAAAGTGAATTAATTAAATAATATCGTATTATTCAATTAATAGAGGAATTTAGGGTTTTGTATGCTTTTGATTTGAAATATATTGACATTTGATAATAATGATGTCAATGATGAAAGAATATCATTTAAAGTGTGTGATAAGTGTTAGGTCAATTTTACATGTCTACAGTAAGATAACGGGGCCTAGCTGCAAAGACAAGATTATTGTGCCTAGGGCTTGTCAACCAACATTATCAAATCCATGAATATACAAAGAGAATCAAATTTAATTTTAGGTAGTAGATCCATACCACAAACATTGAGGGTCGAACTAGCATGTTAATGAGGGTACATCTAATACCAATACTATTAATGTTAATTGTGATCATTAAAGGGTTTGCTTGCTTCTGCACATCTGGGGGTGAAATTTACTATAGATAGAACGTGATATTCATTGAATCCACTTGAATATGATCTATCAACACATTAACATCTATCGACCTAGTGGAGGTAGGCAGGAGGATCTTTTGCAAGGATTCTTGAAGCATACCCTGATAAACCAAAGCGGTCTAAAGCAAATCCCAAAGCAAGATCTTAGTTGGAGTAACACGAAGTTGCTTGAAAAGATCATAGTCTCTAGGTGCTTTAGTCATAGGTTTAGGTGTTAAAGGAAGACTTGGTTGAGAAGGTGGTAAAGAAGTAGGAACTTGATTAGTTTGAGGTGTAGGAATATAAATTTTTTGATTCAAGTTATGTTGATTTATTCTAGTATTATATGTGTGCGCTATGACATTATAAGAAGTAGAGTATGTGGCTTTCACAAAATTTATATATAAATATGAGGAATCACTCTGGTATGGAATCCCACTGATAGAATGAATCCTCTTAGGAGAGGGGCTAATTGGGGTTAGGTAAACAACAGGTCTCTTAGGCCTAAGAGCAGCCACAAAGACTACAACAACAACCATTGAATCTTCATCTTATGAAGAAGAAGTTTGTTTGGAAGATCTATAGGTAGAGGAAGATGCTTCTAAGAAATCATCTAGAGCATCATCTAGTATATTGAAGTATTCCTTAGAGAAATAATTAGCATAAACAATAAATCATTATAGAAAAAGATTTGACATTCTTCATGTCAAGTTCACAAAAATGTAAGAGAAGGGGGATTCACTTCTCACAGGTCTCTTCATTCTCAAGAAGAACCTAGGGAGTGAACTACTCTTAAATACCTCAAATGTTACTGAATGAAGAAATTTCAAAGAAGGTTGTATCAAGGATAACTATTTAAGAAGTCTGCTTCAGATTCTGAGAGAGCAGGGTTTCAAAATCTCTACCTTGGAAGGGATAGCTCTTGGATAGAGGACTACAACGCTATATTAGGGTGCTAACATGATGCATTGGATTCCAAAGGATGCACTAGCATCTAAGGTTAATAGATAACCAGAACCTTGAACATAATTCTAAAATACTATTAATGTACTCAAACCTGAGGTCTATTCGACATAATAGATAAATAGAAAGCAGGAAATGACATAAAATATAAGGAAGAGCCAAAGATAGACTTACAACTTATTGATCACTTCAAACCTTCCTCCAAACCTCACTTCAGCAACTAACACATAAAATGAACTCGGAAAAAATTTGGGGCTATTTTGCGTCTTGCTACAGTCAAACCCCTATTTTGGTTTTCCCACCTCCACGAACATCTAGATGGATAGAGAGAGTAAACAAAGTAGATAAATAAAGAGTGGTGAAAACAATCCCCACTTGAGGAGGAGAACCAACACCACATAATAACAAGTAAACAAAGTAATCTATTCACAAATAGATAGAGAACAAGAGAGTGTTACCAACAGTCCTCAACCCCCTCTTGAACACACAGGTGCATCATTGAATTTTCTAGAGAGCTTTAGATGTTGGAGGGACCTTAGTTTAGAAAAAGCTTCACTTGTAAAAGAGATATTGCTAGAAGAAGAAGTTGAGAATCAAGTGATATTGAAAGAAGTGTTAGAATGAGAGAGAAAAACCCCCAAAATGAGAGCAAGAAAGGGATTTTTGTTGCTGCAAGGGTGGGAGGATCTATTACACTAAAATATATAACTATGTAGGGAAACGTGTCATGAGTCAATATTTTGAGATTCCTCATTTCAAACTTGTAAAACTACCAGGATGTCTCACGTTGTGTAGATGTCTGCACACCGCGCATGCGTCCAACTCATCATTTTTTGAGAAATGAGGTGTTAGACTTTTGTCACTTCATCATTGGTTCTCATGGGGTTGGAATCACAAAATTTTGACCCATGAGGTTCTTATCATAAATGCGCTTAGGTGCAATAATTGCAAGGCAAAGTGTGAAAATATGAAATTTATCCTAAGATGCAATTTTGTGACATTACAGATTCATACACCAGTATAATAATGGGAGATAGTGACTTTTTTATAAAACCTTAATATTTATAGTGAGAAGATGAACATACATAAAATATAAACAAATCGGCAATAAAGAATAACATAGATTTATGTGGTGAAAACCCTTTCAAGATAAAAACCTCACACCCCAAAGCATAACCCTATGTATTAATATGTAAACAATAAGGTTATAATGCACTTCTAGAGCCAAAATATTATAAGATTTCTAGAGCAATTTTGATAGCATAATAGAGTTGAAATGCACAAGACAACTAAGAGGGGGGTGAATCAGTTGTATCAAATTACTTTACTTCTAACCTTAATCAATTCCACTTTAACTCAATCTATTATTAAGTGTAAACATGAAATGCAAATAATAGAAAGTAAACACTATAGACACCAAAATTAAGTGGAAAACCCAATGAGGGAAAGACCACAGTGAGGATTAGCTCACAATATAGTAATAATGCAATACCAGATACAAAGGCTCACTGCCAAAGGGCTCACTAGCCAGATAAAAAGGCTCACTGCCTACAATAGGACACACTATCTAGAAGGAGGCTCACTGCTTACAAATAAATAAAATATAAATAAAGATCCACCACAAAAGGTTCCACACATTCATAGCTTGATCAAAATATTTCAGACACCATCAGCTCACTGCTTTTAGGAATCTAACACATCAAAGCACTGCTTCCCTAATTCGCTCTTACACACTCTACTCTTCACACTTGTTCACATACTTCACTTGTTTCTCACCCAATTTACAACATCTTGACTTTCTTTTATACTATCTTCAACCCTAGAATCATTCTCCAAAGTCAGCTATACATCCTTCAATTTACAAATTCAAATTAGGTTGGCTACTCAACATTCCCGCGATGGATAAGAATGAGAGAGGACCAAATACATATTTAATTAGGACCCAAACAACATCTTGGATCAATCACATGTTTCCTTAATTCTATGCAAAATCTTTATGTAACGTGTAAACACCAGGTCAACCAAACCTAATGAAAACACCAATGATCTTTGAAGTACATGTATCTCCAAAAAGATGATCACACATGGATCACCCAACACGCTTCATCAAAAACTTAAACAACTCTAAGTGACCTTCAAGCACATCCATAGCAACTGCAACAATCTTCATGCACAAAACATTCTTCAACAGTCCAACTGAACTGAGCAGCAACACATAGTAGCTCTAGAACAAGTCTTTCGAAGCACCAAACCACAAGCAAATTTTCCAGAACACTGAGAACATTAGTGTAAACCATCTTCCAGATCCGTAATATTTGAACCAAAACACCAGAAGACTACGGAGAAAAAACATTTCTCCCAGTCCATAAACAAATAGTTCTGCCAAACCTCTTCACACATCTTTCACTCTCCATCGATCCATAAGCTAAAACTCAGGATATATTATCCATTGAAGCTGATGAGCAATACCAAAGATCCACATAGGCATAGGATCAACATGGAATAAATGCAGAGTACATTACCGGAGCACACTCAGAACACACACACTACACAATCTTCATTATTTATTAATTTTCTCAAAAGCACTTGGAAAAAAAATAACTACAACTTCATAAATATAGCTCCATGTACTCTAAACATTTCTACAGTATCTCAACTATGCAAGTACCATCTATAAAAATTTTGAGCTATGTTGACATCAATGACAACATTAATGACAACACCACCAAGCACATCCATAGTTGCAACAATCTCCCCCTTTTACATTGATGGCAACACATGATGTGAAAAATCATCAAGGAAAGCATACACATTCTTCTACTTATTCTTCCCTTTCTTTTCAAATTTTCTCTCTCCCTTTCAATTTTTTCACATGAATTTTTCTCCCCCTTTGACATCAATGCCAAAGTAAAGTTTTGCGTGAAAATACTTTCCATATAAAGCTTTGATCACTCCCTCTTAGGAGTGCACCCACATCACATATTGCAACAATAAAACGCTCTACTCCTCTTGAGGAGTAGACCACAATCATCAATCCATACCAGAAAAGAATTTGTGAAACCACTGGACTGATGCACCTCCATGTGCTCTAATTCAAGGAAGGAGGGGAATTAACCCCTAACTTCCCCCTAAGATACTCAAAATTATCCTTCGGAAGGGCCTTAGTGAATATGTTAGCAATTTGTTCCTTGGTAGACACATATTCAAGTCTGACTTCATTTTGCAACACCTTCTCCCCCAATAAATGATACCTAATAGATATATGCTTTGTCCTAGAATGCATCACTGGATTCTTTGAAATGTTTATTTCACTTGTGTTGTCACAAAAGATAGAGATAGGCTCATCACACATCACACCTATGTCCTTCAAATTTTGCTTCATCCAAAGTACCTATGTGCGGCAGGATGCTGCTGCAATATATTCAACTTCTACAGTGGATAAATAAACCAAATTTGTTTCTTACTCAACCATGAGACCAATCTTCCTCCAAGGAAGAATGCACCACCACTTGTAGTCTTTCAATCATCCACACAACCAGCCCAATCTGCATCTATGTAGGAATTCAATTTGAAATCAGTATCCTTAGGATACCATAGCTCATAATCTGGAGTTCCCTTTAGATATATGAATATCCTCTTCACAGTTGTAACATGTGCCTCTTTAGGTTCTGCTTGAAATATTGCAACCAAACATACTACATGCATGATATTCGGTCTAGTAGCAGTAAGATACATCAGTCCACCAATCATAGATCTATATATGCCCTAATCATCTTTAGAGGATTCATCATTCTTACTCAACTTACATCCAGTTATCATAGGGGTACAGACTAGTTTGGAGTCATCCATTCCAAACTTCTTCAACAATTCCTCAACATACTTAGATTTTGAAATGAATATTCCCTTATTGGTTTGATTCACTTGAATACCAAGGAATAAATTCAACTCACCAATCATAGACATCGCAAACTCTTTTTGCATATCCTCTGCAAATTTCTTACACATACCTTCATTTCCACCAAATATAATATCATCCACATATACCACAACTATCAAAATTTTGTATCTCTCAACTTTGAAGTAAATATTGTTGTCTGTAGACCCTTTGTTGAATTCTTGTTTTGTCAGGTATCTATCCAACCTTGCATACCAAGCTTTGGGAGCCTGTTTAAGTCCATACAGTGCCTTATTCAATTTGCATACCATGTCTAGTTTGTCTGATAACTGAAATCCTTTTGGTTGTTCCATATACACTTCTTCTTCCAATTCTCCATTTAGGAACACAAAGTTGACATCTATCTGGTACACTTTGAAGTCTTTATGATCTAAAAATTCCAAGAACATTTGAATGGTCTCCACTCTTGCCACTGGTGCAAATATCTCTTCAAATTCTATTCCTTCAACCTGTGAATAACCTTTGCATACAAGTCTTGCTTTATTTCTTACCAATTCACCATCTTAATTCAACTTATTCCTAAATACCCATTTTGAACCAATTGCATTCTTGTTCACTGGTCTAGGGACTAGTTCCCATGTTTGATTCTTTTCTATTTGCTATAATTCCTCTTTCATTGCTCTAACCCAACTCTCATCTTTGCATGCCTCACTCACAATCTTAGGTTCTACCTTAGAAAGTAAACACAAATTTACCTCAACCACTTTGCTTCTTGTCTTTACACCTTCACTTATGTCTCCAATTATATGTTCCTCCAGATGATTTCTCTGTACATATTTAGGAGTCTTAGGCATGGGTTCTAGAATCTCCTCTTCATTACTTTGTTCTTTCTCTTCCTTTTCTTCTTTTTGTATTTTCCCGCAGATAGGATCATCTGGTTCAACTTCACCTATTTCTATTGTTCTATACATAGCTTCATCAACTTTTACATTAGCACTTTCAACTATTTTCCTCAGTCTTTTATTGAAGCATCTATATGCCTTACTATTATTTGAATATCCAAGAAAAATTCCTTCATCACATCTAGCATCAAACTTTCCAATATTCTCATCATCTCTTTTAATGTAACATTTGCTTCCAAACACTTTAAAGTATTTAACAGTAGGAGTCTTACCAATCCATAACTCATAAGGAGTCTTAGTGTTGTTGCCTCTGATCTAAACTCTATTAAGAATGTAAACATAAATGTGGATTGCTTCTCTCCAATACACATCAGGAACATTTGCTTCTTTCATCATTTCCCTGGTAGCCTCTTAAATAGTCTGGTTCTTCCTTTCCACAACTCCATTCTATTGCAGGGTTCTAGGGGCAGAATAATGTCTCTTTATTTTATGTTCTTCACAAAATGCATTAAACTCACTAGAAGTGAATTCTCCACCTCTATCATACCTTAAACATTTTATTCTTAGATTTACTGTAGTCTCTACTCTTGCCTTGAACACTTTGAATCTATCAAGAGCCTAATATTTCTCTCTAAGAAAAGTAACCCGTCATCCTAGAGTAATCATCAATCAAGAGCATCAAATACCTATCATCATTAAGTCTTCATGTTCTTGTAGGACCATAGAGATCTGTATGAATCAATTCCAACATTCTGGTAGATGATTGTTCTTTTCCCTTAAAGTTGCTTCTTGTTTGTTTTCCCAATTGACAACTTCTGCAAATTGAATTTGTTGGCTTTATGATTCTAGGAAGATCTCTGACAACTTCTTTCGAACTAATCCTGATCAGATTGTCAAAATTTACATGTCCCATCCTCTGGTGCCATAGCCAGCTTTCATTAATCTGTGAAACAAAGCACTGACCATCATACTTTTCAAGTTTAGTGAACTTACTTTTATCTCGAGTCATGTGATTTGAACATCCACTGTCAATTACTCAATAGTCTTCATCCTGTCTAGCATGAAAAGCAGTCACTAGAGTACCTTCCATCTCATCCTTCTTGCTCTCTAGACCAGATTCCCTTGCACATCTTCCATGGTTAGCAAATATAGCTTTACTTTCCAGGGCTAGAAATAAACATTCATCTTTATCTTCCTCAAATTCAGACTCATCATTAGAAATTCCTGCATCTTCTTTAACATAATACAATTTCTTGAACTTCATATCCTTTTTGTCTTTGTAGTTATTATTATCTTTGTTCTTCTTGTGTGTAGCTCTATTTGGACATCTTTGAAGGGAAAAGAATGCGGATCTAGTGACCCAACAGTGCATAATACATTCCCTTAACACCTTTACTTTAGGGGAGAGAAGCAAAAATGAAAAACTAACAGTTTCAAAAACTTATAGAGATGCATACAACCATGGCAATGAGAAACCAGAAAGATAAGCAAACAAAGATGACATAGTATTTACGTGGGAAAACCCTTTCAGGTAAAAAACCCACCACACAAAGTCAAATCTATTGTATTACAGTAATGAATCGATTACATATAATATCTAGACTTCTTTGTTCAGCTCACAATCACCCAAAGAGTTTCAGATTCACTGTTACAATATTTTTATAACATACAGTTCAAAACCCTCCTCCAGAACTCACGTCCTTCTGTTCTTCAGCTCGCAACTTCAAACTTGCTCTGCAACTTACGACTCAACTCTTGGCTTGTCTAACTTCCAAGAAATAACACATCTCTCATCCATATGTAACCGACTCAGAAGAGCAAAGAAGTCTATCCTCAAATCACGCAATTGGTCGGATCTGACAGATTTCCTGCAATGAGCTGACTTTGCATTCAAAGCCATTACTCAAAATGGTTGAGCTCGCCACCCTTCATTGACAAATGCAACTGCCACAATAACTATCTTGGTATCCATCTAATCACTATTCAACCAGGTGCCACACATCCAAGACCCATCAGCAATTGCAGCTGACAAAGTAACCAAAACGGTCAAACAGACATTGGGCGCGACCAAGACTTCAAGTCATTTCTAACACTGCTAGAGCCGGAGTCGGAACAGGAGTCGAAATAGGACTCCACCAAAAAATACACATAGCCGGAGTCAGAGTCGAAGTCAGAGACGGAACTGGAGTCGAAACATGACTCCACCGAAATTACAGGTTTAGGAACCAATTCGGTTCCGTGTCCACCCACGGCAAAGGGGAACTCATCAGAAATAGTTTTGACTAGGGTAAGTCAACCTGGGGTCAAACCAAGATGGGAACACAAAAGACCAGAGTCGGAGTCGAAGTCGGAACAGAAACAGAAATAGGACTTTATCAAAAGTCCAAGATCAAGAACCAATCCGGTTCTGGTTCCGCCTCCGCTAACTACAAGAAACAACAAACTAGAACCAGGACAAGGCGGAGGAAAACACCCCGAGGAGAATCCAAACATCCAGAGGAACTAAATCGTAAAAGCAGGAGTTGGACCTGGAGTCAGAACAGAAACCGAAATAGGAACATGGCAAACAGACATTGCCAAATTCCAAAACTGGTTCCGCCTCCGCCAGAACCTTGCACACAACACAAAATCACCAAGGCATGAAAACGAGGACTTCAAGCTGGTTGTTGAGACATAATTTCTCAACAATCTCCCACTTGGTGAACACTTCCAGCTTCCTCAAAACATCAAACCTTACTGTCTATCATAGGCCCCAAGGCCCATCGATTATGTGCACCATCTGAACTTGTTTGTGCTAACCGGCTTTGTCAAGGCATCTGCAACATTCTTCAAGGTGTCAACCTTATCCATACTGACCTTGCCATCTTCAACCATATCCCTCACGAAGTGATATTGCACATCTATGTGCTTGGTCCTGGCATGGAAGTTTGGATTCTTTTCCAAACAAATGGCACTTTGACTAGCACAGCAAATTGAAATCTGCTCAGCATTAAATCCAATGTCTGAACACAAACGCCTCAGCCACACTGCCTCCTTGCAAGCATGAGTTGTTGCCATGTACTCTACCTCTATCGTGGATAAAGCAACTACAGCTTGTCGCTTGCTCATCCAATTGATTGCTCCACCATTAAGCATGAAAGTGTATCCATTGGTGGATCTTCTGCTGTCAATATCCCCTTCCCAATCAGAGTCAACATATCCCTGAATGCAAAGAGCGCTTTGTGATGCAACCATATTGCCATGGCAACACAAAGCATAATCTGAAGTACCCTTCAAATACCTGAACACTCTCTTTACAGCATCCCAATGTGATCTCCCTAGATTTGCCGTAAAATGTCTTAGAACTCCCACTACTTGGGCAATGTCTGGTCTTGTGCAAACCATAGCATACATCAAACTGCCTACTGCACTTGCATAAGGTACACTGGTTATGTCCTCCATCTCAGTAGCAGACTTTGGACAGTCTTTAGCAGATAGTTTCAATCCTTGCATGATTGGGACAACTAGCTGCTTGCAATCAGTCATGTTGAACCTCTCTAGAACAGTTTTCACATACTTATTTTAACTGAGCCAAAGCTTTCTACTTGTTATATCCCTGGTTATCTCCATCCCAAGAATGTACCTTACTGCTCCAAGATCTTTCATTTTGAACTTAGCAGACAACTGAGTTTTAAGATCAGAAATCATTGTCTTGCTATTACCAATGAATAACATGTCATCCACATACAGAGTAATAACAAGCACACGATCATTCTCACATTTATAATAAATGCAATGATAAAATTTTGATCTAACAAATCCAATTGACAACACAAATGTGTCAAATTTCTAGTACCACATTCTAGGATATTGCTTTAGACCATAGAGAGATTTATTTAACTTGCAAACCAGATTTTGTTTACCTCTTTCAACAAAATGCTCAAGCTGGGACATGTAGATATCTTCTTCCAACTCACCATGGAGAAATGTTGTCTTCACATCCATCTGCTCAATTTCATAGTCATACACAGCTGCCAATGACAACAAAAATATGATGGATGTCAGCTTTGCTATAGGGGAAAAGATCTCTCCATAATCAATTCCCTCAACTTGGGAAAAACCCTTTGCAACCAATCGTGCCTTATATTTCTCCACACTACCATCAAGGTCTGTCTTCCTTTTGAATATCCACTTGCAGCCAATAGGCTTTCGCCCTTTAGGCAGTGGTACCAACTTTCAGGTATCATTCTTTTTCAAGGAATCCATCTCCTCATTCATGGCTTCCAGCCAAGACTTTGAATCAGCCATGCTGATTGCTTCTTTCACAGTCCTAGGCTCATCAGTGTTGGTAATTAAGGCATAAGCACAATTTGAATCTAACATAGATAAACCATACCTTTCTGGTTGCCTTCTTTCTCATGTAGATCTCCTTAGAGGGTGAGGTTGTTCTTCGTCATCAGAACTTCCAGAGCTGCTTGAGCTCTCCTCAATCTCAGGTACACCATGCAGCTCTTCCCTTTTTGGAGTATGGGGAATCTCAATTACATCCTTCTCCTTGTCACTCTGATTTGTCTCACACTGTTGATCACTTACTAAAGGTTTCTGCTCACGAAATATCACGCTTCTTCTATACAAAACCTTCTCAATAACAAGGTTCCAAAGCTTGTATCCTTTCACACCAACTCCATAGCTGATGAGAATACATTTCACAGCCTTGTTATCCAACTTTGATCTCTTTTCATTTGGCACATGAACATATGCCTCACAGCCAAATACCCGAAGATGCCTTAATGAGGGTTTCTTACCTGACCATGCTTCCAAAGGTGTCATGTCAACAAGAGCTGAACAAGGAGATCTATTTATCAAATAACATGTTGTAGCAACAACCTTAGCCCAGAACTTCTGCTCCAGACCAGCACCACTCAGCATACTCCTTTCCTTTTCCATCAATGTCGTGTTCAACCTTTCAGCAACTCCATTTTGCTGTGGAGTGTAGGGGGTTGTCTTATGCTTTTTAATTCCATGATCAATGCAGTACCTTTCAAAATCTGCAGAACAAAACTCACCTCCATTGTTTGTCCTTAAACACTTTATTTTCCTTCCAGTCTGATTTTCAACCAAAGATTTGAACTCTTTAAACCGACTGAACACTTCTGATTTACTTTTAAGAAAGTATACAAATGCCCTTCTTGAACAGTCATCAATAAAAGAAACATAATATCTAGACTTCGATAACGAAGGAACATTAACTGGACCAAACACATCAGAATGAACATAATCCAGTATACCAGAAGATTTGTGAGGACTAGAGGAGAAAGAAACACGATGTTGTTTTCCATAGATACAATGTTCACAGAAATCGAACTCAAGGTTACAATCATCAAGCCCTTCTGCAAGGTTTTTGTTCTTCAAGGTTTTTAAACCTTTCTCACCAATGTGACCAAGTCTATGATTCCATAACATAGTCTTCTCTGCTAGGAGTTTTACCTCCAAAGCATTTGCAGATAGTGAAGAGTCTTCATCTTTCTCTATAGGTGCATAATTACATGACTTTACAGAGGCACTGTTACAAAGAATAGGTCGTGCATCTAGCTTGTACAAAGTGCCAGTACGAACACCCTTAGCTAATACCATTGCACCTCTAGCCATTTTACATCCCTTACTAGAAAAAGAAACTTCTACACTAGCATCATTTAACTTACTAATAGAAAGAAGATTTCGAGCCAAACCTGGGATGTGAAGAACACCACCAATTCCTTTGACTCTCCTGTCAGGAAACTGAATTCTGACCCTTCCTCTACCAACAATCTCCAGCGTTGAATCACTTGCCAAGTATACCTTTCCACCATCATACTTCTCATACTTTGAGAACCAATCTCTATTGGATGTCATGTGAAAAGAGGCACCTGAATCAACTAACCAAACATCATCTGATGCCTGAGTTGTCAAGGCTGCTGCAATGAAGGCATCTGTATCACTTTGAGAAGATTCATTTTCAGAAGCATTCTTCTTCTTCTTCTCCTTGCAATCCTTCCTGATATGACTTGGTTGCCCACAGTTCCAGCACTTTACCTTGAACTTTTTACCAGGAGATTTTGATCTGCCTTTAGACTTGGATTTTGACTTGTTGTCTTTCTTCTTTCCTTTCTCCTTTGTTCTACCTCAAACAGAAAGAGAATCTTTAACCATCTCAGAAGATTTCCTTCACATTTCTTTAGACAGAAGCGAAGCAACCACATCATCAGTCTTGAAAGCAGTGGTTGTGCTTCCAATAGCCATCACAAGATGATCCCAACTATCAGGTAATGAACACAATAGGAGCATGCAACGATCCTCCTCCTCAATCTTTACACCTACAGATGCCAGCTGAGTAACACTCATATTAAACGAGTTCAGATGGTCTACAACAGATGCACCTTCGTCAATCTTCAAGGAGTACAACTTCTTTCTCAGGAACAACTTATTTACCAGGGACTTTCCTTGGTAAATATCACCGAGCTTCTTCCATAAAGCAGTTGCAGACGTTTCCTCATGAACATTCAGGAGCACATAATCAGCTAGACTCGGTCTTATCAATCCTCTTGCTTTTCTATCAGCAAGATCCCAAGCTTCTTGGGTTGTAGTTTGTGGCTTAGTTCCAGACACTACAATCCAGAGGTCTCTATCCACAAGCAAGTCTTCTATCTTGAGTTTCCATAACTCAAAGTTGCTACCATTAAAATTCTCAATATCTATTCTACCAGATGTACTCACCATCTCACAATAGAAACAAGTTTAACAATGCAAGTCTCCCACTGAAACAATATTAGTGCAAAAAACTAATTCGCCCTAACAAGGATAACACGAACTAGCCAAACTCTGATACCACTTTGAAGGGAAAAGAATGCGGATCTAGTGACCCAACAGTGCGGAATACATTCCCTTAACACCTTTACTTTAGGGGAGAGAAGCAAAAATGAAAAACTAACAGTTTCAAAAACTTATAGAGATGCATACAACCATGGCAATGAGAAACCAGAAAGATAAGCAAACAAAGATGACACAGTATTTACATGGGAAAACCCTTTTAGGTAAAAAACCCACCACACAAAGTCAAATCTATTGTATTACAGTAATGAATTGATTACATACATTATCTAGACTTCTTTGTTCAGCTCACAATCACCTAGAGAGTTTCAAATTCACTGTTACAATGTTTTTATAACATACAGTTCAAAACCCTCCTCCAGAACTCACGTCCTTCTGTTCTTCAACTCGCAACTTCAAACTTGCTCTGCAACTTATGACTCAACTCTTGGCTTGTCTAACTTCCAAGAAATAACACATCTCTCATCCATATGTAATTGACTCAGAAGAGCAAAGAAGTCTATCCTCAAATCACGCAACTGGTCGGATCTGATAGATTTCTTGCAACGAGCCGAATTTGCATTCAAAGCCATTACTCAAAATGGTTGAGCTCGCCACCCTTCGTTGACAAATGCAACTGCCACAATAACTATCTTGGTATCCATCCAATCACTATTCAACCAGGTGCCACGCGTCCAAGACCCATCAGCAATTGCAGTTGACAGAGCAACCAAAACGGTCAAATAGACATTGGGCGCGACCAAGACTTCAAGTCATTTCTAACACTGCTGGAGCCAGAGTTGGAACAAGAGTTGAAACAGGACTCCACCAAAAAATACACACAGCCGGAGTTGGAGTCAGAATCAGAGATGAAACTGGAGTCGAAACATGACTCCACCGAAATTACAGGTTCAGGAACCAATTCGGTTCTGCGTTCACCCACGGCAAAGGGGAACTCATCACAAATAGTTCTAATCAGGGTAAGTCAACCCGGGGTCAAACCAAGACAGGAACACAAAAGATCGGAGTCAGAGTCGGAGTCGGAATAGGAACAGAAACAGGACTTTACCAAAAGTCCAAGATCAGGAACCAATCCGGTTCCGGTTTCGCCTCCGCCAACTGCAAGAAACAACAATCCAGAACCAGGACAAGGCAGAGGAAAACACCCCGAGGAGAATCCAAACATCCAAAGGAACTAGATTGTAAAAGCAGGAGTCATACCCAGAGTCGGAACAGAAACCGAAACAGGAACATGGCAAACAGACATTGCCAAATTCCAAAACTGGTTCCGCCTCTGCCAGAACCTTGCACACAACACAAAATCACCAACGCATGAAAATGAGGACTTCAAGCTGGAAGTTGAGACATAATTTCTCAACAATCTTGAGGCATAATGACCAATATTTCCACAACTAAAACATTTAAAGGGAAACATACCTTTGTATTTACTAGTACCTTTCTTCAATTTCCTTGTAAAGTTTGCTTCCAACTCTTCTGGACTATCATCATCCAAGTCATCTCCTATCTTCATTTCTTTAAAGGTTGTTTCAACTTTCTCCTTTTCTCTCGCAAATTTTCTCATCTCGAATGCAGTCAAGGTGTCAAATAGTTGCTCCTTAGTAAATGTCTTTGGATCATATTATTCTTCAATAGCAGAGACCTTGTCATTGTAATTCTCCGGTAGGGTCATCAAGATATTCTCAATTACATCTTCATCTATCATGGTACCACCTTGATTCTTGATCTTATTTGCTACAAGTTCAGCTCTCTGATAATAACTCACAATATCTTCACCCTCTTCCATTCTCAGGTTCTCAAATTTGTACTTAGCTGTTAGCTTCCTTGACAATTTTACTCTATCATTTCCTTCATTAATGTCTTTCAATTTTTTCCATACTTCATAAGCAGTGCCTAAAGAGATTAATTTTGTCCTTTCAATTTTAGATAGAGCACTAAAGATAGCATACCTTTCCTTTTCATTCTCCTCATAAGCAGAAATCTCATCTATAGAGGAAGGGCCAATGGATGGTTCAACATACTTTGTCTCTACATCTTTCCAAGTCTTGAAACCAAGAGAGACCAAGTAACCTCTCATCTGCACTTTCCAGTCACTGTAATCAACTCCATCAAAAATAGGGATTTGCAACTTGTGCCCCATCTAATCTACCTCAAGCAGTTAAGCTTTTCTCCAAGGAACTAGATCTTTGATACCAATTGTTGAAATGCACAAGACAACTAAGAGGGGGGTGAATCAGTTGCATCAAATTACTTTACTTCTAACCTTAATCAATTCCACTTTAACTCAATCTATTATTAAGTGTAAACATGAAATGCAAATAATAGAAAGTAAACACCAAAGACACCAAAATTACATGAAAAACCCAATGAGGGAAAAACCATGGTGAGGAATTAGCTCACAATATAGTAATAATGAAATATTGAATACAAAGGCTCATTGCTAGAGGGCTCACTACCCAAATGCCAAGGCTTACTACCAGAGGGGTCACTGCCCATATACAAAAGCTCACTACCTACAATAGGACACACGGTCCAAAAGGAGGCTCACTACCTACAGATAAAGAAAAGATAAATAAAGATCCACCACAAAAGTTTCCACACATTCACAACTTGATCAAAAGATTGCATACACCATCAACTCACTGCTTTCAGGAATCTAACACATCAAAGTATTGTTGACCTAATTCTCTCTTACACACTCTTCTCTTTGCACTTGTTCGCACACTTCACTTGTTTCTCACCTAATTCACAACATCTTGACTTGATTTTATACTATCTTCAACCCTAGAAGCATTCTCCAAGGTCGGCTATGCATCCTTCAATTTACAAATTCAAATTAGGTTGGCTACTCAACATTCCTATGGTGGATAAGAATGAGAGAGGACCAAATACATATTTAATTAGGACCCAAACAACATCTTGGAAAAATCACATGCTTCCTTAATTCGATGCAAAATCTTTATGTAATGTGTAGACACTGGGTTGGCCAAACCTAATGAAAACACCAATGATCTTTGAAGTACATGCATCTCCAACAAGATGATCACATGTGGATCACCCAACACACTTCACCAGAAACTTAAACAACTCTAAGGGACCTTCAGGCACATCTGTAGAAACTGCAACAATATTCATGCACAAAACATTCTTCAATAGTCCAACCAGACCGAGTAGCAACATAGAGTAGCTCTAGAACAAGTCTTCTGGAGCACCAAACCACAAGAAAATTTTCTAGAACACTGAGAACATCAGTGTTAACCATCTTCCATATCTGAAAGATCTAAACCAAAAAACTAGAAGAATGCAAAGCAAAAACATTTCTCCCAGTCCATAAAAAAATAGTTCTGCCAAATTGGTTCACACATTGGTGAACATATCTTTCACTCTCCATCAATCCAAAAGCTAAAACTCAAGATATATTATCCATTGAAGCTTATGAGAAATACCATAGATCCGCACAAGCATATGATCAACACAGAATAAATGCAAAGCACATTACCGAAGCACACTCAGAACACACACACTACACAGTCTTCATTATTTATTAATTTTCTCAAAAACACTTGGCAAAAACACAACTACAACTTCATAAATATAGCTCCATGAACTATAAACACTTCTACAGTATCTCAACTATGCAAGTACCATATTTAAACATTTTGAACTATGTTGACATTAATGACAACATTAATGACAGAACCACCAAACACATCCATACTTGCAACAAATAGTAACTCCAAATTAACCTCTCATAAATCACTCCACAAGCCTCTAATTTATAGATTTTACAATGCAAATGAGAAGCTTCTAGATTGGATGCCCCATAAGGCCACATGGTATAATCCTAATATCTACATGCATGCAAAAAACCTCATTGGCATGTAATGCACTTTCATATATGAAACAACCTTGCAAGCATAGGTGCCTAATTGATTGGGTCCTACTTGTCATTGATTTTTCTATTTTTGACTCTTACACACTATGACACATGTCATAAAGTATGCTTCATAATGAGACCTACAAATTTGGATGCCTATCTCCTCAAAATGAGGACACATGCCATCCTAGTCACCTTACATGTAGGATGAAACATCACCATTCCAACTCCCATAAAGTGACATCACTAGATGAACACAAATAATTACATAGGAGAAAATAATAAATAAACCAACATTAGGATATTGCAAAGATTGAGACACCCTAATCTCAACATTCTCCCACTTGTCCAACACTTTTCAAGAGCCAATATAAAAGTAAGAAATAAACTGCTAGGGTTCATGAGGTCCATAGATTCTAGGCCTTCTTTTGACATGACTCTCCATTCCCACAAGAGTAGTTCCAAATGTAAATCTTGACGGGTCTTGTTTGGGGGCTAGCTTTTGGTTGGCTGCAAGTTGGTCTTTTTTCAGCCTTGTTTTTTATTGTAAAGGGTTTCGGGTCCCTTCAAAACCTATTTTTACCTGAATCAAAAACATTCTCCCACTTGTCAAACACTTTTCAAGAGCCAATATAAAAGTAAGAAATAAACTGCTAGGGTTCATGAGTTTCATATACTCTAAACAACATTTGAACTTCTCTATACTCATAGGCTTAGTCAGGGAATTTGTAACATTCGCAAAAGTGTCAAGTTTATCCCATTTTACCCTCCCATCCTCTACCATGTCAAAAACAAAATGTTACAAGGAATCAATTTTCTTTTTCCTCATATGGAAGATCAAATTCTTCACCAAACATATGGTATTCTAAGTGTGAAAATAAATAGTGATCAACTCTACACCCAGCCCAATATCAAAACACAATCTCAATCCAAATGGCTTCCTTACAAGCATGAGTAACTACCATGTGCTCTAATTTTTTCATGGAAACTTTGACTATATATTTTTACTTACTCATCCAACTAATAGCACCACAAAACATCATGAAAAACTATCCACCAGTGGATCTTCTGTTATCAATATCACTTGCCCAATCTGAGTCCACATATCCATAAATATGAACTAAATTTTTAGGTCCTATAGGATAACCATAAAAACATAAGGAATAATCATAATTAGCATGCAAGTATCTGAAAAACTCTCTTCATTGCATCCCAATGTACCCATCTAGGATTAGCTATAAACTAAGGACTCCCATTGCTTGGGAAATGTGTGGCCTTATAGACCATAGAATACATCAAACTACCAAAAACACTTGAATAAGTTACTATGGTCATGTCCTCCATTTCAAGAGGATATTTGGGATAGTCCTCCATAAATAATTTTATCCCTTGCAAAACCAAAACACACAATGGTCTACAAATTTCCATGTTGAATCTCTCCAATACTAAGTTTACATACTTACTCTATCCCAACCAAATTTTTATATTAGCTCTGTCTCTTCTAATCTCCATCCCCAAGATGAACCTAGCCGTTGCTAATTTTTTCATTTAAAATTGCGTTGACAGCTAAGACTTCAAATAAAAAAATCAAATTCTTACCATTCCCAAAGAACAACATATCATCAATGTACAATGCAATAATGAGAATTTGATCATTATCAATCGTGTAATTTAAACAAAATGATTATATTTTTAGCTTAGAAATCCCAAACTCAACACAATGGAATCAAACTTCTAGTACCACATCCTAGGAGACTACTCTAGACAATACAAAGACTTTTTCAAGTTGCAAACCAAATTTTATTTACCTTTCTCAATGTAGTGCTCAATTTGTGACATATAAATTTCTTCCTCCAAATCACCATGAAGGAAAGTTGTCTTCACATCCATCTTCTCAATTTTAAGATCATATACTAGATAGCAAGTGATAATAAAAATCTAATGGATGTCATCTTTGCAACATGAGAGAATATCTCACCATAATCAAATCCATCCACCTAGGAATAATCCTTCATGACCAACCTCGCCTTGCTCTTCTCAAGACTTATCCCAATCAACCAATAATTATGTTAGCCTAGTCTAGGAGAGTGAAAGGTGACAAGTTTGTGAGTAAGACCCAGTGGTGACCATATAAAGAATCTTTAAAGATAACTTCAACACTTGAGTTAAGAGGTGACTACACAAACGTGTACAACTTGTATCATGATTAGTTGATGCGCTTTGAGAACTTGGGAGGGATACAAATTTTAATTAATGTTTTTAAAAAAATGGTTGGTATTTC
Source organism: Sequoiadendron giganteum (assembly GCA_007115665.2). Lineage (NCBI taxonomy): Eukaryota > Viridiplantae > Streptophyta > Pinopsida > Cupressales > Cupressaceae > Sequoiadendron > Sequoiadendron giganteum. The sequence goes on from CM021105.1 coordinate 262,518,971, forward strand.
TTAGCAAAATGTTTTGGGCATGACACTTTTCCCATTGATATTATTTGGACTTACTTTGACTGTTTGTCCTTAATTTAATTATTAGTGTCCAAATGGCATATTTATATGTAGAAATTTCTATCCAACTTGTACCTTACTTTATTATGAGGACATGTTCCTTGGGAGTTTAAACCCAACCCTTAGATATATTGTTTGTAGTTTTGGTCCAAAACTACATGTCTGATCTTGGGGTGGGGGCCTTAGCTCGGTTGGCTAAACCTTTCCTATTGCAGGAGGTTGGTCACGAGGTCTAGTCTCCCCCACCCCCATGGTACTGAAGGACATGTCATGCTAGCACTACCAGTCACGTTAAATTTTTTACAAGGCACACTATAGTTTATAGGGGGTCGTGCTACTCGATTCTTGCAGTCTAGAAAACAAAAACTACATGTGTGATCCTAAACTTGATTTAGAAGATGTATGAGATTGATCCCTATATATTCTTAAATCAAATTTAGCAATAGGCCCAAACTAACTTGCCTCCAACTAGTCATTGATCATCAACACAAGCATATAATATTTCAATTTTAATTTACATGCTAGGATATTATATAAAAGGAAAAAGCTATAGTGCACTCCAATCATCCAATATCAAGGCATTCACATATCATTAGAGAATAAAAATAGCATTACAATAGCATTTGCAATCGTACTTAGACAAACATATATATACTTATTTTTATTTGGTGTGTCTTCTAGTATGTTCTAATTATCAAATTAGTCAAAAGACTTGACAAATAAAATGAAGCTAGAGAAGAAAATTATAATTAATATAAGAGAGCTGTGTAAATAGAAAAAAGATGCACAATTTTAAACAAAAAAATAATGAACACACAACTATAACAAAACATATACCTTGGGAAATCCCTTTTGAAAAAATTCAGCCTCCAAATCTTGAACCAACTATATTATCATCAACACAAAGGGTTAAAATACAAATCCATGCTCAAGGCTTCACATAAGGGCATATCAACATACATACCTAGAGATATCTATATATCATAAAAATGATTGCAAAACTAAATTGTGAAATCTCCATCTCAAGTCCTCAATAAATAGAAGAAGCAATACATGAAACCATTAAATAGTAATTAGAAAACTATGTGCTAAAACCACCCAAACTATGGCACCTAAATCCCTTATCAAAATTGACCACTCAAATCTTAAAATGAGTCCACAAGCTAAAAAATAACATATTTTTTACACTTATAATAATATTTTTATAATCCATTCTCTAACTCAACACTCTATTTTGGCTCCACTATATCTATTCAAAGATGTCTTATTACATGTCATAGCATGCATCATAAGTTGGTCAAAAAGTGTCTCCCTCTTACCATGCTCTTATGTGTCATATCTATGCTCTTACATTTCTAATGTGGGATCCTAACTTCTAGAAGCCATCACTTTTGATTCAAGAAGTTAATTGAAGCCCCTTCAAGTTAAATTGAAGGTCTCAAAGAGTTTCATGTTGTCATAACTGAAGCCCCTTTTTTTGGCTTTATGATCCAAAACTTGTTGTATGCAACAATTTAAAATTGAACTAGAAAACAAATGCAAAACAAAAGATTCTTACTCTAAGCTATTACAAACCTTAGATATAGAACTCACAAAATGAAGTTCAAAACAAGATAAAAATCCAAGCACTCCAAACAATATTACCATAAAACTCCATTGTGAATTTGATTTGTTCCAAGTGATTGGGATGTGGATGTTGTTGCACAAATGTACCTATTTTGACAACATAAAAGAAAAAATGAATATCTATAAAATGGATGAGAATGTGCCCCAGTTTATAGATTTTTGGGAGAGGCAATAAATGGTGGAGATGTGATGGAGAGATCAATGATGGAAAATGAATAAAAGGATTCCCCTAGGATTGAGGAGAAAATGGAGGGTTGTGATGGAGGTTGTTGGAATGTGAAGGGCTAGAATACATCTATCAAATTTAGTAAAAAGTTGCAACCATGAGAGATGTAAGAGACAAGTGTATTTGGACCCCTTTATTCATGGAAGTTGGTAGAGAGAATATTGGCACCATGAGGGACATGGAAAACATGTTCTTAGGTGTCCTTATTCTTGGGGTTTGGTGGAGAGAATATAGCTATAGTTAAATAATAATATTATTTAATTATTTTAGCCATATATGTGATGGAAAATAGGTGTACATAATAATTATTTTATTTATTTTATGTGAAATGGAAAATGGACTAATTAATTAAATAATAAGATCATTTATTTAAGTGAGGGTTATAAGGTAAAGGGGATTTTGACTAGGAGATGCATTATTTAGTTGATTAAGATACAAGTATACTAAGAAAATATTTAGATGTCTACAATTACAATTTATGTTCTTATGAGTAGGATGCAAAGTTGAGAGACCTTTCCTAACAACAAAGACACAAGACGGAAAGCTAGTTGGCTTCCTTTCCATAAAAAAGAAACTCCTAACTGTGCTTTTGAACATCGCAATTCTTAAATATCAAAGACAAACACAATTTAGAAGACTAAAAGTAGAAAGATAAAAGATTGTAGATCATTTTCAAAACCATCCACACAAGATGCACAAAGATCAAAACTGCAAATTTACTGAACTAGAATAAAACACAAAACATAAATTCATCAAAGCTTTACAATTATAAATTTAATATTGAATATTTAAATCACGAATTACAATCAAACACCCACTTGTCACACATAAAGCTACTTTGACCCAAAACAAATTTATAAGTAAAACAAATTGAACCCAAAAAATAAATCACAAAATCATTAAAAAAAAAACCTTACTTAAACCCACCAATCACTCTTTTGACTGCTTATTAGTGCTGATGATGGCGAGGACCGAATTAACCCATATATTGAAAGCATTTCACATGAAAACAAAACGTGTTAACTATTCTTTAAATGGAGTTTTTTTGGAGAGAAACAATTTCACACGGAACTGGAGTTGAAGCCACACATTTAAAAATCTTTTTTAATTTACTGGTTTTCTTTTTCAAAGCACTGTAACAGAGCTCGTGTTTGAAAGTTATGCCATTTGGCTTTCATTCCAAAGCCATGTTTTTATTATCCCTGGTGTAGGACCCATTTCTTTATCCATAATACATATTTAATGCTTTCTTTGTACAGAAGAAAACTGTATGGACTTAGTGCAATGGCGGTTCTATGTAATTATCCCTCCAATAGTCAGACTCTGAGTATGTGATTGGGACATGATGATTTTGCCATCCTTTCTTTCTCACCACTCTTAGATTATTTATAGTCCAATTGGCATCATGTAGGTGTCCTACCCAACCTACTCTTTCCTACCCAAGTTGACTTTCTCCCTTATCAACTAGAGGAGTTTGAATTATTGAAGACTTCTTTGCATCCACAGTTTAAATGTAATAAAATATGGGTGATGAATGAGATGATGAAATTGGATCAGATTTTTAGGTACAAATAAAATATAAAATTGATTGTTAAAACATGTGTGTGTTTTTGCTATTGGCTTGGTGTGTCTTGATAAGTGTTGGGAAATTATCTATTTTTTCTTTCTTCTCTTTCATGATGTCTCATTCTTTGAGAGTCTCTGATTGGAACTCAACCTTTGTCTCATTCTTTGAGAGTTTCTAATTGGAACTCAACCTCGTCACCTTGGATTTGTTGAGGATTAACCTTGGTTAATTAGCTTGTTATTGGCTTGATGTGTCTTGAGAAGTGTTGGGAAATTATCCATTTTTTCCTTCTTCTCTTCATGGTGTCTCATTCTTTGGGAGTCTTTGATTGGAACTCAACTATTGTCCCATTCTTTGTGAGTCTCTAATTGGAACTTAACCTTGTCACCTTGGATTTGTTGAGGATTAACCTTGGCTAATTTGACATGATATTATAACTTGGTTAATTGGCTTATTACTCGGTGTGAGAGAGTTTGGATTTTAGGAAATTATCTAGATGTTGTTTGGGAGTTCACATATCACTCTCTAATAAAGTGTAAATTTGTCGAAAGGCATTTGGTAGAACGGTCTACATTTATTTGATTGTAAGTACAAATATATATCAAGTTTGAATTCATATTTTTTTAAAAATATATTAAAATTAATATAAAAAACATAAACTTGGTGATCATATAATCATATTTAAATATATATTAATTTTATAATGTTTATGTTAAACAAATCATAAAATTTAAAATGGATAATGTTTTTTATATTGATAAATAGGATTGAAAGGGCCCAAACCCTTGTACAACAACTAGCCAAAACACATTCCAAACATGTAGCATGAGCAATAGAACTAGAGTGAGTAATATTAAAATAAATATTTTGATAGATGGAGTTGAGTGTAAATTTATCCTTACTTTCCAACATATTTTTCCACATGCTTAAAAAATGTATAAAAGAAAAAGTTTTAGTACTTGAGTGAGAGAACAGTAATATTAAAAGTCCTTTTGTTTTTTCTCCCTATGACATTATTCATTAGAAGTGAGTCTCATTGCTAATGATTAAATAAAATGAACTATTTTAAATTTTTTTCTTTATATTTCATGATACTTTTAGGAATGATGTATTATATTTGATCATGTGAAACTCAAAATTTAAATTTAAATATAAACTTGTCATTTAAATTATCAAATAAACATTTAAGAGAGGTCAAAAAGAAAAATTATCTAATCAAAAACATTTGAGAAGAGTAAAATTAAATTGCATAATTATAAGCTTCCAAAACAGACTACTTGTCTGAAAACTCAACTACCAATTTAATTGATAAACATGATATCTCACCTCTAAGATAGCTCAGATAATCAAAGAATCCTAACTACTATCTTCGACCACAATATCAACAAAACAAAATAATGTTGAAGCTGACTCTTAACAGATCTACACTATAATTTAAACATTTCAACATTGATTGGAAGTGCCACTTCTTCAACCACACAGAGCTATTGGTAGTGTTACATCAATCTATTGACTGTACTGCCTTCAACTGCACAGTCTTCTATTAATTCTCTGTATTCTCTTTTGAGCTTTTTCCTTGAAATGATTGATTTAACATTTAAACAAACACTCTAGAACAGTTGCATATATTCTGCAGCTTTTTCCTTAATTCACTCTTATATATTACTATAAAGCAATGAATCTTTACCTAATCACTGTGTAAATGAGTATTTTATTTGCCACTCATTCTTTCTAGATATTTTTTTCTTATTTACCCAGTCGTTTCGCTGGATTTCCAAATTTGCAAATCCACCCTGCTACCTAATTTCCCACGTGAGATGTCTCTTGTCCTCTCCATGAACGTGCACATTCATTTCTAGAAGTGAAAACTGGTCTATTAAGATACACACCATTGTCAACGCTTCATAAATGTTACCATTATCAAACTCATAATTGAGTTGTAAATGCATGGTATTTACCAATGCCACCATTTTGTCTTGTAGTTTGAACAGGAGTTTTGACTCTTGGGTTTCTCCAGAAGTTTTAAGAAAAGGAAACTAAATTTGGATTTTGTTGATGTATGTGATATATCTGATCCAAACCTTCTTCTTTAAATTAGTGTTTTAGTTCTTGGGGTATATTGGTTTGTTTGTTTGTTTGGTTCTGATTTGGATTTGAGAGGTTGAAATCTCATTTTTATTGGATATATTTGATGGATGTGTTATATTTATGTGGTGTCATGTTAAAGAATAAATTTTTATGTTAAAAGATTAATATTAGGATCAAATTTGTTTTTGTGGTGTAGTTTAAATAGTTAAGTTTTGGGAAGATATGAATAATAGTTGGAGGTTTCTTAGCAAATATTGTTTGTGTGGGTAAGTTGTTGATCTAGGGGTTATAGGGAATGTTGTTCAGTAAGATGTAAGAATCACAAGGATTTATTTCTCAATTCTCCTAGTCAATAAAAAGAAAAACATGTTGCACAAGCAACTAGGAACATGTGTTGTTTGGTTCTATTTTACTTCTTTCTTGAATGGTGTATGATATTTTCTTGTATTTTATCTATTGATTTGGGATGATTCAAAAAATGGAGTGTTTGGAAACCACATTAATCATGTTGAGAAAAAATACAATTAGTTTTTCTTTGTGTTTTGATGTTAGTCTTTTGATTGCACCACGTTTACTGTGCTCCATGATATATTCTATTGTGTTATGCCTTCTTTTGCTTACACCCTTTTGATTAAACCTTTTTGTTGTTGTGAGTCTCCATGTTAATTCATTCTCAATTCACATTCTATATTATGTCTTGTGTCTTGTTTCATGAACTTTCTAATATCTCACATTGTGTTTTCCCTATTTGGGGGCAAGTTCTCCTTGATTAATATTCATGATGGATATTACATGCTTTTGTTTTATGATGTTTACATACTTGCATGATCTTTTTTCTTATGCTGCAATTATCTTGTGGATTTATCATGATTATTATGCTTACACACACTTTATAAGTGTGTTTCCATATTTTTATCATGTTACATCTTATGATAAAATGATTTCATACTTACCAGGTATATATTTATCATGTTTACATGCCATGTCACTTATCTATGCTTGTATGATGTTATAGAGCACTTTGGCTATTATTACTTGTTTATGGCCTTCATTAGGGGTAGCATCACCTTAGCATCTTCATTCTCCTTTTTACGCATTCTTTCATGATCACATATTGTTATCTTATTATGTGTTTATCACACAATACACTAATTCTAACACTTATTACATGTTTATTGGGTTTTCAATGCTTACATAGTTTTCTCCTCTCCCATAATTCCTTGCATCCTTTATGTGCAACCAAATGGAGGGGTTATAATTTATTATTACCAAAGTTTCTTTGATGAGTATTAGTACAACATAATGACTTCATGATTTTCATGGCTTCATGAATGCCCATTATAGCTTCATGTCTTCATGAATTCATGAAAACTCTCAAAGGTGTTCTTCAACAACACTTATTTTTACAAATGGGTGAGAACATAAAATGTGCCCCACTTTTTAGCATGGAAAAATATAAATTTCTATCATGTATTTCGTTAGCTTTTAATATTTTTTATTATATTTGTATTATTTTTATTAGGTGACATTTTTCATAATGCACAAGTTAGCATATGGATAGGAGTAGAGGAGATTGGATATAGGACTAAACATAGGGAGGTTTGATCTAAGGGGTTTAGATCTAACAACCAAGGTTTAGATTAAACCTCCTTGCTTAGATCAAACTCTCATGTATCTTGTAATCATAACTAATTTCAAGAAGAAAAAAAGTGTTGACCCACTAGTGGGAAATACTATTGTGTTTTATCCTAGACACAAATTTAATTTAGAATAGATTATAAGCATCTAGAAGTGCACAATTTGTTTTATAGAAATATATCAAATATATGAGAGATGTTCATTTGCACAAGTATGAAGGTCATTTTTACAAGCATGAATCTATTAGTTTTATAAGTTTAGATTTTAGTTGCTGATAAAATGTTGAAAAATGAAGTTGCATGGACCTCAAACTTTTTATAGTAAATTTTATTATTTTTCTTTCAATTTTTTTTGTGTGTATTTATAACTTGAAACTTTAGTGCATTTAAATATTTATCTAAAATGGAAAAAAAATTATACCATCTTGAAATAGATTCTTTTATCTAGTGCATCATATTTTTTTCAATTTTTTTTAATAAGTTTTAGTATTTTTTCTTGGCATGGTAATGAACCTAATATTTTATTTTGATAACCTAGTTTTAGTATAAATAAAAAATATAATATAAATAACAATTAAACTATTAAAATAAATATATTTTTGAAAAGTAAATTTATGGATCTACAAAAGGGTATTTTTATATTTTTTTTTAAATGTTATTTCAGGAGTTATTGAGTTATTGCAACTTCAAGTTTTTCAAATAATTTTTTTGTTTGGTAAATTGGACTCAAAGTGGTGTTCCATATATTTTTAGCCAACAATTTTAATGGAAAAAGTTGTGGAAGTATCTAACTTAGCTAGAATGAATCTTACTAGATCATATGTTTGACTAAATTTTTAGTTAGAAATACTTAAATTCAATTGTGTTGATAAGTTGGCTAAAGTGTGACACAACTTTGTGCTTTTACCCTTACCACTTTGACACTAAATCCTTGATCTATTTTTTGTTATTTCAAAAATATTATTCACTATTATTATTATCCCATCTTTAATTTAAAGTGTTTTATTGATTATTGTTAATTTACATTTATCTATCCTATAGAGTAAATGAAAGGTTGTTTTTTTATTTCCTTTCACATTTAAAATATCCATTTTTAAATCATTTAAAGTGAATATTTTATATATAACGGAATTTTTTTTTGTCAAAATATAATAAATGTTAAGTCACATCATTTTATCGCCTCTATATAAAATTGCTTGATTTTCTATTTTCTTTAAGAAGTATTGGTGCTCCTCCTATTGAGTATCCTCCCCTATACTAGTTTATTTTCTCAAAAACTATAATTAAGAAACACAATTTGAACGATTAAAATAATTTTCATAAATATTAATTGTTATAAATCTAATTAAAGAATAAAATATTTTTTTACATGTGACTCCAAATTTTGTTTGAATATCTACTATTGTTAATTTGTTTGTAAAAATTTCATTATAATTTATATTTTCAATACAACTATACAAGTAATAATATTACAATGCAATTTATATTTTTGTGATGTTTAGTTTTGTAATCAATTAGCTATAGTCAAGGTGACCACTCCCTTATATTAAAAGTAAAAAAATATTAAACACACTGTTTTGTAGGAGGATGGTGAGACAAAAATGGTGCTTAAGGGTCACTACCACCATCCAATTAACTTACTAATTTCAATAACAAAAAACAATAATTAAAATTAAAATAAGGGTCATATCATGACAATTTGAAACCTGATTTTGTTCATGAAAAGTAATTGATATAGTATTCATTCACCCAAGATAAGACCTTAATCAACTTATCTTGCCAACTTTAAACCTACGACTATCTTTAGAAATTTCACTTCTTTTTCTAGCCTATTCCTTTGAATCCCCTTAGACTAAGCCTCACTCCTATGAAAAAATGGAAGCTAAGGCCTCTTTAAGATGTTGTCTTTGATCATGAGTGGTGGATTTGGCACAAGAAAGCCACACCCAAGAATACAATTAACCAAGACATGCTTCAATCCTCTCAAAGAATTGTTGTTGCAGGAAGTCTAGCAAAACATAAATCACCTTTTCATCCACTACATCCATTAGCACTCCCTCAAAAATTAAGAATACATTTGAGTTAACCTAGCATTTGTCATCTACTGTAAGGAAATCCTCTCTTAAAACTCATTGAATGTACTAAAAATATTAATTTAAGATTTTCCTCAACCTATGCTCTAATACTTCCTCTAAGAAGACTATTTATCTTTTTTTTAAACTATTAATTTGATATATATATCCATGGATACTAGCTCAGAGAATTTAGGATGCTATTGAAACTATCTACAATTGTTTTGTAATATAAGCTTTCCAAAATATTACTCTTCACCTCATACCTCTCACTAGAGATATCTGAATATCTATTCATGCTAGATGAATTGATATTGAATGGTTAAGAACCATTACTCATGTACAATGGTTGTAGGTTTGATCTATTCAACATATTTGAATTATAATTGTTAGTTCATTAGTATCACATAATGTTACCAACATGAACCTTAAAGTATTTCTTCTAAAATAAAAATAAAAAAAATGAAATTTAAACATCATTATAAATTAAAATTTTAATCAAAATATTCCCTTGCTTTGACTTTGCTGCTTACTCTAAGATCATGAAATTAGCAAAGAAACTTTCTTCGTTGTTTTCCTCTCTATAAACATGTTGAAAATAATACTTCATGAGAGAGTTAAACAATGACCATGTGAAAATTTATTTTATACCAACATTCAAGGGGTTATTTGGTTGGTGGATGAGTTATTCTTTCAAAATATTTTTTAATGTTATTTCTACAAAACATTATTTAGTGAAATAGACAATTACAATAACATATTAGAGATGGTTATTATCCACTATGTAGAATGTGATTTTTTTAATATATATTTATATACTATACAAGATATTATGATACATTTATAAAATAAAATAATTTCTTTTTAAGTATATTATTTTATTGAAACATATTTTTACTAATTTTATAATAACAATAAATTATTAAAAAATAACTTTAAAATCTAATGTTCTCTTTTAAAGAAATGTTCACATTTAAATTATTGTCCAAAATTATATTTGATAAAAAGAACACATATTTATTTATTTATTTTAAAACATTTAACACTCCCAAAATAATTATACATAAGAAATTAAATATTTTTTTATTATTATTTAATTTTGAAAGTAAATAAAATAATAACAATATAAATAAATTTATTTTAATTATGAATTAAATTAAAATCTTTATGTGTAATGAAAATTATACTATTCAAAATATTATTATAAATATTTTTTTTTATAAAGATATTAAATTTATAATTAACATATGAAAATAAAGCACTTTTTTAACCAATCAAAATTTAAAAGAATAAAAATATAATATGTTTAAAAAATTCACAATCCGATTTAAAACTTAAAATTGTTATTTCTTATAAAATAATTAAAATTGTTATTTCTTATAAAATAATTAATTAATATTAATTAGAAGTAATAAAAAAATTCTTTATTTTAAATCATTTTAAACCATCTAAAATTTTAAATCTTATACCAATATAATATCCACAATCTTCTACAATCTACAATTCTTCTTTTTTTTCAACATATTTATACTAACTTAATTCATCAAATAAAAATTATAATAATCAAGTAAAATTTCTAAAATTAATCCTAATGTTAAATAATTATAAATATAATCTCTTACACAAATAAATACTTCTAATACAATTTTAAACAATTATTTTAAAAAATTAAAAGAAGTAAATAGTTTTAGAGTATTTGATTTTTAAATTTAAAATAAGTAAAATTTATTTCATTAATTTAATATTTTTAATATAAATTATTATAAAATATTAATAATTTCATATAGGACACAATTTGATCTCATTCCTTATATCTTAATAACTTAATCCACTCAAATATAAATTATAAGAATCAAATAAAATTTCTAAAATTAATTCTACTCTTAAATAATTATAAATATAATCTCTTATACAAATAAATACTTCTAATACAATTTTAAACAATTATTTAAAAAAATAAAATAAGTAAATAGTTTTAGAGTATTTTATTTTTAAATTTTAAAAACAATAATTTATTTCATTAATTTTATATTTTTAATACAAATTATTACAAAATATAAATAATTTCATGTGGGACACAATTCGGATCTCATTCCTTATATCATAATAACTTAATCTATCAAATATAAATTATAATTTAATCAAATAAGTTTTCTAAAATTAATTATAATGTTAAATAATTATAAATATAGTTTCTTACACAAATAAATACTTCTAATACAATTTTAAGCAATTATTTTTAAAAAAATAAATAAGCAAATAATTTTAGAGCATTTTGTTTTAAAATTTAAAAGTAATAATAATTCATTTCATTAATTTTATATTTTTAATACAAAATATTAATAATTTCACACATAACACAATTTTCATCTCATTCCTTATATCAAAAAACTTAATTAATCAAATATAAAATAGAATAATCGAATAAAATTTAGATCTTGTTTCTTATATCAAATAACTTAATTCTTCAAATATAAATTAGAGTATTCAAATAAAATTTAGATCTCTTTTCTTATATTATATTTTAGGAGGTTTGAATTTTGATAAATAATATAATTAAAAAAACATACAATCGTTATCATCAATTGAATTACAACCTTTGATATTTACATATATCTTAAAAATATATTTTCCATTAAATATGATTTATTTTATTAATAAATAATAATTCAATCAACTCCCATGCTACGTTTACTTGCTTAAGAACTAAGCTTGCTATAAAAAATTGGTTTTGCGCTTATCTTACTTCACAATTGTAATCCCTCCTTACGCATATAAAAGACACGAGAGATCAACGTCAGAACTCATTTACAGAAAGGTTCCAAACTTTAATATATAAAAGATTAAAAAGCATACTTTATGTGTAAAATCTGGTAAGAAGATATAAAGAAGCGGCAAGCTGTGCTATCATAAAGGTCCTTTAATGGAGGAGTTGCAGGGCGGGCCTTACCAGCACAAGAATAAAGCCCACATTTTTAATTGGGGCAGACCAAGAGAGCTTTTAATGGCATGGGCACTAAAAGGCTTAGTTTACCTGTTACAGAAAGCAGCAATACAAAAGTAGAATCGTGGGGTATTGGGAGTCCTTGTAACATTCCTCAACTTAATGAATCCAAATGGGAAGAATATTTGATGAAAGGAGTGGGCCAGAATTCAACTTTTACACGCTGCATGCATATCCAAAGCCTTTACAGTTGCTAACAACTTTACGTGCAGGATACATCTTTTGTCAGTGCCATAGCAAATATGCCATCAACACATTGGGCTCCAAAGATCTTCACGTCTAAACAAGGCAATTAATACAAATGCCATGATGTCCTTATCATGTTTGTCGTGACATGATTATTCCAAGAGCAAATCCTCGGTGCTCAAATTGCCATGCCTTGGCTTTATTAACTTGTGACAATCTTGTCTATTCTGGTCATGCTCATGGTCGGCCCATGACTTGACCTAGGACAAATAAGGTGAAGACTTATAAGGGCATAATTGATTTAAGTGTGAAAGACGATAGGAAAAAACAAGATCCCTGGCCGCCCTTATTGCCAAGCAATAATTGTTAAGCTGTAAATTACAAAAAAATAAAATGGTGGGATAAGATCTGATTCTTTGATTTCTGACCATACATACATGTGAAGTCAAAAGAGAGAAATGGGCCCATGTAATTCTAATCTAAAAGCTATAACAACATCAATTAGTATTCCATGCTCTGTTACAAAGTATACACAGCTCTGATTTGCTGCAATCATGGGCTCTCTGCACTTAAAATGTACTTTCTATACATCTTTATCCATTGGGGTTTGTTTCCATCCCAAACTACCATATACATATATATCCTGTAATTCTGAATATATATACAATTTAACTTTTGGGGTTTGCTTCTTCCCCCTACCTCAAACATACTAATCAATCACCACAATCTGATCTCTCCTTGACTGTACATATTCTAAGATATGCTTCATGTTTTATAGTATAATATATATTCTCCTTTATATTAATGTACAAATCCTGCTAAAGGAGTACTTATGCACAAGTACAAACTGAGGCTGATGACTGCTTTCTATTACAAACCCAACCTCCATGAACATGTGTTGATGTGTGTGTATATATATCTACATGGGTTGCAGCTTGCAGTGTATATACTTTGTACATATTCACTGATCCATTGAAAGCAGGCAAATTTGTCGCAGTTACAAAGTAAAATTTTTATGTACCCTCCTAATAAATATAGCTAGGATAGAGACTCCCCAGAGGGGCTCTGAAAGGTATACCCTTTCTTTTTCTTGCTGTTCTGTAATTTGTTATCATGGGTGGAGGAGTTGGGGGTGAGATGTCCTGTGAAATGTTGCTTTTGGGGCTGTAATTGATCACAGTTGTCTCTTCGCTTGAGTTATCACCATGGCCAGCTTGTTCTTGGCCTTTCTTATATGCATTGATTAAATCCTTGACATTGAAATTGTTCCTGAAACTCTTTTGAATCTTCTGTCTCTTGTAGGAAGTTGAATCCTGATCAGATTCAGCCCCCCCTTGCTGTTGGTGTTGCTGCTGTTTTGGCTGTAACAGAAATGTCATGTTGCAAAGATTACGTCTTATACCTTCTGCCTAAACAAACACAAACAATAGACCTAATTTAGTACTCCAATTGGTATTGTTAAAAAAGTACAAAATCACAGTCCCCTCACAGATTTCAAAATATTTCCTATCATCTTTTGGATTTATCATCAAAAAAGTTATCACCCAAGTAGTCCTATTCCTAGGACCTCCTCACACGCCATTATCCCTAATTGATAACTTATCTCAAATTGGCTGAACTGTTAAAGAGGGATTGATTGTTTGCCTGCTTATACCTTACAGCCGAGAGAGCAAAACTGAAACGAATCCAAAAGGCTTCTTTCGCATATATCACAGGTATTAGTCACACCCTTCCCCGGTCTGAGCTGAGGTCTCTCGTTAAGAAAAACAACCCGGGCACTGTTGATAATGTATGTTTGTATGCCTGTGATGTCCAGAATCTTCTGAATTTCAGACACCCTGATTACATTATGGTAGGAAGATCTTCGTATCTGTTCATAAGAAAAGGAATACAGTAAACGCCATGAAAAACTATCACTCAACCGATTATATTTAGCTTTCACAGTTCACAAATTCTTAAGGTTGGGAGTAACCCTTGTTCATTCATCATCAACATTAAAAATCTTACTAATTTGATTGTTTTCAAATAGATAACTTTACAGTTCTCAAATTCCTAATCCAAATGCATTCTTCACCCTAATGATGATTCACTAAGGTAACCCTTGACATAGATAACTTCACAGTTCACAAATTCCTAATCCAAATGCATTTTTCACTCTATGATGATCCACTAAAAATAACCCAAATATTAAATTAAGAAAAATCTCAGATTTTTGTGAAAACCTCTTCAATAACACCACTGCAAAACCTAACAGTACCCAAATTGAACGAAAACACCATGTAAGATCAATAGGATAGGGAAACTCAATTAGGCAAATACAAAACAATCTTCCACTCTTAAATAGGCAATTATACAACAAAAACCTAGGAAATTACTATTCATTGTCTCAAAACAGGTATAGGGGTCGGACTCTATTCTTGAAGATTGGCTTAACCACTGAACTTGATGGGTTTTTCATTTCTAATTATTTTCTCAAAACAGGTATAGAGGGGGCACTGTGAATCCTTGAAGAGTGGCTTAAACACCGAGCTTGATGGGTTTTTCATTACTAATCATTTTTCTCAAAAGAGGTATTGAGGGCACTGTGAATCCTTGAAGATTGGTCTAAGCACCGACCTTGATGGGTTTTTCATTACTAATCTTGTTCTCAAAAGAGGTATAGGGGGGCACTGTGAATCCTTGAAGATAGGCTTAACTTTTAAGCACTGAGCTTGATAGGTTTTCACCTTTGTTATACTTAGGAAAGAGCTAAGGCCGTTTCAAACATAATCCTTGACTGCTACTGTTTCAACACTCAAGCAGACAATCATACAATGTTGATAAAGCCCGCTAATAACAATCAGGCTATGCAAGCTCTCAAACGTTAATGCTTTTCACAGAGACTGCTATACCTGAACAATGTGATGATCATTGTGATGTTCAAGGCAATAGGTGCATAATCCACCTGCCATACAATCAAGGCAATACATGTTGCACTCGCATCGGTTGGAATCTCCATGAATTTTGCAGGGAATGAAGAAGCTTGTCTGCAACAACGGCTTCAACCATGGAGGCCCAATTTCATTCTCCTCTAAAGTCAACATCCTTCGTACCTGCACGTACCCAAATCAAATATAAACCAAATTTCATTACCCATATCAAGTATTAACAATTTTTTATCAGCAAAAACAGTATTCCACCTTAAATGCATATCACACAAAACAAACACAGAACAATATAATGCAGCCAATGCTAATACACACTCCCATATATCCACTCTATACTATCTAGAACCTGTGTCCCATGCTCTAACAAACAAACCATGTAAACCAAATCAAGAACAAACAAAAACCCACCCACCATTGGAAGACAAACATGAAATTCAATAGAGTGCCATGAGAACTGATAATTTAAATTTGCAGAGGAGCTGCAAAAGACAAACCGACATACATACCATGAGTTCTTGCTTTGTTTTAGTTTTGCAAAGACAAGCTTTCGTGTGAGTCTCTTTAGCCAGTTTTTTCGCTATGGATGTGTGGAATATGCTAGCTAGACCTGCACTAATGATGACAGACCCAGTTTTCTTTCTGTAAAAGGATTGAAATGAAAGGAAGGGAGGAAATTCATGTGCAAAGCGGCTTCTAGGAATAGGGTGGATTATAAAGCCCAATAAGGGACAAAACTAGTGGTGGAGATTCTTATTTGTTTTGCGATTGAAACCAAGGGTCGAGTGTGAGACCCACTATTCCCCGTCAGCTCACCCTAGAATTCACAAGCGCCAACATCTAACCGCTACCTGCTTTAACGGTTTTGGCAACCATAGTTACAGATGCTTGCTCACCAAGCTTTCTGTTGGTCTCATTTCTTACAATTTTTATATTGATTTTAGAGTTTACAGGCCAGCAACAGATCTTATTCTACTAACTGAGCAAGTCTTTTGACTCAATTTTTTTACAGTGTTACCCTAAGATCTGAAAAAATAAGGGTGGATTTATACCTTACACACCCAAAAGATTTCATGGGTTAAGTTAAGGTGTCATAGTGGGGCTGAGAATGCTAATTATTTCATTCACCAGTAGTTTTCATTGAATCTTTCAACTTTGCAAATTGGTATCACAAAGCAAACAAGCAACTTTCTTCCCTTATTAAAGGTATGGACCAACTTTCATTATCTATGGTAATAGCTTAGAAATTTCTCTATGTTTCAATTATTGTCACATAAAATATCAGATATTTTTAATTTATTTATTGTTATATAAATAATATAATTTTTAAAAATATTTATTAAAAAATATCAATATTTTTGAGTTTTTTTATATATTTTTAATATTCTTTAATAATTTGATGTTACAAAAAATAAATTTATGTAGATTTCTTAAATATATCTATATGAAAATATCAATTTGGTGATGTCTATCTAATTCAGATCATATATATTTATTATAAATAGGTTGAGATTATATCTTTTTGATAGATGTATTTAAGATCTCTATATTAGTTTATCTACAATCTTAATGAAATTGTGTAGAGATGGAGAGAAGAAGTTTGACAATCCTAGAAAGCATGTAGATGTGGAGAGGAGAAGTTTGACAGTCCTAGACAGCATTAAGATATTAAGTTAGCACCATCTATATAGTCCACATCAACTACCATTCTTGTGCCATTTAGGTGCTACATTAATGTTATTTGGGTGCCATTTCCATCGAAACACTACCCAAGCAACCCTTCCAAGAGGTTAAACTTTGACTAAGCATAGCTTTTGATCCATAACTATTTTTTTAAATGTATGCAATTTTGCATAGAATCCCATTATTTCATACATTTCAATTACTTCTATTTGAGGATGTTAAAAAGCTCTTGATTCCTATTCAGATTGTTCCTAAAAAAATTATGACTTGTTATTGAATACATAAAAAGAAAGCAAATCTAGAGACTCTACATATATTAGGTTGAATCTTGAAATAAATATTACACAACATAAATGAGATTTTAACGCTATTGACAATCCTAGAAAGCATTATGACATTTAATTAGCACCATCTATATAGTCCACATCAACTACCATTTTTGTGCCATTTAGGTGCTACATTAATGTTACTTGGGTACTATTTCCATCAAAACACTACCCAAACAACCCTTCAAGGGGGCTAAAACTTTGACTAATCATAACTTTTGATCCCTAAATCTTTTTATAAAGTATGAAATTTTGCATAGAATTCCATTATTTCATAGCATTTCAATTACTTCCACTTGAGGATGTTAAAAAGCTCTTGATTCTTATTCAAATTGTTCCTAAAAAAGACATTATGACTTACTATTGAAAACATAAAAAATAAAGCAAATCTAGATACTCTACATAGACTATGTTGAATCTCGATATAAATATCATACACATAGCGTAGACAAGATTTTAACGCTAAAACAATTATGACATTTAGTTAGCATCATGTATATAGTCCACATCAACTACCATTTTTGTGCCATTTAGGTGCTACATTAATGTTACTTGGTTACCATTTCCACCAAACCACTACCCAAACAACCCTTCTAGGGAGGTAAAACTTTGACTAAGCATAACTTTTGATCCATAACTCTTTTTATAAAGTATATGAAATTTTGCATAGAATTCCATTATTTCATAGCATTTCAATTTCTTCCACTTGAGGATGTTAAAAAGCTCTTTATTCCTATTCGAATTGTTCCTAAAAAAAGATATTATGACTTGCTATTGAAAACACAAAAATAAAACAAATCTAGAGACTCTATATAGACTACGTTGAGTCTCAATATAAATATCATACATATAATGTAGACAAAATTTTAACGCTAATTTTTTTTAAAACAAATAAAAGAGTATCAACAATAATTTCCGTGCAAGTCACTACAACTTATTTTTTAATAAATATATTATATACTAACATTACGTTAGAGTATACAACAAAATATTAAAATTACAGACCATTATATAAATCACACCCCAAAGTCAAACTGATAAAGCCAAAAACAAAATAAACAACACCTTTATTTTTCTATATATTGTAATTTCCATGGTTAGAGAGGGTAATTTCATTAGAGTTTAAGGTATGGTGTTCCATACAATTTGCAGGTTTTGTTTGGCGTCTAGGAGTATGCCGTTTCTAGATACCCTGTGATTAAGAGAGGTGGTGTGAAAACGCTTTATTGCTTGAGCTTTTAGCGCAAAGGAGACATTGACTTGTATTGTCCATCTCCTCTTGAAAGAGATGCTTTTGGGATGGTGACGTGTCAGCCATTCTTATAATTCGTTGTTTGTTAAAAAGTGCCATTAGGCAGCTTTCATTGGAGCCACGTGGACATGATGACATCCCTGTGCATTATTGTGGGACCCGCATGGTCCTTGGATTTAAGGAAAGTGGGCCCACTTCAGGATAATGGAGATATATGCGTCTTCTACGTTCCAATCGCTTAATATTATTTTATTAGGTATGCCCCCATTTTATTCCAGTTGCTCGCCACATTAAAAGATATATATGAATTATTTCCACTCGGTAAATTGAAAAATTGGCCTGAAATGATTGCGGCCACCGGAAAAAAATGTCAGTTTGTAATTGGAATATACATTCAACACGCACAATTAAATGGGGAATTTTAAGTCCATTAAACATATTATTACCAATCCATAAGGGTCCCACATTAGGGATCATTTTTTGGCAATGATTGGTCACACTCCACAATTATTTTAAGTTTTAATCTTTTCCTTGTTTTGGAATGAGTTGTAAAATTTCAATCATGATACATAAAGAGTTTCACAAAGTTATTTTTTTTTATTGGAGGTTATTTCTTAAAAAGTACACTTTCTATTTTGCCTACATGCACTTACACTAAGCCTATAAATTTTGCCTGTAGTCAAATGGAAACTCCTTAAAGGTAATAATGGGCTTTTAAAAAAATAACTCTTGAGTGTTTTGGTCAATTTACTTTAAGTTTTGAGTTTGATTGATCTAGTGTAAAAATATTATATTAAATGGATGTATAAGTAATATGTTTCTGAATTAACAAAATAGAGACACGTATGCAATGCTTTTTGAGAACATCAAGTATATTGAGCGATTACATCATGTGAAAATTAAGAAGTGCTTATTTGGTATTTTTCACTTTTGTTTTTACATTTGTTTTAGTTCTTGATTTAGATAAATAATTTATATGATTAGTTGAGATTATTTTTGTGTATAAATTGATCTAGACATTATATTTCATCATTATTAACTTTTAGAAAATTAAATAATTAGTATCTAGTTTGCACCTTGTCCATTTGCTCATATAGGATGGTACTCCATGTGGTCCTGTGTCCATATCATTTAAAAATTTGATTTTTCCATTCTTGAATCTTACTTTATTAGTTTTAATTATTATCCTCTCCCTTGCACGCCCAAGTCAAAAATGGTCATAAAGTTGATTGATTTTAATAAGGAGAGTAGACATTAAGGAAACACAAGAGAAAAATGTGGTTGAAAAACATAACCAACATCATAGGACCCATAGGTCTAAGAAATGATCATAAGTCTATTACTATACCTCCCTAGTTGCATTCACACACGTGTAGATACTGCAAGTCAATCACCTATAAATTTTACTTAATTTATAAGGACCAATTCAAATCTTTTGTGGGACTTGATTTCCATCAAGGAAGTTTTACTATATAACATCCACAAGGAAAGACCCTAAAGGTGCTTATGACACCATCTAGTCCATAATTGATATTTCAGTACAAGTTTAATAGAAACTATAGTGTAGGGATGATAATATGGTCATTCAGAGAACCTTCATAGCTAAAGGGTGGGACCACAACCATGCAAACTTGATTGCACCAAAAAAATGATACCACATGCGATGGCATATTTAAGGCATAAACATGGTGAATAGAGAAGTAGAGAAGACAATGCATGCTCCTTATTCCAATTTCTCATCCACTAAAGACAAAAATAAAACTAAAGCAATATCAACAATTTGTTGGAAAAACAAGGATAGACAACTGAGAAGGGGGGCGGGGGGGGGAGGAATCAATTGTTACCAAAATAAAACTTATTCAACATTAATCAACCTTTAATCTCAAATTTGATAATTAACATTGCAAGCATAAATCAATAACACATCAGAGACACATGAACACCAAGATTTTATACATGGAAACCCTGTTAGGGGAAAAACAACGGTGGATGTAAGTCCACAAGATTATACCCTGTTAAAGTATAATGAAGAGTGAATAAGGAATGCACTTGCATTCAGGCACACTACCTAGAGCTCACTGCTCAGAGGAAGGATCACTACCTTACATACAATAATCAAATTAAATCCATCTAATGAGGTTGAACTAAGAAATTAGCTTCTACAAAAGCCTGATGACAGTTCTAGTTAGGCACAGAAAAACTTCTAAACACTCTTCCACACTCTGCTCAATCTCTTTCACACTCTGCTCTGCTCTTGAATGATTTGATCTTTATTCTCACATGTACTTCACATACACACATCGAGCATACATCAAAATGAGGAAAACAACCGCTCTTATATATCTTTTACACAAATTTACATCAACTACTCTATCGGCCACAAATAAAAAATAAATTACAACTGTCAACCTCAATTCATAAATAAATCTTAATGTCCACCAACACAAGTCGGTCACAACATAGTGAGGACCCAAATAAACACCTTCGAACATGCCAAACAATAAAATATTAATCCTCATGGATCTGTAACACACTACCACCAACGTGTCGACCAAGAACATGAAAACTCGAGCACACATCGAAAAAATCTTCAATCACGATCTCACAAAATAATACGGACATACAACAAGGATAGAGCATGATCTAGACTCATCCAAGAACATCACAGGAACATGCGCGACAACTGAAATTGCTAGAATTTCATCCTCTTCTTCCAAGAACGCCTGCTACAATAACAAAATGACTCTAGGAACATAGATCTTCGTAACTTTCTCAAGTCTTGATGCGTACCACTGAAAATTTCGGACAACATACTAGATAGACTTAGCAATAGACCATTTAGTGTGCACCACCTAATCATCAACAAACACAACTTTCCATCACTTTTACCTTCTCAGCTTCACTAGTTGCCTGCAATATATTTATTACAATTTTCTCAATCTCCTCGACATATACAGCCTTCAGAATCACAAATGCTAATAGTGTTGACATCAATGACAACCACATATCAGCAATAAAACCACAACATCCAATAATCTCCCCCTTTGGCATTGATGGCAACACATGATGTGAAAAATGCCATCAACCCAACTAGCTCTTCTCCAACAATCTCCCCCTTAGATTATGCACTCTTTTCCTATTTTCTCCTTCCACTTTATTCGTCTCCCATGTTTTTCACATTTCTCATCTCCCCCTTTGACATCAATGGAAAAGGTAAAGATGCTTTGATCCTCATATTTAGCACATCTAACTACTCCCCCTGAGTAGTAGCCACCACAACATCAATCTAGAATAAGATATGGCTATGAGTTCACGGACTGATGTAAAGACCTGCATCTTAGTTCAGATTAGGAGGGGAAATCACCCCTAACTTTCCTCTGAGGTACTCAAAATTATCCTTAGGCAATGACTTAGTAATATGTCTGCAATTTTCTCCTTGGTAGGTATATACTCCAGTCTAACTTCTTTGTCACTTACTTTATCTCTCAAGAAGTGATATTTGATGGATATATGCTTTGTTTTTGAATGCAACACTAGATTCTTAGAAATGTTTATGACACTTGAATTGTCACAGAATATGGCAATGGGTTCTTCATACTCAATTCTGACATCTCTCAACATCTGCTTCATCCACAATACTTGAGTACAACTGTTTGCAACAACAATATATTTTGCCTCAGCAGTAGATAATGAAACAGAGTTCTATTTTTTGCTTAGCCAAGATACCAACATCTTCCCTAAGAAGAATGCATTGCCACTGGTACTCTTCCTGTCATCCACATCTCCTGCCCAATCAGCATCAGTGAAAGCGCTCAAGATAAGATCATCATCCCTAGGATACCAAAGACCAAGATCAACTGTCCCTTTTAGGCATCTGAAGATTCTTTTGACAACAGTCACATGAGACTCTTTGGGATCAACTTGATATCTAGCAACCATGCATACAACATTCATTATATTTGGCCTGGTCTGAGTCAAATAGAGTAATCCACCAATCATTGACCTGTATCTTGTTTGATTTGCTTTAGGAGAATCATCATTTTGTGTAAGTTTTCATTTGGTTACCATAGGTGTACCAACTGGATTTGAGTCTTCTATGCCAAACTTTTTCAATCTCTTTTACATATTTAGATTGAGATACAAAAATTCCATCATCTAATTGAGTGATTTGTAGTCCTAAAAATAATTTCATCTCTCCTATCATTGACATTGCAAACTCACTTTTCATTTCATTAGCAAACTTCATACACAAATCATCATTACCTTCAAAAATACTGTCATCAACAAAGACTTCAATGATCAATTCTTTATTTTGATCCAACTTGAAATACAGATTGTTGTCAGCAGTACCTTTATTGAATCCAAGTTTCAACAAGTATTTATCCAATCTAGCATACCAAGCTCTAGGAGTTTGCTTAAGTCCATATAGAGCTTTCTTCAGTCGGCATACCATATTTTCTTTGTCAATCAGTTGAAATCCATCTGGTTGCTCAACATAGACTTCTTCTTCTAGCTCACCATTTAGAAATGTTGACTTTACATCCATCTGATAGACTTTGTAATTCTTGAAAGTAGCATAAGAAAGAAATAGTCTTACAACTTCAATTCTAGCAACAGTGAGAAAATTTTCTTCAAAATCAATACCTTCCATCTATGAGTACCCTTTGCAAACCAGTCTTGCTTTGTTTCTGACCACTTCACCTTGTTCATTCAGCTTATTCTGAAATACCCATTTGGTTCCAATCACATTTTTGCTCTAAGGTCTAGGAACAAGATCCCATATATCATTTTTCTCTATCTACATTAGTTCTTCTTTCATGGATTCCATCCAATATTCATCTTTGCATGCTTCATTGATATTGCTAGGCTCAGTTTTGGAAATTAGACAATACTCTTCTAAAATTCTTCTTCTAGTTTGCACACCTTTTCTCTTATCTCCTATGATCTGACTGTCAGAATGATTTCAACTTACATACTTGGGAGTTTTAGGATTTTCTCTGACTTCTTGTTCTTGTGTTATTTCTTTTGCACTTCTGCTATTTTCTGCTTCTTGATTCCCTTGGTTCACCGGAACAATTTGAAGTTGATTCTGTGTCTGAACATTATTTCCATTATTAGTACTATCATGTTGATCATCTGAATCATATCCACTACATCTGGATGTTCTATCAATATCTTCATCAACTTTCACATTTGCACTTTCAACCATTTTCTTCAACCTTTTATTAAAGCACCAATAAGCTTTTCCCTTAGTAGAGTAACCTAAAAAGAATCCATCACTTCTAGCATCAAACTTGCCTATATCATCATCTCTCTTGATGTAGCATTTGCTTCCAATTTTTTTGAAATATTTGACATTAGGCTTATAACCAAACCATAGCTCAAAAGGGCTCTTATCGGAATTACTGTTGACATTCACCTGGTTAATGGTATACACAATAGTACTTACAACTTCTCTCCAGTAGAAATGAGGAACATTTGCTTCCAGCATCATGGTTCTAGAAGTGTCTAGAACGGTTATGTTCTTTCTTTCAACAACTCCATTTTTTTGAGGGGTCCAGGGAGCAGATAGTTGTCTTTGGATTCCATGCTCTTCACAAAAAGAATTGAATTCCTGGGAAGTGAATTCACCACCTCCTTTTTTTTTTTTTTTGATGGAGGTTTCAGACCTGCGAGGCAGCCCAGCGAGGCACGAAGCCTGCGAGCTTCCAATCAGTGAAGGCCACCACATAAATGATTTAGGAACCCAATACGGGCCCACACGTGCACCTCTTCAGCTTAGAGCCAAGGACTAAGGAGCATCCATGCCGCCAAATTCGCCCAAGGCACGATCTTGGCCTCATCCCTTATGATGTTGGAGCTTTGCACTCAACAAGACTTGATCCCTGGTGGGCTTGTTTCGAACCTTTCAACTTCACCAGTAGACCAAGGGCCCATTGACCACCACCTCTTTTTGACCTTAGGCATTTAATCTTTTGACCTGTCTCATTTTCTTCCATAGCTTTGAAGCTTTTGAACTTTTCTAATGCTTCATGTTTTTCTCTTAAGAAAGCAACCCATATAATTCTAGATTAATCATCAATAAGCAACATAAAGTACCTTTCTCCTTGTAGACTTCTGATTCTGGATGGACCACATAGATCAATATGTATCAAATCCAATACTCCATTAGAGCTATAATGTTTGCTCTGGAAGGAATTTCTAGTCTGATTTCCTATTTGACATTTTTTGCACATAGTGTTAGTAGGCTTTACTAACTTAGGAAGATCTTTGACTGCTTGAGTAGAGCTTATCTTAACAATTTTATCAAAGTTCACATGAAACAACCTCCTATGCCATTACCAACTTACATCAACTTGAGAAATTAAACAACTTTCACTAGCAACACTCAAGTGAAAAATATTACCTCTTGTCTTTGTACCTGAAGCAATCATATTCCCAGAACTTCCCCTTATTTTGCACTTACCATCCTTGAACTGAAGATTGTAACCCTTGTCTACCATCTATCCAACACTCAACAAGTTATTCTTTAAGCCTTCTACATAAAGAACATCATCAGTATTGTGCTTACCACCAAAATAAATAGTGCCTCTGCCATGAATCACACCAGAAGTGTTGTCTCCAAATATTACACCGCCACCATCATATTTTTCCAAGCTTACAAACTTGCTTTTGTCACCAGTGATATGATGTGAACATCCATTGTCAATTACCCACTCATCCTTTTCTTTATTTTTTTCTGCAAGAGCTTTCTCAACATTCACATTACTAGTAGATTTAGTGGAAACCTGGCCATTTTCTTTGATAGAAATGAATACCCATTCATCTTCATTTCCAGTTTGTTTATCAGATTCTTCATCAGTTACACCTTCTTCAGCATAGTAACATTTATTTTGAAATCTAGTTTTCTCAGGTTTGTACTTAGAAACTCTTTCAGGACATCTTGATGAAAAATGACCTATCTTACTACAAGAAAAACATTTGATAGGTAAATTTCCTTTTTACTTACCATGACCTCTAGCTTCTCTTTTCACAATCAATGCTTCTAGTTCTTCTAATTCTTTTTCTTCATCTTCAATCTGTTTCATCTCATCTTCATAATTGAATGTCCTTTTGGAACTCTCTCCTGGATCATATCTTTGCTTGCTTTTCCCGGATACAGTAGCCTTGAATGCAGATTCGGTCTTAGGATTAGATTCACCAAATTCACTTAACTCAAAGCCATCAATTTTTTCAATCAGCATGTCGCTTGCCACATTTGTCACTATCCTGAGTTCATCAATAGCATGAGCTCTTATTTTGTAGGAAGGGGGAACATATCTAAGTATTTTAGCCACAATCTCTTCTTCATACAAGACTCCATCGACACATTTAATGCTCATCACCAGTTCATTTATCTTTTCAGAGAAAGAGAGGATCTTCTCATCTTCACTCATCTTCATGTCCTCCCACTTGCCTTTTAAAATTTGTAGGTTAGAAAATTTCACTAGTGCATCTCCTTCATACAATGTTTCCAACTTTTTCCAGTTCTCATGTGCAGTCTTCAGACCTATCACATTTTTCATTTTTGAATCTATTAGAGCACTCAACAATGCTTCAATAGCCCTTGTATTAACTTCTGCTTGCTTGATCTCATCTTCAGAGGAGGGACCAATCCGAGGAATAGTATATGCACTCTATGTGATCTTCTAGAAAGGTTCACCAATGCACTTCAAATGACACTCCATTCTGAATTTCCATAAAGAGTAGTTTGTACCATCGAATCTAGGACTATCCTTCTTGTATGATGCCATCTCGGATTACCTCAAGATGTTAGACTTCTTCAGAGGAACTAGATTTGATACCAATTGTTGGAAAAACAAGGATAGACAACTGAGAGGGGGGATGAATCAGTTGTTACCAAAGTAAAACTTATTCAACATTAATCAACCTTTAATCTCAGATCTGATAATTAACATTGCAAGCATAAATAAATAACACATTAGAGACACATGAACACCAAGATTTTATACGTGGAAACCCTGTTAGGGGAAAAACCACGGTGGATGTTAGTCCACGAGATTATACCCTGTTAAAAGTATAATGAAGAGTGAATAAGGAATGCGCTTGCATTCAGGCACACTGCCTAGAGCTCACTACTCAAAGGAAGGCTCATTGCCTCACATACAATAATCAGATTAAATCCATCTGATGAGGTTGAACTGAGAAATTAGCTTCTACAAAAGCCTGATGATAGTTTTGGTTAGACACAAAAATCCTTCTACACACTCTTCTCAATCTCTTTCACACTCTGCTCTACTCTTGAATGATTTGATCTTTATTCACACATGTACTTCACATACACACACCAAGCATACATCAAAATGAGGAAAACAACCGCTCTTATAAATCCGCTACATGAATTTACATCAACTACTCTGTCAACCACAAATAAAGAATAAATTACAACTATCGGCCTCAATACATAAATAAATCTTGATGTGCACCAACACAAGTCAGTCACAACATAGTGAGGACCCAAATAAATACCTTCGAACATGCCAAACAATAAAAGATTAATCCTCATGGATCCGCAACATGCTACCACCAACATGTCGGCCAAGAACATGAAAAATCGAGCACACATCGGAAAAATCTCCAATCACAATCTCATAAAATAATGCGGACGCACAACAAGGATAGAGAATGATCTCGACTCATCCAAGAACATCACAGGAACATGCGCAGCAACTGAAATTGCCAGAATTTCATCCTCTTCTTCCAAGAACACCTGCTACAGTAACATATTGACTCTAGGAACATAGATCTTCATAACTTTCTCAAATCTTGATGCATACCACTAAAAATTTCAGACAACATACTAGATAGACTCGACAACAAAGCCTTTAGTGCTCTCCACCTGATTATCAATGAACACAACTTTCCATCACCTTGACCTTCTCAACTTCAGTGGCTACCTGTAATATATTTATTACAATTTTCTCAATCTCCTCGACATTTACAACCTTCAGAATCACCAATGCTAATAGTGTTGACATCAATGACAACCACAACATCCAACACAATTGAATCAATTAATCTTTCCAATTCCCTTTTTTAGACGCCAATCTTTTCTACAAGCAAGCTCATCTCCTTAACTAGTTTACAACATTAAACATAATTTTTCAACAATATCAACAATTGAATCAAATAATCTTTCCCATTCCCTTTTTTACATGCCAATCTTTTCTACAAGCGAGCTTGTCTCCTTAATTAGTTTACAACATTAAACATACTTCAATATTTTACTATGCTTTAGTTCATGTTCTACATTAGAGACCACAAAAGATTAAAAAAAGGATAGTGTGAACATGAAATATAACCAAATTAATTATGCGAAGAATCAACTAAGAAACCAAGCAATTAACCTAACTAGATCATATTCCCAATGAAATTCTTGCAAATTCTAACTAGGAAGCCATTAAACATGAAATAACATTTAATTGATATAGAAAACCTAATCTAACACAAGAAAACCTCATCCCATTGGGGGATTAGTGCTAAATTGTTGTGAAATGCTCAACCCTTTCCTAATCCCATTGTTGAAAGAAAGCTTTGATGACCTCTAGTGGTGAAATTGATGGAAATGGACAAATGCTCTCAAAATGAATATGAAATTGGCTATAGTATGATTACTCAAATGCTTTGTGGATGATTTACTCATAGTAATGAGGACTATTTCTAGGCTTTTTGGTTGAATAAATGGCTAGGATTGAATTAGCTAATCAAGGGGAAAAATTCAAAGATGAGAAATGTCAGGGATCAAGGATCAAATCCATGGATGAGATTGAATAATGACATGGATCATTGAATTTAATCAAGGGCTATAATTGAATAAGAATGTGCAAGTCCGTTGATTTTAGGAAGAATGTTCGAAGATATTTCCATTTGGTGGGAAATTTTGAATTTGAATGAAAGGAATATTCCTGGAGAATATTCTTTGAGGAGTGGGCAATTAGTCAATTAAATTTAATTAGGAATCTATTTAATTGAGCAAGGTGAAGAAATTTAAGACTTTAATTAAATAATTAGATCATTTAATTAAAAAGTAAGATTTATGACGTTTAATTAAACAATTAGGATTATATAATCAAATAAGAGGAATTAAGAGATTTAATTAAATAATTTACATTATTTAATCAAATAGGATGAAAATTAGCATGTGAAAGGGGTGAATTAATCAAATAACATTAATTACCTAACTAATAGAGGAAAATGATCGAATCAGGGTAGAAATGGTGTTAATAATCAAATTAGGTGTGCAATATTGATGAGGAAATTTTTGAGTGTACATTTTCCCCCTCTTTGAAGCGAGGTACCTGTTGTGTTGCTTCAAAGAACTGATGCTTCTTAGACTAACATTACTTCTCAGATCAAAAAATCATTTTTTTTTACTTTTTCAGATGCCCCACTATGCCCCAGCGGATGAAAGAATGCTGGTATGCTGCCCCTTCAAGAGATCGATCAAAAAAACTAATTTTTAAGTCGAGAATGCGACAAAATAAGGGATTGATTCGGTTGCAAAGAGGATGAAAAATAATTCTTAGAAAGCTTAGATGTTCATTGTAGACAGATTTCATGACACATACACTCATTAGCTATGGGTAGCCTCATGTATATTTTGATATATCACATAGATTTGATACCTGGATAGAAATGTTAGTAGGATAAAGATAGAATAATTAGATGGATAGAAGTAGAAGAATGAGATGGAAAATGATTAGCATTGTATATTTTTGAGATTAATTCGGGAGTCTAACAAACCTATAATCATTTGAGACTTTATTAGATATGTGATGAGATAGGATAAATGATATTTCTTTTCTTCTCGAATTAGGCTAAATTCATTATAACATTCCTTATTTTTGATATATCAAATAGACACGATGCATCAAGGTATTGAAAACCAGGATGACATTGTATCTAATGTCATGGACTTTGACTCTGCAAACAAATAGGAGTATCACTATTCATACCTAACATACAAAAACCTTGTTTGATCATGTGAAAGAATAAGCCATTAGAGTAAGGAGACTAACACAAAAAAGGTATGAAGAACCTGATATGTCCTAGTCATTGTCTTACTTGAGACTATCCCTGTATAGATAAGGAAAGTATTCAACAAGTTCGTATTACAAGAATATCACATCAAACAAAAGAAATGATTAATGCCCCATTCCTTCTTCTCTAAATATTTTTAGTAGGCATCATCGAGAGATCATCGAAATGGAACAATAAGATAAATCATACAAAAATATCAAAATGAACAAACAATCAATGTTATTCATATCTCTTGTCAAAAGTGATGTGATTAAAGTGATTTCCAATGATGGTGTCCATTGTAGGAAAGTTGTATCCGTAGGAAACATGATTGAATGTTTGATTAATTCTAACTAGTTGATAGGTCATTGATACAAATATTAACCAACATGTTTACTCACGACCAAGACTTAATACTTTTACACTTTGTAGCTTACGCTTCACTGATTGTTATACCTATTTCCATTTGTGTCACTAAAGGTTGAAGATGGTGATCAATTTATTAGGGATGGAATTTTACTGTGGGTGAAAGTAAAATGGGGTGGGGTGATTTTTTTTCCAAATATTTCAATGTTTTTTATGTTTTGAAATGTTTTGAGGCTGTTTTTAAACTTTTGAGATTATTTGACAGTTTAAATTTTCAAGTCATTTGTGTAGGATTTGAGAAAGACAAATCCACAGTTCGCCAAGAACACCTGCATGCAAATAACCTGTTACAGGAGAGAAGTTGAAGGAGACAAAAAGCAGAGCTTGGAAATACTCAAGAAGAGAGAGCAAAAAATTATATTCCAAGATGATGAACAATAATTACAAGTTCGACCTTAAAAGGTGATCGAAACCCTAAAGCGAGGAAAAGCTAGGTTGCACATTAATAATTAATATAAATATTAATTATAATGTACCTAAGAGATAGCTTAAGTAAACAGAGTAATAAAAACAACTTAATTAATTAAACCGATGTGATCTAATTAATAAGTGTAAAATATAATTACTCTAACAAGCAAAAAATTATATTCCAAGATGATGAACAATAATTACAAGTTCGACCTTAAAAGGTGAACGAAACCCTAAAGCAAGGAAAAGCTAGGTTGCACATTAATAATTAATATAAATATTAATTATAATGTACCTAAGAGATAGCTTAAGTAAATAGAGTAATAAAAACAACTTAATTAATTAAACCGATGTGATCTAATTAATAAGTGTAAAATATAATTACTCTAACAATTTGAGGTTGTTTTTGTTTTATGAAAGATATTTGAATGTTTTGATTTTCATATTTTCTAAATGTTTTTGTATTTCCCAAGGTTAGACCAAGATCAAGACCTTAAAGGAACTAACCTAATGCCTCGGGGGCTCATCAATGATGACCTTACCCATGTAAGCGCAGAGACAACGTAGTTTGACTGAATCCCGATAAATGACCATTTATTGATGATATGAGAACATTTTAAGATTATTGGTTTATTATGATGGGCTCTTAAAGGACTGACCTAATGCCTCAGGGGCTCATTGATGATGGCCTTGCCTATGTAAGCATAGAGACAACGTAGTTCGACAAGTGTTTTTGATTTCTTTTAAAGTTTTTGACATGTTTAGGGGTTTTGATATGATTTGGATGTTTTTGGAATTTCAAGATGATTTGGATGTTTTTGGTATTTTCAAGATGATTTGGATGTTTTTGGATTTTCAGCTTTACAAATATTTTGATGTTTTTTGGATTTTGAGCTTTACAAATGTTTTGATGTTTTTAGATTTTAAGCTTTACAAATGTTTTGATGTTTTTGGATTTTGAGATTTACACATATTTGGATGTTTTTAATATTTTCAAGATTATTTGGATGTTTTTATCTTTTCAAGATGATTTGGATGTTTTTGAATATTTTGACAATTTTGTGAATGTTTTTGGGATTTGGTGTTTTTTGATGTTTTTGCAAATGTTTTGGGATTTTTGAGAATAAACTTAAGGGAATATAGAAGAACTTGATCCAATGTGGAATGAAGAAAATAGGTGTTCCACCTTTTGGGATGTGGAACACAAACTAAGGTGTTTAGGGACCTAGACCAATTTTCTTCAAGTTTCACTCAAGGATACCTTAGAGATCTCAATCCAAGGATAGAATGAGGGAAAGAGATCTGATAAAGGTTGTCCTAGGGTATGATTAGAGACTAAAGAGGGGTTCAAAACCAACCTAGGGCTTGGAAAGATAAGAAATGAATGTAACATGCAAAACCTAACTAAATGACCTAGGAAATGAAACTTAAATATAGAATAATAAATTGAGAATGATCAAAGGTGCACCTGGAAGAGAGATGAGGTCAACAAGCTCCAAAACCTTGAAATTTTGTTGTTTGATGCTCACTAGGACTCATATGCCATTCTGGGTGATTTAGTCCTAGACTAGGGTTTCTATGCCAAAACTGGAATCTAGAACTACTAAATTAGGATCTACAAAAAAGATTGAAAATAGGTATAGTAGGACTCATATGCCACAAGTGGCGTATCAGTCCTATTATGTCATGAAGTTTACTTGTAGAAAAATTATGAAGAAAAACTTTGTGAGCCTCTGAAGATGGATAAAATAAGACTTTTCCCACTAGTTTCATGTAGATAAGTTGGATATCTTGCTCTAGATCTAAGTTTCTATGGACCTTGAAAAATTTATGTGATAACTTTTGCAAATTTTAAAACTTTGCAATCTTGATACTTTTGAAGGCTTCAAACCCACTTTGTCTTCAACCTATAAACCTGCAATCGCACAAAGAGAGAGAAAAGGTGTTATCTTGTTAGGGAATAGGGGTTTGCCTTAGTGAAACCCCATTTAAGTAATTAAACCAAATGATGAAACAATGAAATAAGGACATGAAACATGAAATGATGATACCTTGGATGATGTCTTGGAATAAAAATTTGCAAACTAACATGAAGTGTCCATGGAGAATGTAGATCCTGATCTCAAATTGGATGTGAAATAATGTTTGCAAATGGATCTTCAATGCTACATCAACAACATGCTTGATGCACTATGCCTTTGACATGATGATGGATCTTGAATTGCTACAACAAATAATGAAGAAATCTACCATGGAATGCCTTAGAAATTCTCTTGAATGCTCTATGATTCCCTTATGAAGTATTGTAATCATAAACTTGCTATTAGGAATGCTCTCTTGAAAGTATTAGGTGAAAATGAGTGAAATAACCTTGCATTTATACTTATTTATGCCAAATTTCTCGAAATTACAACACTACAAGACAACATAGAATCTAGGAGAATAAAATCCCACCAATAATTTGAATTTAATTAGGTTTAATCCACACGAGACTCATACACCAGTTGTGGCATATGAGTCCCATTAGTCTAGGCTTTGGGACACTTTTTCAAGAAATGATTAGATTGGTGTGATATCGGGGCCCCGAAACCTAGGTGGGAATTATATGCCCAAGGTGGTGTATAAGTCCCAAATCACTAAATCTAGACCATACAATCTAAAAAAACACTAATTATGATTGCATGTTGGTAAATGTTGGGATTATCCTCAGAAAGATGCATTAATTAAGGCTTGTGGATGCAAAATTAGGCCAAATAAGGCATAAAGAAGCCCAATTGATAATGAAAACCTTAGATTAGTGTGAAAGTTTTAGGATACACTTTACAACACCTTAAATAAGTCACCATTAGGTTTATTTAGTTTACAAGGGCCCTAAAGTTAATATGAAGGTGTAAATAAATACACTTTATAACACTAAATTAAGGCAAAATTATGTCTACTTAGCTTAAAAGGGCCCTAAATCTAATGTGAATGTGTAAAACATATTAAAAAACTATATTAAGGCAACATTAGGTTTATTTTTAATGTCAACCATTCCCAGATTAGGTGTGAAAAAGGGATACTTTTTTGTTGCCACCTTTAGCCCCCACTTTAGTGAGAGGAGGAACTTGCTTCAAACTCACAATTAAATAGACATTCAAGAGGGGTCCAAGTGTACCGATGTGGATGGTTTAGGATGATAAAGATCATGGAGATGGTCAAGCTCCCAGGATCATAGATCCTACATCAAACTGACATAAGCACAAAGGGACACACACAATATGTATGATATGCAACATCAAGATACACAAACATACAATGTCAATTTAACTAAAAGAGAGAACAAAAAGAACAAGCAAAAATAAAAAGAGGTGGATCAAGCCTCGATCGTTTTTCTCACACATTGTGGATCAAATATAGGTTGTTTATCCAAAAATGCATGCTCACTTTGAGGGAACAAAATTTTAGGCTGTCCATTGGTGAGTATCCAAAAAGGGTGGCTTAGTGAGAAATTCATGCCCATGTTAAGGCTTCTCATCATACACTAACCATACCAAAGCAATACTTCCTGATAACTTTTACAAGGTGCCACATAATAATGATCTTTGAGCTCCATGAGGCAATAAAAGCTTCATATGCTTGACACTCATGAACAAACAAGATGGCCCCACAATCAAGCAAAGTGTATTATGCAAGGTGGCCATATAACATATATTGTAAATACAAAATAGTGTAAGGTATGTTCAAGGGGATTATGATTAGTTCATGTAAGGTCTCTTCTTAGGGAACATCGTGCTTAATGTCTCCAAGAGAGGACAAGTCAAAGAAGTATCACACTCTCAGAGGAAATCAAACCTAATGACACCACCAAGAAAAGGACGCATTACAAGAATAAAGAAAATCGCATAGTGAAACATGAGTGTTGATGTATGCCCCCACTTTAAAGTAGTTGCTAACACCATTGTTGTGAGAAATTTCTTTAAAGTGGAAGAAGACATGAGAGGTTATTTGGAAAGCCCTATTCCAAGTCATATGTTCTTGAATGAAACTACATCATGAATAAGGGGTTGCCCCCAAAATGCAACAATTAAACATAACTCAATACATCACATGCAAGCCTGTAGACACATAAAAATGACCTAGACCCGCAAGCTCTATTTTACCACTTTTCGTCCTAGCATAATTATGACATTTTAATTATGTTTCTAACTCACTTTCAACTATTAATTAAATAATTCATAATTATTTAATTAATTCATATCTGTTTATTCTTCATGATTATTAAATAAATAAATTTTAATTATTTATTTAATGCGTCACTAATTGTCTAATGTCTCCCTATAATTAAATAAATTTCTTAATTTATTTAATTATCTTTGCCCATTATATCTTCCTTTATTAAATAAATAATTCTATCTATTTATTTAATAATGTCACTAATTAGGTCTTCTTCTTTCTAAAATTAAATATAGTCTTATTTATTTAATTCACCTTCCACTATAATTAAATAATTATGCTTGATTATCTAATTATTCATTAGCCTCTTCTCTCCTAAATTAGATAAATTTTATTTATTTAATTTGGTCCACTCTCTTGAATTTTGAATTAAATCTTTATATTTAATTTAAAAGGTCCCCTTTGTCACATTCTTCTATAATTAAATAATATCTTTATTATTTAATTCCCACCTAAATTAAATAACTTTTTATTATTTAATTTCTTCTAAATCTTATTTATTTAAAATAAGTCCCAACACCTAAATTAAATAATTTTATTATTTAATTTCTCCTCTTTTACTGTGCTCATTTTAAATAAATATTATTTATTTTAAATAAGTCCCACTTTCAAATTCCCTCTTTTAGTAAATAATTTAATTTAAATTATTTACTGTCACATGACCCCACCCCTTTTGAATTCAAAAAGTCAACATCCCCTCTTGAATCAAATAATTTTAAATTATTATTTGATTCTCCAACAACTTCGGTTTGTGTGCCCAGAATCTCTTGTCACATGCATTGTCAGCCATTGATTTGATTTTCTAAAAATCAATTTTGACCATTCATTTCGAATTCCTAATGTTGCCCTAACCCTAATTGTGGGTTGTCATTTTGAATCTTGACCACAGATTCTAGGGCACTTATCAATCTTTAATCTCATCCATCCATATAAAATTGCATTTTCTATAAAATGTCAATTTTGTCTCCATCTCTCTCATATCTCTTATCTCTTGCATTATTGACTTCTTGCATTTTTCATATTTTAGCATTGTTATTCTCATTTGTCATAACATTTTTTTAGATTTCATTTGACATAGCTTAGACATTTTAGATGCTTACTACTTGCAGTAGGGCATAGTATTGCATATAGTCATTCAAAATCCTTCAACATTTGCTTAGGGCTTATCATTTCCATTGGTTTGCTCATTATAAATCTAAGGGCAACAACATATTTCAGCAAGTTGAGAAGGTGTAATGGAGGTTAGTCATGGAGGATGAAGACAATCTGGTGAGATTGTTTCATCTATTCCTTTGCACTTCATTATTTACTTTGGGTTTTTATGTTTTGCATATGATATTTGTTAAACCTAGAAAAATACCCATTGTTACATTGGTGAACCTGACATGTTTTGACAAATTTTGAAGAATTTTGGAGTTGAATCTTTTTTGTTGCAGGTTTTGCATCATTTTGGGGACAAAACCCTAGTTTTCAAAGATTCGACCATATCTTTCAAACGGCTGCATATTTTTGGACAAAATTGTTTTTTGTAGGTTTGGGACAATATCAAGAGCTTCCAATCCGAAAACCAGATTTTTTGGAGCTGTGTTTAAGTTTTTATATATTTTTTTGTTATTTTCATAAAAAATCAATTGTGAGAGCACATTATTGAATTTTTCAGATTTATTTACAGTTTTGGAAAGCTCTCTCAATTTCAATAGGGGTCCGTTTTTCATGTTTTTAATTTTCCTAGAAAATAATTTGACAAAAAATAGATCTTTAAAAATTAGGGTTTTACAAAGATTGACTTATATCTCACAGAATTTTGCAAATCTATTCACAAATTTTTTTTTGCAGGTTTGGAATGATGTCAAACACCTTCATTAAAAATATCAGAATTTTTGGACCTGTTTTTAATTTTTAATAATTTTTTTATGATTTTTCATAAAAAAATAATTTTGGATGAAAAACAGCGATTTTTTTGGATTTCTTTACATTTCAGGAAAGCTCTCTAAATTTCAGTAAGGGTCTATTTTCTGTGTTTTTATTTTTGATTCAAAAAACTAGTTCCAAAAATTAGATTTGTCTTGACTAGCTAACCCTCTAATATTAATGATCAATAATAGAAGTATCCTCTCCCCTTGCACACTTGTGCGATCCTGGGTGTAAGAGAAACTGTTATTGACTCTAGGAATTGGGATTGCACTAGGTCAATTAGGGTTAGGGTAACACTTTTTTTTGTATGGTAGTTTAAAGATTTTGGGTTACTGATTTTTTGTTTGCAGCTTGTGGCGAAGAGTCTAACATTTTTTTGTTTATTTCACAAATCTTAGACAAATTTGCATTTTACATTCATGGGTTAAAATGAACATGCATACATACTCATTGGGCTAAAAAGAACACAATCTTGCATGATAACTCATTGGATTAAAATAAATTTGCATCTCTTCATAGCATTGGGTTAAAACAAACTTTTAGTTAGCTCACACTACAGACAGTTAAAATGAACCCCATGTTTTGACAAATGCTACAAATGGTTAAAATGAACTCCATGTTTTTTTTATGTTTGTCAACACATTTCATTTTGGGCTTAAAATGAACACCACACGAGTGTGAGTTAGGATATTCATGTGTTCTCTCTTTGTTTTTAAACAAAGATTGATTGAACTATGAATATTTTGGCTTGTTTTTGTTGAACCTTAGAAAATTGGGCCTTCTTTGGTGGGAAAAAGTACTCACCCCAAAGTGACTCAAATCGGCAACGAAGCTCTTTAGCCGAGCTACTTATGATTGGTATATAAATGTGAATCCTAAGGGAAAGCCTAGGATTATGAGTGCAGATATGTCATACGGACCAAGTAGTACTCCTCAAAACATTGTTGAGCTTAACCTCTTCAGGCCGGAGTGCCTCCTTAACGGAGCTTAATCTTGGCCCCATGTATGACCACTCGAACAGATGTCCAAATTAAATCCTTTGTTATAGAAAGCCAAAGACCTTCTATTCTTTGGTGCAGCAACGGTCGTTGCCAAGGCACCCGCACCTGTGTAGTTCTTAGTAGAAATGATCAATCTGCCATGGGAGTTTCATGAAGGTTGGAAGCTTGGTTGCCCTGAGAAGTGAGTGCACTGTAAGGGGGAGCCTGTGGGGCCAAGCTTCTAAATTCATTCACTAAAGATATGCGGTTAGTGGGATCCAAAAGAATACTGTCCTTGCAACCATAGGATTTTTGTAAAATGAACTCTATGTGGTTGATTTTTAACACCATGTGGTTGCCAACTATTTTTAGACAAATAAACATCAAACTTGCTAAAATCTGAAACAACTTTGCCAACTGAAACAAATCTTTGCAATCGGCCTAAAATTTTGTCAAATCACTTCCTGCAATGCATTTGCCATCATGAACCGCATTTGTCAAATCAAGTCCTCAATTTTGCACACTTTGGGATAGGAAAAATTTCCTTTATTTGTAAAACCATTTTCTCAAAAAGTAAATTTTCATTGGACCAAGTTAAACAAATCAATCCTTAGTCATTTTCCTTTGGTGAGCTGCTTCCAACTCATAAGTCTAGTGTGGAAATCTCACCTTGTCCTTCAAGCAAATCCTTTGACAATCCAAATTGACACATTGGCCAAACTTTGAATGCTTAAGTGAACCTTTCCTAAAATCCATTTGGCATAAGGCATCCCCTTTTATCAATTTGCATTGTCACCTTGCATAAAGCATAGCCTCATGCTATCCACCATCATGTCTTCAAGCCACTTTGATATGTTTGCTAGTCGAATTGAATGTCAATTTCTTAGTAATGGTCAAGCCCAACTAGCTAGGGACTTCAAAACACTATACCTCCAATCCAAGTCCAAATCCACAACCCATAGTCAACCACCCAAATATCCATCTTACGAACAATCCATGAGTCCTAGCCAACTTAAGGAATGCCATCCACATCCCAAGCTTACTCCTATATGTACATGGAAGGCGGTCAACTAGCTAAAAGAGAAAATGCCAAGTGACATACGAGGACAAGGCTATCTAACCCCTTGCCCCCACTTAGTGTGAGACAAGGATGAGTTGAGATGATTAATGAGGAAAAGGAAAATTGGTATTGATTTGAGGAATTAGGTGTCCCAACATAAGTAAGAGTACCACACTCCTTAAGATGTTGAATTCTATCTCTTAAATCCTTACATTCATTAGTAGCATGACCATGAACTCTATGATATGCACAAAATGGATTCTTACAGTAAAACATCTTTCGTGTTCTTTGAGGGAGAGATATCAAACGATCTTGGAGGAGTCTCGACAAGATACCCACTTGATCAAAAGTATAATATGTTTTGTTATGTTGTGACAAAGATATCTCTTTCTTAGTACAAGTTATCGTACCTACACAAGACTCTTTAGATGGTGATATTTTGTACCCTTCTTTAAAGGAAGGTGTAAAATCTAAAAAATTTGAATCATTAGTGTTTTGCATGATGAAATTCATGGTAAGCAAATATTTCTTTGCTTCTTTCATTTCTTGCAAAGGATAATAATCAAAACCACTAGTGTCTATCAGTTCAGGATGCACTACTGTTAAGGTTGGCTTAGAATAATCTTTTGTAAGAGTGTTGATATTAAGTGAAGGATTTTTTTATTCTTTCGAGGGACAATAGCAAAGACCACTAGTCTTTTCTTGCGTGTTAGGCTCTATAGGGACACAAATACCTTGTTCTCTAGCACCACATCCTTTTCCACTATAACCAAGTTATTTCATAAGCTCGCAACCTTTTCCATAAATATTTTTCATTTCTTTTGGATTCGGTGGTTGTTAATAGTCAAGTTCATCAAAGTGTGTTGTGTATGATATCTTTTCTTCTAAAGTGGTTGAGGTGGATTCTTTCTAATTTTGTGTTTACCACTTTTTCTTTTCCCTTTTCAGACTCTTTGTTTATGATCTTGTATTCTCCCATGAATGATGTGAAATCTAAGGAACCCCAATCATCTTCTAATAGTTTCATGACTTCCTCAATGTGTTTTTCTTTGTCTTTTTTTTGCATGGGTTCTACGTGTGTAGTTGGTGTCAATGTTTTCAAAGGATTCTCCTTTCTTTTCTCAATGTTCAAACAACTATTTGGTTTAGGGTTAACTTCGAGTGTGTACACTTTGTTATTGTATACATACTTCATTTTACGATGAAGAGTAGAAGGCACCCCATTCATTGCATGAATCCATAGTCTTCCTATAAGAAGATTATATGAAAGATGAGGCATACCATGGATCGGTGTTTCTAATGTGGTCTTTCCAACTAGGCAAAGTGATCACACCAAGCAGTTGTTTTCCTACATTGTCAAATCCCTTAATAGATAAAGAGTCAAGTTGAATTTTTTATTTATCCACACAAAATTTATCCAAAAGGGTCACACTACACACATTAAGGGTGGAGCCATTGCCAACGAGAGTTATTTTTATTCCCCACCCATCATATGTAGCTCTTATCATGAAAGAATCATTTTTTTTTGCACTTCCAAAGGAGGGAGCTCACTTTGGTGGAAAACAATGTCAACATTCATTCCTTGAATCATGATTGCTATATCACTCGGTTGCACATTAGGAGGGGTAGTAAATCGTTGTAAGGAAATTTTAATCATATTATGATAATGAGGGGAGGCTTGAATAAGGTCCCATAATGATATCTTAGCAAGAGTGTTCTTAAGCTATTCAACAAGATCATACTCCTTTCCACTTTGTAAAGGAAAATGAGGAGCACTAGGCAAGATAGGGCTAGGAAGTGGGAGGGATGTTGAAGATTTTTTTTTTGGTTGTAGATTGTTTCTAGTGTTATATGTATGATAAATGGTATTATAAATCAGTTGTTGTGAAACATTATTCTTAGGTGGATAAAGGATAAGTTCAAGTTTGTTTTGAGTTTGAGGTTTGTGTGAAGGTGGGAAAATGATGAGTTGAGGTTGAATAATATTAACTTCCCTTAGTGAAGGAGCGTCTATGTTACTTCATCATCTTCATCTAAGGAAACTATATCACTATTGTCAATGTTATCATTTTATTGTACCATGATATCCTCCCTAGGAGGAGAGTATCTAGGAGAACTACAAGCTATATGTTCATGACATTCAAAGTTTGGTTCTTCTAAGATGAATTCATTGTAAGTAATGGAGTTATCAATGGTTAGATTGTATTGTTTATCAATAGTGGGGATATTAGGAGAAGGGTCAATTTTATTTTTATGATTGTCCATGACTTTATACTTTTTCTCTAAGGTCTCATTCTATTGTGCCATACTATCTACTCTAGTAGGAGATATTTTAAGATTTTCATCACATTTCATGGTTAGATTTTTTAAAGTAGCTTCATCACAAATAGGAGAGTTATCAAGAGAAGGACAACTATGATTTTCATGCTTACCAATGATTGGTTCCTTTTGTTTGAATAGATCTTTCCAAATGGTAGGAGCATTAGGGAAGGGAGGAACAAGATTCTCATGACTCTCAATAAGTGCATCTTGTAACACCAAACTATCTTCTTCACATCGAGGGAGGATATTAGGAGCAGGAAAATTTTGATTGTCATGGTTATCTATGATTTTATCCTCTTTCACTAAAATATTCTCTTAAGAAACAAATGAATGTAGGCTAAGTAAGGTGATTTTTAGAAATGTGTCTATGATCTCATTCTCTTGCACTATAATATCTTCCCAAGGGGGATGAGGAGAAGGACAAACAAGACCTTCATGATTCTTAGCAATTGCATCTTCTTTCACCAAGATACCTTAGTCACTAGAAAGATAGGTATTGGGAGAAGGACAATTATGGTTTTCATGATTGTCTATGATTATATCTTTATGTATCTTATCATCCTCACCAATGGGAGAGATAATAGGGTTTGAGATAGGAAATGTAATATTAAGGATTGTTTCAATGGTTTAATCCACTTTCTCTAATATGTTCTCATAACTATGAAAGATAGTGGAAGGATGGCTAACATGTTTCTTAATGACCTAATTGTTGTACTCTAAATTGAACTCATAAGAGGGGAAGTTGCACTTATGCAATCCATTTTTAACCATATCAAAACCACATCTCGTAAAAGGAAACATGCTATCATGAAAAAGTAAGATATCTAAAGTATACAATGCTTCAAGTAAAGTGCAATGCAATGACCTAAAGTGAAATGTGTAAATGCAATTTTTAGATTCAAAAAAAGGTAATTTGTTGATGACATTATGGAACAATCTGAAAAGGAAAGGTTGCAAATGTGAATTTTAAATTAAGAAATTCCATTCTAAAACCGAATTAAGCTAGATCG
Source organism: Sequoiadendron giganteum (assembly GCA_007115665.2). Classification (NCBI taxonomy): domain Eukaryota; kingdom Viridiplantae; phylum Streptophyta; class Pinopsida; order Cupressales; family Cupressaceae; genus Sequoiadendron; species Sequoiadendron giganteum. The sequence continues at coordinate 262,561,033 of CM021105.1, forward strand.
TATGAAACACATGTAACAAAAGCTTAGCCAATTGAAACAAATAACTAATAACAACAAATAGAAGTGCAAAAATAAGGTTTTCAATGATGTAAAAGACAATTCCAGGTCTGATATGCGACTAATTCACCCATAGGGGCGTATGAGTCCCAGTTAGGGTTTTTGGAGGGGTCAAATGCTAGAAAATGCACAACACAAAAATCCCAAAACGTAGGCAAAATAACCTGTATTGGGACTAAATCGCTCAAAGGGGTGTATGAATCCCAGATTAGGGTTTTTGCATTTCAGAAAATTTTGAGTTGTTTCTAAGGTTTCTAACTTGTATGTTGTGTTGACTATTTGCAATTGTAGAATTTCAATGAAATTGAATGATCTAAGATGCAAAAATACAACCTATATTCATTTTCACTAATGGAAAATTTAGAAACCCTAGATGCAAATTAACTAATACAAAACTTAATGCAAAGTTAATGAAATATAGATCTAGGACTATAATGCACTCCAAATCAGAAATGAGGTGTTCTAAAGGTCAGGTTCACCAAAATGAAATGAAGAAAATAGGTGTTCCACCTTTTGGGAGGTGGAACACAAACTAGGGTGTTTAGGAACCTAGACCAATTTTCTTCAAGTTTCACTCAAGAATACCTTAGAGATCTCAATCCAAGGATAGAATGAGGGAAAGAGATCTACTAAAGGTTGTCCTAGGGTGTGATTAGAGACTAAAGATGGCTTCACCACCAAGCTAGGGCTTGGAAAGACAAGAAATGAATGTAACATGCAAAACCTAACTAAATGACCTAGGAAATGAAACTAAAATACAGAATAATAAACTGAGAATGATTAGAGGTGCACTTAGAAGAGAGATGAGGTCAAAACAAGATCCAAAACCCTAAAATTCTACTACTTGATGCTCATTGGGAATCATTCACCAATCTAGGTGATTTAGTCCCAAACTAGGGTTTCTGTGTCAAAACTGGAATCTGGAATTGCTGAATCAAGATCTACAATTTTTTTTTGAAATTAGGTATACTGGTACTCATACACCACAAGTGGTGTATCAGTCCTATTTTGTTGCGAAGTGTCCTGGGAGAATTTTTTTGAAGTGAAACTTTGTGAGCCTCTGAAGATGGATCAAATAATCCTTTTCCCACTAGTTTCATGTAGATAGGTTGGATATGTTTCTCTAGATCTAAGTTTCTATAGGCCTTGAAAAATTTATATGAAAATTTTTACAACTTTTACAACTTTGCAATCTTGATACTTTTGAAGGCTTCAAACCCACTTTGTCTTCAACCTATAAACTCGCAATTACACAAAGAGAGAAAAAGTGTTGTCTTGTTAGGGAATAGGGGTTTTCCTTGGTTAGATCCTATTTAGGTAAGTAAACCAAATGATGAAACAGTGAAATAAGGACATGAAACATGAAACACAAAATTATGATACCTTGGATGATGTCTTGGAATACAAATCTGCAAACTAACACAAAGTGGCCATGAAGAATGTAGATCTTGATCTCAAATTGGATGTGAAACAATGTTTGCAAATGGATCTCCAATGCTACATCAACAACATTAGCTCAACAACATGCTTTATGCACTATGCCTTTGACATGATGATGGATCTTGAATTGATGCAACAAATAATGAAGAAATCTTCCCTTGACTGCCTTAGAAATGCTCTTGAATGCTCCATGATGCTCTTTTGAAGTATTGTAATCATCAAATTACTATTAGGAATTCTCTCTTGAAATTATTAGGTGAAAATGAGTGAAAGAGCCTTGTATTTATACTTGTTTATGCCAAATTTCTTGAAACTACAACACTACAAGCCAACATCAGATCTAGGAGAATAAAATCTTGCCAAGAATTTGAATTTAATTTAGGTTTAAGCCACTCGGGACTCAGACACCAGTTGTGGCGTATGAGTCCCATTAGGCTAGGCTTCGGGACACATTTTTAGAGAAATACTTAGATTAATGTGAGATCAGGGCCCCGAAACCTAAGTGGAACTCATACGCCCAAGGTGGCATATGAGTCCCATATCACTAGATTTTGGCCATACAATCCAAAAACACATGAATTATGATTGCATGTTGGTAAATGTTGGGATTATCCTCAGAAAGATGCATTAATTAAGGCTTATGGATGCAAAATTCGACCAATTAAGGCATAAAGAAGCCCAATTAATAATGAAAACCCTAGATTAGTGTGAAAGTGTTAGGATACACTTTACAACACCTTAAATAAGTCACTATTAGGTTTATTTAGTTTACAAGGGCCATAAACTTAATGTGAAGGTGTAAATAAATACACTTTACAACACTAAATTAAGGAAAAATTAGGTCTACTTAGCTTAAAAGGGCCCTAAATCTAATGTGAATGTGTAAAACATATTACAACACTAGATCAAGGTGACATTAGGTTCGGTTTTAATGTCAATCATTCCCAAATTAGGTGTGAAAAAGGGATACTTTTTCTATTGCCACACAATTCATGTATAGGAAGATGCCCTATTGTGATATGATAGACTACCTCGATATACGTAGGACAAAATAACCTTAGCAGTTATCCAAGTAGTACTAAAGGGGAATAGATACTTGTTCAATACTAAGCCATGGTATAGACACAGATGGATGAAAGGAATGAATAAGATAAATAGGATGAAAGATGGATGTGATGGATAGAGGATGCAAGATTAGCCAAAGAGCCAATGGTAGATGGGAGATGACACTTATTTATGTAGCGCACCTATTTGCCAAGTTTTCACCAAGGTACTTTCCCAAAGCACCACTGAAGTGGTTTTCGCTAGAAGATGATTTTTCTGTTTACTCTTTTGATCATTTTTTTATTTTTTTGGATTTTATTACTTTTCTAACTTTTTTGGATTTTTTTGGATTTTATACCTCATGGTCTAGGCATAAAACTTTTTGATATGTGTGTCATTGATGGGATCCTACAAGGGTTCTCCTTTAGGGGTGTCTAGTTGATAAGCTCTCAAGCCATAGCTTTTTGTAACAATGAAAGGCTAACCAATTTGGCTCAAATTTACCCTTGCTATCTAGATCTGGCATGTTCTTATTCTCTTTCAAGACAAGGTATCCCACCTAGAAGCATCGACCTTTGATCTTTTTATTATAGCTCCTTCTAAGTCTATTGTGATAGGCTTGTAGGTGATTTAATGCTTCAAGGAAATGTTTATCTAATAAATCTAGCTCATTCAGCCTAGATATTTTATATTCTTCATCGGTGATGATCGGTGATGAGATGTTATAGTTACACTCTCAAGGATGAGAGCTCAACCTCAATAGGTAGGATGAATTCAGTTCCATAGACAAATGAATATGGTGTTGCACTTGTGGATCTATGGATACTAGTTCGATAAGCCCACAAGACGGGGTTGAATTGTAGGTCCCAATCATAGCCAGCTTCATTGATTGTCTTCTTCAGTATCTTGATAATGGTTTTGTTAGAAGCCTTAGCTTGATTGTTTCCTTGGGGGTAGTAAGGGGTGGCAAAGAAATGTTGGATATTGAATCATTGAAGCAATTCACAGACATCCTGGTTCTTAAAAGGTGTTCCATTATCTGTGATAAGTGCTTGAGGAACACCATAACAACATGTGAGATAATTCAAGATAAAATTGGATATTTGTTTTCTCATTATGTAGGTCATTGGTATTGCTTCGCTCCACTTCATAAAATGCTCAGTGGTTTTGATGATGAACTTATGAACATTGGAAGAAGTGGGGGTGATTTTAACTATGAGGTCGAATCCCCATTGTGAAAAAGGCCAAGGTGTATTAATAGGCTTGAGCTCTTAAGTTGATGCGTAATAAGATCTCCATGTTGTTGGCATTGCAAACATTTCTTGACAAACCAATTTTATTATTGCTCCATAATATGCTAATAATATCTCATTCTCAAGAATTTCTTGGCCAAGGTTGCATCACTTGAATGTGACCCACAAATTCCTTCATGCACTTCTTTTAAAGTAGTTAAACCTTCCTCTTAGTTAAGAAATCACAATAACGTTCCTTCGAGATTTCACCGGTAAAGGGTATTACCTAAAAGGACAAATCAGGATGCTCTTCTAATAAAGGTATTTTTCAAGTTAGAGGTAAGGTCAAATGGGAGGATACCATTATTTAATTAAATAGACAAAAATGATCGAATCAGGGTAGAAATGGTCTTAGTAATCGAACCAGGTGTGCAATATTGATGAGGAAATTTTTGAGTATCTACATTTTTCCCCTCTTTGAAATGAGGTACCTATTGTGTTGCTTCAAAGAATTGATGTTGCTTAGACTAACATTGCTTCTCAGGTCAAAAATTCAAAATTTTCTACTTTTTTGGATGCCCCACTATGCCCCAGCGGATGATAGAAAGCTGGTATGCTGGCCCCTTGAGAGATCAAGTAGAAAAAAATGATTTTTAGGTCAAGAATGCAACAAAATGAAGGATTGGTTCAGTTGCAAAGAGGATGAAAAATAATTCTTAGAAGGCTTAGATGTTTGTTGTAGACTGATTTCATGACACATACACTCATTGGCTATGGGTAACCTCATGTATATTTTGATATATCACATAGATTCGATACTTGGATAGAAATGTTAGTAGGCTAAAGATAGAATAATGAGATGGATAGAAGCAAAAGAATGAGATGGGAATTGATTAGCATTGTATTTTTTTGAGATTGATTCAAGAGTCTAACAAACCTATGATCATTTTGAGACTTTATTGGATATGTGATGAGATAGGAGAAATGATATTTCTTTGATTCTCGAAATAGGTTGAATTCATCATAGCATTCCTTATTTTTGATATAGCAAATATACACGATGCATCAAGGTATTAAAAACTAGGATGACGTTGTATCTAATGCAATGGACTTTGACTCTACAAATAGATAGGAGTATCATTGTTCATACCTAACATATCGAAACCTTGTTTGATCATGTGAAAGACTAATCCATCATAGTAAGGAGACTAACACACAAAAGGTATGAAGAACCCGATGTCGTAGTCATTGTATTACTTGAGACTATCCTTGCACACACAAGACAAGTATTCACCAAGGTCGTATTACAAGAATATCTAATAAGCACATCAAGCAAAAGAAATTATTAATGCCCCATTCCTTCTCTAAATATTTTTAGTAGGCATCATCGAGAGATCGTCGAAATGGACCAATTAGATAAATCATAAGAAAAGATAAAAATGAACGAACAATCAATGTTGTAGATACTGGAAATTGGTCTAGGCCTACGAGTACACCACTTTCGACATAATTTTCTATTATCCATGGTCTTGATTAAATAATGTTAATTATTTAATTAACCTTTCTAACACATATTTCCTCTATTAATTGCATACCCCTTTTTAATTAATTCATTAATTCATAAATAACCTTTATTCAACTTGATTAATTAAATAAATCATATTTATTTAATTGTGTTGCGAACTAATTAATTCTTCCCCCTTTATCTATCAATTAAATAATTTATTATTTAAATACCCCCTTTATCATACTTTTCCAACTATAATTAAATATCTTTATTTAATTATTCATTTAACCCCCTTTATCTATAATTAAATATTTATTATTTAATTATTTATATTTATCCTTTTCAAAAGTCAAATTAAATAAATTACTTTATTTATTTAATTAAAGTCTCTTATTTTCGAATGTTGAATTAAATTAATATTTAATTCATATTTTAATTAATTATATCACATTCCTCTATCATTCAGTTATCTAATTCATTCACTCACCTTCTGACTCGAGATCTATTTTTAGTTCTCCAGTTATCTCTAAATTCAACACCAGTTTATCTCTGTGAGAAGACTCCCCGTCACAACTAGTCGATTAACTAGTTCTAACTCATATGCATGTATGTGTTTATTAATTAAATATCTTTAATTAATTAATTAATTATGCATTCGAATTCCTCATCTTCAAGTTCTAACTTTGGCTTTTGCATACAAAGTCTATTTCTTGTATTTTTGGAGATTAAGATCCTAAACTTGTGTTCTAACTCACGTTCTAACTTAGTCTCTATCTGTAGTCTTTCCTGAACTCACGTTCTAACTCATGTTCTATCTAAGACATAACTGACATCGCATGACATTCATCAATCTCGTTCGTCGATCTCTCTTTCGATCTGAACCGATCTTTCGAAAACACAAAATCTATAAAATGGCTTGTCACAATCATTATTCCTCCTCCCGAAATCATACACTTTTGAGAAGAGAAACTATTCTTCGATATTTTGCTTAGACACTTGACAAAGCTATACTTGCATTCAAACACAGAAATCTGAGGGCAAGAATACTGAAAAGGAAAAATGGAGAAGAGCAATAGAGATAATTTGAAGGGGTGAACGCATATTCGGTGAGATCATTTTGGTTTTATGATTTAGTTTACTTATTCATTCTTTGTTGTTAGATTTTAGATTATTGTTTAGATTAAGATTTGATCATTGTTATTCTAGTAATGACAAAAAAATCTATGATTTACATTTGGTGAACCCGACGTGAACACGCTTCAAAATGCGCACATATTTTCGTCTTTCCGTTTTTTCATTTTTCTGTTCTTTTTTGCAGGTTTTTCATATGGTGCATCACATCTACTATATTCAGCACCACATCTGATATATTCCGCAACGCATCTGTTAGTCTGCACTGCATCCGTGGTACCTTGCAACACATCCGCCTGTCAAAAAATCACACTTTTGAAGAATCTTCCAAATCACACTTTTGGGGGAATTTTGAGATCAAATAGATAGCATGGTTGGGTTCAAAAGGGTCGAGAGATGAATTTTCATATATTATACTGCATATTTTCATTAAGGGTAGCATTTTTTACAAGAAAAACATGATTTTTTTTGTGCCTGTGAGCTAAAGTGACGCATTTGTGGCATTTTGCAGCGCATGTGACTTTGTGTGATGCATTTGAGGCTTTCTACACTGCATTTGACTGGTAAAAAAAAATGTCCCTAGTTTTTGAAATTCTATGTTATGCATTTGACTTCCTATGACGCATCTATCTTCGTGAGCCGCATTTGTGGCTTTCTGTGACGCATCTACATTTGTGAAATGCATCTGCTAAACTCTGCACCGCATCTGCCATCACATACCACATCCGCCTGTCAACAAATTCATGAACCCACCTAATAGTCAAACCGCATCTGGCTGGTAAAACTTTTTCACTTTTTTTTAGTCATTTCCGTACATTCATCTTTTTATTTTCGCTTGTTAGGTTGTTTTGATTTTCGCTAATGTTTGTTTCAGTTGTGTTAGGGTGGAATAACACAGTGTTTACAGGATGAAGCATAGAAGACATTTAAAAACCTAAGACAATTTTCTGTAGGACGAAAGCTGAAGAACAATGAACTACTGATGAATTTTCATGCAGGACCTAATGCCTTTGTGTTAATTTATTTATTTAAGCAAGATTTTTTTTGGTAGATAGATAATCATCGTGTGGATTAAAAAGAATCTTCTAATTGATAGATAGACAATTGTTATTTGGATTAAAAAGAACCACTGTCTTCTTTGTCTGGTGCTTTGCACGTATTTGTCACCCTTGCGATTCAATAATCAAAGTATCCTCTCCCCTTGTGCAGTCATGTGATCTTGGGTGTAAGAGAAATGGTTATTGACTCTAGAACTTGGGCCTATCTTGGTGGGAAAAATTACTCACCCCAAGATGACTCAGACCGGTAGCACGCTAAAGCCAAGCGACTTCCAGCCGGTATATAAAAGTGGATTCTTGGGGAAAGGCCAAGAATCACGTGTACTATTTCGATGAGATGGACAGAAATGGACTCTCATTGACGTTGGATAGTGTCCCATGAACAGAATGCCCTTATTAAACGCCTTGTTGTAGAGTTACCAAAATCCTACCTACTTGTTGGCGCAGCAGGGTCGGCCCTATGAAGTCATCTTACATTCTTATGATTTATGTGTGGAAATGAAATGTATGCCATGGGAGTTTCATGGATACAATAGCTTGGCTTCCCCATATAAGTGAGTGTCGTGGAGGGGAGCTAGTGGGGTCAAGCTACTAGTCATTCGCCATAAATATGCGTAGCTAGAGAAATCCAAGTAAGAACTCAACAAGTATTATCCTAAAAGCCTAAGTTGTAAATTTTGTTCGAGTCTTAACAGTCCTTTCATTGCAAAAACTAAAAATAAATTGATTTTTGTGTTTGTTCTCTGCTATATTCGTCAAAATCTTGATCAAACAAACAAAGTCAATCAACAATTTGCGAAAAATTTCAACTTTCGGAAAAAATTCAATTGTCAAAAAATCGAGTCGCATTTGTCAGTTTAATCGCCGCATGTGTATTAGTGACTCGCATCTGTTAGGGGAAAATCCGCATCTATCTATCAAAACATTCACTTTTCATAGTCTGCATATCACGAGTTGCAACTGTCACATTCTGAGTCGCATGTGCTCATGCAAAACTGCATCTGTCAATTTTCGAGCCGCATGTGTATCGGTAAACCGCATTTGTCATAGGAAAAACCACAACTGTCAGAAACACCACATGCACTATCAAAAAACTGCATCTATTAGAATCTGAACCACAATTTTTTAGTGAACCGCATTTTCCTGTCAATGGAAAACATCAAAAACTATGAGCTGAGTCCGAAACATCATTGTCAATATTTGCTTTAGGTTCTTAAGATCAACCTTGTATTAGAAACTAGTAAATTTTTCTCAAAAACCTTACATCATTAGGTGTCATACACATCCTAGTCATAGTAAACGTCTTAGTCATAGTCATCCTAAGTTGCATACATATAGATACTTCCTAGGAAATTGCATATCGTTGAATAGGTAACTTTCCTCGTCATTGGATACGTTCATGTTCCGATTTGTCACAGGTCATTGAACCTCGTCACTTTAGTCCTATTTGTGAATCTTTCCAGCTCAATAGTCTAGTTTGGGAAATTCATCTTGTCACCATCTTTGTCCTACAATCAGGTTCCTTGGTCAAATTCAAATCCTTGCATGCATTTATTCTATAGGTGGTAGGTTATACCCATTTTAGAATTATTTACCATCATATTCTACTCAAAATTTTGCATTTTGTCTGTCCTATCATACGTCATCTTAGTATACGTCATTTTAGAAATCATTTTCACAACATCCTTTATTGTCAGAAAATCCAAAAAAAACAAACATAGACTAGAAATCATATCATTTAGAGACATAATTCCAGATCATTGCATTCCCATCCACCAGCATGTCTTCCATTCACCTTGATATGCTTGCTAGTCAAGTTGAATACCAATTACTCCACATGGGACAGTACCAACAAGCCATAGACTTCAAAAGAAAATTTATCCAATCCAAATGCCAATCAACCTCAACCCATGGTCAACAACCCATAAACTCTAGTATTCCATCCACCTACCCTCATTATCAAGAGTCCCCTAACACCATCCATGAAACTTTCATTAGTCATAACCACCCTAACCTTGACAAGGGAAATCAACCATCCATCAATCCAGTCCAAGTCTCCACATCAGATCCTAGTCCGTCATCTTATCCTAATCCTTTATCCACACCCTATCCTAGTCCATCATCCCTCAACCCATTCCAAGCCTCCACATCCCATCCTAGTCCATCATCCACTAATCCATTCCTACTCACTCCATCCCAACCTACATTTAGTCATGATAATGCATTTATTCATGGTCTCCAAAATCACATCCCATTGCCTACACTTGAGGATACATGTCAAAAAGAAAGTCCAAAGCATGACATCATGGCTTCACCTTCATGTCAAGATCAACATAGTCCATCCCATGACCCTATCTTTAGGTCTATCCAAGAATTCCTTCTAGATAATCATGGCAACCAAAATACATTTATCCTTGATCGATATTTCATTCCCAATCAGGTCATCCAAGACAAACCTATCTTTGACCAAGACACTACCATTGATCAAGAAATCCAAAATGATCCGCTCATCGACCTTTATGCCATTCATGATCAAACATTTGAGGTTGATCCTACCCAAACTTTGAACATCACCATTTCCCAAAATGAGACACTTTCCTCCTTTGGAAACATAGATGATCTTCCTCCAGAACAAGAGTCTTCTACACTAGACATATTTTCAAATGATCAAGCTATAGCTAAATTCACTTGACTCCATGATAATGACCATAAGGACAGTTTCTACATCGACATGGAAGCACCGATATCTTTTGAAGAACGGTCAAAATCTAAAGTTTCACAAAATCAAACCAAAGATGTTAATCAGAAATATATCCAACATGTTAACAAAGCTACAACATCTTATCAGATAGGATCATCTATATTTGTCAAAGCAGGATTTCTTGCAAAAGAGAAGATTCCAAGTAACAGTGTCTACATACACAATGATGGGCTAACATCTTGTTTTCAAAACAAAAAATACGCCATTGCAAACAGAATCTGTCAGAACATGCAGTATCAAGGCAAAGGACTAGGCCTACATGAGCAAGGAATTCAAGAACCAGTACAACTTCAAGAAAATCCTAGACATCAAGGGCTTGGTTATTCATCAATCAGAGAATCTAATGATGTTAGTGATACCTCCTCAATATTGGGGGCAACTTTATCTGATATAAACATCAAAATGGGGGCCATGAGTAGTTATTACCATAAGATTGCTGCCAAAACTCCTTCCATCCACACCATAAACCATCATTCCAACATGACTAAACCTTCCATTTGGAACCAACAAAAAGAAAAAAATTATTACAAATCCAAAGTTCAAAATCAAATGTCAAAGACAATCAAATCAATCAAAAATCTGAGTGGACAAATGAAGTTAAAATGGATCCCAAAGACAAATGGATCAAGCAAAGAAAATATTTCAAATCCAAAAGTCAATCAAAATGTGGAGCCACAAGAAAAGAGGACTCCCACATATAATAAATTTCCACTTCCTTCACAATGGTCATCAAGCAAGGCATATAAAAGTGTTGGTTCCAAACACTATCCCAATCAAAATTCCAAACTCCGCCATCCAACATCCCAAATTTGGAAAATAAAAAGTGATTCATCTAAACTTCTGAACAATCCCCCCACATCTACCATCATCCATCATAATCCAACATCTCGTCTAAAGTCCAAAAATCCCATGTCACAAATCCATCGCATCTTGGCAGCAACTCTTTATTGTAAGGACTCTAATGGCACTCTATCATGATGTGTGTATTTTGATAAGGCCAACTCTAGTATCAACAAGGGTCACAATGACATCGATCAGTTATATGCAAGTGTTATGATCCTAACAAGACAACTACTTCATAAAGGTCATTATTGGCATATCATGGCACCAGTCTTTACATCAGCACCATCAATGGATTCAACACAGTCAGTGATCATCTAAAGTATCGAGGCAATCCAGAAAATACAAAAAAAAAATTGTTACCCTGATGAAAACCTAGCAAACAGGCATCTTGGTGACACCAAAAAAATTGGAAAATAGTAAAGAGAAAAATTTCATCCACTAGTGAAAACCATTCTTATGGCGCTTTGGATAAGTACCATGATGAAAACCTGGTAAACAGGCGTCATGTGTAAGAGAAATTATCTATGTGGATCTTTACACTTGGGGGCAAGTTGTCCCATCTCCTGTACCCTTCAAATGACATTTCCATCTATCCATTTAAGCCCTATCATTCCCATCCATTTTCCCACCTACCTTGATCTTGATAAGGACTGGGGTACGAACATAAATCATGCTTTGGGAAAACTTTTGACATGACTATCCTTTGGTCATACACTATCCATGAAACATCATGTCATTACCTTCATAGCTTCATTATCCCTATGCAACATTGTCCTTGGAGACCAAATGATAATTATCCCATCCATAATCCTTGTGTCTCCTATCTTTTACCAAAAATCAATCCATTATCCTTTTATACCTATCACATGCCTTGGTTTTCCCTTGTCAACCATCTAAGGATTTTAATCCAACATCCTTCCATTATCCCATCTAGTCCTATCCAAGTCATTCCAAATGAAACAAGCCCAATCCATACAATCTTGATAGGCATTTTAATTTATCATCCAAAATGTTCCTTGGCTTTCTTTCTTGCCTTGCTGCAAACCTTGATCCTTAAGTCATATTATCGTCATCCTCACGTTGTTTCGGGATGTGTCCTTCCCATGTCAAACAACGTCGTCATCATCATCACCTGGTAATTGGTTTTCAGCTTGACTAGGAGCAAGATCATGGTTATCCTTGGATTCTTGTGTGTAGGCATCATTTACATGCATTTGTCACCACCATCGAAAAATGTCCTGAAAAAATCCAAAAAAAAAAAATAGAAAACTTCAAAAATCCAAAAAAATCAAAACATGTCAGAAAATACCAAAAATAGGGTCAAGTCAGTCATGTTTAGTCAGTCATAGTCGAACTACGTTGCCTCTGTGACTGGGACGTAGGCAAGGCCATCAATCGATGTGCCCCCGAGGCATTAGGTCTGTTAGTCTAGGTTTGTCATGTATCACACACATTTAAATCATGACTCTTTGTATATTCAAAGTCATTGGTTGTGTCGAGCTACGAGGTCTCTGCGTGTACAACGTAGGCAAGGCTAATCAATTGATGAGCTCCCGAGACCACACTAGGTCAGTCCAATAGGGTTCATTCACAATCACTATCACACAAGTTGCATATCATAGTTTAAGGTATCATCTCATGTCATACACTGTCAATACACATGCACACACTTTTATCAGTCAAGGAATCAAAGCAAGTCATGCGACAACAAGGCAAAACATCTCAAATTGTCATCAAGTCAATATCATACACATTTTCAAAGTGATCAACCTATGTCTTAAACAAGATATGTCTTTCTTGTCAACAGACGTCATCAATTGTCATAGTCTCATGTGGCTTGTCACTTCAACGTCATTAGGCTCCAACGTCTTATATGACACGTGTCTTTCTGAAACCAGGCTTTGTCATGCCTTATATAGAAGTCACCAAGTCGAAACCAAACTCAACGTCTTATGCGGTATGTGTCATTCTCTCACATTACGCTATGTCAAACATCATCATCAAACAATCCCACAAGATCAAGTTTTGGCGAATACATTTATTTGGCTTTATGACTTTATATCTTATTTTTGTCTTATCTTATTATCGATTTGTGAATTAGTCCAGTTACTAGCTTTCTCAAGGATGTCCCTTGAAGGATTTAGAGAAGTAAGGATGTCTCAGAACTCTTTTTCTTTGGCTGCTATTTATCAACTGTCTTTTTAAACATTGGTTTTTGAGTCATGTTACTAGTTTCCTCAAGGATGTCCGATCAAAGATTTAGAGGAGCAATGACTTCTCATGACCCATCTTTTATTTGTCTAATGTCTATGGTTTGTCTTGATGAAATGACTGGGGAAATATTGTCCTTAGTATGAGTTAAGACACTCCTTGTCTGTGACTGTCTGTTTTTTGCAGATGGATGACTTGGTACACTATGGTCTATCTCATATCATAGTGTGTACTATCCATCTATGTCATGTCCCGCCCAATGATGATAAAAAGAAAGCATAGCATAATTGGCACAATATCGAAGATCATCTTTTTTCTCAATAAATAACCATTCTTTTTCAATACTAACTTTTTGAATTATCCATGCTAACATTTCTTCTTTTCCTGCATCTTTACCACCATTATCTATCCATTATGAGAGAACACTCATGTTCTTTGAACCTGCCTATCCTCTCGAGGGGGCATACCACTACCTCCTCGTCCTTCTCATCTTTCACTGGGGCATACCTTAACTTGTTTCATGCTGAGGCACGATCGAGGCTTATTTTCTTTGACACAACGTCGTACCGACATTGTATCAAAGAGGGGCAAACTGTAGATACCGAAAATTGGTCTAGGCCTGTGAGTACACCACTTTCGACATAATTTTCTATTATCCATGGTCTTGATTAAATAATGTTAATTATTCAATTAACCTTTCTAACACATATTTCCTCTATTAATTAAGTACCCCTTTTTAATTAATTCATTAATTCATAAATAACCTTTATTCAACTTGATTAATTAAATAAATCATATTTATTTAATTGTGTTGCGAACTAATTAATTCTTCCCCCTTTATCTATCAATTAAATAATTTATTATTTAAATACCCCCTTTATCATACTTTTCCAACTATAATTAAATATCTTTATTTAATTATTCATTTAACCCCCTTTATCTATAATTAAATATTTATTATTTAATTATTTATATTTATCCTTTTCAAAAGTCAAATTAAATAAATTACTTTATTTATTTAATTAAAGTCTCTTATTTTCGAATGTTGAATTAAATTAATATTTAATTCATATTTTAATTAATTATGTCACATTCCTCTATCATTCAGTTATCTAATTCATTCACTCACCTTTTGACTCGAGATCTATTTTTAGTTCTCCAGTTATCTCTAAATTCAACACCAGTTTATCTCTGCAATAAGACTCTCCGTCACAACTAGTCGATTAACTAGTTCTAACTCATATGCATGTATGTGTTTATTAATTAAATATATTTATTTAATTAATTAATTATGCATTCGAATTCCTCATCTTCAAGTTCTAACTTTGGCTTTTGCATACAAAGTCTATTTCTTGTATTTTTGGAGATTAAGATCCTGAACTTGTGTTCTAACTCACGTTCTAACTTAGTCTCTATCTGCAGTCTTTCTTGAACTCACATTCTAACTCACGTTCTATCTGAGACATAACTGACATCACATGACATTCATCAATCTCTTTCGTCGATCTCTCTTTTGATCTGAGCCGATCGTTCGAAAACACAAAATCTATAAAATGGCCTGTCACAATCATTATTCCTCCTCCCAAAATCATACACTTTTGAGAAGAGAAACTATTCTTCGATATTTTGCTTAGACACTTGAAAAAGCTATACTTGCATTCAAACATAGAAATCTGAGGGCAAGAATACTGAAAAGGCAAAATGGAGAAGAGCAATAGAGATAATTCGAAGGGGTGAATGCATATTCGGTGAGATCATTTTGGTTTTATTATTTAGTTTACTTATTCATTCTTTGTTGTTAGATTTTAGATTATTGTTTAGATTAAGATTTGATCATTGTTATTCTAGTACTTGCAAAAAACTCTATGATTTACAAATGTTATTCATATCTCTTGTCAAAATTAATTTGATTAAAGTGATTTCCAATGATGGTGTCCATTGTAGGAAAGATGTATCTATAGAGCAATTTATTGAATGTTTGACTAATTCTAACTATTTGATAGGTCATTGATACAAATATTGACCAACATGTTTATTCATGACCAGGACTTAGGAATTTTACACTTTGCAGCTTACGCTTCACTGATTGTTATACCTATTTCCATTTGTGTTACTAAAGATTGAAGATGGCAATTGATTTATTAGGGATGGAAGTTTATTGTGGGTGAAAGCAAAATGGGATGGGTGATTTTGTTTTCCAAATATTTCAATTTTTTTAATGTTTTGAGGTTGTTTTTAAACTTTTGAGATTATTTGATTATTTAAATTTTCAAGTTATTTAAGGTTGTTTTTTGTTTTATGAAAGATATTTGAAAGTTTTTTGAATGTTTTTGGGATTTGGTGTTTTTGAATTTTTTTGATATTTTGATGTGATAGACTACCTCAATATATGTAGGGAAAACTAACCTTAGGAGTTATTGAAGTAGTACTAAAGGGGAATAGATACTTGTTCAATACCAAGCCATGGTATAGACACAAATGCATGAAAGGAATAAATAAGATAAATAGGATGAAAGATGGATGGGATGGATAGAGGATGGAAGATAAGCTAAAGAGCCAATGGTAGATGGGAGATGACACTTATATATGTAAGGCGTCTGTTTGCTAGGTTTTCACCAAGGTACTTGCCTAAAGTGCCACTGAAGTGGTTTTATCTATAGGATGATTTTTCTCTTTACTTTTTTGATTGTTTTTCTATTTTTTTGGATTTTATTACTTTTCTAAATTTTTTGGATTTTTTAGATTTTATACCCCTCATGGGCTAGGCATAATTTTTTTAAAGATGTGTGTCATTGATGGGCTCCTACAAGGGTTCTCCTTCAGGGGTGGCTAGTTGATAAACTCTCATGCCATTACTTGTTGTGACAATGAAAGGCTAACCAATTTGGCTCAAATTTACCCTTGCTATTTGGATTTGGCATGTTCTTCTGATTCTCTTTTAGGACAAGGTCTCCCAGGGTCATCCCACAATAATGGGTTACACTTTTTGGACAAACTTTACATTGAAATCAATATTTTCAGAAAAAACTTCACTTTCTAACACCTATAGTAGGTAAACTGTTAGGAATTTGAAAAGTATGTAAACTAGTGATTTGTGAGATTTTGTTTGTAGATTTTAAATGTATTTAAAAAAAAAATATTGAAAAAAAATTATAATTTTTTTTGTTGGTAACACTAGTATCTAGTGCTTTCATTTTGTTTCATATCATTTTGTTGAATATTTTTCTTTTAATTAAGTTTTGAAGTCAAACCAATTACAATTTAGACATAGGTGCACTTCGGCTTGCATAACTTTTTTGGTATGTAGTGAAATTAAATTTTTCTTTTTTTGTTGGAACGAGGACATCAATACCCAGTGCGTATATATTTTTCAAAAATAAAATCTCAAATTTACTATTTTTCCACAATGATTTTTCACCAAACTTGATGTTTGATGAAAAACCTATGTTTAGTAAAACTAAAAAATTAAATATAAAATAAATAAAAAATATATTAAATTTATAGTTGTTGGAAAGAAAATTTCAATCACTATAGTCCTCCACCTTGGTTTATCAAGTTGAATCCATTTACACCTCCTTCTCAGGCTTCAATAGTCAAAAAAATGCATAAATTTTTAAATGGTGGAGGGGGAGTTGAAAAAAGGGGGGTTCAGTAGAACACCCCAATATGGTGCAAGTGGGGGTTCATTAAAGGGGTGGGGGGGGGTTCATTCAAAGGGGGAGTTCATTCGAACCCCCTTCATTAGAAGGGGTAAGCCATTTTAAAAAAAATTATGGGAATTTCTATTTTTTCTTCATGGAAAAAATTGTAACCCACTATTGTGGGTTTACCCCCCACCTAGAAGCATCAGCCCTTGATATTTTTATTATAGCTACTTCTAAGTTTGTTCTGGTAGGCTTGTAGGTGATTCAGTGGTTCAAGGCAATGTTTATCTAACAACTCTAGGTCATTCAACCTGGATATTTTGTATTCTTCATCGGTGATGAAATGTTGTAGTGACACTCTCAGGGATGAGAGATCAACCTCAATAGAAAAGATGGATTTAGTTCCATAGACCAAGGAATATTGTGTTGCACATGTGGGTGTGTGGATACTAGTTCAATAAGCCCACAAGGAAGTGTTCAATTGTAGGTGCCAATCACGACCAACTTCATTGACTGTCTTCTTCAGTATCTTAATAATGGTTTTGTTAAAAGCCTTAGCTTGACCATTTCCTTGGGGGTAGTAAGGCGTGGTTAAGAAATGATGGATATTGAGTCATTGAAATAGTTCACAAACATCTTGGTTCTTACAAGGTGTTCCATTATCTATGATAAGGGCTTGAGGAGCACCATAATGACATATGAGATAACTCAAGATAAACTCAGATATCTGCCTTCCCATTATGTAGGTCATTGGTATTGATTTGCTCCACTTTGTAAAATACTCAGTGGTTGTGATGATGAAATTATGAATATTGGAAGAAGTGGGGGTGATTTTACCTATGAGGTCAAATCCCCATTGTAAAAATGGCCAAGGTGTATTAATAGGCTTGAGCTCTTGAGTCGGTCCATGAATGAGATCTCCATGTTGTTGGCATTACAAACATTTCTTGACAAACTAATTTTCTCTGTGCTCCATAGTAGGCCAATAATATCTCATTCTCAACAATTTCTTGGCCAAGGTTGCATCACTTGAATGTGACCCACAAATTCCTTTGTGCACTTCTTTTAATGCAATTAAAGCTTCCTCTTAGTTAAGACATCACAATAACATTCCTTCAAGATTTCACCGATAAAGGATATTACCTAAAAGGACAAATTAGGATGCTCTTCTAATAAAGGTATTTTTCAAGTTAGAGGTAAGGTCAAATGGGAGGATACCATTATTTAATTAAACAAACAAAAATGATAGAATCAGGGTAGAAATGGTGTTAGTAATCGAATCAGGTGTGCAATATTGATGAGAACATTTTTGAGTGTCTACATTTTCCCCCTCTTTGAAGCGAGGTACCTGTTGTGTTGCTTAAAAGAACTGATGTTTCTTAGATTGGCATTGCTTCTTAGATCAAAAATTCAAAATTTTCTACTTTTTTGGATGCCCCAATGTGCCCCAGTGGATAAAAAAATGTTGGTATGCGGCCCCCTTGAGAGATTGAGCAAAAAAACTATTTTTTAGGTCAAGATTATGAGAACATGCAGGATTGGTTCGGTTGCAAAGAGGACAAAAAATAACTCTTAGAAAGCTCATATGTTCGTTGTAGACCGATTTCATGACACATACACTCATTAGCTATGGGTAGCCTCATGTACATTTTGATATATCACATAGATTTGACACCTAGATAGAAATCCTAGTAGGATAAAGATAGAATAATTAGATGGACAAAAGTAGAAGAACGAGATGGAAATTGATTAGCATTGTATGTTTTTGAGATTGATTCAGGAGTCTAACAAACCTGTGATCATTTGAGACTTTATTAGATTTGTGATGAGATAGAATAAATGATATTGCTTTGCTTCTCAAATTAGGTTGAATTCATCATAGCATTCCTTAGTTTTGATATAGCAAATAGACACGATGCATCAAGGTATCAAAAACTAGGATGATGTTGTATCTAATGTGATGGAATTTGACTGTGCAAATAGATAGGAGTATCACTGTTCATACCGGACATACCTAAACTTTATTTGATCATGTGAAAGAATAAGTCATCATAGCAAGGAGACTAACACAAAATAGGTCTGAACAACCTTATATGTCCTAGTCATTATCTTACTTGAGACTATCCCGGGACACACAAGGCAAGAATTCACCAAGGTTGTATTACAAGAATATCCAATAAGCACATCAAACAAAAGCAATGATTAATGCCCCATTCCTTCTCTAAATATTTTTAGTAGGCATCATTGAGAGATCGTCAAAATGGACCAATAAGATAAATCATACGAAAAGATAAAAAAGAACAAATAGTCAATGTTATTCATATCTTTTGTCAAAAGTGATGTGATTAAAGGGATTTCCAATTATGGTGTCCATTATAGGAAAGATGTATCCGTAGGGCATGTTGATTTTTTTTACTAATTCTAACTATTTGATAGGTCATTGATACAAATGTTAACCAACATATTTACTCATGACCAAGACTTAAGACTTTTACACTTTGAAACTTATGCTTCATTGATTGTTATATATGTTTCTATTTCTATTACTAAAGGTTGAAGATGACGATTGATTTATTAGGGATGAAATTTTATTGTGGGCAAAAGAAAAATGGGATGAGTGATTTTGTTTTCCAAATATTTCATTTTTTTTAATGTTTTTTTATGTTTTGAGGTTGTTTTTAAAATTTTGAGATGATTTGATTGTTTATATTTTCAAGTTATTTGAGGTTGTTTTTGTTTTATGAAAGATATTTGAATGTTTTTGGGATTTGGTGTTTTATGATGTTTTTGATATTTTGATAATTGTGCAAATATTTTAGGATTTTTGAGAATAACCTTGAGGGAATATACAAGAACTCGATCCAATGCAAGTATAGGAAGATAGTGTTGTGTATTTTTCATGCACACGCCCTACTAATGGCAGGGACCCTCTTTTCTTTCTTTGATTCCTTGTTGGTTTGTCGTAGGGTTTTGACTTCATCCCCTTAAGAGATAAGTCTCTCGGTCTTGGTTTTGTTTCGCCCATGTACTTAATGATAAATCTGCATTTGAGATGACATTTTTCAACTTCATCATGATTGCCTAACTCCTTGAGGATGACCCTTGCTCAAAATTTTGAATTTGAGGCAAAATTGGTCAAGTTTGGGGCAGGTTCGATAATTCTGAGGTATCTCGGATTACCTGAACCTTAATTCGGCCAGGTAATCTGAGCTACCTCAGATTACCCGAGTTGAGCTCCCATCGAGTTTTTGAGTTTCTGTAGACGTACACATGAGCATTTATTGCTTGCATTAATGGGTTTTAAAGGGTCAATTTGGAAGTATAATGAGGATTGAGGGGTCATTTGGTCATTTTGCATTCAAGTGTGTTTGAAGCTGAGAAAGGTCTCCATTATCTTGCATTCGGTTTGAGCTCCAACGTTGAGTTTGTCTTCTCTGAGTGATCATTCTTGGGCCTGAGAGTATCTATTGTCAGTCTATCATTGCATATTCCTCTTTTGTGCACCTTTTCAAGGTATGCTTTTGGTATTTATCAAGTATTTTCACTTCACTTTGAGCCTTTTTGTTAGATTTTTTGTCTAGTGAGTCATTTGTTGAGTTCAGGATTTTGGTTTTGTTTCACCATCTAGGGTTTTTTCATTCTTCAAAGTGCGTATTTTAAAAGGTTAAAATATGGCTTCAATTTGGGTGCATTCGGTGAATGAGATTTGTTGAATACTCTTAGGATTCACTTGTTGCATTTTATTTTCATGATTGATGTCTAGATTTTGGAGTTTCACCTTGATTCTAAACAATAAATCAAAACCCTAGTTTTTGTGCTCATGAATTTGATAAAGGATGAATGATCTTGAGGATTTTGAAACAATTTTTTTGGATCCCTATGTGATTCATTTGGATTTCATCTTATATTAACAACGATTCAATTTTTGGAAGGTGAATTTTTTTCATTTATCATTTTAACACAAAGTAGTCTCAACACTTATAAATTTAACTGCCTGAGCTAAACCCAAAAATTCTAAGGTAGCTCAGATTTTTTGAGCTCTAATCCACTCAGATAATTCAAGCCCTCGTGGATTATCTAAATCCAATGCACATCTGAAGACCTGAACTCAGAAGTGAACACTTAGCGAATATCAGGCTCATCTTTCGTTTGGTAATTCCAAGCCACCTCGAATTACCCAAATGTTAGTTCACCCGGGTAATCCGAGACTCCTTGAATTATCTGAGCTTTTTGAACCTCATACTCCAATGCATGAAATGAATTGACCTTTAAATGAAGGAAATTTGTGGAGCATTTTCAAGATAATCAATGCTAGAGTAAGTTTAATTGTGTCAAGAAGCCTCATCCATTAAATATTCATGTAATCACAAGTCCAAATGAGATCAACGTTTTAACTTCTGGTAAATCCTAGCTTGCTTGGATTACCCAAGCTCTAGTCCAGATGAGGAATTCAAGCTTTCTTGGATTACCTGACCTTTCCCTATTCATTCCAAATTTCAAGTGTTGTTGAAAAATAAGCTTGCATATGGTGGTTACTTGACATTTATAGTTGGATATTCACTAGTTTGAGCACGATCCATTTAAATATCTTTGAATAAATTGATGAAGTGGATTGTTCTTCTTGCACTGGAATATTGATGTTGCAATTTTCACCTAATTATGGCATTGACAAATCTTGTTGAATAAATGGCATGTTTTGTTGTTGTTTGCATTTGGTTAATTATGGTTTTTGTCTAACAGATGCAGGCAGAGTTGAGTCCTAACAAGACTACCAAGACAAAGGCTACTTTGGTGCAAGAGGAGGTTAAAAGAAGATTAGAAAGGATGAAGTATGGCTTCAAGGGCATATGGCCAGAGTCCAAGATCTCATTTGCTTGGTCAAAGATTGCGGAGACAAATATGGGACATATAGATTATGATGACTTTTAGTAGAGGATGTACAAAAATGAACCCACCTAGTTGGCACAGGTTATCACTCACACTAGTTTGGCACAAGCAGCAAGGTTCCCTCCAACACAACTATGTCCAGAGTTGGTCCTAGAATGTGCAAATCATTATGACTCTAGAACAAGAATTATAATTGTCCCACAAGGAAGAGTCATGGAAAATATTACTGAAGAGTCCATTGCAGAGATGTTCAATATTGCCTCACATCACAAGCTCATTAAGGAAATTAACATTAGGGAAGCAATAAAGTCTTATGATGAAGTCCCCAATAGGGCTTTGGAAATCATAAACAACTCTTGGATATTGAAGCCTAAACCACACTATTCCAAGCTGCCCAAACAATTGCACATGCGTGATTTTAAAATGGAATATCATGATATCATAACTCTTTTGGGAAGGGTCATGGGAGTAGAAGAGGCTCACATTTTTCAGAATTGTATGTTCTACCCCATTACATAGATTATGGCTAACAAGCATTATCATTGGGATAGAATCATAAGTAACAATTTGGATGCCCAACTAAGAAGTGTACAAGAGACCAATAGATTCACTATGAGTTCATATCTTGTCTCTATGTTGGCACATAAGACTAATTACAAAGGTCTCAATTGTAAAGGGACTATAAGGAAGGACAAGATATGGGATGTTTACCCACAGCTGTAGCATAAAACATCCAATTACAGGAGGGAAAATGATGCATTTTTCATGTACATTCCCAAGTTGTTACAAGACGCTCTCCATGTCAAGGTCCTTGTTGATGCCATGGACTTGATCAAGCAATATGGGCAATGGTTTATATAGTTTCAAAGGTTCACATACATCTGAATACAAGGATCTCCAGTTTTCCACTAAGATTACCAAGGTATCCAACCAACATACTTCTAATTCTGGAACTAACAAGACAAATGGTAGGCTTTGAGGAGATCCTACAACAGGAGTTGAAAAAGAAAGGGCGTGGAGTAGAATTCCCATTGAGAATGGAAACTTTGGAGGCATGCCCTTCTATTCAGAGTGCCCAATATTCTGAAAAAGAGATGGCACAATTTGAGTTGTATTCTCATACCAATAGGAATAAGTTTGATCCATATGGCAGGGCCATAAAGTAGGCCAATAGAGATTTCATACATAAGGATCACATTGAGGACTATTGGGCCAATTGTCGGGATGAGTTTGAGGTTGTCAGAAGGAGGTTTTCTAGACTGTCTGAAAATAATTAGGCTCTACAGAATAGCTGAGGTCCCAGACAAGGTCCTCGATGATGATGTGGACCTAATTCAACACCATGACTATGAATCATATAGGAACAAACCATTTCCTCCAATCAACTAGTCAGAGGAAAAGATAATAGATCTAGATAGGTAATTGCACCCGTTAAGAAGTATTCTAGGTTATGGGTAAAGCACAAGGTATTGGAGCTGGAAGATGATGGTACAAAATTCACCTATGATTTGATGGGAGATTTGGAGTCCCAATCTAAAGAAGAGATTGGAGTTGATAAAGGTGATGATATTGTTGAGCCTCATGAGGAGGATATTCAAGAGGAAGAAAGATCGGTATCCATCAAAAGGAGGACCAGGAGCCAGACACAAGTGAAGCAAGGGGAGAAGCCGTCTCTTAAAACCAAGAAGGTTCCCTAGGTTGGCATTACTGTAGAAGAAGGTGAAACTTCACAACCAATGAGGAAGAGAAGGTTAGTCATAGAAGGACAAAAGGATGCTAAGACAAGGAAATGTGATGTGACCACTGATGCTCCTTCTTCAAAAAAATTTGTTGATGTAGAAATTTCTAGGGAAAAGCCTCAATTCTATGTCAGAAGAAACTCTCTGAAGCACAAGGCATCTCCTGTGAAAGAGATGAGAAATGCAAAAGAAAAGGTGCAAAATGAAGAGGCACCTATTGATGATGCTGAGAAGAGAGCAGCTATAGGAAATAATTCCCCCCATCTTTCTCCTCATAATGTGAAAATTTCAGAGGAAGCTGCCCATTAGGAAGGAAATATATCAAATGATCCTAAACATCTTGAAGCTGAAGATGAAGAAATTTATACTCTTGAAAGTGGAGAATGGAATAAATTTATGCAAGAGATGAAACAATCTACCTTCGGAGCAGAAAGAAAAAACATGGAATCTGGAGTAGTACAAGAAAATCCACATAAGTCTCCAAAGAAGGTGATAATTGATGAACTGGAGGATCATCTAGAGGCAGAGGAGAATAGGGAAGAAGTTGTTGATAGTCCTCACCTAAACAAAGAGGAACAAGAAGATCAACTAGAAAAAAAAAAGAATGTTGAAGAAAATGTGGTTGAAAATCCAAATAAAGAGGTAGCAACTAAGCAAGCTGCTATCCCTGAATGGTTGGAGAAAAGGCTTAGTAAGAAGGCAATAATTGTCCAAGAAGAAACTCCTAGCTGGGATAAATTACTTGAACAATGGGGGCAACCCAAGCAAAGGAAAAGAGCCAGGACTATTTCTAAAATCTCAAGAGATGAGTCTAATAAAAAGGTTATCCATGTAGCAATGCTTGCAAGTGATAAGTTTAAAGATGAGGTTAGGCCCTCCGATTATAAAGTACAAACTATTAATTTAGGGCCAACCACCAAGGAACAGGAAAAAGAAGAATTCCAAGAATCTTCTCAGGAAATTTTGAGAAGATTAGACAGAGAAACAAAGGAAAAGGAGAAGCTAAAGAAGCAGATAAATGATTTTCACAAATATGTTTAGTATTTGATGAAGCCTCTACAGGCCTGCAGTAATGGTAGTTCTTCAATCCCGGAAGGGTTGCTACCAAAGGAAGTTGTGTCAGAAATAGAGATATTGAAATCCACAGCCCACAACACCCATGAATGGCTTCAGGAGGTTAGCAAAAGGCATGATGAATCAATATAGCAGATCTTTGGCATTCATTCCAAGGCTACTGAATTTCTTAAAGACACCTCCCAATTTGTTGCCGATTGTAATAATGTGGATGAATCGACGGTGGAAGAATTGAAGAAAATTTTGTAGGTACCTAAGAATGAATTAGTTAAGTTGAATGTATTTTCTCTAGATGAAATTGGAAAGGTGAAGGAGTGGATATAAGTTTGGAATTATAGAAAATAACTCCTCTCCAAGGTGTTGACGAAAATCATGAAGTTACAAGGGAAAATGAAAGAAATATATGACAGTTGTATCAATTTTCTAGAGACAATGACTGGGAGGAGGAAATTTGGCCAAAATAACATGAATGCCAATAGATTATAGTCATGGTGACACAAAATTCATGCCTCTTCTAATAGTGCTCCCATTACTAAGGACAATTTAGACGATGCAACAACTTACATTTCAAAATTGGATAAATACCATGAGTTACAGATTGAGTGGAATAAGGTGATGCCCCAGTATTTAGAAGAATATAAAAATCATAAGACAAGGGTTAAATTCATTCCAGTTCCTGATCCAACAGATATGGGGGAGATATTGGAGAAATTCAAAGAGTTGACCAATAAATTGCAAGCCAATAAAGAAGGAGAAAATAGCCAGCTTGCAACCACCTAGAATTTTGCACCAATCATGTGATAATACAACTGGAGTATGACCTCAAATTTTGTGCAATCAAAGGAATATTTTGGAGTGGTCTAGGCTGACTTAGATGATTTTTTAAACATTAAATGTAAATTTTATTTTATTAAAACTCTCTGGGCCAACCTGTCTGGCTGACCTAATGATGTAAACATTCTAGGCCAACCTAATGCAATTTCTCTATAGATTAAGGTTCCATCTTCTTTTGTAAGGGTTAGAATTAGTTAGACATAGTTGCAAGAGCTAGAATTGAGATAGGATTTAGTATTTTCTAAGAGAATGTGTTGATACATGTAGAATACATGAATTGTTGCAAACTTGGCTGATTCAATATAACTAAAGACATTGTTCTTTGGTTCTCTTTCTTGTGTTGCTTCACTTTGTATGGTTCTTGTTATTCCAGATCCTTAAGATTACTTTGAAATTATTATTTGCATGTTAGATTTTAGATTTAGATGTGATGCAATGGTGTTTATGATTTAATATTTGAAGTGTTTGAGCAATCCTTGGTCCATACTTTTAACAACTTGCTGATTGTAAGCTGTGTAAAGTTAGCCCAAGCCTTGAATTTATTTGCTAAGTTTGATTGTGGGTATTTATTCATTTCAATTGTTAAATAAGATTGATTTGGGTGAATTATTCATGATCTAAAAATCTTTAATTCCTTAGAAGATTGCACTGTTTCTGTGAGATTGTAGGTTTATTCTGGGTTTAGTAGGATATTTTTTTTAAGGATTGGTCCACTTTGGGTGTTTAATCATCCGCATTGTTGGTCTTAGGTTTAGTTTACTTTTCAAAAATCTCTCTAAACTCCATTTTCTTTTGTTATTTCTTTTTAAATTTTGGTTAGCTTTAGGAATAAAAGCATCAATAAATTGCAAGATCTGATGAATTTGAGGTTTCCAACTTTTTTTTTGTAAGGTCCCTTGTGATTACCAGCATTTTCACATTTATCACTGACTTGTTTTTGCATTGTCAAGACTTGGCATTAGAGACCTTGGGGTTATCTCTTGAGGCTTGCTGGTAGAGATTTACCTTTCAAGAGAGATAGGATATTATATTCTATCTGAGTTGTGCAAAAGACACCATCAATAGATAGCCCCAGTGTGATGTGATAGACTAATTTGATATAGGTAAGACCTTAGGAGTTATCCAAGTAGTACTAAAGGGGAATAGATACTTGTTCAATGACAAGCCATGGTAAAAAATAGATGGATGAAAGGAATAAATAGGATAAATAGGATGAAAGATGGATGCAGTGGATAGAGGATGCAAGATAAGCCAAAGAGCCAATAGTAGATGGGAGATGAAACTTATTTATGTATGGTGCCTATTTTATAGGTTTTCACAAAGGTACTTTCCCAAAGCGCCACCAAAGTGGTTTTCGCTAGAGGACAATTTTTATCTTTACTCTTTTGATCCTTTTTCTATTTTTGTTGGATTTTATTAATTTTTTGACTTTTTTTTAGTTTTTGGATTTTATAGCCCTCATGGTCTAGGCATAATTTTTTTTGAGATGTGTGTCATTGATGGGATCCTACAAGGGTTTTCCTTTAGGGGTGGCCAGTTGATAAGCTCTCGAGCCATAACTTGTTGTGACAATGAAAGGCTAATCGATTTGGCTCAATTTTATCCTTTCTATCTAGATCTGGCATGTTCTTTTGATTCTCTTTCAAGACAAGGTATCCGATCAAGAAGCATTGACCTTTGATATTTTTATTATAGCTCCTTCTAAGTCTGTTCTGATAGGCCTATATGTGATTCAATGCTTCAAGGAAACATTTATCTAACAACTCTAGCTCATTCAGCCTAGATATTTTATATTTTCATTGGTGATGAGATGTTGTAGTGACACTCTCAGGAATGAGAGCTCAACCTCAATAGGTAGGATGGATTTAGTTCCATAGACCAAGGAATATTTTGTTGCACTTGTGGGTGTGTGGATAATGGTTTGATAAGCCCACAAGGAAAGGTTTAATTATGGGTGCCAATTACAACCAACTTCATTGAGTACCTTCTTTAGTATCTTAATATTGGTTTTGTTAGAAGCCTTAACTTGACCGTTTCCTTGGGGGTAGTAAGGGGTGGAAAAGAAATGTTGGATATTGAATCATTGACATAGTTCATGAACATCCTGGTTCTTAAAATGTGTTCCACTATGTGTGATAAGGGCTTGAGGAACACCATAACGACATATAAGGTAATTCAAGATAAACTTGGATATATGCTTTCCTGTTATGTAGGTCATTGGTATTACTTCACTCGACTTCGTAAAATAATAAATGGTTGTGATGATGAACTTATGAACATTGGAAGAAGTGGGGGTGATTTTACCTATGAGGTCAAATCCCCATTGTGAAAAAGGCCAAGCTGTAGTAATAGGCTCGAGATCTTGAGTCGGTGCGTGAATGAGATCTCCATGTTGTTGGCATTGCAAACATTTCTTGACAAACTAATTTGCTTCTTGCTCCATAGTAGGTCAATAATATCTCATTCTCAACAATTTCTTGGCCAAGGTTGCATCACTCGAATGTGACCCACAGTTTCCTTCATGCACTTCTTTTAAAGAAGTTAAATAGTATTACCTAAAAGGACAAATCATGATGATCTTCTAATAAAGGTATTTTTGAAGTTAGAGGATACCATTATGAAGGTAAGTGAATATGTACCAAGACCAGCGATTTCACACACAAATTTGAATTCAAGTACCTCGAAAGATGGTATGGGAAGCTACTCAACGAGCAATTCACATTTCAAACTATTATAAGGCATTTCTAGAAAGAATTTTATAGTATCCATGCCATATGTTGCTTGGTTGTTTATTCTAGGTATATACTCAAATGTTATGTCAATGAAATAGTCCTTAAAATTCTCCACCATCTTCTTGTAAGACATCAATTTGTCATACTTGGTCTGATAGTCATCATTAACCTAGTTCACAATTAGCTGAGAATATCCATGGAATTTTAGCTCTTCAATATTCCATTGTACCATAATTCTTAACCCTTTTATGAGGGCCTCATACTCAGCTATGTTATTCATACACAAAAAAGCTAAGCTGTATGATTTGGGGATGCAATCACCTTGTGGGTTGATGAGTAAAATTCCTGCTCCAGACCCATGTTGTGCGTATGAACCATCAAAATACAACTTCCATTGTTCTATCATGCTAAGGATGAACACTGATTCATCAAGAAACTCTAACACCAAAGGATTATCTACATAGATGGGGGATTTTGCTAGTTGATTAGCAATGGATTGTCCCTTGATGGCCTTTCAATCAACATATTCTATGTCAAACTCTATGAGGATTATTACCCATTTTTTTGTATGACCATGAGAATAGATTTTGACAACAATTACTTGAGTGGATCTACCTTGGAGATGAGTTTAACTTGATGTGAGAGCATGTAGTTCCTAAGATTTCGGGAAGTAAACACCACTTCCAAAAAAGGTTTTTCAATGGATGCATAATTTAGCTCATATCCTACCAAGGTTTTATTGATGTAATATGTAGCTCTCTCCTTTCCCATTTCATCATGTTGAGCCAAAAGAGCCCCTAAGGTTGCTGAAGTAGCTGTGATGTAGAGTATCAAAGGATTTCCTGCTATTGGTGGCATCAAGATAGGTGGTGTCACTAAATAATCCTTGAGTTGTTGAAATGCCTGCTCATAATTTTGATCCCACTTGTAGGCCACACCCTTATGAAGAAGATGAATAAATGGATGAAATTTGTCTGCTAGTTTTTCTATGAACCTTTTGATAGATTTTATTCTCCCTTGTACTCCTCGAAGTTGATTAAGTGTCTATAGTGGTTGCATATCCATGATTTCCTTAACTTTAGCTGGGTCCACTTCAATTCCCATTCACAATACAATGTATCTCAAGATTTTTCTTGTAGTGACACCAAAGAAACACTTCTTAGGGTCCAACCATACCTAATACTTCTCAATTATATTAAATATTGGTGCTTGCACATCTATATGTTTTTTCCTCATTTTAGAATTAGCCAAGATATCATCCATATAGTCTTCTAGAGTCTTATGGATCATGTTATGAAAATCAAGGTCATGGCCCTCTGATATGTCACTCCAGTGTTCTTAAGACCAAAAGGCATTACCTTCCAATAATATGTTCCCCACAGGCACATGAATGTTGTTTTATCTTGATCTTCCTTAGCTATCATTATCTGATTATATCTTGAGAATCTATCCATAATCGAAAGAATTTCATGTGTCACTTTTAGGTCCATAATGATATCTATGTTTGGTAGAGGAGATCATCCTTGGGACATGCCTTATTCAAGTCTCTAAAGTTCATGCATATCCTAATTCTCCTAGTGGGTTTGGAGACTAGAACTAGGCTAGAAACCCACCTAAGATAATCTAACGGTCTAATGAAACCTATGTCAAGAAGCTTTTGCAATTCTACCTTTACCAACAATGCTATTTGTGGATGCATTTTTCTCAACTTATTCTTTACCAAATTTTCTTAAGGATGAATGGTGATATGATGAACTACTAATGATGTGCTAAGCCCTATCATGTCTATATAGGACCAAGAGAAGTTGATCTTGTGATCTCTCAAAAAAAAATTGAATCTTTTTTGTTCTTCATCATCTAGGGAAGAAGCATAGAATGTGACCTATGGTGCTTCCTTTGTTCCTACATTTACTGGATTAGATGACTCCACCAATACTGCTAACTTTTTTGTTCTATTGAAATACTTTACAGATTAAATACCTCATCCTTGAGAATATTAAAGAGGTTTTCACCCTCAAATACACCCTTTATTTTGATTGGTTTTTGATCAAAAAGTTCCATAGTGTGGTTTTCACTTAGGGATCGATTTATGATTTTCATATTTGAAATTTTGTGACTAAGGGATTCAATCATTTCACCATAGTACACTTGGGTATCCAACTCAATTCCAAATCCCAGTTTATGATCTCCATATGGTATGCAATCTTGGAGTCTCGTAAATTTAGAAATAGTCTCATCATTTTCAAAAGAATCAAGAATAGGTGGTCCTCATTGGTCCCAATTTATGAGTTGCAGGTAAACAAGTCTCAATTTGGTAATTTGGCTAGAGGACTCAATGGATGTGGTGCTAATCATGAAAATAAAAGTATCCTCACAAAGGTTTGTAATGTCAAGGGGGAAGTCATTGATGTCATCATTATGTGGCATGTTTAACCAAGAGGAAGATTTAATTTCCTTAACATAAGCACCCTTGCCAAGAAGGGTCACTTCGGTTGTGGTCAATCCAAGACCAATATTTTAAGGATGTTCCTCAAGAGCTAAAGGTTCTCTCAATCCATGATTATTTAGACCAAGATTTTCATTCTTGTTATATCCCATGTACCTTTCATCAATTGAAGCCCTTTGTTGTTGTCATCCATGGGATGTAGAGATATTTATTTCTCATCTTGATATAACCACTCTAATGTATTATCCTTGCAAACGAATTCCTTATTTAAATCTCCCCACTTGATGAAAGTGATAGGTGCTATCTTGATTGTCCTTGTCACTTTGTCAATATGTTGAGGTTTTCCATAGGATCTAGGAGAAAGAGGAAGCTCTCCCACAACAAAAGAGTCCTTGAGGTTATAATCCTCACAACCATTATCTTTGATAACTATCTTAATCTTTGAGATGTTCTTCAATGTCAATGCCTTAGACTCAGATGTGGATGGTAGGGTTGATGGGTCAACATAGGATGAGGGTATTAGAAATTCCTTATTCTTAGAAACTTGTGGCACCTTATAATACTTCTCCTCTATGTTTTTGCAATAGAAAAAAGGCTTGGGATCACCATGGATGGTTATTTATTTGTTCTCATATGAAAACTTGATGCATTGGTGATAGGTCGAGGCTATATCTTGTATGAAATGAATTCATGGTTGGCCAAGAAGTATGTTATAGGGTAAATCAAGATCTAGGGCTTGAAAATTTGTTTCTCAATAGTTGGTCCTACTTGGATGGGTATCTTGATAGTTCCCTCTGAACTCCACTCATTGTCATCATAGGCTTAGATAGTGATACCTTTTGCTTTCTCAATTAAATCATTGGAGTAGCCCAAATTTTTTATCAATTGAAGGGTATAGATATTTAGGCTAGCACCTCCATCTACCAAGACTCTTTTGACTTTATTCTTATGGATGTAGACCTCAAGATGTAAAGCATGGTTATGAGATGGTTGTGGTGGGAGGTCACTCTTAGAAAATGAAAGTAAATGGGATGACATGATATCTCCGACAATAGCTTGGAATTGATCTATATCAATGTCATTAGGTATGGATGATGATGAAAGATATTTTTCTAAGATGTACTTATGTGCTGGGGATATTTTTAAGAGTTCTAATGGAAATCTGAGCGACAGTTTTCTTTAATTGATCTAGGGAACTCTAATCTGTAGGATTTTTCTTTTATGGGGCTCTAGGTTGTGATGAGACTCCTTGAATAGTTACCTTCCCTCTTCATGTGGTGACTCCACACTCAACAGTAGGACCTTTTATCATGATGAAAGATATGTGGTGATCACATGCTCCTACAACATTGTTGTAAACACACTAGTACAAAAAAAACAATATATGATTAAAAAACCTACTAAAACTACATATAAATGACCAAACATGATCATGTCACCATTAGTAGTTTATTGCCAATCATTTATAACACAACCAAATTGATGACTAAACCATTTTTATTCATTTATTGGTTTTTTTGATTGATCAATTTGGTAGTATATTTGTTGTAATTTGGTCACTTGTTTATTCATTTTTTATTCAATGATATATTTAGTCATTGATTGTTGTAATTTGGTCACTTGTTTATTCATTTTTTATTCAATGATATATTTAGTCATTGATTATTGTAATTTGGTCACTTATTTAGTCATTTTTTATTCACTAATATATTTAGTTGTTGATTTAGTCATTAATTGTTGTAATCTGGTCACTTATTTTGTCATTGATTGTTGTTAACTGGTCACTTATTAGTCATTTTTATTCACTAATTTTTGTCCATTGGTAGTGTATTTAGTCATTAATTTTAATCATCATTTGTTCAATTTGGTAGCTTATTTAATTGTTTTTGTTCATTGATTTCTGTCAACTGGTAGTATATTGATACATTGTTTATGAATTGCATAATCATTATATTTAGTCATATTTATTCACTAATTTCTATCAACTGGTAGTATATTTAGTCAATTGGTAGTTTATTTAATTATTTTTGTTCACTAATTTATGCCTAAATGTGTTGGAAATGAGACAATGCTTTTGAGCTTTAAACATAAAACATAGAAAAAAATAATCAATCATTCATTTGTACATAATGAAATAACTATTAAGAAGGAAAAATAAAAAAGCTTCATTGAGAAAAGGTGTTCTTACAATAGATACAAGACAAAAATATGTGTCTTTGCTTTGAAAAATGTGTTAGAAAGTGTTTTTCTCAATGTTGTGACTGAGAAAACTAAGTTACAATGCATTTTTTTGCTTATACAACTCCAAAACAAACAAAAAAAACTAAGATCCCTCGACAACTTATTCAAACTATTGCATAAAGCAGTGAGCCAGGCTTTCTAACAAGTATAGGATAAACATCAACTATGCTATTTTTTCAAATATTTTAGTGGCCACTGTGTGAAGGTCCCTTCTTTCTCTTTCAGACGGACAACTCTATCTATTTTGTCTTCATAAGCAAGGGGTATGTTACTTGTGACCTTTAAAATATTTACATTTGCATCTCATGATCCTTTCAATTTGAATCCATGTATAATAGATAGTGAGTGAATTAGCCTAATGCCCACAACAACACCATCAAATGGATCCAACACCTTAACTTTATCCCCTTCTTGGATTTTATCAATAATATTTTGCAAAAACAAAAAAGTACACATTATATTGAGATATAAAACACACATTATAGTTTTTTTGATAGTTGTATGTAATGTCTTATGTCTTGAAACAAAACAGTTTTTGTATGTGATTTTTTTGATTCTGTTGAATAACAAAGAATTAACTTTTTACTTTTAAAAAAAACTAACCCATTGCAAGGTACAAAAAAATGAAGGGTAAGACTACAATTGTGCAAGACTGTATGAGTACTCCAGATAAAGACATGGATTGGCAATGAAGTCCCCCAAATTGAGGATCATGACACCTCAAACACAATGTACCAATGCATTATCAAAATCTATACATATGCACTATATTAAAACTAAGCTCTAAGCTTCCATATGTAAGTTATATGTTCTCTCTTATTTCCATAATCTATGTATACTAGCTAATTACACCTCACTAATATTCTAACTAGCTTCTATCAAATAGGTAATGATTACCCTTATTTACATAATAAAACAACCATTACTTACTTGAATAGTACTTACTTTCATGTGGTTTCATAACACTCACCTCGAGTTCAACATAACTACTACTATGAATATCATGTGCATGCTCATCGAGTTCATCATCATAATCATTATCAATATCATTGACATGAAGTTATACAACTTTATAGAGAGTTCTATTTGCAAGGCCTTTTTCTTTTCATTCTACTTTCATATAATTGCTCTGCATGTGATTTAATCATCATGAAAAAATTAATATAGGTCAAGTAAAGAATGAAAAAGCTATAAATTTTTGTCCAAAAGAACATTTTAAGCATGAAGAATGACAAAATATTGGGACAGATTAACTTACAACTTAAAGAATGCAAAGGTATATTTTTTTGTCCAAAAGAAGAATGATGAAACATTGGGATAGATAACTAACAACTATTATATTACCTCAACTTCAACACAAGTATGACGACTATGCTGCACATTCTTGTTTAGTTCATCATGATCACTATCAATATCAACAACTTTGTTGACATCATGAAGGATTTTTTTTTTACTATTGCTTTAAAAAAATTGCTTTGCAAGTGGTTTAACCATTGTGTAAAAAAATATACAAAGCATTCAATAGTCAAGTAAAAATTGCAAGCTATAAATTTTTCCAAAAAAACATTTTATGGATCACTCCAACAATAAAGAAACTAGGTTAGATTCTCCTATGCTCATATTTCAATAATCTACATATTAAGAGGCATTTATATATATAATTTACAAAAAATAAGAAATGAGATCAATAGAGCCTCTTACCTCATTTGAATCCATGGATTTATGCTCATTCCATGCAGAAACTATAGGGTTAATGGAGGCAACCAATTGCAAAACTTGTTGAGTGAGACTGAATATGCAACTCATTACATGTTGGTTGGTACCCTTCATTTGAGTTGACATGATCTAGAGAGGCTCCTACTGGGAATTTAATAGATGGCCATTAAATCTTTGTTGATGAACTAGATTTCCACTTCATCCTACTCTTAGATTTACTAGGATCTAGTCCTTCCATATAATTGACAATATCTTTTGCACCTGCATCTCTATTACTATTTTCTACCTAAAATACAATGTCAATTTCAACATATAGTCAGTTCAATAAAAAATCAAAATAGGTAACACTATGTAAATTAAATAAAAAATCCATACACTTACTACAAATTTTTCTATTTTGGCCAGCAACCCACCTCGGCCAAATGTATATCCAACCCTCACATTATCTCTTGCTCTCTTGCCTTTGTTACTCTACCAAATATTCTTTGGAATTCATACTTTCTTTCAATTCCTCCCACTGTTTGGGAGATAGAGTGGAGTCTAACCTCTCTTTTCCATCCATGTATTTTTCTGTAATTGTATCCAAAATTGTTCATCAAAATTCTCATCTTTTTCTTGTAATATTTTCTAGAGATTTGTCCACCAGTAGTCTCAAAAGCATTTTCCATTTTTTTGTATAAAATTTTCCACAGTTCATGGATCTTGCTCTACAAAACTTGATTTGCAAATATCAAAATGGGCCCTACATCTTACACCCAACTCAGAGGCCCACTTTATAGCATTTGGCCCAATGGGCTCACCATCTCTTGATACCTCAACCAAGAATGGCTTCTTTCCTTCTAATTTTATTTCTTTTACATTCCTCTCTACATGGTTTTATAAATCTTGATTCAATCTTTGTCTTTTGACAAAAGGAGACACATATTCTATTAAACCACTACTAGTATTTCTGGTTGATCCACTAGTTCCATCAAAACTTCTAGATGCAACAAGTGCACTTTGAGGCACAATAGATGCAAGCAGTCTCTCTTCATGGATTTCATTAACTGGAACTTCATGCTCCTTGGCCACATCAGGTGTGGCATGAGTAGGTAGATAAATACTGGTCTCAATAGATTTCACTTCAAACACATCCTTTAATGTTGAATAAATCATTTGTAGACCTATTGTTCCTTTGCTCTGATGTTTTTCAATAATATCTCTTAGAATTTGTGCTAATAGATCATCACGACATTGCACATCAAAATGTTCTATATCAGGATGCACATCACCATGTCCTATATTAGGCTGCACATCGTCACAACTATTTTCACCAACAGAGCGAGGACATCATCTACAGAGTTTAACATGCACATTTCAGGAGTACCATGTGCCAACTCAATGGGTGATGGAGGAGGCACTCGAGGTCCAATACTAGCCTCACCAAAAGATTTAAGAGTAGTGAAAAACTATGGGGATGTCATGGATTCCTCCATCACTAGGACAATGGATGCCAATGCAGGACCAACCTCTAAAGAAGGTGAACCCTTCTTTTGACCCCCATTACAAGTAGGATCATCCTCCATCTTTCACTTCATCAAAGGATGCGAGATCCAATAGATAAAGAAAAGGGAAAAGAGGAAGATGAGAAAGTTGTGGCAGACACCACTGAGGTGTTCAATATGTCCATGAGTTTTGAAAAATGTGGGATGTCTAAGAGGGACATTAGAAGGGAAGGCTCAGTTGAGGGACCAATGAACACTTGCACCCTCTTAGGGTGAGGATCATTCATGCTCGCAGGGGAGTCAAAATTAAGATTGAGGCAGAGGGAACTGATGCAAAAAGGGTGGAAGGGGAGGACATAGCAGAAGATGTCAAAGTAGGAGCTGCTAGCTCCCCTTCCTTCTTCTGCAAGGTGGCCTACTCAGTGGCTAGAGCCTTCCTCCAATGCTTGTGCTCACACAGAAGGTGGTTTCTACGACTTTGAGAGTAGAGGCTACAACCTAAGAGGGAGCAAAAGGCTCCTTTTCAGCCATTGAAGTATCCATAACAATCATTTCTGATGGAGGGAGTGACTCTTGGACAAGAAAAGGAGGAAGAGATGGAGAGGAAAATGCAAAAATAGATGGGGGAGAAAACTCAAGTGCCTCAATGGTGGGCCTCTTCCCATTCACTACCTTAGGGGTAGGGATAATAAGAGGCTGTGGAGGCCAAGATGTAGAAGATGCTCCATGAGGAACCTTCCCCTAACTATACAAGATGGGTCGAGACACCATAGGTAAGACATGTTCAAATGCTTAATGCTTAGCCTTCCACCAAGCAGGAACCATCGAACTCCACAACAAACACATAGGGGTGGAAGTCAAAGGCATTGCAATAGGTTGAGAGGAAGCAACGAGTGGAAGTATAGAGGAAGAAGAAGAAGAGCCCTGAGCAGAATTCTCCTTCATTTTTCAAGTAGTAGAAGTAGCCTTATGTTATGCTATCATGGAAGATTTAACTGATATGGCATATGAAGAAGGAGGGTAGGTCACCTTTGGCTCTATGCCCCCAGTCTTGTACTTCACATAAGCTTGATACAATAGGTCCATCTTGGGAGGGAGTGGACCAACAAGGATAGGGTAGAAGTGATCAAGTGAGTAGCCACCATGCACCAACATCAGTTTGTAATTGGTGTCATGGACTACATGCAAAAAACCCTCATAGGAAAACTTCAAGAACTTGTGGATTACTAAGGGGACTGCATTCATGGAAACCAACTAGGGAATGCCTAGTTTCACTCTAAACAACTTAGACCCCGAGATAATATCAAAGAGTGCATTCACAATCTTGGGTTTCAATAGCGGAACAAATTTTCCTAATGCCAAGTCTTAGAAGAGAAGAGAGATATATCTTTTAATGTTTACAATTATAGTTCATTAAGGCACACATGAAAGAAACAAAAAAACTGAGGAATAAACACATTACACAATTGACAACAGATTTATGTGGGAAAATCCTTATGGGAGAAAAACCCACCACACCAAAGAAAGATCACTTGTATTACAGTAAAAAAAATTACATACAAGTTACAGTCTCTTCTTTCCAGATGAAAATTATATAGCAGCAACATTTCCTTGATCAATCTTGTATCGAATTACACTATTACAATACTTTCATTCAACATATAATGGAATTCACTCACTGATCATTCAACTCACTAACCATTCAACTTACTGACTTAGACCAGACCCACGACCAAACTATTCATCCATCGCTCAAGCTATCTATTCATTTCCCACAAGAAAATGGTCACAACAGTTCAACTGCCCAATCGGTTTGCATTTTGTATCGCTCATTGGTCCAAGACATAACACATAGGACAAATGCTTGGTCAACTAATTTCAACTTTATCACTCATCGGTGAGACAACATAATGTGTCACCAATTCTAGACTATCCATGGGCTATCACACACGACACCGGCTCCTTCTGATCCATTGATCAGACTTTGGTGAAGTCTCCACGGTCTCAGGACCATCGGAAAGACAATCATTATCGATAACACATTGGGAAGTCTCACCGAACATTCATGTCTCCCCGATGACCCAACAAACACTAAGATCGCACATATCAGCAAGAGTCATGCCAACTGTTCACTAGGAGAAGATCCATCGGTGAGAGAAACACCATCGGAAGGAGATCAGAAGGTCAAATCGACAACACAAGTCTCCCCAAAACGTTCATCACCAAGAATCTCCCTGATGATCTTTGTCGCCTAGACATTTTCCACCAAAACGAGTTAGAGATGTCACCCTGACTATCCTGGTCACACCGATATCACCGAGACTTCTACAAGGTCATGCCAATGTCACCAATACTTTTTTTTTAAGAGTAAGTTTAGAAACTCACTCTGATAGATCATTTCACCCTAATGGTTCTCATTGCCAAGACAGATCCAAGGTCACAACGATCTGATCTTCCGAGACAACTTCTCATCGCCAAGACATTCCAAGGGTCTCAACGATACTACTCTTTTAGGAGTTCAATGCTAGTAAGGATTTAGGCACTTTTTCCAACAATCTCCCACTTGACGAAGATCTTACTAACACCTCCAGAGCACAACATAACTACTGAATTTTATTGGCACCAAGGCCCATCAAACTGGTACACCACCTGTACTTTTTTGTGCTTACTGGTTTTGTCAATGCATCTACAACATTTTCCAGAGTATCCACCTTTTCTAAAGAGATCTTTCCATCCTCCACCATATCTCGTACAAAGTGATACCGCACATCAATACGTTTCGTCCTGGAATGGAAAGTAGGATTCTTTTCCAGACAAATAGCACTCTGACTATCACAATAAATTTTAATTTTCCTTGCATCAAACCTAGTGTTAGAACACAAACATTTTAAAAAAATTGCTTCTTTATGGGCATGAGTTTCTGCCATGCACTCAACTTCTGTAGTGGACAAAGCAACTACAACTTGTCGCTTGCTCATCCAACTAATTGCACCACCATTCAACATAAAAGTATATCCACTGGTGGACCTTCTACTATCAATGTCCCCTGCCCAATCAGAATCCACATATCCACGAATGCTGAGAGCCCTCTGTGATCCAACCAGATGTCCATTGTAACAAAAAGCATAGTCTAAAGTGCCCCTTAGATATCTAAACACTCTTTTCATAGCATCCCAATGTGTCCTTCCTAGATTCACCATAAATCGACTAAGAACTCCCACTGCTTGGGAAATTTTTGGCCTTGTACAAACCATTGCATACATTAAACTACCAAGTGCACTAGCATAAGGCACTTAGGCCATGTCCTCTATCTCACTAGGATATTTCAGACAATCTTCATTAGATAGCTTCGTTCCCTGCAAAATTGGAACAACTAGCTGCTTGCAATCATTCATACCAAATATCTCTAGAACAGTATTAATATACTTACTCTGGCTAAGACAAAGATTTCTACCCTTTATGTCCCTGGTTATTTCCATCCCCAGAATATACCTAGCTGCACAAGGATCTTTCATTTTGAACTTTGTAGACAATTGAGATTTTAGATCAGAAATCATTAACTTACTATTTCCTATGAACAACATATCATCAACATAAAGAGAAATAATAAGAATCCGATCATTTTCAATCTTGTAGTACACACAATCATCTAATTTTGAATTTACAAATCCCAAAGACAAAACAAATGTGTCAAATTTCTGGTACCACATCCAAAGTGATTTCTTCAAACCATATAGAGATTTTTTCAACTTGCAAACCAAATTTTCTTTACCTTTTCTCACAAAGTGCTCAAGCTGGGACATATAGATTTCTTCTTCAAGATCACCATGAAGAAACATTTTCTTCACATCCATCTACTCAATATCCAAATCATATGCTGCAACAAGTGATAAAAGAAATCTAATAGATGTCAACTTTGCTACAGGAGAAAAAATTTCCCCATAATCAATTCCCTCTACTTGGGAATAACCCTTCGCAACTAATCTCTCTTTATAATTTTCAACACAACCATCCAGAGCAATTTTATTTTTAAACACCCACTTGCAGCCCACAGGATTTCTACCTTTAGGCAATGGGGCCAGATCCCAAGTATCATTTTTCCTTAATGATGCCATTTCTTCATTCATGGCTTCCAACTAGGAATCTGAGTTAGACATTTCATTTGCCTCTTTTACAGTCCTAGGATCATCTGTGTTAGTAATCAAAGCATAGGCACAAATAGAATCTAAGATAGATAATCCATACCTATCTAGTTGTTTCTTCTCATGTGTAGACCTCCTCATAGGCTGAGGCTGAGATTGTGGTTCTTCTTCTTGTTCAGAACTCTTAGAGTTGCTTGAACTCTCCTCAGTTGTAGGTACACTTAATGTGTTGTTCCTCTTTTCTTGGAGTTAGAGGTATCTCAACAACATCATTCTTCTTTTCCTCTTCCTTCACCCTTGACTGCAGATCTACTAAAGAAGGTTTCAGTTCTTGAAAGATTACACTTCTTCTGTACAATACCTTGTTAGTCATATGATTCCAAAGCTTGTATCCTTTCACACTAAGACCATACCCAATGAAGATACATTTTTCAGCTTTGCTGTCCAATTTAGATATTTTCACATCCAACACATAAACATATGCTTCATAGCCAAAGACACAAATATGTCTGAGAGAGGGCTTCTTACCAGATCAAGCTTCCATAGGCGTTATATCAACAAGTGCTGAAGAAGGTGATCAGTTCAATAACATGTTGTAGCCATAGCCTCAACCCAGAACATCTGCTCTAGACCAACATTTCTCAACATGCTTCTTTCCTTCTCCATCAATGTCCTGTTCAATCTTTCAACAACTCCATTTTGTTGCCGAGTGTAGGGTGTTGTTTCATGCCTCTTAATCCCATGGTCTTTGCAATACATTTCAAACTCATCAGAACAAAACTCACCACCATTGTTAGTCCTTAGAAACTTTATTTTTCTTCTAGTCTAATTTTCCACAAGGTTTTTAAATTCCTTAAAATGACTGAACACTTTTGATTTACTCTTTAAAAAATAAATAAATTCCCTTCTCGAATAATCATCAATAAAAGAAACATAATATTTAGACTTTGATAATGAAGGAACATCCATTGGACCACACACATCAGAATGAATATAATCTAGAACACCAGAAGATTTATGAGGACTAGAGTAGAATGAAACACGATGTTGTTTTCCATATATACAATGTTCACAGAATTCAAAATCGAGATTACAATCATCAAGCCCCTCAACTAGGTTTTTATTCTTCAAGGCTTTCAAACCTTTTTCACCAATTTGACCGAGCCTCTGATGCCAGAGCATAGTCTTTTCTGCTGGAAGTTTCACTTCCAAGTAATTTTCTCCAATAGGAACATTTTCATTCTTCTCTTTACGAACAACCTTCTGTGACTTTGCAGAGACACTATTGCATTGAACAACCGGTGTATCCAGCTTGAAAAAAATACCAATTCAAGCACCCCTATCCAGCACCATCGAGCCTCTAGTCATTTTACAACCATTGCTAGAGAATGAGACTTGCACTCCAACATCATTTAGCTTGCTTACATAAAGTAAATTTTGAGCTAGACCTAGTATATGAATTATGCCATCAATTCCCTTAATTCTACCATCAAGAAACTGAATTCTGACTCTTCCATGACCAATTATCTCCAGAGATGAATCGATTGCTAGATACACCTTTCCACCATTACATTATTCATACTTAGTAAACTAGTCTCTATGAGATGTCATGTGAAATGATGCTCTAGAATCAATCAACCAAACATTATCTTATGCCTAAGTTTCCAAGGCTGCAATAAAGGCATCTGCATCGCTCTAAGAGGAATCATTGTCAGAAGAAT
Organism: Sequoiadendron giganteum; assembly: GCA_007115665.2. Lineage (NCBI taxonomy): Eukaryota > Viridiplantae > Streptophyta > Pinopsida > Cupressales > Cupressaceae > Sequoiadendron > Sequoiadendron giganteum. Next base: position 262,602,977 of record CM021105.1, read on the forward strand.
TCTTCTTCCACTTATTTTCCTCCTCTTTTCAATCCTTTCGGACATGACCAGGCTACCCATAGTTCCAACACTTCACCTTAGACTTCTTACCAGGAGACATTGATCTCCCTTCTAATTTTGATTTGGACTTCTTGTCATTTTGCTTGCCTTTTTCTTTCGATCTGCCCCAAACAACAAGAGCCTCCTTCACCATCTCAAAAGATTTCTTTCTCATCTCTTTTGATAACAAAGAAGCAACCACATCCTCCATTTTGAAATTGGTTTTCATGCTCCCAATCACCATCGCCAAGTGATTCCAAGAATCTAGCAAAGAACATAACAAGAGCATACAACGATCTTCATCTTAAATATTCACACCTACAGATGTTAACTGAGAAATCAACATGTTAAAGGTGTTTGATTGATCAAAAATAGACATTCCTCCCTCCATCTTCAAAGAGTACAACTTCTTCCTTAAGAACAACTTATTTACCAAGGACTTGCCTTGATAAATACCGCCTAGTCTTTTCCACAACGTAGAGGCAGTCTTCTCTTCATGAACGTTCAGGAGAACAAAGTCTTCCAAACAGAGTCTTATCAACCCTTTTGCTTTTCGATCTGCAAGATTCCAATCTTCTTGCTTCATGGATGTAGGTTTTTTTCCAGACACAACAATCCAAAGATCATGATCCACCAACAAGTCTTCCATTTTAAGTTTCCACAACTCAAAATCATTTCTGTTGAATTTCTCAATTTCAATTCTTCCAAATGTACTTGTCATTGCCATCTTAATCTATAATTAGATAAATTCAAGACTTCTACAAAACTCCCATTGAATAGAAATTGACACAAAAAATCAATCTACCCATAAGGATAACACAACTGGCCAGGCTCTAATACCACTTGTTAGGAAAAAATTAAATAGCGGAACAAATTTTCCTAATTCCAAGTCTCAAAAGATATGAGAGATATGTCTTTTAATGATTACAATTACATCTCATTAAGGCACACATGAAAGAAACAAAAAAACTGAGGAATAAACACATTAAACAATTGACACCAGATTTATGTGGAAAAACCCTTATGGGAGAAAAAACCACCACAACAAAGAAAGATCACTTGTATTATAGTAAAAAAAATTACATACAAGTTACAGTCTCTTCTTTCCATATGACAATTCTATAGCAACAACATTTCCTTGATCAACCTTGTATCGAATTACATTGTTACAATACTTTCATTCAACATATAATGAATTCATTCACTGATCATTCAACTCACCGACCATTTGAATCATTGACTCAGACCAGATCCATGACCAAACTATTCATCCATCGCTCAAGCTATCTATTTGTTTCCCACAAGAAAATGGTCACAACAGTTCAACTACCCAATCGGTTCGCATTCTGTATCACTCATTGGTCCAAGATAGAACACATAGGACAAATTCTTGGTCAACCAATTTCAACTTTATCTCTCATCGGTGAGACAAAAAAATGTGTCTCACCAATCCCAGACTGTCCACATCCTATCGCACACAACACCGGATCCTTCTGATCCATCACTCAAACTTTTGTGAAGTCTCCCCAAACTTAGGACCATCGGCAAGACAATCGATATCACCAACACACTGGGAAGTCTCACCAAACATTCATGTCTCCCTAATGACCCAACGGACACTAAGATCACACATATCAACAAGAGTCACATCGACTGTTCACTAGGAGAAGATCCATCAACGAGAGAAAAACCATCAGAAGGAGATCAAGAGTTCACACCAATAGCACAATTCTCCCCAACGTGTTCATCACCAAGACTCTACTCGATGATCTTCGTCGCCCAGACATTTTCCATCGGAGTGAGTTAGAGATGTCACCCTGAGTGTCCTAGTCACACTGATATCACCGAGACTTCTACAGGGTCACGCCGACGTCGCCAAGAATTTTGTTGTCAGAGTAAGTTCAAAAACTCACTCTGATAGATCATGTCACCCTGATGGTTCTCATCACCAAGAGAAATCCAAGGTCACAACGATATGATCTTCTGAGATAGCTGCTCATCGCCAAGACATTCCAAGGGTCTCAACAATACTGCTCTTTCAGGAGTTCCATGTCAATAAGGATTTAGGCACTTTTTCCAACATAAATGAATGTGATCACCTACACACAATGGAATGGGGAAAATTTTTGAGGCTATTCTGAGGCTTTCTGCATTCAAACTAATTTTTTAGTGTGCCCACCTCCACAAACAACTAGGATAGCCACAATATAGAAAATGTGATAAAGAAAGTATGGAAAGAAATTAATACCAAGAAAGAGTAATAGTTTTATGATGTGAAATCAAATGGAAATGGTAAGTGAAGTGGATATCACCTCCCAAACAAGGTTCCCTCAAGAATGTGAAGGGAGATGTTGGCTTGTAAGCCTATGAGTGCCATCGTTGTTGCAACAATGAGAGTGAAATATAGCAGAGTGTCACCTTGGAGCTTCAACAATGGAGAATGTTGTGAAAAGTGAAGTGTGTAGTAGCAAGCATGATTGAAAAATCTGTAGAAGATTGAAGAATGAAGAATGAGATCTTTTTAGCATGGATAGAAGCCCAAAAAGTTGTTTGAGGTCGATCAAGGGTGTTGGGGCATTACTCTTCATATCCAATGGAGAAGTGTAATGCCTCTGCAAATTCTAGAGGTGAGAATCCTATCAAGATGGTAGCATGTTGCACACCACACTAGCGTACCTGACAAAAATTCCCCCATCGACACTATAGACAACTACCAAGTGGGTGGGAATCAGATGGATGAAGTGGAAAATAATTGTTGTGTTTAATTATTATAAGTTAAGGGGATGTAAACGATGAATTTGCAAGGGGTGAAAATTCACTCCATTACATCCTCTAACACAATACTATTAGTATTCACCATCAAAATCCTATCAATAGACTCCATACCAATCTCAAACACAACATCCATCACAATCTCATGCTAATCTTCATTGCAATATCATCTACATCCACCATCACATTACCCTAACCCCCCGACCACATAATTTTCTCTAAAATATCATCAATATCCCACATCAACACCTCTTGTGGATCCTCCTATTCAATGAGATCCTATTCATAGGAGTATGCATATAAATCATATCTATAACAACCACCACAACAATGATACACCAATCCTCAATAATCCCAAATCAATATACTCCAATATCCATCCCATTTATTCTCTCAAAAACCATCTCATGCCACCTACATCTATCAACATAATCCATCACAACCTCCTACGTAATCTTATGGAGGTGTGCCACAATATTTTTCACAATACCAACCCCAACCGTCATCATATTCTCAATCTCCTTCACACCAAAAAACATATCCAATTTAATTCCAACCATCAATCAATCCACTTCAATCATCTCAATAACCACCATAGATTTAAATAAAATCATCATATCCTAATCCACCTCTTGATCTATCTCATCCTCTTCCACCTCCATACAATCCATATACTCATCCACCTCAATCAAATCTGACAACTCCCTCACCATCCACACCATTAAATAAAGAATGGGAGGAAATGAAAGCCGCTCTTAAGGGCTTGGAAGTAATAACCTCCACAAAGAAGTCGTTTAGATTCAAGGAGTTATGACCATATCCATTTGATCACTCAATTTCCACAACACCTTTCTTGAAGCATTTCAAAATTCTTAAATTTTATAAATATAAGGGGAAAGGTGACCCTCATGATCATCTTTAATAATTATATACGCATTGTCAAGAGGTAGCCTATAATGACAATCATCTCCTTTATTTTTCCCCAGGAGTTTGGGTGGACAATGTTTGGAGTGGTTCTTACACCTCCCCCAAAGGTCTATCTCTACATTCAAAGATCTATCTGAGAAATTTGTGGCACATTTCTCTTATAACCTTGAATGTGAATTTGATACAATGGACTTATGTGAAAACAAGCAACAACCTAGGGAGACTTTTGCAAACTATTCACAAAAGTTGTGTGCTCAAGCTAGCCATATCTCATGCTACCTACCTGAGAAACAATTGGTTAATATATTTTTTTTAAACTTACATATTGAGATGGATTTACAATTGCACATTTACTGTGTCTCTACTTTTACCAAAATCATTAAAAATGTTATCACCATTAAAAGGGCACTCATAGCTAAGGGATTGGTCAAAATCTATAAAGATAACAATGATAAAACTTCTAATGATAAATCTAGCTATCGGAACACAAATAAAAAAATTATAATGATGGTGTAATCGATACCAATCATATTTAGGTGGCAAACACCTCCCAAGGTCATCAAACTACACCTACTCCATCTGCAACCAATACCATATCCATTCCTCAAGGAACTTCACAACCTCCCAATCAAGGTAATGCCAAATGCAATTTCACACCTTTGGGAGAACCCCTTGATGATTTATTCCAAAATTTAGTCCAATCCAATGTGGTTACCTATCCAATCACCCAACCATTTAATGATACCAAACCTAAGCCTAATTGGTATAAGGGTAATGAGTATTGTGATTGTCATAGGATCAAGCATCATTCCATAAATAAATGTGTGAATCTTAAGATCGTATTGATAGAGGGGATATCACCATTGAGGGTAACCAATCTACCTCTTCTAATGCTCAATTACAGATATATCAAAATTCCTTCCCTAAGAATAATCAAGGAGCTAGTACCTCTAATGTTAATACTAGTCCAAGCAATAGGCAAAGCAATTGGACCAATCATGTTGATTATACTAAAGTCCCTTTCAATTATGATAATATGGTTAGTTACATCATGCAAGTCAATCCATGAGTATCTATGTATTTAGTAAAGAATAAAGAACCTCAATATTTAGTTACCACTCTCCATGATCACATATCAATTCCTGGTCCATCAAACTCATCCCAACAACCACATGTAAGCCAACAATATAGCATCTTAGATCATCTTGGTAAGACCCCTACTCAAGTGTTCCTTTTAGACTTATCAAAATCCTCAACCATACACCAAGAGATTCTTACTAAGGCTTTGTAGGATGCACATGTCCCTAATTATATAAATCCCACTCAATTCCAAGCTCTTGTGGGACACTTATCTTCTACATATTAGTTGGGATTTAGCCAAAACAATATGCCTCCCATTGACCTCACTCATAATCATCCTCTACACATTGAATTCCTTATTACCAAGCATAAGGTGAAGTAGGTCTTTCTAAATAATGGTTCAACCCTCAACTTATGTACATTAAAGTTCTTTAAATAGGTGGGATATACTCAGGCTAATCTAAATAATTAGGTAAACACAATCAAGGCCTATGATATTTTAGAGAGAGATTTAGAGGGCACCATTTACCTCCCTATTTAGGTTGGTCCAGATATGAAGTATACAACATTTCATGTCCATAATCTTGAGATCCCATACAATCTTCTCCTTAGTTTCCATGTATTCATGCCATGCAAGCCATTCCATACACATATCATTTGTGCATTAAATTACCCCATTATGGAATTGAGGTTACCATCCATGACGATTCACATCCTTTTGAGTATTATCATGATATTAAGGCCACTTTCCCCCATTCATTATATTTCCTTCGAGTTAAAGTTGCACCTTCCAACACAACTTCATCTTCCTCCTATATCAATCCTAATACAATCCTTGCATCTTCCACTTCATCCAATCTACTTGAATCCTCCTTCGCAAAGGTCAAGGTCATTGATAAAATTTGTGGAGAATATGAGGGGTATTGCACTCAATGTAGTCACCAGGCCCCCATCTCCACATACATATGGACAACCATCCTCATCTAAAAATCTGCAAGTGACCATAATCAAAACTATGGGATCTAAAACCTTTCAATCTCTTGGAACTTTAGTACAAGAACAGCTTGAGGAGGATATTAATCAATGGGTATACCATGAGGAACCCGATAGTTCTTCTACTCTCTTGGAATATTTGCAAGATGCATATCCTGTCACCCATCAAATGACTCAAAAGGTTAATTATGAAGGAAGAGGATTGGTGGAAAATGAATAAGATATTATCCAACCCATTGAGCTTTAGACTATTCCAAAACATCAAGGAATTGGATATGATACAAAGAAAAATAAACCCACAACATCACCTAGTATGTTGAATAATGTCACTATGGAATCCATTATCATTGAGGACACCTCTGAAGAGGTCATTAAACTTTATTACAATTATTTTGATGTCTCCTCCCTTTTTTCCACCTTCATATTCACTATTGACCTCCCACTACACCATCCGAAAATAATTGATCGGGATCAATGAGGATTGGCACCTATTGGTGTGTTTCCAAATGGTGAGGCATTTATACACTTCATGGGTTTAGATAAGGAATACCAATCAAGATTTGTCTTTGAGCTTGATCAATGTTCTTATTTTGGGGAAGGTGAACTCCCTATTGTAAGGTGTCTCCCTTGGTCTCCTCAACATGGGATAGTGTGGTACTTGGGCTTCATGAAATATTTTAACTGCCTCCTATGGATCTTGGATCTTGTATAAATCTAGTAGTTGAATTGGGAATTAACTGGTCGATCTTTTGGTGCAACTTCAACCACCTTTGCAACACTCAGGTTAACTACAAAATTAGAAAACAAGAAAATAATCAAAGGTCTCTTATTGAACTAATGACCTGGGAAAACAAGGGCCTCCTCTCCACCTCAAGCACCACTACATAATAAAGGTCCCTGTAATATTGGGCCTCTACTTAGTCGCAACACCTTCTGTAACATATCTTCTACTCCACCTGCCCCCTAAGACTCAACTGCATCTTGATCCTGCTTGTATCTATCCCTGTCATCCTATAATTGCCCCTACTCCACACCCCATGCATCTTGTGCCAACCTCAAACTATCTTTCTTGGCCATCATCATGGTTAGATCACTCTACATCATATCCACCTATGCATATAAGTTATCCCTCTCTATAGTCACTACAACTATATCCCCTACTGAGAAGCCACTTGTATTTGAAGGCTATCCCTCTCCTTTATATTTCTAGTCACATCATCTAAAGCCTGGCATAGGAGGCCCTCCAACTGCATCACTCTACTCTATATGGCCACCAATCTCCCCTCCAAGTCATCACCCCTCTATCCTCTATGCTCATGTTGTGTGGCTGACACATTCTCCAGAATTGATATCTCGAGTTCCACCTCCCTCTCCTCCCCACCCTCCCCCTCTCTATTATCCTCCTCCTCACCATCTCCACTCTCCTTAGATCCCTCCTCCTCTCACTCTCCATCATTTTCCTCCTTGGATGCCTCCTCATCTACAACCTCCTCTACCACTACATCCACACCCTCCTACCTCTCCTCTCTTTGTAGGATCCTCTACCTCACCCTCCACTCCTCTCCAATTGCAACCTATGGGTATCTTTGGATGACTCTTAGGTCATCTAATCCTCCTCATCTATCCCAGATGACCTTTTCTAGGCCTCTCCTTGATGATGTGACCACCCTTTCTATAATATAAGGACCCCATAGCCCTGTCTCTTGGGACAACTGATATTTTACTCCTCTGCCATAGGGATATCCTACACTATGCCAAACTAGCATGCCACCTTATCAAGTAATATCCCTCAATCAAGAAGGGTTTCCTACCAATCAAATAGAATTGTGCAAACATATATTTGGAGTAGTATTTATCCTCCTCCTAGTCCTCCATGTCTCAATATGATCTCCAAATGATATCTCCATCATCCAGCTCATCCGTCATCCTCCTCCAAGGTGCCGTACTCTTGAAATCCATGTATCATAAGTTGAATCTCTAGTAGAACACCATTATCCCATTTTTTATCCTAGGTATCCTCTGTCCAAAAAATAGAGAAATTTGGATATGCTCTCAAGCCCATAACTATAGTAGATTAATGTGTTTCAGGCTAACCCCTCTCTTGTATCACACTAGATGCATATCTATATGGATTTATACATGCAAAAAGGACCACATGAAAATCTCCTTGATCTCCCAACCATGTCAATCACCACTTTCCCTAGCATAAGGCTAAAAAACATCCACTCTTGTCGAGTAGCAGTACTACACTAATCAACCCACACAAGTATAGTTCCATGCCTGAAACTCTCTCCACATCCATCCATGTCTAGTGCATGTCCTATAGTCGACAAGTCAATCCTAGCAAACATGGATTTTAGTACTTGTGGTGTTGTCTATGCATTGGATGCTACCACCCTCAACCACTAAATCAAAAACCACACAATCCTCCACATGTCCTCCACAATCATTGTCATCTCCCTATGGGGATGAGAAATGTACATGTATTAGAGCTTCATCGCTCCACCAAATCTGTCAATAGGGGCTTGTGTGCTCTTGACACCAATATTTGTGCAACGTAGGCTAACCCACATGCATCCAAGAGATCTCAATTGGCCTCCACAAACCCTTTTGTCAGTTACAAGACCATCAATCACCACTCTTGAGTTCGTAGAATCGATGTCGCTTACATCCATCCATTTGCATGTTAGGTTTTTCTATCTTGAATATATTCTCTTTTTTCCTCTTTTTTGGTAGATCTGCTCCTTTAGCTGAATCCGTCCATCAACAATGTGAATCCACCCCTTGGTGATTGTCCTTTATCATATTTTCCTATCCTTTGGTAGATCTACCCCTATAGTTGGGTGTGCATCCAACTATTCTTTGATGGATCTGACCTTATAAGCTAGGTGAACATCTGCTCATCTTTTGGTAGATCTACCCTTGTAGTTGGGTGTGCATCTACCTATTCTTCCATGGATCTTCTCTTGTAAGTTAGGTGTGAATTCGTCTATCATATTGTGCATCCGTCCTTATGGTTCAATGTGCATCTACCCATCCAATCGCAGACCCGCCTGAATAGCAGGTCCACCCCTCCTACCCATCCACCTGTCCAGTCATGGATCCGCCTATCCTCTAGAAGATTCACCTTTCCTCTACCGGATCCACCTCTGTATAGGAACATCCACCAGTCCTCTAGTATAATTTCCTCTCAGTGTGTCTACTTGTGTGCCAACAAATCTTCCCATTTTGGATGCATCCGCCTATCTACCTACATGGGTAGATTTTCCCTATTTTGATGGGTGGATCTATCCATTCATTGAATTTAACCCCTAATAAACATAATTAATTAAACTGTACAATTCAAAGTAAAGGGTCATACCTGGGAAGCACACTCTCCTCTCTACACTCATTCCCTCATTGTGTCAATCCGATGGGGAATTCTTCATCCACGTGCCATTTTCCTCACTCTACTCTCTCAAATCATCTAAATGCTTATAGTAAAAATGAATAGTTATTTACCCTAATTATTATTTATATCTAACCCTAATTCCCCTCATTAACCTTATTTTCTTCTTTTGGCTCTCATTTCCTCCCCGTAACATCATTTTCCTTTGTCATTCTTCCTCATTTTTTGTCATGGTCCTACTAATATCCTCATTTTTCCTTTGTCATTCTTCCTCAACTTTTGCCGTGGTCCTACTGATATCCTCATTTTTCCTCTTTCAAGATGTCGTTTGGGCCCCTTTTTTCTCATCCGCCCTCTCAAGGGGGCATCATTCGATCATATTTCACCTTTTCTTCTATACCATCCTTTTCCTTTATGTTAGGGCATATTTTCATCTATTTCTTCTATCAAGTCAGCTATATTTTAATATTTCTTCTAAACATCATTATTTTAACGATATTTTGAAGAGGGGAAAAATATAGACACCTAAATTTGACCACTTTCGTTTGGTCAAATTTATCCCTATTTTTTCTAAAATCCCTCCTTATCCACATTAATTAAATAATATTTCTATTATTTGATTAATATCATTAATTCTCCTAAAGTCTTCTAAATTCCTAAGGTATTTAATTAATTAATTAAATACTTTACCCTCTATCCCTTCTTTTCTAAATTAAATAAATATACCTATTTATTTTATTTAATCATTTATTCTCCCACATGAATTAAATTAAATATTTAATTATTTTTCTTTCCTTGTCTCATCCTACATAATTCTTCCATTATCCCTAATCTATTTTATAATTCCTTCATTAGGATTGAGCATACGCCTAATCCATGATTAGGAGGTGTTACTTCCTCCAACTTTTTCAAGTTCAATCCTAACCATCCTCATTATCCCAATATTCCACCTAACTACCCCCTTAACCACTTGCACAATCATAATCCCTTGATTAGGAAGGGATAATCACCTTGCCATTTATGGCACCCCTCCCTAGTCACCTCAATCTTAATTACCTTCTCCATTCAGAGAAGTAACCCCACATGGTTTACTTCTCCCAAGGTACCTTTAAGGAATTTAAAATTTCTCTTTATTCCCCCAAGGTACTTCAAAGAAATTTTTAATTCCTTTTAACTCTCCCCCTCCAATCATTAGGGGAGATTGGAAAAGAAATCCCTTTATGAGGGATATCTTTTCCATCTCCCAAGGTACTTGCAAAGTACCAACATCTCCTCTCATGGTGACACTTTTCACCACCACAAGGATTGAGATGTATCAACGCATCTCAACCCTTGATCTCCATCTTTGCATCCTAGCCCTTGATTTTCATCTCCCCCTCTCTAATGACTATCACTTAGCCATTTTTTCACAATCAAAATACAATCACACAACTTTGAGAAATTACATGGTGTTATACTGCCAAAATTCATCTAGATCATACATCAAAATCAACAACATTAGGGCAATCAACACAACAAGATCATCGACACACTATTGTTTCATCTATTTTGGTGAAGGTATGAGCTTTTACCCCTAATCTAATAATTTTTTTGATTTTATGTTTGGAGTTTTTATCATAATTTTCATTCATTTAGGGACATAAAATCATTGCATACACTAATATGTAATTACCTTACAATGATATTCTTTAGGATTTACAACCAATTATTATTAACAATCCCTGAACATAATTGTATGTTCATTATGAATTTTATATGTTCATGATTTTTAAAGAATACAAAATGTGTAGCTAATAAGTAGCATATAAAAATGTGTAAATTGTAAACCATTTCATGAGCCTCTCACTAATTAGTATAATTATTTTTAAATTATGATTTTTTACTACTAGAAAATCCTATAGGATGGTCCCTATTTAAGCTAATATATCATTTCCTTACAATGACATTCTTTAGGATTTCAACCAATTATTCTTTACAATCCTTGAACATATTATAACTCTTAATATTTCAAATACAATAATTTAATCTATCACTTTAATAACAACTATATGATCCAAACATTCATTTGCACAAAAGGAAATGATGAACAAAAATTATCCTTGATCAATATTATTCATAAGATTAATAAGATATATATTTGGAGAAAATTGATTGTGAATTTATCACAATGTGTTCATATATTCTAGAATTTATATTGATTTATGAAATTTATAATTATATTTATATTTCTTCCTTGGAAGACCTAGTCTGAACAAGTACAAACCTAAAAGACCTCTACTTACAAAAATCCAAGATCCTTACAAAATAGCTCAAAATTCAATTTTATAGAAACAAGGGAGAAACAAGCTTAAATCCATGGACAAATGTTACATTTTCATTTTAAAATATTATCCTAAGGATCAAACAAACTAGTACAACTACTTGCAAAACATAACATGTACATCACTACAAGACAAAATAGTTGTAGAAGCCACTGAAGAAGATATTTTATGATCTAAACAATGAAACAAAATGGGGAAGGTGCATGATTATTAATTTTTACTTCTCCATCCATGTTGAGAACATATCTTCTAGAAAACTATTGGAGATGATGGTGATTGCACCACAAAAGACAAAAATGAGAAAAATACCACATCATTATCTAAGTTATATGTTGTATTAGTAACTTTTTGACATGATAGAAATACAAGTATATATTACAATTTTATGTACTTCTTATCCCATTCCACATAATTTCTTTCTTATGGTCATTAGAATGAATTTTTTTTATCAAAATTGTAATTATACTCAAGATATTTTGCATCTAAGAGTGTCCTAGTCTCTTTAAAAAAAGTATACAAACCCACCTGTAAAGAGACCAACTCATCTATAGTGGAATTTAATAAATCTATATTCACATCATTAGCACATATAAAGGCTACAAGGGTTGGTACCATTGTACTAAAGTATGCCTTCCATTGATCTAAATATTTGAGCTCTCCATTTCCATCCAAGATTCTAGGCATGAATTTCATTTCAATACATTTGAAAGATTTGAATTTAATCTTTATTTTTTGCACCAATTTCATTATGTATGTCTACACTTCCCCTATCAATTTGACCTTTTCTCAAGAAATAAAAATATTATTTTGTATATTGACTTCAAATATTGTACCTTTGTATATACCTTGTAGATTTAAAATCTTGGCTACCCACTTATTCATTATTGGCCCAAGCTTCTCTTGATCCTTTGTAATTTTGGTATGGGAATCCTTAAGATTAGAATAATTTGAATGAGAATCCTCCAATTTCACAACGAATTTTGATAATCTATATTTAATTATGTCCTCTACTATGTCATTTGTTTTCTCTTTCTACTCCACTTGGGAACTCTTCAACTACTCTTACAACTTCTTTATTTTTCAAGTCCAAAATTCCTTTTCTTCCAATAGGACACTAGAGAAACTTGGAGTTGAATCGAATACTATTTCAATTCTTATTGGTGGTGATGAAATTTATGGCTCTTGAATCTTAAGCTTTTTGTATTATATAGTAATTTTGAGATGATATACCAAAAATTTATCATATTCCTCTTACAACCTTTTGATGGTTTCTTTACTGAACATAGTTATGTGAACAAGTAGTAAAGCTTCTTGGGGGGATATAATGTCTAATATTATTTTAATAATTAAAATCCCCTTCATCTCCTACATAGTCTCTACAACTTGGGGCTAGATCCCAAATAGCCGAGGTTTCCAACTTTCAATTAAAACCTAATCCAAAGTATGCCTTTTCCGCTTGCTCATCAGAAGAGAATACCTCTTCATTATGCCTCTTGATGGTGTCTAAATCTATTGTTGATGCAATATCCCATTATGGAAGTAGGAGTTATCCATTTTCTCTCACCAATTTTCTTCACTCCTCTGGTGTTATGTTTTTGACATCAAATTTAATTTCCTTTAACACCCTTTGTGTAACTTCTTCATAATTGGAGGGGTGGACTTCACCTTTAGTTTTATTTAGATTTTCATGGAAACCCTCTCTTTTAATTCTTATCACACATTCCTTGAACTCTTTGAACTTAGAAAAATCATCATCAAAGATAAATTGAGCTAAATCCCCCATGTCATCATCCTCATCCCTTCCACTACCCATATTTATGCCCATTTGGCCCTATGGTATGCCAAAAATATTAACTCTTGGTGGAGAAGGAATTTATTAATTTACCTCCTCCTTAGTGACATTTTATTCCTTTGCTTCATCAAAACCTAAAGGATAATCAACCAAAAATGGTGGATCAAGCTTTATTTTATTCTATGATTGCTCCTAGGAAGTAGTAGTAATAATAGGATGCTTTTGAGGAGGTGTAGTTGTTGTAGGTGGTTACCCTTTATGGGAAGGATATTCCACTAGTAGTCCCTTGGCTCTATTTACATATGTATATATTGATGGAATAATCTTTAATAAGAGGGTCTTTATTCAACTATTATGGATTTCTCAACCAGCTTGTCAGCATTATAAAGTATTTTTTCAATTTTGGCAATGGGATCTCTTATCTTTGCAAAGGCTCTAGGGTATTTTGCCACTTTGTGTTCCCTCTTCTCTTCTCCTTTCCTAGAAGAGATCCACTTCACCCTTCTTTCATTCACCTATTAATCAATTAGGTAGTTTCTTATCACATCTTCACCAAAAATAACTTGGTGCACAAATGCAGATCTTCTAATGCTTATTCTCACTTGATTGATGCAACCTTCATGGTCAAAATCTCTTGTGGATTCCTATACCATATTGTATTTTTGGAGCATGGGATAAATGATCTCTAGGCTCTCTTTGGTTACTATGAATTTTGAAAAAAATATAGTAAATAGAAAGAAAGATCCCCTTTTTTTTTTCCTTTCAAGTGGGATTTATCAGATTCATTCAATTGCCACATTATCTCCAGATATTTGATTCTTATAGGAACATGGATTAAATAAAAATATGGGGTCCCAAAAGGCATCCATATACCCTGATCATAGTTGAATTTGAGTGGATATACCAATCTCCCCAATCATTTTGCATGCCCAGTTCAAGAACTCTCTCCTTGGGACTTAGGAAGTCCAAAACTTCTTTGTGTATTCTTCCTTCTTTCACACCCATTAATCCTAAAACCCTCTTGATGAAATGGTCTTCAAAGACCACAAAGTTAAAACTTCCATAGTGCATATCCCAAACATGTTTCCAACATTGGATAGGGAGAGGCTTGCCAATGCCATTTTTCATGGATTGGTTCCACTTTGTTCTACCTTCATTCATAAACATATGGGATAGTAGAGAGTACCATTTGAAATTGGCCATTTTTTTGTTTTCCTTAATTTCCATCAACTGCTTGTGGATTTCATTGGCTATGTAAGTGGAAAAATAAAACTCATTATTTACTAAATGGTTTTGGATGTCTACTGTCATGTACATCAATGGCATAGGGATCATTTTCTTTGCATCTCCACTAAGGAATTGGCATAGAGAATGGTAGGTTTGAATAAAATAGTCCTCAAATAGGTCAGTATTGAAAGGATCAACCTCACTAGTTGGAATTCTAACAGACCTTCTATCAAACATTTTTAACCTATGCCTTAGCAACTAGCGGACTTTGTAACTGTGCTTATATTTCTTATATTTTTATTTAAATAGATCAAAATCTGTAGTTTTATTTACAATTAATTTTAAATCAAAAACCAAAAACATGGACACTTTATCATTTTATACCAAAACTCCACCATTGGTAGCCCTAATAACTCAAACATTTTCATCATAGATCCTAGCCATATTGATGAATTCCACATTCATGAAGATATTAGGAACAATTAATTTTTTGAGTTCATAAACCTAGACATTTGATATGGGGACCCTAGAAGCCCTCTTGTTGTACCAATGGCTGAAAAGGCTCCACCCAGTGATAGGGAGCTCAACATCTCTATATTCTCTACCATTTTCAATTAAACCACTTGCAAAACTAGTCCCATGGGAAAGTAAAACCTTCTAGATGATTTGGGAGCTGAACAATTAGGTCTTCATCAAAAGGTATTTTGATGAAGACGATTGGCTCATTATTATAATTTAGTTTGACCTAGATTTTATGCAAAAAACTAGGGTTTGGTGTTTATCAAATAATTCACTTGATCTATAATTTTAATTATAAACCCTAGCCACTAGAATTTTTAAAAAAATTTAGACCAAAAGTCTAAAAATATGAACTTACTTGATTTTTTCTTTGGAAACCCTAGTTTGTTGTAGAAGGTGTAGAATTCCAAGAAATCACTCTCCAATCTTGATGAAATGCATGAACTAACTTGAATAAGTTTTAATATTTTGATAGGAGTTTGATGTGCTTTAGAAATTCCCAACCAATAGGAACACTCAAATTCATCTACCTTTCCATGTCATATGTGTGGGTTCACTAAAAAGAGTGCCTTGAAAAAGGCAAGTGATGTTAGCCATGAGTCCACCTGGCATCCTTCCATAATTTTGTGGCTTAAAATGGGACTTGCCCTGATAGACTAGTGGACCCACATAATCCATAAAATATATCTACATGTCGTGCTCTCGCAATTCCATAACTAAAAATTGGGCCCTCTTTAAAGAGCTCGTGGACTCACAAAATCAAGCAAAATGATATTAGGTGTCATACATTTTGCAATTTCACATCTCTTATTTTCTTTAAGTAACCAAGCTCTTGTGGACGTGAAAAAACTAATAGGAAGAAGAAACATGTCGCTCTTTCACTAATCCACAACCTTCTCTTTCTTCAACAATATTAAGTCTACAAATTCTCGGAAACTAATAGAATCATGAAACTTGGTAGAAAGTGGTTTCATGGAAATATATAAGTGTGAAAGAATTTTAAGTTATTCTAATTTTCACATGTGGTAATTAGGATAAGAAAATACAAGGAAATAAAGCGATAGGTAACTTAATGATATAAAAAACTTCACACACTACTTAAAGTACTAAAAATCAAGAAATCAAGTCAATAAAGGAATAGAACAAAAGTGCAAGGCTCAATTAGGGTTTTTAGGGTTTTTACAACCCTAAAATACATTAAAAGAATTTTTTGTGTAACGCTAGCAAGAATGAAAATAATTTACAACTTTAGAGCACAAAAGGGAAGAGAAACAAAAATTTGAAAATACACTACCACAACACTTATGTCCTACAAGGGTTCCTATGTCCATTTAGGGCACCTAAGTCCATTTTGGGTTCTTGTGTCTCTAGAACACTTTCCTTGCAATGAGGTCACTATAGGGGCACTAGTTTCCTGTCTAGTGAGCTTCCCTAGACTAGGGAGTGACCTCCATGACCCCTGAAGCACTAAGGAACCACCTAAGAGTTTCTACAACACTCTATGAACTCAAAAATGACAAAAAATGACTTGGGGTCAAATGAAGAGTTTTATTTCCTTGATCGCTAAAAACCACTAACAAGAAAAGAAGAAGGTAGGGATGACCTTTAATACCTCCCCAACACCCCTAACTCCTTCCCTCATCAAGAAAAAACTAGAATTAAAAGATACAATAAATTTAGGATTTTACAAGGCCTAACAAGAGGCTTTAAGAGAGCCCTAATTGACATGGCGTTTTAGGAACAAGATTTTAGGAGTAAAATGACTATAAAAAAAGTCCACAACACTATCTAAGACTACTCTAAGACAATTTAATTTATTTTAAACCCAATGGAAAAATTCCTACATTAATTTGAATCACAAATTAAATGTTCCCATGATTTTTTTACTGAAACATTGCATAAGCATAAGCATCCATAATACGATCATGCTCGGTTCCAAAAATAAATCAAATAACTAAAACTAATTACACTATCCATTATCCATTAATCAAAATTCATCTCAAGAAGAGAGGTTCAAATCATCACATTATTAAAATTAAATCAAGAGGACTCAAATGTCCTTTACATATGCAATTTACATATAAATGAAAGTAACTAATTACATAAAGTAAAATTTCAAGAATAACATGGTACAATGATGAATTTTGATCCTAAAACCTTTAGTCCCCAATAATTATTTTCATGCTACCCAACCTCATGGAATCAAAGGATCCACTCCTAACATTCTAGGAGATATTCACATGGTCCAGAAGCACACACTCACACCAAGCACATTGGGAGAAGGATTACACACATGCCATACAATACACTCAACATACACATCATACCAAACACTCATCCAATATCACAATATGGTTCAATCAAAAATATGGTAAATGCAATTCATCATTAGGTGTAAACATAAATGAAAAATCATAAAACCATAATTGGTAAAACTCACCAATGTCACATCACATAATCCTCATTGGAAAAAATCACCAATGTCACATATCAAATCCTTGTTAAAAAAACTCATCGATATCACATCATAGAATCATCTTTAGGTAGCTCACCACTAGGAAAACACAAGGATCATGATTTGGCCAAGTCACCAATGACAGAATACAAACACACTAAATATTAGGATAATATGATAGAGAGATAGTTAGGGAGTTTCATCATGGTGCTCACTAGTATGGAATGTGCGGAATCTAGTACTCCAATCATATAGACAAGGATACTTGATCTTACAATACCCAAGCTCCTTGAGCTAGCATATCTTCCCAAAAATATTTAGTCTATATTAACACTCAAGGCATGAGAGGGGCATCCATTATCTTGGTTATTTTTATTACCCATCTTTCATTAACTTCCATTTGATTAAATGACTCCCCACCCATGATTAACCTAAAATATACTTTGGGTCAAGGAAACATTGGGATCCACTCTCATAACCCTCTCTAGTACCTTCATACTAGGCTCATCACACTCACTATCGAGTGTGGATGGAAAACAAAGCACAATTCCAATTTTCAACCAAATTTTACAACAGGTTTCCATAAGATCTATTTCAATATTTCATGTAGTACACTTTTTTTCAAACATTACAAAACATCATATTTCACATTAAACTTTTAAATTTTCTCAAATTTTCAATAAACCAAAAACCAAGATATTTCTTCAAACTCCATTAAAATCTCTTCAAAAATCAAAATTTCAAGAATATCCTTTGGTTCCAAAAATTATTAGCAACTATTCTAATCTATAAAATTCACATTTTCATCATTTCCCCCAAAAAAAGGGCATTATAACCCCTTTTCAATGAAAATTTCCAAAAAAAATTAAAAGTAAATACATAGCATGGAATTTGATAAATTGAAATGCATTGGGAGGTTTTAACCCTCCCCTAATCCTATTCCAACCTTTCAAAATGAAATAAAATGAATAAATGAGAAGAAATTATCAAATTATATTAAATTAAAATAGAGAATACCTCAAGCACACCCAAAAAATGCACATGATAGTTTCCATGCACACTCTGCTTCCAATTCCTATACCAATGAATATAATTCCCCTTCCAAATGCTGGACTATAATCAACAAAACAAGATTTCACAGGAAGAGGGTTTTTATCCTCTCAAAATTTCTTCACAAATTCATGATTTAAATCCATATAAACATATATTCAATTAAATTTATGAAAATCAATTTTTAAATAGGATAATTAAATCAAGAATGACCTACATTTCCCAAACCAAGTAATCAAATAATAACTTAACTTCATTTCTATTTTAATCTATTTTTCCCAATTCACAAAACATGGAAAATATTTGATTGATGCATTCAACATTTCATGTTAATTAAAAGGATCTGAGTGGGAAGATGACTGCGAGCGGGAATCACGTGGGTGTGGGCATTTTGAATTTTTTTGATAGCGACGAGGCAGGGGAGTCCAATGATGATGATGATCCTGTGTGGGTGGTTCAAATCGTCGACTATGTGGGTTTTGTTTGTTGGAGGTGGCTTAACCTAGACATTCTATTGGGTTGTGTCGACCTTCTATCTATGGAGATCCCGACTTCTTGTGAATATGGTGTCTTATGTGCCCTTTGGGGCTGAGATGTCTTTGGCCCATGCACCTCTTTGTTCACTTCCATGAAGATTGGTTCTCGTGGTTTGTTGTGCTTGGGCGGGATGAGATGGCTTGCTGCCATTGGGCATCCCTTGCTCTGCATTCTAAACACTTATGGCTCTTCTGTTGGTGCCGATGGTGTTGTGGCTTTGCGTATTTCCTAGTGCCTCTAGTGGCTTTATCTGGGTACCCCTGCGAGGCTTGTGGGTGGCTTGGTCTATGGGAGAGTTCAATCTTTCTTTGCTAAACTCTGTGTCTTGCCCCTGCTATGTGTGGTGTTGGATGTCTTTTCTCTTCCCTGGTTCATCTTGCTTGAGACTTCTGTGAGGTACGTGGTGGGGCTCTACTTTGGGATTCTGGTCCCTCCCTTGTCCGGTGTGCTTCTCTTTGTCTTATTCTTTGCCTTCTTGGGCCGGGTGGGGGTTGAGATTTTTTGATTGTGCCTTCCCAGTTGCTTCCCTCTTAGCATGTTCTATCGATGCTTCTTCATGGTGGATTAATCTTTTCTTTTTTGTGTGGATCTCTCTACTACTTGGTGGATTGGGCTCTTCCTGATTCTGGGGTTTCTTATGTCCTTGTCTATGGGCTTCTTTTTCTGCACTCCTCTTGATTTCCATCTGTTGGCTTTGGAGGTTGTGGGGTTTGTGTTAATTGGGGACTTTTGGTCTCAGGAGAGTTTAACTTGGTCTCTGTTGAGCCTGCTTTGGGGTTTCTCCACCTGGTGTTTGAGGAAGCTTTTGGTCGCTTCTCTCTTGGTTGAACTTCGATTATGTGCTACTGGTCTCATTGGTAAGGAGGTGTTTTCTCAAACCCTTTGGGGGTCTGGTTGCTTACTTATGGGAAAAATATTTGTGAGGTCATCTCTAGGTTCTTCATGGGGAGATGGAGGTATGGTGCTTATGAAGTGCAGAAAGGTCTGTGCTGGTGGTCATGTGATGCTTGTTCTTTGCTGTAAAGGTGTTTGATGGGGGTTGGCTCCAGGTCTCCTTTGGATGTCAAGTTGTTTCTCAACCAAAGGTGGGTGTGGTTAATGAGTATTAGTGCTGCAGGTTCTATTATTATTTTTCTCCTAGTTCCTCATTTTGTGACTCCTATTGAGGTGGTGTTTGGGGCTCTGGTTGAAATTAATGCTTGGTGGTGGTTGAGTATTGTGACTGGTCTATCCACTTTTTCCTTCTACTTGCCTCCTCTTCTTGTGACTACTATTGAGGTGGAGTCCTTTTTTGAGGTGGTGGGTGTGGGTCTGGTTGGAAATGGTGTTCTCTTCCAAATGGCCCCTTGGCTGGCTTCTCCTATGGAGGTGGAGATTTTTTTTGGCTTGGCTGGAGGGGAGTGGTGGTGCTACTGTGAGCTTCTGGCTACTTGTTTCTTAGCTTTGTTATTGCACTCTTCTATTAAGGTGAAGATTTTTGGGTTGCTGGAGTTGTTTTTGAGTGCTCTTGTTGCCTTGTTCCCTTCCCCTTTCATTTACCCTATTGAGGTGGGGTTGGTGTCTGGTTTAGGGTTCGATGCACCTTACTGTGGTTGTTCCTTACTGGTGACTATCCTTGGTGGTTTTTTTGGGCCCTCGGTCTTTTGGTGGGAGCCTGTTTGGCTCAGGTTTGACTCTAATGAGTGGAAGATCTATTGTAGTCCTACTGCTGGTGGTGGTTTATGGACAGCTTGTTTCAAACAATCTCTTGGGATTGTTGTGATGTGGTTTATGTTCTGGCTCATAGCTTTGTTAGCTGTTATTTTTGGACTGTTGTTCGGTCCTGTGTGTTCTGTCACCCTTGGTTGTCTGGTGACTAGGTGTTGTTTGTCCTCTACTGTGTTTCTGCGGTCCATTTGTAGGTGATGTTCTGTTATGTTTTGTCATGTCCTTTGCTTAGCTTTGTAAAAGGTTCTTGGTCCTTTCAAAACCTTTCTTGTTTCTTTTGGCCCTTGTGGCTCCTTGTGTAAAGGGTACGACACCTTGTAAATGTTGCTTATCTTTTCAAAAACATGGAAAATATTTCAATAACCAATATAAGAAATCATTTAATTTTCCTAGCATTTCATTTATGGAAAATATGAAATTTAAACCATTAATTTAATAAGACATTTACTAGTCATTCATGAAATTTACGAATTCTAAAATAACTCCTAACTTGGATCCAAGTCAATATTGATCAAGTATGACACATACCATACTTCATTAGAGTGAGATCAAGGATAGATAGGGAGGCCTAGTGTGACATCTCCAAATTAACCACCATTGGGGAATAACTCAAACCTATATATGTAGGTGGAGAAATAACCTTATACCTATAACCACTCAATGAATTTCAAAGATACATGCTCAATGTATATACAACCAAAGAACATCATAATCATCCAATACGGTACAATAGCATAAAATGTAAAAGTAACATCCATTATATAAATAATTCATTTGAACATCAATAATCAAGTTCACATTTAATCATTGTATAAATAATGCACATCTCTAAAAATTGAAGCATACCAATAAGCTAGGCATATAAACATACACAATGCCAACAATCGATATGTTGAGGACACTCATCTTGAACATGTTGTGATTCATAAACACCATTTAAAGAAATAATAGAAACCACAACAAAAATTATAAGTAAATGGTGAGTTGAAACACCAATCTCACATCAGCAAGCTACACATGGGAGAGGCACTACACACTCAATGCACCATACACAATTATTCCCTATGCATCTTATAATATAAAGTTAGAAATATAATACCAATAATAGACATTACAATGCATATAAAAGTGTGGGAATTAAATCCTTCCTAGATAGGGATTGAATTATTATTGGAAGTCACTAAGGTGAAGGTAAATCACAACAAAACTATTTCACACTAAACAAGGGAAGAAAAAAACTAACACCCATAAGATAGACAATAATACATGCAATAAAGAGCTACTTGATAAAATAATAATCATGATAAACTAAATATTGTAAAAGCATAATTATTTTCACTAAATAATATTTCATGGATTGAATTCTCAATACATAATACAATTGCATGATCCTTAATCATTTCAACATGCATAAAAGAATTCACACATTCTATTTCATATGTATACAATACGAATAACTCATACGTAGATATACTCAATTAAAATTATCCATTAAAATAAATACATTAATTCATCCACATAAAAAGGTTTACAACAAAAGGTTCACATATAGGTCCATGAGGATGTTAGAGTCACATATAGTACCAAGTAATGAAGAACCAACACTAAGTAACCAAAGATCCATGAACCAAGTGGAATGATGGTCTTGATGCCACACACATGGTGACCAATCAATACATTTCCATAATTGACCTACCTTTTGAATGTACAAGGGGATTAACCTTCAAGAGGTAGTCAAAAAAATAATAAGCATAACTTGGGAGGTAAGTGGTTTATAACTACCCCATAACAACCCATGCTTACCCCCATCCTTAAAATTTTCCCGTGTCTACTTCCTTATATATACTCAACCAAAGGTTTCTTTTCATTGACGTAGTGAGAACATCACAACACAAGAACAATATGTATAAATAAAAATAATATAGCTTATTCATCACAATCTCCAAAAATAGAAATAGAAAGGAAATTTAAAATCTAACATAAAGTAAATAAATATGCATAATTTCAACAATAAATCAAGCACAGCCATAAGAGTTGCATGGAAAAGGAAAATTTAAATATTTTTTGCTAAAATATTATAATACAAAATTTTTAAAAATCATTATTGGCCTACAAAAGAAAGATTAAAAAATCACAAATTATTAAAATAAATTTTCATAATTAATAAAATTGAATGTTACATCACTATGCAACTAACATCAAGCCACCAACAAGGAAAGGGAGAATTCATGGTCATTACTATTACATATTCCTTTATGTGAGCTTTGTAATATTATGTATACAAAATCCCCACATATCATGTCAATGTACCATGCAAATAAGACATGCAAAGGCCACATGCTGCTAGCTAGATTTCAACATGGTGAGGCACTCTCATATGCTATTGAAACCTACCATCACTAGTAATCATAATAATGAGGCCCTCTTTGCATATGAAAATAATCCTAAATACCACTACTCATAGTAACCATGTATGGATAGTATCAAATGTTCCTTCATGTACAAATATATGCAATCATGTCCTCGAGCCCAAATCACTTACCAATAACATGTTTGCACCACTCAAACTTTATTGAAACATAAATATGGTGGAAATTCCATATCTATCTACATCATGTTAGAACATGTAATTAATATAGCATAGCATAAGTTAGTTGTCACATAATTAATATTCTAGCATGCTCAAAAATAAAATTATTTCTAAAATACTACACATGATAAAAATATACACATATGATCATGGCCTTAAGATAAACACATGCCAAAAATAGATCATAACGAAGATCACATGTCGGATGTCAATAGCACCATCAAGAAAATAATGCATGATAGGCTAGCACTATGAACCACCCAAGGGTTCATTCCATAAGTACAAGTATGATGTACTCTTTCATAAAAAGGTATGGTCAATAGGGTCACCCCTTCCCAATACCACAACATGTCTCCACATCTTCCTAATTTTTCCTCTTCACTACTTAAATATATTCATGTTGAGGTTATCAACTCCAAGTTTGGTTCTTACCAAGGTGTACAAACAAGAATCCACACAAGCATGACTCCATTGTACTTTTGGATATGAAAATAATTCATGGGTAGATATCCAATACTATAATCCCATGGGTACACAAATCATGTACATTTTTTTTACATGTAACATGTAAAATCATAATAGAGTAATCACATTCACAAGAGAACACAAAACATAAATTTATTTTCTTATTCATTACTTAGTGTAGAAGAGAAATTTTCTTATACAAAATTATGTAATAATTGTCATAATGTTTTCTAAGAATTTTTACCAAACATTAATTAGAACTAATATTTCTAATATCTAAATGGAATCTACCCATAGTTTCAAATTTAAAAGCACCACATTTCATCCAAATAATCTAACCAATACACTATTAGGGTCATAATAGTCCATAATTATATCAAACAACAATATATTTTACTTGCAAGGTGGTGCATCACAACACACAACACATCATGGATTTATCTATTGACCAAAATTATACTAAATACAGTAAAATATGATCAATATACTAATTTAATTAAATAATAGCACACATTAAGAAGAATCTAATTGGGAACTAAAGAATTTACCAAAAAATTCTACCATAACAATGCTAAACAATCCTTTTTTCCAAGAAATATACATAATTTATAATAAGATGCACAACTCGTCAGGAGTATCAAATGAAAAAATAAAAATAAACATGTAGCACAAAATTCATACATGCAAGAATCCACCAACCGTATGTGTCTTGCATTCAACACAACATACATTTTTGCTTTATATTATCACAAAATAACATTGATATGCTTTCAAGAGGGATGATAATAAAATTTGGGACTCTAATTCACACCAACCTAATGCTTCTATAATGCATGGTTCCCTTTATGATCCAACATGCACACTAAACAATAAGTGAAAATTCATAGTTTTAGGGTCAATAAATGTAGGATCTACTAATGTATTCACTATGTCCATGAAACACTAATCACAATTACCATGCATATGACCTAGTCACATCCATTTTATCTAAATTTAATTAATATATTGAAACATCACACCTAGGTTCCCATAATAATCCTAGGAAATAATTGAAATTTAGGGACTTAATTCACTGATCGAAATGATTTTTATACACAATTTAACATTTATTTCATGCACCTTCATAGTTAATTCAGACATAAGACCTACACTCAAATGATTAGCAATACATGATGCACTTCAAAAAATCATCTCAAATAACCACATAGAAAGAGGGAAATAATTTTTCCAATTATGACAAGATGGGTAAGAAAATGTATGCTACTCTTGCAATATAACATACACACAAGGGTAAACAATACAAGATTCCTTTTAAACAAACATTACCACATCATTGATTATCCCATGTATCAATAATATGAAAATATAACATCTCTTTCACATTCAAATACATCACTCACATAAGAGTACATAATTTTAATCAGATTACAAGAATATACACTATCCCAAGTGGATACACAAGAATATTCAAGATCCCAAAATTGTCACTTTATTCATATATAAAAATCATTGAAAAAATAAAGGTAATACACACATGAAAGAAACTTATCAACAACCAACTAACCTCATAAACTATACATTCCTCAAATGCACACATGAAAGAAAGCATATCAAGAAACAACCCATTCTACATGAAACACACACAAACACACTAAGGCCTTGCGCATGCTCGCACATAACAAGAAAAATATTGGAGAGTAGTCAATATAAATATTAGGAAACACTCAACAAATATTTGACTCCCCCCTATTGTGGTAAGGCTTAGAAAGTATCCTTCCTCCACAAAAACATTTATGGGTAATCATACACCTAACCATCTATAATTCCATGCTAAGGAATACAAGGCAAGAGATCAAGGAATTTCCATAAAACAATAATCACTTAAGCAATCACACATAAAGAACATTTAAATTACATGAGCAAGTAAAAAAATGAGAGCCCCCAATATTGCAATATGGGATTTTATACCAAATATAACGCACCGATTCTCACACCCAATATATTAGATAAGTAAACAAATATTATTTTGAAAGAACAACACAATAAATAATCCAACATTTAAAATACAACATTGAGATGTTTCATTGCACACATGAGTATCATTTCAAGAATACAAAAGACATAACAAGTATGTTGTGGTGATATTTCACATCACACTATACAATACATTAACAACACTTAAAAATACATCACTCTTTCTCCAATAAAGGTGGAACAAGCAAAAGAGTGTGATGAAGTCACCACGACGAACCTAAGAGAGATTGGAACTACACCATTGTGATGATTATATCCTATTCCATGATCACATTCTCTCACAAAAAAAACACATTATTAGGATGAGGGAATCACCAATAATAAATCAACTCCCTAACACACTCAACAAATCTCACAACACCAAGGGAAATCTATACAATAATTGGGACAACTAGGAGATTTAATATCTTGAATAGTTGAAATGACCATTGATTCTCTACACATTGATTAGAATGAGGGTTAAAAACACCTCCGATCTAATCCATGACACACAAATTAAATTAAAACACAAGGGACAAACCATCACATAAGGTTACTCATCTAAGAGGTATAAGACCTCCACCAACTAGAATGATATCTAGTCATTTTCATACAAAGGCATGCTTACCAATGTAAAAAATAGCATAACTTCTAGATTACAACACTTTTTGAGAAATTGAATCTCATTTCCATAATTTTCACTACTTAAACACATCATGAACCCCAATTTTTTTTTAAAATTGAATAGAAATCAAGACATGTTTAGGAAACTTAGTCTCAAATCTCAACATGAGGTAACCTATTTATTGAAAAGAATTTAATTTGTGTTAAATACCTTCTAAGTGGACAAGGTTTATGTCCATGGTTTTATTAGTAACTCATAAAGAGAGAGTAATATGTTTTAAAAAAATTATTTACCAATAGTTGTCATAATGGTAAAAAATCATTAATAATACCCTTACATAATATTATTGCTTAGACATAAATAATATGTTAACAAGACTATAAAAGTGAAAATATAATATTCATTTCAATACCCAACTAATTAGAATTATGACAACAAATTAATAATATTGTAACCATGTATACTATTGAATTTTGATGTTTAAATTCTAGTTCAAAATTATTGAAAAAATAAATTATTACCAATGAGGTCCATTAAACTTGAATCTAAATAATTTTAATTAGATTTTTGGAAATGACATTTTTTTCAAAACTTAAAGTTGAATATTCAATTCTCAAATTTTGTTGTAGAACCAAGGAGTTTATTCATATTTATTTATTATCACTATTTTCATAGTCTTTATTTTACAAATTTCTATACAATTAAAGTTAAGGTCTTCAACTTGAATAGGAAATTAAATTACTAACTTGAAAATAAATAAAAATTCTCAAACACAATTAAACTTCTAATAACTAAAACTAACTTATAACCAACCTATAACCATATGATCTCCTTTATATTTTCTTCTCGAGTTTTTGGTTATCATTTGGCAATTTCAAGTTGATTTTCATCTATCACTTTATGGTTCAATTATTCCTCAAAAAAATTATTTGTAAAAATCTCTTTTGAAATGTGAATTCTAATTTTTAATTTATTACAATTTGTATAATTGTTTATTGCAAGTGTGATGTGGTAAAAAGGGATCTAGGGTCTATATCACACCTTCTCCTGACATTACATTAGAAAAGAACTAAAATTGATCACATACACCCACTTGGCTACTAACCTTGATTAAAGAGTCAAAATAGTGGATCATGGTTTTGGTTCTTCTTTAGGGGAGAATTATATTGATTGATTGATTAGGAATTAACTTGATTTGATTATTCAAATGTGTACCTAGATCAACTATTAAGCTATATAAAATTGGTGTAAATATAAAGAAATGTAGAACAAAAACACATAAATGGATAATAGAACAACAAAGTGTAGAGATAGAGGAACTTAGCATATAAATTAGGACTCAAATTGTTTTGACATGGGGAGAAGTGGTACCATAGCCCAAAGAATGCAAATCTCAAGAATCAATAAACATATCTCAAATGGTCACAATTTGTAGGTTCTTCCTTTGTCGACTCAACTTCAAAACTTTGTTTGGTGATGATTAATTCCACTTGCCCTAATTTGATAACATGGGAGGTTTGAATGCTTGATTTTGTAATTATGTCTTCAATATTCTCCCAAATTCACTTCATTTCTACCACCTGCGCATAATGAATGGGAGAAAGGATTATGTTGTATAGGGTCTTTCCAAAGCTAAACCCTATTTTGGTGTTTCTGCCTCCACAATGACTATGATATAAAAAGTTCTTACCCTCAGTTGGGTAGAGGAAAATGGATAAAAATAAGTAATAAATTGCAAGTGTCACAACTTACCAGTCAGATATGCTTTCCTTGATGGACTGAAGTCATTGTACTCATCACATACAAGGATAATTGGTTGCTTTATTGAATGTATTACAAGTAATAGTACTTACAAAAAAATGAACATAAAACATGAACAAACTCACATATAAACTCGATGCATTGCTAACATGAATATTGACTAATAATAAGTGTTGTAAATTTTTCTTATTCTACTCTTGATTGTTTTCTAGGATGCTCAATTTCTCAATCAATTCACTATGATTTCAAAGGGTGAAAAAGACATGTATTTGTATGCAATTATTTTTTTCCATAAAATTAATTATCAAAAGATAACAAATGAAATTAAATTTGTAAATGTTAAAATACCGACAATAACACATTTTAAATTGGGCCAAAATAGATTGGACAATGGTAGTGGCACCTAGTCCAAGCCTATTTTGGGCCTTTTTGTGTTGTTAAATGAATATTAAATAATAATTCCCAATTTTATTTTGATTTCTCGAAAATAACCATAAAATGGGTAAATTAAGAGCATGAAAGTCCTAGCACATAGGGGGAGCTAAACCTAGTGTGAAATTGTCAGGGGTAACAATTTATGATGCCCAAATAAAGCGACCTACTGGGCAAAAGTAATTGAGCGGATTAAATCTAGAGTTGTAGTTTGGAAATCTAGATGGCTTTCTTTAGCTGGCTGAATCCTCTTAGTTAAATTTGTTCTCTCCTCAACTCCTAACTATTTTTTGGCAGTTCTTAAAGCACCAAAGGTAGTCATTTCTGAAATTGAAGGTTTGATCAGATCTTTCATTTGGAAAGGAAACATGGATGATAGTAAGAAGGTTCATTTAATCTCTCTTGAAGCCATGGCTAGTGGGAAAGCCCAAGGGGGAGCAGGTATTATTAACCTTTTAATTTGTAATAAAGCATTTGGTGTGAAACTTGCATGGAAAATGTATGCGAACCCGCAGGCCAAGTGGTGTCAAATAATGTAGGGAAAGTATCTTGACAATACCAACCCCCTAAGGATTTTTACTGTTGCAGATCCCCAAAGGGGATCGACCATTTGGAATTTTCTAATCTCTTGTAGAAAGTTGATATGTTCATAAATTACTTGGGAGGTTAATAATGGGTTGAGTGTTAACTTCTAGTTGGATTCTTGGAATGGGAATACTCCCCTTCAGAATATTCCAGATATTTTCCCCATAATGGACTCCTTGTGAAAGTTGGATGCATGGGGGGATAATCTCTTAAACTATGTGCACGTAGTAGATTCCATCACAGGAAAGGTTACCTGGAAGTGAATTTCATTTTCTTTTCTATCTTTTAGTTAGTGCAACTCTCTTCAGAATATTTTGGATGCAAGATTAGTTTATCTCTCTTTAAAGCCAGATAAGTTATTATGGGCACCTTCTAAAGTGGGTAAGTATATAGTCGGCCAGGGCAGTAAGATTTTAAATCATGACTCTTGGCATCTTTATCCCCAAAGGGATTTTTCCTTCTGTTGGGATAATAAAACCCTCCCTAAGGTAGGTTTCTTCACATGGTTGGCCTTGAGGAATCGAATACTAACCAGTGATCGATTGGTCAAGTTAAGAATTGCAGATCCTTTTTTGTGCCCTTTATGTTATGAGGTTCCTGAACATGTTGATCATCTATTTGTTCAATGTCATTTTTCACAACAGTGTTGGGGTTTCATTCTCAATAAGCTCATTCTTCCATGCCCCTTCTGAATTCACTATCGGATCTCTTTCAGTCCTGGCCGCTACTCTACAAGTCCTCCTTTTTCGCTTGCATTTGGAGAGTGATACCTACTACTGTTATTTGGAACTTATGGTGGGAATGAAATTTAAGGATTTTCAGAAAAGTTTCCAATCAGGTAAATGTTGTCACTACTAAAATTGAGCATGCAATTTCTGAAGTAGTCAACTCTAACACTAGAGAATTCAAAGACAATAGTTCCTCTTTCACCAACTGGGATAACTCCATTCTACATAATTGGTTGCAGATAAAGTTGACTTTCCTAGGCAGCCTATTGCAACCAAAGTCAGATTGAATTGATAGAAATCAAGTAAAATGGTTAGCCCCTCAAAAGGACTTTGTTAAATTAAATTTCGATGGTGCATCCAAGGGCAATCTAGGTGAATTGGGGATCGGGATTTTCTTCCGTGATCATTAGGGGAAATTTTTAGGTCTAAGATCCAAATATATTAATAAAGGTTCTAATAACTTAGCGGAAGCCAAAGCACTGGTTCTAGGTTTGGAAATGGCTCTAGAATTGGGATTTGAAAATATCCATATTGAAGGGGATTCGTTATTGATAATGAATGCAATTAAATCAAAAATCATCCACAATTGGTTTGTCAAGTACATCCTTTAGAGGGCTTGGGATATCCTTCAACATTTCAAAAATTATTCAATTTCAAACACTTTTAGGGAAGGCAATTCTCTAGCGGATTTGTTAGCGTCCATGGGTAGTGTGAATCAGGAAATAAGTATATCTACTGATTTCTCCATACTAATCAATTACCCCAACTTAGTTTATTGGATTGAACATGATGCCTGCCACTTTGAGTAAATTGTCATCGGCCAAGCTTGTTAATCTCCGGTGGTATTTATTTGGTCAGAGTCTGGAAAATTCTTGTTGCCATCGCTATCCCAATTTAAATTTGGCATCTTGCGTCGATCTTCTGCCGGTTTTCACCCTAATTCATCACATTTGGTATTTATTTCTGCCTGGAAAGTGTTGTTGGCCTTAGTACTTCGAGGATATCATCATGTGCTCCAATATTCTGTGAGCGTTTTGCAAGGATCTAATGGGACAAGCCACACCTTCATCCATAAATTTTTGATGGCTTGGATTTGGCTACCTATTTTTGCGTTGGGTAATACTTATCAAATGTTGTCATGAGTACTTGATGGTATTTTTTGGGCTCTGAGATTTTATGAGATGGTACTCTATTTTAATCCATGCTGGTTTGTGAATCCTTCACCACATGATTGATTGAATTGAAAGATGAAATTAATTTATTTTGATACTGTATGACTCTTTTTCCTTCATTAATTTATATTTGGTGAAGGCTTTTGTGCTACTTTATATTTGGTATTTTCATCAATTTTGGGTAACTTCCTCCAAGCAGCTTTTTTTGGTGTTCATTACCACTTCAGTCAATTTTCCTTAAGTGCTTCAAGAATTCTTTGTGAAAACATGGCGCTTCATCCATGGAATTTTCGTATCAATTGCCCCACTCAGGCTTGGGAAAGATTGCTTGAAGACATCATCTCCCAGGTTGCTTTGAATTACATTTTCAAAATGGGGAGTATGTGTGAGGAGGATGTAGTGCGTTTAGTTATGGGTAAGGAAATCACTTGACCAGGAGCTCGAATGGCTTTGCTTCCTTCTCAGGTGCTATCTATTTTCTTGTCAAATACTATGGATCTGCTTCAGTCGCCAAGGGATCTAGAACACATTGTTTCTAAAGTTGTAAACCCTGATTTCTATGAAAAGAATGATTTGCTGCCTCTAGTTCAAAAGTATAATTTGTTCACAAGGGAGGGTTACGTTGGTGGCCTATTCCTATGTGATCACCTCAAAGATTTAGCTGGTTATGAGGAGATTTTTGAAGCCATTCAACTGGGGCTTCAAATCGGTAATGATTATGTATTATTTTCAGCTCTAAAGAAAAATGAAAATAGGATCTCTGGCTCTCTTTCAGCCAAAATTAAAGAAAATTCTACGCAATCTCCTTTCTACGAGATTTTTTTCCAAAACCTCTATTTTGTTGGCCTGCACTGAGAATTCCTCAGGTGAAATTTGAGTATGTGACTCTTGTGTGAATAATTGAGCATGTTGAGGCCATAGTTCACTGTGCTTCCACTTCACTTTTGGGGGATTTAACTGTTAAGGAGCTAGGGGTTCATGTAGATGTTGAAGTCCCTCGACATGGGCCTGAATCACATTTTCCTGAGATGCACTATTTGGACATGGTGGTGCAGGACCAGGCATCATTCTATGAAGACCACATGGAAAAGTAGCCTGGGAGTTTGAATGACAAAGCTGGTTTTGCAGTATTTTGTTTTGGTTGGGGAAATTTGTCCCAAGATTAATTTTTGTGTCCCTAACTATCTTGGGGTGGTGCTACTATATTTAAATTTTAGTTTTGTATTTTCATCCCATTTAAGGGATATTTTGTATTCATATGTATGGGCTATAACCAGAGGTTTTCTTCCTGGTTCTTTCCTACTGGTATGCCCTTTGAACTGGGTATTATGTAATTATTCTATATATTTTAATATATTACTATGGCATGCCCACATTGCTTAAAAAGAAACAATTTATGATGCTACAATAGGTATAATTATTTATTGTAGGTTTCACAAGATTTCTAAATAATTTTAGATTTATTTAATATATATATACAATTTTATTATTTGTTGCAAGTTTATCATAGTCTATAAGGAAATTTTATTTAACTATTGCACATGCCATAAAAATGGCAGTTGATATTTTAATCACCTATATTTTATTTAAAATTATTTAAAAAATTGTTTAGGGGTGGGTTGCTCCTTTTTTGGTTGAGCCCCCTCTCCCCCACCCCCTACCATGGTCGCAACCTCTATGATAGCGATGCCATGATTGTGACTCGCATGGGTTGTGCCGTGGGGGGCGACTTGGGGTAGAAGCTCCCCAATAGTTATATGTATATTTTTTAAAGAAAAAATTAATATATAAAATTTAATTTATTTTTGGCATATGGTAAACTTAAGTGATCAATTAACAATGAAATTAAGACAATTCAAGAAATATATTGATCAATTAGAGCCATATTCAATGAAATTTAGTAAACATTGCTAAAATTGTTAAATTAACATGAAAGAAATCTAAACTCTAAATAACTAAATACACTAGCAAGAAAACCTCCAATCCCATTGTGAATTTGAATTCAAACTTGGAGTGATATGGATGTGGATTGCTCAAATTTTCCTAATCCATGTTGTTATAAAATCTTGGTTCATGAATGAGAATGATTCACAAAAGAGGGGTTCTCAAATTACTCAAAGGTGAGTAGTCAATTCAAGAGAGTAAGTTTGCATAAAGGTTGTGAATCCTTTTTCATGTAAAAAGGGTTGATATTTATATGTTTTTGAAATATTGATCAATGGTGAGGATTAAAAATTATAATCAAGAGATGAATTTGAATTAAGGATTTGAGTGTGGATCAATGGATGGATCAAGGGTCAATAATCCATGAAGGTGTGGATCAAATATTTAATCAAGGATCCATACTCTTTGAGGATTCAACAAATCCCTTAATTTTAGGAAATATGTTGGAGATATTATTCATGTGGAGGGAAGAATTTGAATTGGAAAAGGGAATATTCCATGTGAGAATATTCTTTATGCAAGTTGGAAGATTGGAGGAATAATTAGTTAATTAAATAATTTAAAAAATAATTTAATTATGCAAGTTGGAAGAATTAGGATCTTTAATTAAATAATTATGAATTATTTAATCAGAAGAGGATAAATTAGCGTGAAGGTGATGAATTAATCAAATAAAATAAATTATTCGATTAATAGGATAAAAAGGTGAATTTAAATAAATAATTAGATATTCTTTAATTAAATGAACGAAAAAGGTGAATTATGAGAGAAATGATGTTAGTAAGTTAAATCAATGTGTGCAATGTGCTCAAGAAATTTTTAGGTGTCTAAATTTTTCCCTTCTTTGAAGTGAGGTACCTATTGCATTGCTTCAAAGAACTGATACTACTTGGATCAAAATTTATTTATTTTTATTTTTCTTGATGCCACACTATGCCCTAGCAAATGAAAGAATGTTGGTGTGCTATCCCTTGAGAGATCAAGTAGAAAAAAATATTTTCATATCGATATTGTGACAAAGACATGGGCATGGTTCTATTGAACAGAGCATGAAAAACAAGTCCCAAGAAGCTGATGAAGTGACCATGGTTGGATATAAAGTAAAAATATTGAGTGGTAAGGTAAAACCCTAGGTAATGCTAGGAATATATGCTCATTTAGATGAATTTCAAGCTCATTTGCACACTTTTCTTTGAGAGATCAGATAGATTTTGCAACGCCCCACCACGTAACCCTAGAGGATGACACAATACAAATAGAAGCGTAACAAATTTCTTTTGAAAGTGCAATTAATAATAAGTAAATTGAACTACACTTAACACATACATCCTCTAAGATACGCGACAACGCTTACATTTGAAACCCATAGCATACAAAAGTAAACTAATCCATAGCATATAAATTATACTCATGAAATAAAGAACATAGATCCAATACATTAAACTCATCTCATAAGATTACAAAGTACATAAAATAATTATTCATAGATTGTAATCATTCAATATAGAAGTTACAAGGCTCATTTCCAAAATGAGGTAGATCATACAACAATATTAAAATTGCAATGATACAAGGATTCTCCTTGAATTAAAATGAGGAGTAGTACATATAAAATAACATCCAATTGATCCAATAGAACACAAGAGATGGTACAAAGCAACTGGAACATGCGAGCTCTCCAATCTGGAAGATCTCGCCATCATGAACATTAAGTAGAAACCCAATGATGTAAGGTGCATGTTCCACCAACCAAGTGGTACTCAAAGGCCCACCCCCCTCATGCTAGGAGATAGTAAAAAGGGATTCCTAGGCATAAGCAACAAACACAAGACACATACAACCACAAGACTAAACTATAAAAATACAATACTTAACATAAAGGTTACATTGCTTCTAGAGTAAAATAATCAAGTACATCAATTGAAAAATATAAATTGATGTCATAGGAGAAGTGTTATCACACAGTTGCATAGGTTATCTTGGCAGATCTTCCTAGGCTTCGGCCCCTATCTTGGGTTATCCTAGTAGCCTTTCACGATCCCTGGCCCCAATTTCAAACCAATGCGAAGTCAAATATATTTCAAAGGGACAAGATAATTACCTTTCCATTCCAAGCCTTCTCATCTCATCTCAATTCTAAACGAGCTCTTGAGCCAATGAGCAAGGCACAATTATCAAGTTATATGTTTTAAGCTACCCTTTCCCCTAATACATTTATTTAATTTCCATTGAATTATCTAACTCTCACATGAGTTATCCTAGCACCACTCCCCTACTAAAAACACAAGGATCTAATCCATAAACCAAGGGTAAATAAACTGCACAAAAATGGATAATAAATCTCAACCATAGTACAAGAGGAAACACATCTCGTTCGTAGTAACTGGGTGTTTAAATTGGATCACAACCAGGTGCACTACCCAAGGAAAACAAAGGGCTGAACAAAATATCACAACAACCCCACATAATATTATAACATCTAGAAGGCTTACACATTCACGACTAACAGATTTCTCAACTTTCGTGAACAAAAACCATCATAATTAAATAAGCAATTTTAGGCAAGTAATAATACTATCATTAAGATTTCCTTAATCTAATTTCCATTTCAAGAAAACAATAATACATCGCTCAAAATAATTCTAGCTTAATACAATTTCATTTATAATTAGTAAATAAATTAAATCTAATTATATAATTCAATTTCCCAATTACATATATATAAAAATCAATTTCCCTCTTTTAAATCATTTCATTTTAAAAACATACAATTCGTGCATTTACATGCACCTATTTAAAATTCATTTAAATATATATATTTGAATATATACATAATTATATATGTAATTATATATAATTATATATACAAATATATATTATTTAAATATTTAAAAATTAATTACAGTTCCCAAAAACATTATTAAATATACATTTAAATATATATATATATATATAAATATACATAAATATAAACTTACATATATAATATATATATATATATATAAATATATACTTACACACACACACACACACACATATATATATACATTATATTTTATAAATTTAAAACCAAACTATACATCCAAAGTAAAAATGGGTGGTTGAAATCTTAGAAGGTATGCCATAATATTCACAGGGGCTATTAACATAGCCGAACCCCTTCATAAGGGGCACGACTTGTGAAGGTAGCATTGGGTGCTGCCTTCACAACCTGCCTCCCCTATGGGGGCGGCGATGGGGCAGTCCCCAAGCCCATACAAAAATTAAAACTATAATTTTTTTTTAAAACATAAAACCTACGATTTATTATATCAAAAATTCGTTTTACGAATTTTTAATTCTGGTTTTTCCAGAATAAATTTCTTTAGGAACATTTATAATAAAATATGCATATATATATAGTTAGTTAGTTAGTTATATATATATATATATATATATA
Source organism: Sequoiadendron giganteum (assembly GCA_007115665.2). Taxonomy (NCBI): domain Eukaryota; kingdom Viridiplantae; phylum Streptophyta; class Pinopsida; order Cupressales; family Cupressaceae; genus Sequoiadendron; species Sequoiadendron giganteum. The sequence goes on from CM021105.1 coordinate 262,639,538, forward strand.
TAGTTAACTATAAATATATATCAGAATGATTGCTCTAGATGAGAAATTTTTCACAAAAAATTTCTACAGGAGTAATTACAAATTTACCAAAGGTTTTTAATTTCCCAAGCCAAATAAATTTAACTGGAAAAAAAACAACAATATTCTAGAGGAAGATCTTTTCCAATACAATCAGAGGTTTTCTACAAATTTTGACAGAAAGATTGAAATCAATTCCTATAGAGGTTCTAAAGCTTTCACGACAATCTTTCCAATTTTGAAAACATAACAAAGCTTTAAAACAAATAAAATTTTATTCATTGTAAAGGCAATCTTTTCCAAGACAATAACTAATTCTAATAGCCTGTTCCAATATGTATTTAAATAAAAACAATAAATAACCCATTTCAAATGCTTGAAGAATTGAAGTTTGAAGTAGAGCCTCACCTTCAGATTCCAAAATTATCAAAGCCTCTTCCAAAATAATCCTCTTTTCCAAAATGTTGAAAATAAAACCAGAGCCAATTTCCTAAGAACTTCTTCCAATTTTCAACAACCCCAAAATCTAATTTTCATTCTCATGAAATAGCCTTTTGCCCTCTTTCAGTTAATGCAATTATTCTCTTTGTGAATTATTTCCCAACACCAGATTATTAATTTCTAACTCATGTCACAATCCCAAAATATCTTTCCAAATCAAATCCCAAGATATTTCCTCATATATTTTATAAGATATTTGTGTATTTAATAATTTAAAATCACATATTAATTTTAATTATCCATTCATTTAAATTCACAACTTTATTTAATTAATTTAAATAATTAATTAAACAAAGATTTTATAATCTAACAATTTAAATATCAAATTTAATCTAATTAATTTTAATCACTATGTAAAATAAATTTAATCTAAATAATTAAATTACTTTACATAATAAATTAAATCTAATTTAAAGCTTCTAACAACATTAATCATGATTAAATAAATAATCAATTTCAAACATTATAAACATTAATTAAAATTAATTTCCCATAGAGCATACCTTGCAAAATAATTAAACGACAAGGCAAATAGGGACAACATAACAACAAAGCATGACGAAAACAAGAACTTATAGCACACTGTGACTAGGGTTGTGGTTTGACAAGGAAATGTTGTTACTACCTCCCAATCAACTATTTTGTTTGGCAATGGACATGCTTAAACCTATGAATCCAGGTGGAGTCGATGTCATGTACCTACAATCTTGCAATCAAAACATATTCGTACATGTATATATAGATCATGAGCAATCACACAGTGAAGAGAAAATTGTGGAATCGCAGGGCACTCACAAGCGAGTGATGCAATCCTGTCCCCTTCACCAATACAGTGTCACATCAAAACTGATGAAACTAAAACATCAACAAACTACAGATGAACATATATCAATATCATCTCACATAATCAACTATGATAACCATAGAGCATGTCATAATCAATAATCACCAATATAGTGTACCTTCACATCTCAATATAAAAACCATCGCTATAATGTTAGTGATCAAATAACAACATCATAGTATCATAGTCTATCAAAATAAAAGCACTATCTAAAAACATAAGCAAATCAGAGGTTTCCTACATCCTCCCCCTTAGGATCAGGATTACTCTTAAAAGCCTATGAACAAGTAGGGATAGAGCTCTCTCATCCTAGTCGCATCCTCCCAGGTGGTCGATTTATCATCTCTCGGATCCCACTGGACCCTAACCTGCTCAATAGCTCGACCCCTGAGGGCGAGTCTCTTGTGTTGTGTGACTACCACGGGCTCCAAAGCCAACTTCCTGTCCTCTACTTGTAAGTAATTCCAATCAAGGATGTGAGATATATCCGAGTGGTAAGGCTTTTGTACTGAAACATGGAATATGTCATGTATAAGCGAGAGACTAGGCGGCAAAGCAAGATGGTAAGCTACTGGTCCAATATTATCAATAATTTCAAATGGCCCAATGAATTGAGGTGCGAGCTTAGAGCCCTTTCCATATCGGATTGGACTCTTTCACGAATGCACTCACAAAAAGACTTGGTCACCTACTACAAACTGACGATCCACCTAATGCGCATCTACATAATTTTTTTGCCTATCCTGTGCAGCAACCAAATGTTCCTTGATCCAGATCACTTATTGCTCCATGTGTTGAAGCATCTCAGGACCCAATAAAACTCTACCCTCTAACTAATCCCAACTCAAAGGAGTCTGACATGGTCGTCCATACAATTCTTGGAAAGGAGGCATACCAATTGAACTCTGATAGTTGTTATTATAAGAAAAATTCACTAAATGGAGATAGTCCTCCCATTGTGTGTGCTGGTCCATCACATACATGTGTAACATATCCTCGAGGATCTGGTTGACCCTCTTGGTCTGTCCATTTGTCTCAGGGTGATATGCTGAACTAAAGTTCAACTACGTCCCCATCGCATGTTTCAATGACATCCAAAGAGCTGAGGTGAACACATGATCCCTGTCAGAAATGATCCAACGAGGAATACTGTGCAACCTAAAAATATCTTCCATGAACACTCTAGCAATGGATGAAGCATTATAGGATGAACAAACAAGAGAGAAGTGTGCTACCTTCATCAACCTATCCACCGTCATCATAATGGCATTGTGTCGTCGTGAAGAGTTGGGTAACCCAACAATTAAATCTAACGCAATTATATCCCATTTCCACTATGGCACCAAATGTGGCTCTAGAAGTCCTACCGAATGTTGGTGTTCATCCTTCATTTGCTGACACTCCAAAAACTTTGACACAAAGTTAGCAATGTCTTGATTCATACCTACCTAGAAGTATAGCTGTCGCAAATCAACATACACCTTCTTCACTCTAGGATGAACTAAATAAGGTGCTCGATGTGCCTCTATCATAACCAAGGTATGAATATCTCCAGAAGATGGAACATAAATGCATCCCATGTGTCTCAACAAACCATCTAACTCTAGAGAATAACCTAAGAATCTTCCCTCAAGAGTCATGCCTGTCTCTATCTCTGATCTCACCTCCTGATACCAGCCATCAGCAGGAAGTGTAGAAAGGATCTGACTCCTCAAATCCACACCAAGAGTCACCTCTAACAACTCGTGTCTCCATCTACTAAGAGTATCAGCCACTACATTCTCCTTCCCCTAGATGAACTTCACCTAAAAGTCATACTCACAAAGGAACTCCATCCATTACTTCTACCTGGCATTAAGATTGGGGTGCATGAAGATGTACTATAGACTCCAATGATCACTATGCAACTCAAATTTGTGCCCCAATAGGAAGTGTCTCCATATCATCAAAGCGTTTACTATCGCTACTAACTTAGATTGTGTGTGGGGTAATTTAACTCATGATCCTTGAGTTTGCGAGACTCATATGCAATAACTCGACCATCCTGCATCAAGACTACTCCTAATCCCTCCAAAGATGCATCTATATAGACAAAAAAATCTCCATGAGGATCAAGCATCACAAGAATCAGTGCACTAGTCAACCTCTCCTTCAGAGTCTAAAATGTTGCCTCACACTACTCTGACCAGATGAATCTCTTCCCTTTCCTCTGAAGAGAAGTGATAGGATGCCTATCCTCAAGAAACCCTGAACAAAGTGTCTGTAATAACTTGCTAATCCCATTAAATTATGTATCTCTGCAACATTAGTGGGAGTAGGCCAATAAATGATCACTTGGATCTTTGCAGGATCCACTATTATACCCTCTCCTAATATCACATGTCCAAGGTACTTAACCTTGGTCTGAAAGAACTTACATTTGGATAGGTTAACATACAATTGATTGTCTCTCAAACACTGCAAAACCTGCCTCATATGCTCCTCTAATATCCTGGAATAGATCAATATGTAATCAAGGAATACCAGTATGAATCTATCAAGATATGTGTGAAAGACTCCGTTCATCAAGCTCATGAATACCGATGGCGTATTCATCAACCCAAACGGTACTAGTGTGAACTCGTAGTGACTATAACGAATGTGAAATTTTGTCTTATGAATGTCAAAATCAAATATACATAGCTAATGGTACCTTGACTTAAGATTAATTTTTGAAAAGACCATGGCACCCATGATCTGATCAAACAAATCATTGATCCTAGGTAAGGGATAATGGTTCCTGATTGTCACTTTATTTAGCTGATGGTAGTCTATGCACAATCAGAGAGATCCATCCTTCTTCTTCACAAAAATTACTAGTGATCCCCAAGGTGAGACACTCGGGTGGATGAAACCCTTCGCTAGTAACTCCTCTAGCTGCAAACAGAGCTCCTTAAGCTCTTATGTAGTCATAAGGTTTAGAGCTCATGAAATAGGCTTGGATCTAGGTATAAGATCAATCTTAAAATTGATGTCATGCTGAGGTGTCATCCTTGGAATCTCACTAGGAAATGCATCTACATACTACTGAAGTATGGGGTGGCTATCAAGTGAAACCTTCTCATCACTATCTCCCAACTCCAAGTCATCTACTATTACTGCAAACAACTAATAGTCATGACATACATATCTCCTTAGCTGCATAGTCAAGATCATCCTAAATGATATGGGTCTTTGAACTCCCACTATCTCGACCTCCCTACCAGATACATCAATGCATCGAATTGACTTACATCGACAGTCAATAACGGCTTTGTGAGCCTCTAACCAATCCATCCCTAAGACGATGTCATATGACCCCAACGGTATAATGTGGAGGTCTACTATAGTGTGAAAGGATCCAATGTCCAATCTACAATCATGTACTAGGGAATGTACTACAACTTTAGTACCGAAGGTCAATTTGACCTGCCACCTAATCTCCTGCTTAACTGCCCTTAGTCTACAATGCGTTACAATAGATGATGAAATAAAAGAATATGATGCTACTCAATCAAATAAAATGGTAACCCTATTACCCTGTAACATACCTGAAGTCTCTACCACGGTGATTTGATGATCATCCTGGCAGATGTCAACTACAACAAATACCCGATGACCTCTACCTGCATCACCAACAGTCGACTCTGATGCCGTTGGCCTCTGAGTATGACCTGGTGTTCCCCTATTGGGATAGTGTCACGCTATGTGACCCTGTTGACCACAAGAAAAACATCATGTACCATTGTTGAATCCTCTACTTCCAGGAGGCATGCTTGACTACTGAATGATATCCCTATTATAGGTAGATTGTGTACTCTATGTTGGCTACTCATAATTGGAGCTTTGAACCACCTCCAGTTTTTGTCTCCCCTAGATTGAAATTTTTCACCCTATTTAGGCTGGAAATTTTTCCATTTCTCCTATGAATTTTGATGCTGACCACTCTATGTAGGCACCTAATGTGTCCTAGGTGGTCCATCTCCCTAAGCTTGGCCACTACGTGAACTAGGCACTATTACTAAAGCACTACCTATCTGTACTCCAATATGTCCTCCCAATGCCATTGCCAAATTCTCCTTCACCAAACTAACATTCTCTACTACTATCTCCATGGTCTTGGGTTCAAAAACCTGAGCACCACCACTGATCCAGGCATTTAAGCCCCTAATGAAGTGTTGAACTAGCATTCCCTCATCGTCACCAATGCCAACATACTATTTGAGTTCGTAGAATCTACGCTAATACAATTCTACTGACATGGTCATTTGTCACAGAGCATGAAACTCATCTCCACGATGCTCTCGCCAATGGTTAGATAGGAGTCTAGCTCTAAATCTCTCAATGAACATATCCCAAGAAATTGAAGTAATGTCAATATAGAGCTTCTACTACTCCAATCTCCACCAGGTAGATGCAAATTATTGCAAGTGCATGATAGCACATCTGGCCTTGGTTTTGCTACCGTAAGGGTGCATAGAAAAATAGTGGTTCAATTCTATCAACCATGTCTTGGCCTCTAGTCCACTACCAGAAACATCAAAAATGGGTGGACGAGCTCTAAGTAGGTCGGTCATATGAGCGATTGTGACTGCCCCCTGTTGTGTCAGAACCTCTCTCCATTTAGGGGATCTCTCTCCCTCACCAATATCTATCTAATCTCTATCCTGCCTTAGGCCAAGGCAAGCAAGAGTCTCCTCTAACAATCGACACAATTGAGGGCCCTCGATCCCTAGTGGATCCTGATTTTGGTCACCGTGTCTCAAAGCATTCTAGGAAGCATGTTGTTCCTCACGATCTGAGTCATGGGGAACATGGGGAGGTTAGTCCTACTAACTACCTTTGTGGCCACCTCCTCAGCCTTGACCATGACCTCCAGCGTGACCTCGCCTAGGTGGCATGATCCTACACAGACATGCCAAGGTATAAGACGAGGTAACACAAACTTAAATCCTATGCAACTAACAACTTAATGGGTTCAACATTATCCCCAAGCATCTAATGTTTAAACTTTGGCTTTGATACCATGTGTAACACCCCACCACATAACCCTAGAGGATGACACAATAACAATGGAAGCGTAACAAACTTTTTTTTAATGTGAAATTAATAATAAGTAAAGTGAACTACACTTAACACATACATCCTCTACGGTACACGACAACACTTACATTTGAAACCCATAACATACAAAAGTAAACTAATCCATAGCATATAAATTATACTCATGAAATAAAGAACATAAAATACAATACATTAAACTCATGTCATAATATTACAAAGTACATGAAAGAATCATTCATAGATTGTAATCATTTAATATAGCAATTAAAAGGCTCATTTCCAAAATGAGGTAGATCATACATAAATATTACAATTACAATGATACAAGGATTCTCCTTGAATACAAATGAGGAGTAGTATAGATACAATAACAACCATCTGGTCCAATAGAACACAAGGGATGGTACAAAGCAACTAGAACATGCAAACTCTCCAATCTAGAAGATCCTGCCATCATGAACATGAAGTGGAAACTCGACAGTATAAGATGCACGTTCCACCCAGCCAAGTGGTGCTCGAAGGTCCACCCCCCATGCTAGGAGATAGTAAAGAGGGCTTCCTAGGCATAACCAACAACAACAAGACACATGAAATGACAAGAATAAACTATATAAGTACAATACTTAACATAAAGGTTACATTACTTCTAGAGTAAAAGAATCAAGTACATCAACTAAACAATACAAACTGATGTCATAGGAGGAGTGTCATCACACAGTTCCATGGGTTATCCTAGGAGATCTTCCTAGGCTCGAGCCCCTATCTTGGGTTATCCTGGTAGCCTCTCACGATCTCTGACCCCACATGCAAACTGATGTAGAGTCAAATATCTTTCAAAGGGACAAGATAATGACCTTTCCATTCCAAGCCTTCTCATCTCATCTCAAGTCTAAACGAGCCCTTGAGCCAATGAGCGAGGCACAATTATCAAGTTAAATGTTTTAAGCTACCCTTTCCCCTTACATTTATTTAATTTCCACTAAATTATCTAACTCTCACATGAGTTATCCTGACACCACTTTGTGTGCCGACCCCCAATGAGAGCCACTCCCCTACTGACAACACAAGGATCTAATCCATAAACCAAGGGTAAACAAAGTTCACAAAAATGGATAATAAATCCCAACCATAGTACAAGAGGCAACACATCCCATTCGTAGAAATCGGGTGTTTAAACTGGATCACAACCAAGTGCACTACCCAAGGAAAACAAAGGGTTGGACAAAATATCACAACAACCCCCACATAATATTACAACATTTGGAAGGCTTACACATTCACAACTAACAGATTTCCCAACTTACGTGAACAAAAGACATCATAATTAAATAAGAAATTTCAGGCAAGTAATAATACTATCATTAAGATTTCCTTAATCTAATTTCCATTCCAAGAAAACAATAATACATTGCTCAAAATAATTCTAGCTTAATACAATTTCATTTATAATCAATAAAGAAATTAAATCTAATTATATAATTCAATTTCCCAATTACATCTATATAAAAATCAATTTCCCTCTTATAAATCATTTCATTTTAAAAACATACGATTTGTACATTTACATGCACCTATTTAAAATTCATTTAAATATATATATATATATTTGAATATATACATAATTATATATGTAATTATATATAATTACATATATACAAATATATATTATTTAAATATTTAAAAATTAATTACAATTCTCAAAAACATTATTAGATATATATATATATACTTATATATATAAATATACATAAATATATACTTACATATATATAAATATACACTATATTTTATAAATTTAAAACCAAACTATACATCTGAATTAAAAATGGGCGGATGAAATCTTAGAAGGTACGCCATAATATTCACAGGGGTTGTTAACACAGTCGACCCCCTTCATAGGGGGCACGACCTGTGAAGGCAGTGCTAGGCGCTGCCTTCACAACCCACCTCCCTTATGGGGGCAGTGGTGGGGTAGTCCCCAAGCCCATACAAAAATTAAAACTATAAATTTTTTTTAAACTTCAAACCTACGATTTATCATATCAAAAATTCGTCGTATGAATTTTTAATTCTGGTTTCTTGTGAATAAATTTCTTCAAGAACATTTATAATAGAATATGCATATATATATCTTTGTATATGTATATATATATTAAAATATATATATAAATATATCAGAATGATTTCTCCAGATGAGCAATTTTTCACAAAAAAATTCTACAAGAGGGTAATTACAAATTTACCAGAGGTTTTTAATTTCCCAAGCCAGATAAATCTAATTGAGAAAAAAATAACAATCTTCTACAGGAAGATATTTTCCAATACAATCAGAGGTTTTGTACAAATTTGATAGGAAGATTGAAATCAATTCCTATAGAGATTATAAAGCTTTCATGGATATCTTTCCAATTTTCAAAACATAACAAAGCTTTAAAACAAATAAAATTTTCTTCATTGTACAGGAAATATTTTCCAAGATAATAACTAATTCTAATAGCCTTCTCCAATATGTATTTAAATAAAAACAATAAAGAACATGTTTCAGATGCTTGAAGAATTGAAGTTTGAAGTAGAGCCTCACCTTCAAATTTCAAAATTATCAAAGCCTCTTCCAAAATAATCCTCTTTTCTAGAAAGTTGAAAATAAAACCAGACCCAATTTCCCAATAACTTCTTCCAATTTTCAACAACCCCAAAATCCAATTTTCATTCTCGTGAAATAGCCTTTTTCCCTCTTTCAGCTAATGCAATTATTCTCTCCATGAATTATTTCCCAACACCAGATTATTAATTTCTAACTCATGTCACAATCCCAAAATATCTTTCCAAATCAAATCCGAAGATATTTCCTCATATATTTTATAAGATACTTATGTATTTAATAATTTAAAATCAAATATTTTTAATTATCCATTCATTTAAATTCACAACTTTATTTAATTAATTTAAATAATTAATTAAACAAAGCTTTTATAATCTAACAATTTAAATATCAAATTTAATCTAATTAATTTTAATCAATATGTAAAATAAATTTAATCTAAATAATTAAATCTAATTAATTAAATCAAATTTAAAGCTTCTAACAACATTAATCACGATTAAATAAATAATCAGTTTAAAAAATTATAAACATTAATCTCCCACAAAGCATACCTTGCAAAATAATTAAATGACAAGGTAAACAACGACAACATAACAACAAAGCATGACCAAAACAAGAACTGGTGACACACTGTGACTAGGGTTGTGATTTCACAAGGAAATATTATTACTACCTCCCAATCAACTATTTCGTTTGGCAATGGACACGCTCAAACCTGTGAATCCAGGTGGAGTCGATGTCTTGTACCTACAATCCTACAATCAAAACATATGTCGTACATGTATATATAGATCATGAACAATCGCACCGTGAAGAGAAAATCATGGAATCACAAGGCACTCGCAAGTGAGTAATGCAATTTCATCCCCTTCACCAATACAGTGTCACATCAAAACTAACAAAACTAAAACATCAACTAACTATAGATGAACATATATCAATATCATCTCACATAATCAACTATGCTAACCAAAGAGCATGTCATAATCAATAACCACCAATATAATGTACCATCACATCTCAATATAAAAACCATCATCGCTATAATGTCATCGATCAAATAACAACATCATAATATCATAGTCTATCAAAATAAAAGCACTGTCTAAAAACATAAGCAAATTGGAGGGGTGCTATAAATTTTGAGATTTTGTGAGTTTAGATCTTGTAGAGCACTAAAATATATGGCCCACACAATTCATGCAATACACCATGCAGATTAGGTCCACGATTTCCAATGGCTAGCTAATACAAAAGCCCCGATACATACCCCAATAAACTTTTCTTGTATGTATTTTTAAATAGCTAAAGGTAGGCTAGAATCAGGACATACAAAGGCATCACTTTGCAACTCGATGATGTGCCTTTGCAATGTATAGTGACATCTTTATAATGGGCATCACATATGTACATTTGTGTTTATATTTTGAATTAGGGAAATTCCTTTACAATTTTTGTAACGCTTCTACAAGATATAATGATGCTTTTGTAGGATACAGTAATGTTTTTGTTCTTAATAACTGAGGCTCACTTTTGCAATAAAGTGGCATTATTGTGTAATGGTTACACATTTGCAAGACAATGATGATATTAGACAATAACGACACTTTTTATTTTGACAATGAGTCACTTTTGTAAAGCAGGCTCGCTTTTTCTTTTCTAGCTAGTTTGACTTAGATTATTTTTCTTTTTTTAAAAAAATTGGTGTTATGTGTGCAAGCTCCCTTAGGTCCTCTCCTATCCCAAGAGTGGAGACCAAAAATATTATTGTGGATTACTACCCTCAAAATTCTTGACATTCTCTTCCTAGGAGCAATTGGTTTGCACCCTATTGCATACATGCCAAAGATTTGGACTCGCTTATCTCTGATGATTGCTTTGGTGGAGTGTTGGCATTCAGAGACTTCCTCTTTTCACCTTCTAATAGGTTAGGCCACTTTGAATCTCGAGGATGTTTAGAGGGTCCTTAGGCTACCCATTCATGGTGAGTGTGTTGTTTACAATGTTGACCTCAGCCTAGAGGCTATGTTTTGAGTTTTGGGGGTAGAGGAGATGGAGCTCAAGGGTGGACAGCTGGATCTTCAACGTTACATCATCATTACTAGTGATATTACCCTAGTGATTATGGGGCTCATTATGGGAGTTCTAGTTCTTGACATATGATCTCATCTATTCATCCCAAGATGGGGGATAGTGCTTGACAAGATCATGGAGGATGCTTGTGTATATGCTTGGGGACCTTGCATATTGTCTCATATATATCATGATATGTACTAGGTTATTTATCGAGGAGATATTCTATCTACAGGAGTGACAGTTCTTCACATATGGGCATGGGAGAAAATTTATGTGCTTAGGTAAGTGATTTTCTATGGAGACTGAGATGTTGGAGACCCTATGGTGTATTGATATGATGGCATGAACACCCATCACCATAAATATCAGTTGGGTTACTTGAGGAGGGTCATTGATGATATGACCAAGTTCACTTGGTGAGCTTGGTTACAGATCAAGCCTTGGGATGATGATGACTGACACCTTACATATTGCAAACAGACTCGATGGCTAGTGGGTCATACTACAAATATCATTGAGTTGTATTTACCAAATAGGGTAGATAGATAGTTTGGGGAGAAACAAGATGCTTCGACTGACAATTACATGACCATATATTCTCACACCTTTCGAGAGATTCAAGAGAGGGGACTGTATATGGTTCCACAAATAACCACAACCAATTTTGATCACTTGGTTCCACTTTCATGGATCTACACAGGGGGTCTGAGTAGGTCAAAGGGTACATCAATGGGTAAGTGTTCTTTGAGTGATTCACAACATCAGAGGCTACCACCTCACCAACCTACTTCTGGTTGAAATGACCAGGGGAGCTTGGGATAAACTTTGATTTTTACATAGATATTTTTTGTATCCATATACTAATGTAGATGTGATTATGATGTATATTCATTCATTGGCTATGGATAGCATCATGTATATTTTTGATATATATCACACACTTTGATATGTATCATGAAATTAATTTTTTTATATATATATATATGAGATGATCAATGTGAAATTTATATATGATGTCTTATTGCATGTTTTATGATCTTATGTGATATATGTTTTTCTTATGGATTCATTGTGGATGTATGGATGAATGCATATGTATCATGATATGTTATTAAATGTTTCTATGATGGATGATGGTCATTTATCTTATTATTCTTATGATGTGGTATGCATGTGTAAATGATTTGTGTCTACCAATTTTTGGATGTCGGATGGATGAAATGTAATGTTATGGATGATTTATTTTTTTGTTATTTTTTATATGATATGAGATGCTTATGTAGGATGCATTTTATGAAATGTATGTTGAAAATTTGTAGATGAAGGATGGATGCATTTATATATTATTTTTTTGGTATGTCCTGATAACTAGATATAAATGTTAGCATGGATAGAAGTAGAAGAAGAGATTAATAGAATAGATTAGTAGGGTAGGTGCATGGAAATGGGTATCCATTTCGTGGAAACATTCAATTTTTTTTTTTTGAAAAGTCATAATGCGAGTGTGTTATAGTGCACTTGCATTATTGCTTGTTAAAAAAAAAAAAAAAGAGAAATGTTGTCATTCTTATTTCGACTATTTTTTTCTTCTAGCCATGGCCAAAACCCCCATATCTCATGCTTGCATTCTAGGAGGAGCCATTCAGAAAAATTCTTCACCAAAAATTGCTATTTCTTCGCAACGATGGCTTCACAACAAGGAGGAGGTGTGAGAGGTAAGGATTTTTTTCTTTTTGTTTTGAATTAGTTAGTTTTAGGTTGAATTTGTTATTTTTAGGTTGAATTTGATATATATTTGTTTGAATTTTTAGGAGATGCAAATCAACCTGCAAACCCTCAAGATCCTCAATAGGAAGACCAACCAAATCCTCAAGATCAAAATCAACCACAACAACAACCTCCTCCACCAATCACTCAACCCCCTCCTAGCACTCAACAAAATTTAATGAGTGAAATTGAGAACAAAAAAAAGAAAATTGAGGATTTGATCAGTAGGTTGAGTGATCCAAATGGTTCAACTGCAGAAAGAATGACCCTAGAAAATTCATTGAAAGATATGTTAAAAATGTAGATTCAATTAGTAAACAAATAACTGGATAGCAAGATAGAAGGTAGGCAGCTAGGGATTATTATGAAAATAAACTATCATACAAAGATGTAAAGGATTTAAAAATTACAAAACGTGATTTGTGCTTATTATTCACCGACCCAAACACAAATAAAAATCTTACTCTCAATGCAAAGAGGTTTCCTATCCATTGGTGCCACCACCAATAGATTAGGGACCGTTTATGATAGGTGGTACATGGTATTCAATTAACCACCATGCAACAATTGTGAGGTCCCATAATATTTCCTTAGGAAACTATACAGTGAGTTCATATTGAAAAATATCCCAAATTATTTTGATATGAGGGATTTCTAGGGGAGAGGTGGGGGGTCAGCTTAGGATAGACCCGGTGCACAGCTGGATCCTACACGGAAAGGTAGACGAGCTCTCTCTAGGCCACCTCGTGAGCACGTTGTTATGCCTTCCATCGTGAAGGAAAGTGCTGACGTAGAGACATTGCAAAAAATAAACACTTTGACCCAGAGTTTGATCCATCATACTAGCCCTATTCTACATCGCCATCCAAGAGAGTCTTCGAGTGGTGGCCTTCGAACCCATGTATGTCAATCTTGTTGGGCGACTTGTTCATATGAACCCACTGACACTTAGGAGGTTGCTATACATGATTCATTTGCAGCTATGGAGATGGAGAGGGTATTTTAAATTATGCATGAGACATATGGCATTGATAGTCAGGTAAAAGTTAACATGTTCATTGAATTTAATTTATTAAATATCAATTTTAAAATACAAAATTAATTAAAAATGTTTTATGATTTTAATAAAATTGTAGGGTCACACTGTTGAGACTGGATACACTGGCCCCCCACCTTCTTATTTCTTCAGTACACCTATCGCTGGGGTATGTAACTATAGATACCTAAAAATGACCTAGGCCTACGAGCATTATTTTTACTACTTCCATCATGACATGATTATAACATTTTAATTATGTTCCTAACCCACATTCAACTATTAATTAAATAGTTCATGATTATTTAATTAATTCATAAACTTTCATTCTTCATGATTATTAAATAAATAAATCCTATTTATTTAATTTAATACGTCACTAATTATCAAAGTCTTCTAATAATTAAATAAAGACATGAATTTATTTAATTAACCCTTATCATAAATGTCTTCTTGATTATTAATTTGATATATTTTAATATATCTATTTAATATGTCACAAATTCCTAAATCCTCTCTTAATTAAATAAATTTATTTATTTATTTAATTAATTAACTACTTCTTCTAAATTAAATAATTATTTTAATTATTTATTTATGGCATGTGACATTTCTGTATTTTTAAATAAAACAAATCATTTAAAAATATCTCACTGATTCTTCATTTAGTAATTAATTTCAAAAATCAATTACTAATTACCTCACAAAATCTTCTATTTTGGATTAATTTAATTCAAAAGGGAAATATTCTCCTACAAATCAAGTAATTTCCAAAATTATTGATTTTCTAAAAATATCATCCTCTTGTCTTCTGATTTTTACTAATTTCATCTCCACTGTCACATTCAGTTTGGATTTAATTAATTTAATTAAATCTTATTTACACCTATGGGTATTTTGCCCTAACCCTAATTGAGGTTGCCTTATTGAATCTTGACCTTTGATTCTAGGGTATTCCTCAATCTCTCATCTTGTCCGTCCGTTCAAGATTGCATTTTCTATAAAATGACAATCTTGATCTCATTTTCGGATCCATGATCATTTAATATAAACTTTTATTATAGGCATTCTAGAGATCATAGACTTTATTTACTATTTGCTTATTAGAAATTGCTTTCTAGTGTGAATAGTTTGATATTTTACAATCCTTCAAAAGCATTGTTAAGGCTAGGCATTAGAGAAGTTTGCTCACAAAGAAATCTGAGGGCATTCCATCATTGCAGCAAGACTTGAGAAGGTGCAATGGAAGCAATCATGAATAGAGAAGATTGGTGAGATCATTCCATTTCACTTTATTTTCTTTTTTATATTCTTATGTGTTTCATTGCTTGATATTAAACTAACTTGCAGGTACAGCTAATTGTTTGAATCTTATCTTGCAAGATTTTTTAGATCATTACATTGGTGAACCCGACAAGTTTGTTTAACACATTTTTTGCAGATTTGTTGCTTTTCTTGTTTGTTTTTGTTGTTTTGCAGGTTACAGCCAAGAATTCGCACAAAATCCCGTCATCTTCTTTAGAGCACATAAAAATGGGCGAATAAAAAATTAAAAAATGATTATCTAGGTTTTGTAGGCCTTGTTTCTAGCTTTCCAAAACTTCAAATGATTTAAAATTTTGTTAAGATTTGAGAAAGTTATGGTCATTTTACTATTTACTATTTTTTTTTAAATTCTGGTAAAAATTTCACCTTTTAGAATTGTAATCTGGATCCGACACGACCGTGGCCAGTCTTTTTTCTTTTTGGGTTTTAAATGAACCAATCCTAGGGTAGACACACTTAAGGATTAAATTTATCAACCCTAGGGTAGGCATTTTTTTAAATTTGGAATTTATCAATCTAGGATAGTCACCACACAAAATTTTGTTGAATTAAAATGAACACCATGTCTGTGTGAAGCAACATCTTCACTTAGATTAGAAAATATTTTTTGTGGGATTAAAATTGAACACTTGCTTTGTGTGTTTTGGATAGTAGGCATATGCTCTCCCCTTTACTGGGTGATCAAAAAGCCAGACCTATCTTTTCTTTCATACTTATGCATTTACTGCTTTCATACAACCCTTAGCAGGCCTGCCGTAGTGGGAAAAAGTACTCACCCTATGGGAATGACCTAAGTGGGAACACCTAAAGCCAAGGTTTCCAACCCACTGTAATCAAAAGCAAGTTGTTGATGAAAATCCAACTTGACAATAGTTGACAGGATAACCATCCCCAAAACCTTTGTTCTAAAGGTTGGGAGGTCTCTTGAGGGAGTATATCCATTGTCACACTGAACGGAAAGACTTACTAAGAACCTAGTGTAGTAGCCAGTCGTGTTAGTAACCAGACATCCTTTCAATCACGGTGCAAGGGGAGGGAAGAATCTCCCCCCAAGACACTCACCATATAATCACCACGGACTGTTTGCTCAAGGGATTCGGTATCCACTTCCGTCACCTTGAGTACGCACTTGGAAAAGACAAAAATACAGGCGCCCTCTAGGGGGTGACAAGGCTATGTGAGTCGACGTGATTTTAAGATGTGGCCTGTGATTGCGAGGATGACCCACTTGACTTTTAAGAATGAGTTTGTTTGAACAAGCATTTCATATTTTTGATTTCTGTGTTTGCCAAGAATTCTTAAAAATCTTCAAACAAATTACAAAATCACAAATTGGAATCATAAAAATTGGTTGAAAACTACAAACTGTATTCTGGTTTTTCCCCTAAAACTGCATATTGTGATGCAAGCGCTCTGCTGCACCGCATTCGACATCTGAAAAACCGCATTCGCTCTGATGAGCCGCATTTGAGCCATCAGGAACCACATTCGCTCTGTCAAAATGCAATCGACAATTACAGAGCCGCATTTGCAATTAGTGAGCCGCATTCAGTTAATTGAGCCGCATTTTCCATACCAAACCGTATTTGTTGTCTAAAACACCGCATTTGCCATTTTGCAAAAACAAGTCAAAATCCTGCAACGCATCTGCTTTAATGCACCGCATTTGAGACCTTAAATGACACATTTTCCTGTCAATTGGGAAAACATTAATTCTGTCAAAAACCAACAAAGCAACTTGTCCAAGTCAGTCGTCCTTGCATCTTTAATTTGAATTTAGCTTGCAAACCATCATCATCATCAACACAGGAAAAGTCTTAAGTCCTCAAATTCACACCTTTGGGATAGGAAAACTTTCCTTCCTTTGTCAAACCTTTGTCTCAAAAACACATTGTCATTGGACCAAGTCAAAACAAATCAATCCTAAGTCATTGTCCTTTGGTGAGCTATTTCCAACTCATAAGTCTAGTGTGGAAATCTCACCTTGTCATTTTGTCATCTTGTCCTTCGAACCAGTCCTTTGACAATCCAAATCGAGACATTGGCCAGACTTTGAGTGGTTAGGAAACCTTTCCTAAAATTCATTTGAAATAAGGCATCCCCTTTTTCACTTTAAATTATCACTTTGCATAGTATTAGTCTTATTTCATCCACCATCATGTCTTCGAATCACGATGACATGCTTGCTAGTCAAATCGAATTCCAATTCAATAGTAAGGGTCAAACACAACTTGCTAGGGATTTCAAAATGCTATACCTACAATGCAAGTCCAAACGCACCTCACCCTCTAGTCCTCCATCCATCCATCCCTCTTACCAAAAGTCCAATAGCCCTGGTCCTCTATCCATCTACTATCAAGGGTCCCATAACACCATCAATGGCACCGAGTCACAACAAACTTCCATCAGTCATACCCACCCTAAATTTGACAAGGGAAACCAACCCTCCATTAATCCATTCCAAGCATCCACATCATATCTTAGTCCTTCATCTTATCTTAGTCTGTCATCTACGTCATATCAAAATCTTCCATTCATGTCATATCCTAGTCCTTCATCATATGCTAGTCCTCCATCCATGTCATATCAGAGTCTTCCATTCATGTCATATCCTAGCCCTTCGTCGTATCCTAGCCCACCACCCACATTATATCCTAATCCTAGTCCTTCATCCACGACAAATCCTTGTCATACATTCATTTTTCTATTCTAGCCCATCATCTCTCAACCAAGTCCAAAGCTCCATGCCATACTCTAGTCCATCATACACCAATCCATTTCAAGACACTTGATTGGGTCATGAAAGCATATCTAGTCATGGTCTCCAAAGTCCCATCCCATCTCATAAACTTGAGGAAACATGTCAAGAGGCAAGTCCAAAGCACAACATTATAACATCACCGTCATGTCAAGATCAAAGTAGTCCATTCCATGACTCCATCTTTACGTCCATTCAAGAAGTCCTCTTAGACAATAATGGCATACCAAATACACCTATCTTTGGTCAAGAGTCCATCCAAAACCATGTCATTCAAGAGGAACCTATCTTCTTTCAAGACACTACTTCCAATCATGACATTCAAAATGCACCCATCTTTGATCAAGACACTATCTTTGATCAAGAAGTCCAGTATGATCCACTCCTAGATCTCTATTCCATTCACAATGAAATGCTTGAAGACAATTCCATTCAAACTTCAAGTAATGATGCTCCCAAAAGTGAGACACTTGCCTCCATGGGACACATAGATGATCTACCACTAGAACAAGAATATTCTAGCATGGACATATTTGAAAATAATCAAGCTATAGCTGAATTTAGTGGGCTCTATGACAATGACCATGAAGATAGTTTTGACATAGACTTGGAAGCACCAAGAGAATCATCGGAATCCAACATGTCACCTGATCAGACTGAAGATATAAATCAAAAACCTGTCCAACATGTCAATTAAGCTACAACATCCTATCAATTAGGATCATCTAAGTTTTTCAAATCAGGCTTTCTTACAGAGGAGAAGATTTCAAGCATTAATCTTCCCAATAAGGATGGGTTAGCATCTTGCTTCCAAAATGACAAGTATCCCATCACCAACAAAATCTGTCAGAACATGCATTATCAAGGCAAAGGATTAGGCCTACACGAACAAGGAATTCTGGAACCTGTACAAGTTCAAGTACATTATAGACATCAAGGTCTTGGCTATTCATCAGTCAGAAAATCAAAAGATGTTAGTGGTCCCTCTTCGATACTGGGGGCAACTTTATCTAATACAAATGTAAAAATGGGTATCATGAGTAGTCCTTGTCATAATATTGTTGCCAATACCCCTTCCCTCCACACCCCAAACCATCATTCCATCATGAATAAACCTTCCATTTGGAACCAAAAAAAGTCTTACAAAATACAAAATCAAATGTCAAAGGCCATCAAATTAGACAAAAAGTCAAGTGGACAAATGAAGCTAAAATGGATCCCAAAACAAAAAGGATCAAGTCAAGAATCAGGCAAAGAAAAGATGCAAAATTCAAAAGTCAATCAAAATGTGGAGCCACAGCACAAGAGGATTCCCACATACAATACATGTCCACCTCCATCAAAATGGCCATCAAGAAAGACATATGAAAATGTCGGTTCCAAACAACATCCTAACCCAACACCCAAAGTTTGGAGAGTAAAAATAGCTACATCCAAACATCCAACCAACCTGTCCACGTCCACCATCATCCATCATAATCCTACATCATCCTTAAATTCCAAACATCCCATGTCAAAAATTCATCACATCTTGGCAACAACTCTCTATCATAAGGACTCTCATGGCACTCTATCGCGATGTGCGTATTCTGATAAAGCCAACTCTAGTATCAACAAAGATCACAATGACATCAATCAGGTGTATGCAAGTGTATCATCCTGACAAGGCAACTACTTCAGAAAGGTCACTATTGGCATGTCATGGCACCAGTCTCTACATCGGCATCGTCAAAGGCTTCAACATAGTCAGTGGTCATATAAAGTATCAGGTTATCCGACAAAAATGCAAAAATGCAAAAAAAATCAAAAATCAAAAAAATCGTCCCTTGATGAAAATCTGGCAAATATGCATCTTGGTGACACCAAAAAAAATATCAAAAACAGTGAAGAGAAAAATTTCGTCCAACAGTGAAAACCTGGCAAATAGGCGCTTTGGATAAGTATCATGATGAAAACCTGGAAAATAGGCATCATGTGTAGAATAAATCATCTATGTGGACCTTTACACTTGGGGGCAAGTTGTCTTATCTCCCATGCATTTCCCATGACATCTTTCCATTCATCCATCTTGGCTCTATCATGTTCATCCATTCTTCTACCTACTTTGATCTTGACAAAGACTAAGGCGCAAACACAAATCAGACTTTGGAAAACTTTTGACATGTCCATCCTTTGGTCATACTCTAGTCAAAAAATACCATGTCATTATCTTCATAGCCTCCTTTTCACTATGAAACATCATCCTTGGAGACCATATGATAATTCTCCTAGTCCAAGTCATCAATCTTTCTTGCCTTATACCTGTTACCCATCTTGGTTTCCCTTGTCAATGGTTTACAAATCCCTCGTCATTCCATCCAAGTCATTTCAAATGCAACAATATGGCACCCTAGCACATTATCCAAAACATTCCTTGGCTTTGTCCCTACACCTGCTGCAGACTTTTATACTCTTGTCATAACATTGTCATCTTCACGTTGTTTTGGGATGTGTCCTTCCCACGTCAAACAACATTGTCATTTTCACGTTGTTTCGGGATGTGTCCTTCCCATGTCAAACAATGTTGTCATCATCATCATCACCTGTCCATCGGTATTCAACTTGGCTAGCAGCAAAATCATGGTTGTCCTTGGATTCATGTGCGTCGGCATCATCCACATGCATTTGTCACAATTTTTGTAAAGCATCAAAAAGTCATAAAAATTACAAAAAGTCTTGAAAAAAGATAAAAATCTGAAAATTGTCCTAAGAAAACACAAAAACATTCAAAAAAGTGTCAAAATCCCAAAAACAGAGTCAAAGTCAATCTCTATCTGGTTAGTCCAATCAGTCTTTTTGGTCAATCTTTGTCATTTGTCTGAACTACGTTGTCTCTACACCTTTGCTACGTAGGCAAGATTCATCTTTGAATCCCCGAGACATTAGGTCAGTCCCTTTAGGTTGTCAAAGTAAAATTGTAAGTCAAACATGGTCACTTTTGTCAAAACAGTCATTCAAAAGTGTCAACATCAAAATCAAGTCCAAAATCAGACAACATAGTCCAATCAATTATCCAATCAAAATCAATCAGCTTGCCAAACCATTGGTCAAAATGTCAATCTCGTCACTTTTTGGTCCTCTTCAAGATGTGTCCTTCTTGGATTTGGATCTCGTCAAAGTGTCATTTTCCTTTTCAGGATGTGTCCTTCTTGACCTTAGGCACCGTCAAACCGTCAAAACCTATCAACCTATCAAGCTTTCAAACAATTAATCTTCGGCAAACAAACATTGGCAATACAAAGTAAATGACTGTGAATTTTTGGCTATTTTGTCTTATCTTTTTATTGACTTGTCTTTTGGTCATGTTACTAGCTACCTCAAGGATTTAGAGGTGCATCAACGTCTCATGACCTATTTTATTTTCTTTTGACTGCTGTTTGTGGATTGTCTTGACAAAAAGACTGGGGCAAATGGGCCTCTAGTATGAGTTAGGACATTCCTTGTCTGCAATTGTCTGTCTTGCAATTGGATGACCTTGCACACCTTGGTCTATGTTATACCCTGGTGTTTGTTGTCCATTGTGTCATTTTTACCGCCCAATGATGATTCGAGCAACACGTATTAGCACCCTGGAAAATATTGAAGGATTTTAACATGCATTTCATTTTCCGCACTAACTTGCATTTCCTTCTATCCTAGCATTCATCTTTTTTTTCTCTTCCATTTCTTTGTCTCATCATATTCTAGTCTTCTCATCAATTTCGAGAGCACATCCGTGTTCTTGGAACCCAACTGTCCTCTCGAGGGGGCATACCGCTACCTCCTCGTCATTCTTCCTTAACTTATTCTGCACTGGGGCATATTCTAGACTTGTTTTTCTTTGCCATAACGCGACAAGCTGCATTATGACAAAGAGGGGCAAATGTAGATACCTAAAAATGACCTAGGCCTGCGAGCATTATTTTTACTACTTCCATCATGACATGATTATAACATTTTAATTATGTTCCTAACCCACATTCAACTATTAATTAAATAGTTCATGATTATTTAATTAATTCATAAACTTTCATTCTTCATGATTATTAAATAAATAAATCCTATTTATTTAATTTAATACGTCACTAATTATCAAAGTCTTCTAATAATTAAATAAAGACATCAATTTATTTAATTAACCCTTATCATAAATGTCTTCTTGATTATTAATTTGATATATTTTAATATATCTATTTAATATGTCACAAATTCCTAAATCCTCTCTTAATTAAATAAATTC
Organism: Sequoiadendron giganteum; assembly: GCA_007115665.2. Taxonomy (NCBI): domain Eukaryota; kingdom Viridiplantae; phylum Streptophyta; class Pinopsida; order Cupressales; family Cupressaceae; genus Sequoiadendron; species Sequoiadendron giganteum. The sequence continues at coordinate 262,661,809 of CM021105.1, forward strand.
ATTTATTTATTTAATTAATTAACGACTCCTTCTAAATTAAATAATTATGTTAATTATTTATTTATGGCATGTGACATTTCTGTATTTTTAAATAAAACAAATCATTTAAAAATATCTCACTGATTCTTCATTTAGTAATTAATTTCAAAAATCAATTACTAATTACCTCACAAAATCTTCTATTTTGGATTAATTTAATTCAAAAGGGAAATATTCTCCTACAAATCAAGTAATTTCCAAAATTATTGATTTTCTAAAAATCTCATCCTTTTGTCTTCTGATTTTTACTAATTTCATCTCCACTGTCACATTCAGTCTGGATTTAATTAATTTAGTTAAATCTTATTTACACCTATGGATATTTTTCCCTAACCCTAATTGAGGTTTCCTTATTGAATCTTGACCTTTAATTCTAGGGTATTCCTCAATCTCTCATCTTGTCCGTCCGTTCAAGATTGCATTTTCTATAAAATGACAATCTTGATCTCATTTTCGGATCCATGATCATTTAATATAAACTTTTATTATAGGCATTCTAGAGATCATAGACTTTATTTACTATTTGCATATTAGAATTTGCTTTCTAGTGTGCATAGTTTGATATTTTAAAATCCTTCAAAAGCATTGTTAAGGCTAGGCATTAGAGAATTTTTCTCACAAAGAAATCTGAGGGCATTCCATCATTGCAGCAAGGCTTGAGAAGGTGCAATGGAAGCAATCATGAATAGAGAAGATTGGTGAGATCATTCCATTTCACTTTATTTTCCTTTTTATATTCTTATGTGTTTCATTGCTTGATATTAAACTAACTTGCAGGTACAACTAATTGTTTGAATCTTATCTTGCAAGATTTTTTAGATCATTACAGTAACTAGTAAACAATTATAAATTTATTACATGTTAATAACATTGTTTTATGAATGGTAATTTAATATGCGATTTTGGATGTTGAACAGACTAATATTGGAGGTTTCGATGGAACACTTCCTAGTGGCGGTGGATTTACTGAAACCTACACAAAGGTAATAGAATAAATAGTTTAACTAATAAATTTTACTTAATAGGTTTGTATGCACATCGTTGATTACATTGAATAATTTGTTGTTTTATTTTTTAGATTTTGCAAGCCGAAACACCTCTGAATGTGACGAGGGCAATGTAGATTGTTTTGTCATCTGCTATACAATCCTCGATGGCTCTGACAGGGGAGGTATGAGGTAAATTAGTAAATTTCAATTTACATTCGTCAAGTTATAGATGTTAGTGAAAAATAAAACCATTACTGATTCATGTAGTTTAATCTCTATTTGTATGGTTTATACAGGGCTTGAGTTTTCCTGAGCATGTGTGAGAATATATCCCTCATGGAGAGAGATCATGAGATGGCATTAAGTGATTATTTTTTCAAATATATCATTTTTTATAATGTAATTTCTATATATTCATGTCTTTACTACTTATTGTAATAGTTAAAACTTCACCATGAACTAAACACTAGAAGGAGGAGTAGGAGCACTCCTCGAGCGCAACAAAAATGAGTGACAAACCTATCGCCATCTAATCGAAAAGAAAAGGGAAAGATTTTATTTCCAGAGCATGGAGAGAAATGACTTTTGATTCTAGAGCCCTTTGTTGTATGCCTACATGGCAGTTTTGTATTGGACATATTTGACATTGTATGCCTATATGGATATTTTGTACATATATTTCATACTTATATCAACATATATTGATGTATGCCTACATGGCTATTTGGTTAATACAAATATCTTTTATCGATGGTGTCCATATTTGCATTCTAAATTGATGGTTCAATAGATATGAGATATGTGTATTCAAGTGTATACTTTACAATTTATATGTATACTTTGTGACTTATGTGTGTTTGAATGTATACTTTGTGGCTTACGTATTTTCATGCATATACCTTGTATTCGTGCATATACTTTGTATTAATTTGTGTATACTATGTATTCTTGAGGCTTATGTGTTTTTTAGTACTTGCGCTTCCCTTATTGACATGTACATGCTTGACTTATTCACGTTTATAATTATTAATTGGCTAGCCCTAGTATTGATCACTGTTGTCCTTCATGGTTTGTCTTGAATATTAATTGATTGATGCTAAAAAAAATTATCTAAAAGAAAAAAAATGTTTTCAATTGGTATTCTATGAAATGATTCATAAAAAATTCTAATATGTTCTTGATGCATCACCATCAAAAGATTTATATGTCAAATTTTTGCAATATTATTTCTTGTATACGAAATGGACTCGGGAGAAAGCAAGCTATAATTTATAATACAAATAAGAAATGGACTCCACATTGTCTTAGACCCCCAAATAGGTCTATTTAAGATAGCAACATGCTCTCAAACACTCTTCAAATTTCAAAGCACCATTGGTGATGCAAAGTGGCTCAACCAAGTTGTGATTTGACACAACTTCTCTCAAATATGCCCACCAAGACTCCAACATTCACTTGACTCAACAGGATAACTCAACTACCCAACCATGGAATCTATCAAACTAGACATGACCAAAACTTGGAGAAGACTTGGAAACCTCCCAACATGACCAACCCAACTCAGCACAACTCACTTTATGCTTGGGAACCACCTCTAACCTATCGCTTCCAAACTAGGCCTCCTATTCCTTGCAGCCTAACCAACTAGGATAGTCAACACAAGAACTACTCAAAATGCATTAACCAGGCCAAGGATACTGGTTCTAAGCATCTTATACCAAATTCCACAAGTCTTCAAAGGCCCATGTCTTGACAACAAAAGTCAAATCCATGATAGGCCAAAACAAAATGCTACAAGGTAGGCCTAATTAGGCTACTCCACACAAGGAATCAAGTATCTTGGCTCACCCCAACACCCCTCAGCCACAAATAGGTTCTTACAACCTTTTCCAACACAAATCAAATTCTCCCAAGCACCCTTGTCACAAAACACTCATGAAAACAATCAAAAACCAGATTTTACACAAAATCAAGCCTATCACATAGAGATGTCAGGCCTAGAATGCCAAAGATATCTCTTCCACCTTCAAGCCATTATTTGAAACCAACATGGAATCAAAATATACATTGTACTCTAACTGATACATGCCCTCAACTAACTAAAAACCAACTTTCAAAACAAGTAACTGTTGCATTTCAAATTTGTTGCTTTAAGCAACTTACAAATTTGCAACTTTAGACTCCTCCAACCTAATGACTACAAATAATGACCTCTAAACCCACACAAATGGATTAGAAATAGACTTATTACATAAAAAAAAAAACTCCATTCTTTCACACTCATATAAAAACTCACAAATTTTCCTTCAAAGGATAAAAAGACTTCTAGTGCAAGATTGAAATTTTCACATTTTTTATCACTAGACCCAAAAGTCACCCTAAAACATACCTAATGGTCTTAATTGACCTTATTAAAGACAAATCATGCTCAAAATACCCACAACAACCTATTGACCAACCTATTCACCATCAGATAATCACTAAAACCACTGAACTAGACCTTCTTCATCAAATGGAGGAACAAGGTGCTCTGCATCAACGATCTTACACTTTTTGTGTGGAATACTCAGACTTCTCAACCATCATTTGTATGTTTCTCTTTTCCATTTTTTTGCATGCCATCATAAGGGATCAAGCCGGTTGAACGCACCTTAGATCAATTCCACGTGTTTGGGTGCGAAAGAGGACCATTCCTAGTGTAAACCTACCTATGGAGATGCGTTGGAGTAGTAAGTTTGGTCACACGAATTGCAAAATGAAAGTTGCACCACTTTGCAACTTTACATTGCTTCCATTTGACACTTTTTCCATCAAGTGAAAATCCACTTCCATGGGAAAACCACTCTGAGATAGCCAAAACTGAGAGAGGTTTTTGTAGAGGGGCCCAACATGATCTTGTAGGATCAAATGAGAAGTTTCTAAGTATCACGGTATCCGAGTAATAGCATGTTGAGGTTTGCAATCATTTAGCACTTTGGACCCTTAAGGGATCGATCTGGTTGAACGTACCTCAGAGTGATTCCACATGTTTAGGTATGAAAGAGTACCATTCATAGCGTAAACATACCTATTTGAATGTGTTGGAATAGTCTGATTGGTCACACGAGTTGAAGAACAAAAGTTGCACTACTTGCATTTGACGCTTTTTCCATCAAGTGAAAATCCACCGCCACGGGAAAACCACTCCGAGATAGCCAAAACCGAGAGAGGTTTTTGTAGAGGGTCCCAACACAATCCTATAGGATCAGACGTGAAGTTTCTAAGCATCATGGTATTTGAATAATAGCATCCTGAAATTTGCAGCCAATTTGCACTTTGGACCCTTAAGGGATCAATCCGGTTGAACGTACCTCAGAACGATTTTGCATGTTTGGGTGCAAAAGAGGACTATTCCTAGTGTAAACCTACCTATTCATATGCATTGGAATAGTCTGCTTGGTCACACGAGTTGTAGAGTGAAAGTTGCACCACTTTGCAACTTTGTACAGCTTGAATTTGACATTTTTTCCATCAAGTGAAAATCTGCCACCACGAGAAAACCACTACGAGATAGCCAAAACCGAGAGAGGTTTTTGTAAAAGGGACCAACTTGATCCTATAGGATCAGAAAATAATTTTATAAGCATTACTGTATCCGAGTAATAGCATGTTGAAGTTTGCATCCATTTAGCACTTTGGACCCTTAAGGGATCGATCCGATTGAACGTACCTCAGAGAGATTCCTCGTGTTTGGGTGTGAAAGAGGACCATGCCTAGCATAAAAATACCTATTCAAATGCATTGGAACAGTCTACTTGGTCACATGAGTTGTAGAGCAAAATTTGCACGACTTTGCAACTTTGCACTGCTTGCATTTGATACTTTTTCCATCAAGTGAAAATCCGCCGCCACGGAAAAACAACTTCAAGATAGCCAAAATCGAGAGAGGTTTTTGTAGAGGGGCCCAACACAATCCTGTAGGATCAAATGAGAAGTTTCTAAGCATCACGGTATCTGAGTAATAGCATGCTGAAGTTTGCAGCCATTTAGGACTTTGGACCCTTAAGGGATCGATCCGGTTGAACGTACCTTAGAGCGATTCCACATGTTTGGTGTGAAAGAGGACCATGCCTAGCATAAAAATACCTATTTGGATGAATTGAAATAGTCTTCTTGGTCACACGAGTTGCAGAGCGAAAGTTGCACCTCTTTGCAACTTTGCACTGCTTACATTTGACACTTTTTCCATCAAATGAAAATCCGCCGCCACGGGAAAACCACTCCAAGATAGCAAAAATTGATAGAGGTTTTTGTAGAGGGGCCCAATGAAATCCTGTAGGATTAAACAAAAAAATTCTAAGCACCACGGTATCTGAGTAACAACATGCTGAATTTTGTAGTCATTTAGCACTTTGGACTCTTAAGGGATCGATCTGATTAAACGTAGCTCAGAGCGATTCCGCGTGTTTTGGTGTGAAAGAGGACCATGCCTAGCATAAACATACCTATTTAGATGCATTGTAATATTTTGATTGGTCACACGAGTTGCAGAACAAAAGTTGCACCACTTTGCAACTTTGCACTGCTTGCATTTGACGCTTTTTCCATCAAGTGAAAATTTGTCGCCACAGAAAAACCACTCCAAAATAGCCAAAACCGAGAGAGGTTTTTGTAGAGGGGCCCAACGCAATCCTATAGGATCAAACAAGAAGTTCTAAGTGAAATACAATAAGTTTTATGGGGTTTGTGTTTCTGGCCCTATAGATTTTGATGGAAAAGGGCATGAAAAATGAGGTTTCACCCTAGGGTTTGATAAAATATTGCACGTAGAGGTTGGGTGATTGTCTTTTGAGTTTTTATAGGTTATTTTAAGAAGGTCTGAGGTGGTGGCATGTTTTTCTAAGGTTTGGAGCCATTCCTTTCAATAAAACCTCCTTATACTAGCTTAAAATAAGGGTTTTGGTTTGGCATGGTGGAGTGAGTTTGTCCTGAGAAAAATTATGGATTTGAGGGTTTGGATAGAGGATAATTGCTGCCCCAACAAGTTAAGGGGGTTGTTGAATGTTTAAAGTTATGTTCCTTTATAAATTAGGCCTAGTTATCCTAATGAGGACAGTGAAGAAGGTCATTTTTAATGCACATGTTCCAAGACATTCACTATTGATTTTGAAGTATGTGTTGTAACTTAATAATATCTATCTTGATCACTCATTTTTTTGTGAATTCATTTGAGAAGTTTTCCTTAAAAAACCACTTGGAGCCACACTTTTCATTTGAAAATTCATCATAAAACCCTTTAGCAACAACTCCACCTTTGTTTCTTGAATTCCCCTACACAAATTAACACACACACACACCCAAAACATCCTAATACTAACTTACTCCACTGATCTAAACTATCAAATTCGGTGGAGTATTCATTATTGGTTTACAAAGCGAGTTGATGATAAACTCAATGGATACCCTCCTAAATAGATTCAAATGAAAGATACTTCACTATTCTACCTTAAAAAAAAAAATTCAAGGCCTTAAACTATTGTACAGGTTGTACAAGTTAATGAACAACTGGAAAAACTCATAAAATCACTAAAAAAGGGACTTTATTGATTGTAAATATTCAAGAATACAAAAGATCTTTGTTTTGCTCGACCTTACATGCTTTATATCACTTCTCTAATCACCTAATGACCTCTTTGAGACTTTGAATACATTACATATGACCTTCAAATTTTGAAAAAAATAAAGCTGGGGTTTTAGGGTTTCAAAGTTACTCATAGTAACCTTGATTATTGACCATTTGAAACCCTCTTGTTATGTTTTAATGGTGACCTGCTGCCTTGGAGAACTGATTACTTAAGTGAGGTTTTATCCCTCTCTAATCGTGCTTTACCGGCCCTATTTCACCTGATTCACCAATCCTTTTGGAATAATGGCTTATGTTCTACACTGTCGAGAATTTCAATGCGGGCCCCACTTGGATGTCTTGTCTGAGGTCTGATGAACCGTCCGATCGTAGGATTGGATCTTGACCGCTTCTCGTCGACCTCGCAAGTTTTCCTGCTGATGTCACCAAAGTGGTGCGAGACTCGCGAGATGTCACCATCTGGCGTGAACGGATGAATGGGTATTCTTCCTGAGGTGTTGGATATGACATGGAGCCATCTTTCCACTGGTAATAACCATTAATAATGGGGTAATTATGGTTTCTCGCACACCTCGTACGAGCGAAGTAAATATTTGGGAGGGTGTTGCGAGGTCTTCGAGGGCGCGACACGTGGATTTTCTTTTCTTGCCAATAGGACTATGTGGATCCCACTGTGCGGTTCAGATCTACTACTTTTGAGGGTTTTGATTGCATATGTTTTCTGAAGGGGTCGAGGTGGATTTTCAATGTCCATTGACTTGATCTCAACCCTTCGTTTGTTAGAGTGTCTCCTGAATCGATGGTTCAATTGCAGGGAAGGGGTGTGTGGGTTGTCTGCGTGGCATGTATTGCTTGGCTGTTGCTTGTGTCATTAATGGCACGGGTTTTCCTTCTCCAGAGGATCAACACCTAATTTCCTCCTACGTGCGAACAGTGCCATCCTACTGAGGGTATTCATGGTTATTTGGATCACTAATTGTGTGAGTGCTTGAATTGCCTTCAAGTAATTGTAACTTGCATAATAGCCTACTCTATAAATGTTGACTGAGTTAAATGCGATCAACATTGCATCCTCTTGTGTCTGTGTGCAGTAAGGTTTCTTCTTTTGTTTGTTGTTGAGCTCTGTTTCTATCATGAATAAATTAGTTAAGCGAAGGAGTGCAAGGTTGGCTTCGCCACTCATGAAGAACTCTGATTCTCCCGTGGCTCACAAGGCTATTATGGGAAACACTGGGAAGAGGCCAATGCATTTTTCATCCCTGATAATCATCTCGGATTCTGATGAATCTGAGACTGATTCTGATTATCAATGCTACTTGGCCTCCCTAGTGGAGCTTATGGGAGTGGACGATGAGGTTCTGGCAATTGAGCCAGTATCTGCATTGGCACCAGTTCCAAATGTTCAAGAATGTGCTTGCAAGGTTGGTAAAGAGGAGGTGGTGCCATCGCTGTCTCAAGCATGCACTCGAAGTGGTCGCTTGTACTGGGGCCGTGTGTTCTCTTGATGGTGACTGGTTGGGGATTCGTTGGACGTGTTTGCTCCTGCTTTTTGCTCCTATGGACGTGGACGTGCGCGTGCTCTACACGAATTTTTGTTCACCGACTGGTTGTTGTAACCATTTTTTTTATTCCTCCGATCATGCACAATGTAATCAAATCATGAGGAATGTGGATTTGAATATCATTTTGGGTTGAAATTCAATTTTGTATCGACAATAGGGCCTAATGCTTGTTGCTCTCTTGTTGTATAAAGGAGATTTCATGGCTCATTGTTAGAGGTCGGGTTTTTTGGGTCCGAAGCTTTGAAGTTTGTACAGTCAGTATTATAGTTGAAATGTTAAGAACATTTTGTTCTAAAAATCATCTCGAGGGGAATTTTGTATACAAACTAGTGTGATATGCTTTTTTTAATTACGAATATCGAAACAAATCTATAAAATTAAGATGGTTTACTCTCCTGTGTGTGTGCCATGGATTGTGAATGGAGTTATCAAGGGTTCCTCTGTTCAGGTTCAATAATTAATTGAAAGTGTAGTTAGTTTTCTTGCTTTAACTCAAGAAGTTAATCAAATGCTTGAAGAACTAATTACATGTTCATGGTTGTATATGCTCAGAATTCTTGAAGAAGTATTGTTTTAGTGTACTGAAATATCTCATGATAGTAATGCTATATGAAGATAAGTTCGTAGTATCAAGATTTTATTCTGTATGACTCTGTTGCCCAATGGATGAGGCACTGAACAATGTTTGTAGCATTATTTTTGGTTTAAGACTGTAAGCTCTAAGCATGCTAGTCCAAAAACTGAACATAAACACTTGTTAAAACCCTGCCTTCCTTCGAGAGGTATTTTCTCATAGTAAGTGGGTCAATTCCGTTGCTCTTCGGCACTGGTAATCATTCTCTAGTCTGCCAATACCATGAAATGATGACTATCCCTCTGAGTATGTAGGAATTGTGATCTATATACAGGAAGTGTTCTTACCAATCATGAGGAATTCTTATGAACACATTTAGGTTTACCCACCTTGGTCCTACAGAGCCAGAAGTGTAGGAGAGTTCAGTCCACAACTGAGTCTCATTAGTTGGCCACTAGTTGTTGTAGTTATCCTTGATAGGGGTTGGCTACCTCTTAGAGATCTGCAATTTCTATGTGGGAAAAATAAAACATCAACACCTTACATGCTTTATATCACTTCTCTAATCACCTAATGACCTCTTTGAGACTTTGAATACATTACATATGACCTTTACATGACCTTTTTCACATTGTTTACATTTCAAAATTCAAATTTTGCAAATTTTCCTATTGAAGGCATTTACAGAACAAGGCGCTACTACACCAAACATGAACTCCAAAATTATAGTATTTGAGTAAATCTGATTACAAGTAAATCTCATTACAATGCCTTAGGTACTTCGTTCTCACATATCTTTTACAATGTCACTCATACATTCGATATTGTCTTTAAATGTTTACATCATAGGTGCTCATTATGAGACAAATATCAATTGAGTAGCTTGAGATTCCCTCGCTAAGCTTCACACACTCTTTTATAATGGCTTGAAATCAAAATTGAGATTTGTCAAGATCATCAAAATAAGGATGTTGCATTTCATTTTTGGCTAAGATTCTCTTTGATGGCTCATAAATCAGCATTTTTTGCAATGAGAGATCAATCAATTTTTAGTAGTTTACTTACAAATATGCAAAGTAAAAGAGAAAAAGAAAGAGCATCCAAAATGGAAATGAAATAAAAATAGATGGAAGACACTTACAGATAGGTATGCAGGCCTCACAACTTAGTCACTCTTGGTCATACATCTTCACTGGGAATTCCAACATACCTATTGCACACAACACCTCTCATGAATAGAGTAAGTTGAAATTTTAGATGCTCTTATAATGTCTACATCATAGCTACTCATGATAAGGTTAACTTCAAATGAATAGCTTGAAATTCCCTCACCAAGATTTGCACACACTTTTCTAATGGCTTCAAATCATGATTGAGATTTTTCAAGATCATCAAAATAAGGATGTTGCATTTCTTTTTTGGCTGACATTCTCTTGGATGACTCATATATCTACATTTTTTGCAAGGGAACACCAATCACTATTTAGTAGGTTACTTACAAATAGGAAAAGTAAAAGAATATGATAGCATTGGCATGAAACAAATTAATGTGCATACAAGTATAAATTAATAACAACCAATGTGCATATACTTACAAATTAATCCAACGAATCATTCGGGTCTGCTCTACTCTTTATTGTGTCAAGTATTGCCTCATGGTTAGACTCACAGACCTTCCACAAGGTCTTGTTCAAAGGTCTACCCTCATATTTGTTAAAATGAACATTGGATGCCATGACAAGGTTCAAGTAATGAAGAATCTTATGATGCATGTCAAAGTTCTGAAACAACCAATGTTTAACACTTGAATGTGGGTGCCTTCTAATCCACGTTCCAATAACCACAACTGAGCTTGTAGGGTATTCAATGTTTTCTCCATCTATAATTGGGGCCTCCAATTTCTTTTTGGCCTCAACACAATGACACAAGTAATAGTCTATTCCCTCTTCATTGTCTTCATCTGCAATAACTACATAAACATTCCTTGCATTGATATGTGTAGCAAATATCTTGAAATTAGTCAACATTATGAATGCAGTACAAAGTCAGATAATGATATTGAATTTCAACAACTAACAAGTAGATATATCACCCGGTTGAACTAGATCTGATATGTGGTCAAAGTCGACCGATGATTCGATCTGTTTCAATTCCAATGTCATCAGAGGGTGATACGTGTGAAGTGGGATAAGATAACGTGTCAACCATTTGTCAACCCACTCCCCTAACTCACAATCATTCCAAGCTTTCATTGTACATGAAGAAAAAAAGCATGCCATCTTTCATGTATCAATACTCCATGAACTTGCATTTGAGCTAAGGAAAGAGTGTACCTCACTCAATCCTATTAGTGTACAATATTCCTCATATGGTGCAATGTTAGTATCATCCATCAACCAAAAAATCTATGAACTGAAGACACACTTTCATTACCTAGACCCATCAAAGCATTAAACCACTCGATGATTGATTTTGCATCTGTCAACTTTGCATTATCTTTATACTTTAACTCTTCTCGTGCTAATTCTATTTTCACGCATGCTCTTGCACCATCATGCTTCCCCTTTCCATGTTCACCCTCGCAAAATTTCCACATATGTTGAACACTTGTAATGACATGCATCCTGCACAACCATTAGAACATTTGCAAGTTCTTGAACTATGTTGCACAGTTATCCAACCATATTATGTGTCGATCGTATGCTATGCCCCTCTAAGCCAAACCACTGTAGAACATTTGGAAAAAACCTTGCACGAACTCTGGAGAATATGTGTGATCATCACTAATGTAAAAGTACTCCCTCAATACATTCCTTTGGTCATTTGTACTATCAGATGCATGAATGAATGTTATGTGCACAAATATCAAAACCTATGTGGAGTTGTAATATTGTGATTGCACCTCATGCTGTGGCTATAGAGTGTAGTTCTCTGCAAAGTCAACCACTAATACTATGCTTCCAACTAGAAAGGTGTCCTTGCATAGCTTGAATTGTGTTTCCAACCATCGGGCTCTATGGGTATGCATTGCATACTCAAACAATATATTGTCACGAAACATGGACATAAAGTGGTACACTAGAATCTTCTCAATAACCAAATCACACCTTTTTTTCTTGAGACCCATCTTTTGTAGCATATGCCACTATTTTATACTTCCCGAACTCTACTAGTCTATGTCCCACCTCATCTATGATTTCCATATGTTGACATGTTGGCATACGCTGGAAGCCACCGCAAAGCTCGCATGAACCATCCAAGAATGATGTCCTATAGAATATCTGGCCATCCTCTATTTCACATAATTTTTTGATAAGAACTCTCTTGAATATTTTGGTGGGGCTTCTATGCCATGATCCTGCAAAACATCTTTAGTATGCAAATCTAAACATATAGAACGATAAACATCATAATGGTTAGAGAATTCAATATGTAGTCTACAACAAGAAGTAGTGCGTGTGTGATTTATCCTGACATAAAAAGGTTTAAGCATTTCAAAAAATCTTTGAGAAATACTAATTTGAGGATAATAATTTTCAAATTTATGAAAAAATTGGGTTTGAGTCATGTCCAAAAAATGCTTTGGATGTGGCTCACGATTCCAACTACCGATTCTCCTTCTTACCACATCCTTTTGATTCAGAGATGGCCTTGTGATTTTCTTCCAATACTCTTCAATTAGTGTTGTCAAGGCTTCAACAACTTCTTTATATTTTCGTGACAGTCTCCCTGAGAATGCCTATAATTCATTTCAATCAGTTCCCTTAATTATTTTCTACCTTTGAATGGATTTTGATAAAGTTTTTCTACTAATTCTCGTTTGTTCACACATCTTTCTAATGATACGAGCTCTCTTTGTTTGACAGCTTACCAAAGTTGATGTAATGACACGTTGGGTGACATTACTATCCTTTGAGCATGAGGTCTTACTGACACTCTCATAAGCATCCATTAGATTCTTCACAATAGTGTCTTCACTCGATGCATTCGATGTTCTCAACCGAAGAGTCTTCATGATGTTCCTATACTTTACACCTCGCATCATTTCAACAAATAGTTGACATCTTGTCATCTCATTTAGCCTTTTAAATAATCGTTCCCAAATCTTACCAGCATATCTTCTACAAGTGCGTGTTGAAATCTTACCTTCCATGTGCTACAAAATCTCATCATCAATATTAATCAAATACTTTGGCTTTCTACAAAAAATTCTAGGTGGTGTTCTCCTAGGTACATGCATCTCAACATCAATAATTTCATCAATATTTAATTGAGGTGGGCTAGATTGCGTACCTTCGATCAAGGGTGGAGATGAAGATATACCTTGAGGTTCACGTGGGGATGATGGCATACCTTCTTCATCAAATTTGAGTGATGATGTACTCTCAACTTGAGATGTGTTGGATGGTGTCCAATAATATTCACTTGCGGTAGATGGTGTCCCTCCATATTCACTTGCACTAGATGGTGTCCATCCATATTAACTTGTGGTAGATGGTGTCCCTCCATATTCACTTGTGGCTAATGGTGTCTCTTCATATTTACTTGTCGTAGAGGGTGTGTCTCCGACTATGGTATCTGAATCTATCTTATGATGATTCTTTCACATTCGTGCCTTTTGTGCTGCCAATGCCTGTTCTCTTTTTGACAGTTGAGGTTCCTCTTCAATTGTCTTTTTTTCGTCAATCATTTCCAATTTCTTCTTTTCACGATATGCCACCACCCGAACTCTCTCCTTTTCTTTGAAGGTTTCATTCTCTTCGTCTGTTAGTTTCCTCTTTGTCTTTTTCTTTAGCATGGTGGATACTTTTATCTGTACCATGGTAATGAGATGAATATTAGTTCCTAAAAAATGTATCCATTCAAGTTAATTGAAAAATATATGTCATTCAAGGCTTCATTTAAAGAATACTTGCAATCATCCTCTACAAGAGTTAACCTAGCATAGACAAAGGTGACATGATTTTTTTCAATCCAGAATGCCTTAAAGCAAAGTGGTAATGTGGCATGCCATTATTTCAAGATAGGCTCAAAATGGAAGCATGGAAAATCATACAACATGTCAACTTATTTCATATATATGTATGCAAACTGTGGAAGCATACATGGTGCGGGAGCACCATTGAATGAAAATTGTCAATTCAAAAAGTTGTTGTCTAGGCTTTAGGAAAACACCAATGCAAAGAATTATTTAGAATATTTTAAGGAATATCATCAATAAATAGGTGAGGGAATGTTGTTTGTGTGTAGGGGAGGTCTAAAAGGGTGTTCAGCATGAAGCCCTAGAGTGAAATTTTGAGTTTTCCATGAGATTTCGAATGGTTTTGATATGCTAAAGTGTGTTTTGTGTTGGGGCAGAATGGTTTATTGTTGAATTGAATTTTCACAGACCATTTTAGACCTATTTGAATTATTCATAAGATAGTGTGAGGGTTGGATGGGTGTTTTTAAATAAACCACTAGTTTCTTGGGTAAAAAGGAGGGTTTTTGGTGCATGTGAAGATGGGTAAAAGCAAGGTTCTTGTTGTTTTTGAGTCTGATATAATGATCTATGTTAAATAAGGTCTATGAGACCACTCTTAATATGTATTTATTTCTTTTGAGTCATTCTAGGTGTTTAGGGGGGAGATTTGGCTTGACATTTGTAAAAAATTACATTTTTGGCAAAGTTGTCAAGAGATAAGTTAGTTAAGAAGTTACAAAAATAGTTAGATACATTGGGGGAGTTGAGTTTTAAAGGAAATAAGATAAATATCATGTAAATGCTCGAATGGAGGCTTCTCTTCAAGATTTGAATAAAATAAAATAAAGGAATTCTCTTATTTTTGTGATTTTCCTGTGTTTTCCTGTGTTCTTTCTCTGTGTATAGACCCATACAGGTGTTTGATGCCTTGAAGGTTTGGGAGATAATTGATGCATGACTTTATCTTCACTTGAATAATTTTTTGTGTCTTAATACCATTTTAGAAGAGATTTTCAGTCGTTTCTCCAAGTCTACCATGTTTTGACAGTGTAAGTGTTTGAGGCTACAATGTATTGATTTTCACCAATCCACCCACTGTGATGGATCTGTAACTTAGTGGATTGGTGTGTAACATAATAATGTACATGCCAAATGTTTTTGGGAGTCTGGAAGAGCATGGGTTTGGTTGGTTGAGTGATGCACTAGGCTGGCCAAAACACATTTCTATGTGAAAGTGAATAACCATGATGGTGATTCTAAAAACTAATGAGTGTAATGGCATTGTGAGTGTTTGATAAGTTTTTTCAGAGGTATTGGAAGGTTTTTGGACCCTTGGGAGGAATGGGAGAGGCTCGCAGTTGTGAAATCCTTGAAAACCCTTATTTTTGCTTGTATTTTGGAGGGTTTCTTGGGACAATAGGGTAATGACCTTATGTGGGAAAATTAATCATGAAATTGGTGGTTTGGTATCATGAAAATTGACTTTTCTTGGTGTTTGAGTGGAAACCTCACCTTTAAAAGGTACTTCCTTTGCAAATTTGGGGTAATTGGGAAGCCTTTTGCTAGGTAGGCTTATTGGAAGTCAAAAATAGTCCAAAGAAGTCACCCTTGGTTTTGATGTATGTTGTGTGCCTAGAACCAGGTTGCTACAGAGTGGTGGGAACCCAAGATAAAAATTGACACAACTTCTCTCAAATATGCCAACAAGGACATCAACCTTCAATTGACTCAACAGGACAACAGGGTTACCTATCAACCATGACTCTTCATTATGACTCCAAATTGAAATTTGATGTAGGAAAAGAGTTTCAACACCTTCAATATGTCAAAATATTGACATTCAACCACCTAAAAAAATAATATCAAACAAACTCTTCTAAAAGCCACTTTTGACCCAAAATTGCCTTGTAGGCTTCACAAACCAGTTTTATGGATTTTTCTCACAAACCTCCCAAAAAACCTGTAAAACAAATGATCCACATATAAAAAATCCACATATTACTCTTTTAAGACACTTTCCTCAAAATGACAAATTTCACTGTTTTAGGACCCAAATTAGCCAATTTTACAAAGGGACCCCCTCAAGAACCCACCACCAAGCCTCCATGAACAAAAATGGTCTTGTCTTAGGTTTCAAAACTAACAATTATCAAGGTTTGAGGACCCCAAGTACTCATTCCATCAGAAAATTTTAAAACCCTCTCTAGAACCTAGGAAATAAGGGTTTTTAGGCCTCCTTACCGAAACTCTACCTTCCACAACTTCCCAATTCAAACCAACTTCCTAGAAACCTTTGTATAGGTCCCCCAAGCTTAAGGAAACCTCATCTTCCCTCTGGCAATCTGCACCCCTCTTTCTTAGGTCCGCACCTGTGTTTTCTATGAGAAAATAGGGTATTTCCCCTTAAACCAGCATCATTCATGAGGAAACTTTAAACTTGTTCTTCTCTACTCCTAAGAACATCCTAAGTGCATCCTAAATGTTCATCCCAATGATTCAAAAAGAGCACAATAGGTGGCATTCCATCTAAGACATTAAATTGCCCTCAAACCCTTGATTGTCCAAGAACCTGGTTTCTAGAAATTTATGAATTCTAAGCACAAAGTTCAATGAAAACCTCTTCAAATATATCCAAATGAAATTAGTAACATTCCTTTATGGAATAATATCAATTTCACACCATTACTAAGCTTGTACAACCCGTACAGGGTTTGCAAACACACAAAAAGCAGTGAGATCTTCAGAAAAATAGTGTAAATGCAAGTTTCTTTCTTATTCAAACTCCACCAACCTCTTGAATGAGGCCATACCAGGTTTTCAAATACAATTTTAGGCCCTTATCCAACTTATCCACATCCATAACCAACCTATAACCACTTGTTAACTACCAAGACCTTCATTTGTCTTAAAAATTACTAACATTGACAACTTTTGCTAAATAAGAAACATTATGCAACTTTGTTGTCCAAGACACCTAAGACCTCTCAAAAAACTTTATTTCATACCTAATACAACTTATATACTATTTTCTTGCACTTTCATTTACAATTTGAATAATTTTCCTTCAAAGATTATATGGCAAAATTAACAATTTTATGAAGCAAGAGTGCATACTTGCACATTTGATCACCAAACTCACAAAATCCCTAAATAAATGAAATATTGGTCTATTTAGACCTTATTTTCAATAAAATATATGAAAAAGCATCTAAAAAATCTTGAACTCACCCAAAGACCTTAAGACAAACTATCACCAAAGTAGATTTTGAAACATGGTTGTAGGTGGCCCTGCACTACGGGTCTAGAATATTGCTAGGGGAAGCATGCTCAAAGGATGAATTTTGGTGAGATATTTGGAATGTGTATTTGGTTTATTTCAATCAATAACATGTTTATTATAGTTTCTTGGATGTTTGGATAAATATTGGTAGCTACCTTCCATTATTTGTTGTTATTTTGCCATGTAAGTTGTAGCATTGAGTTCTTGAATTAGTGAATCATGAATGAATTGAATGGTTCTGAGTTTCTAATCAATATTATGCTATGTTACAATCAATTTTATGATGGTTAATCTATTTTTGAGTCTGACAAAGAGTTGAAGCCAAGTTCTAATATTTTGTGGAAATATGAAATCAAGTGAAATTGAAGGATTTTGATGAAAAGATGACTAAGTTTGTTGGTTGATCTTCTTCAATTTAAGTTAGGGTTAGAAGTACCCTTGATGATTTGTGGATCATGTTAGATGCTCTGCATCAAGTTTAAAATGGTAATTTGCAAGTGTATATAATTGTGTAATTGAAAATGTGCATTGACAACCTAAGGTTATAATGACAAACAAACACTGATCAACATGGAATATGCAAAATAACAAAAATGAAAGCAAGCCATAATAGAATGAAAGAAAATGTGTAAATACTTCACATACCTTAAAAACTAGACTTTCAAATGGAGGAGTTCAACCCAATTGTGTATCCTTAGCTTCTTCTTTCTTTAAACTCCACAATAATTTGACTTTTTCAAAAGCTTGTTCCCCTCCAAACTTCAATTGTATATTAGTTTTCAATGGAATTCAAACTTGAATTGATATTATATGTCTTTCAATGTGGAAAATCCACTATTTCATGAAAAGGTGGTAGAAATTTCATGGAAAAGGTGGTGGAATGTGAAAAACATGCTTGCACACTTCACAACATCATCAAAAAGCTACTTTTTGTTAGAGCACGCATATAACCAGGAGAATATGTAGACTATGGGCCTTGACATCACAGTTATATTGAGACTTTTTACCGTTTTTAGTGGAATCCAAAATGCACTCGCATTATAACGCGAGCGCGTTATTTCTTCCTAAAATGTAACATTTCTACTTCTTCAAAACATGCACGCGTTATATGAAATATGGTTTTTTAAATATATTTATTTTCTCCCTCTTTGTCTATACCCTCTATCCTAATTCCATATCTCTCTCCTATACCCTTAAAGTAGAGGAGATAGAGGTGAGTGTGTGTGTGTGTGTGAGGGAGAGAGAGGTAGAGGGAGTGTGGGAGAGAAGAGAGAGTGGGAGAAAGAGAGAGTGGGAGAGAAAGAGGGAGAGAGAGGGAGGGAGAGGGAGGGAGAGGGAGAGGGGGAGAAATAGATATTTGGAGAGATGGAGATAGAGAGGGAGAGGAGAGGGAGTTTGGGAGAAAGAGAGAGTGGGAGAGAGGGGAGAGTGGTAGAAATATAGAGTGGGAGGGAGGAGAGAGGGAGAGTGGGGGAGAGAGAGAGTGGGAGAGAAGGAGGAGAAAAGAGGGAGAGAGGGAGGAAGAGGGAAAGGGGGAGAAAGAGATAGTGGGAGACATGGAGATAGAGAGGGAGGGAGAAAGAGAGAGTGGGAGAGAGTGGGAGAGAGTGGGAGAAGAGGAGAGTGGGATAAAGATAGTGTGGGAGGGAGAGAGGGGGAGAGTGGGAGAAAGAGAGAGTGGGAGAGAAAGAGGGAGAGAGGGAGGGAGAAGGAGAGGGGGAGAAAGATATAG
This sequence comes from Sequoiadendron giganteum, assembly GCA_007115665.2. Lineage (NCBI taxonomy): Eukaryota > Viridiplantae > Streptophyta > Pinopsida > Cupressales > Cupressaceae > Sequoiadendron > Sequoiadendron giganteum. The sequence continues at coordinate 262,680,571 of CM021105.1, forward strand.
TGGGAGAGATGGAGATAGAGATGGAGGGAGAAAGAGGGAAAGTGGTAGAAAGAGAGAGTGGGAGAGTGGGAGAGTGGGAGAAGGGTATATTGGGAGAAATATAGAGTGGGAGGGAGAGAGGGGGAGAGTGGGAGAAAGAGAGAGTGGGGAGAGAAAGAGGGTGAGAGGGAGAGGAGGAGAAAGAGATAGTGGGAGAGATGGAGATAGAGAGGGAGGGAGAGAGGGGGAGAGAGAAAAAGAGAGAGTGGGAGAGAGTGAGAGAGTGGTAGAAGGGTAGAGTGGGAGAAAGATAGAGAGGGAGGGAGAGAGGGGGAGAGTGGGAGAAAGAGAGAGTGGAAGAGAGTGGGAGAGTGGGAGAAGGGGAGAGTGGGAAAAAGATAGAGTGGGAGGGAGAGAGAGGGAGAGTGGGAGAAAGAGAGATTTGGAGATAAAGAGGGAGAGAGGGAGGGAGAGGGAGAGGGGGAGAAAGATATAGTGGGAGAGATTGAGATAGAGAGGGAGGGAGAGAGGGGGAGAGTGGGAGAAAGAGAGAGTGGGCGAGAGTGGGAGAGAGTGGGAGAGTGGGAGAGTGGGAGGCCACCCTCAACCCTCAACCCTCAACCATTAAACCCTAATCCCTCACCCCCTATAGCCTCTTAATCCCTCAACCCTCAACCCTCAATCCTTAAACCATTATCCATCAACCCCTATACCCTCTTAATCCCTCAACCCTCAACCCTAAATCCTCAACCCTTAAACACTAATCCCTCAAACCCTATACCCTCTTAATCCCTCAACCTTCAACCCTTAAACCCTAATCCCTTAACCCTTATACCCTCTACCCTATAACCTCTTAATCCCTCAACCCTTAAACTCTAACCCTCTACCCTCTACCCTCTACTGTCAATCCTCTACCCTCTAGCCTCAACCCTAATCCCCCAACCCTTAAACCCTTAAACCCACTTAGTAAACTCTCTACCCTAATCCCTCAACCCTCTTAACCCTTAATACCTCAACCCTTAAACCCTTAAACACTCAACCCTAAACCCTCAACCCTCAACCCTCAACCCTCAACCCTTAAACCCTAAACTCGTATACCCTCTACCCTCAACCCTCAACCCTCAACCCAATACCCTCTACCCTGAACCCTCAACCCTGAACCCTCAACCCTCAACCCTTAAACCCTAAACTCGTATACCCTCTACCCTCAACCCTCAACCCTCAACCCAATACCCTCTACCCTCAACCCTTACACCCTTACATCCAAGAAAACTCTCTACCCTAATCCCTAAACCCTCAAACCTTAATCCCTCAACCCCTATAACCTCTACCCTATACATTGGACCCTCAACCCTAATCTCTCGACCCTATACCCTATACCCTCAACCCTTAAAACCTCTACCCTCTACCCTCTACCATATACATTAAACCCTCAATCCTCAATTCGCAACCCTCAACCCTTAATCCCTCAACCCTCAATCCTTAAACCCTCAACCCTCAACCCTTATATGCTCTACCCTTTACATTGGACGCTGAATCTAATCCTTCAACCATATACCCTCAAACCTATACCCTAAACCCTCTACCCTCTACCAAGTAAACCCTTAACCCTAAACCCTTCAACCCTAAACCTTGAAACCTTCTACCCTATACCCTCAACCAAATATCCTCTACCATCGACCCTATTCCCTCAACCCTCAAACCTTAAACCCTAATACCCTAGAAACCATCAACCCTATAAGTCCTCCACTCTAATCCCTCAACCCCTATCACTTTCTCTCTATATATACATCTCAACTGTCCCTCCCTCCCTCCCTCCTACCCTCTCTAATTTTCTTTTTCTACGTACCTCTCATTCAATCAATCCCTACCACCCTCTCTCACTCCCTCTATCTCTCTCTCTCTCTATGTCCCTCCCACTCTATCCCACTCTCTCCCACTCCATCTCTCTCCATCTCTCTCATGTATCTCCCTCCCACCTCCTCTCTCTCTCAGGTCTCTCCCTCTGGCAACATACCTAGGTAACTCTCTCTTTGTCTCTCTCCCCTCTCTCTATCTATCCCTCCCACCCTACCTAGATAAGTCCCTCTCACTCCACCCCCCTCTTTCTCTACCTCTATTAGGTCACTCCCTCCCACACCCTCTCCTTCTCTTAGGTCTCTCACTCACACTCCATCTCTCTCCCACTCCCTCTCTCTCATGGTCCCTCTCACTACCTATCTCTCAAGTCTCTCCCTCTCGCCCCCCTCACACTCTCAAGTCTCTCCCTTTGGCACCCTACCTACATAACTCTTTTTCTCCATCTCTCTCTCTCAATTATATCTCTCCCACCCCCTCTCTCTCTCCCTCGCTCTATCCCTTCCACCCTACCTAGCTAAGTCCCTCTCACTCCAACCCCTTCTCTCCCATTCCCTCTCTCTTAAACTCTCACTTCCACCCCCTCTCCATCTCTCTAGACTCTCTCTCTCTCCCTAAATTCTCCCTCCCTCTAAAGACATACATAAATACATACATATAAGCATAATACATATGTACATACAATCCTACATCCATAAAATCATATATACATACATGTGTAGATACAATCTTACATACATACATGAATAGATACAATATACATGCATTGATACATACAAGCATACGTACATACATACAAGCATACATACATGACATAAAAGCATACATGTACATACAAATATATCATCATATATTCAATAGATTGGAATTTAACATAAAGGAGGACATAACTCGAGCATGTTATAACATGCTCGTGTTATGTCTTAGTTGACATGTTTCCCACAGAAGCAAAAAACGATGTCAAAACTGAGATATAACGCGAGCGCATTATAGCGTACTCACGTTATATCTTGCTTTGGGAATTCCCAAGCCTTAGGATTGGTATTTTCCTTGGAATACCAACCCAAAGGCTTGGAGGGCATTCCCATAGACGTTAGATGAGTTTTTAAAAAATCTACCATATTTCACATAATTGAGTTCATGCTCACTATCAGGATTGCATGTGCTTCAATATCGAAAAAATCGAACACATGGGTAATGTTGGGTTCTCTTTAGCTATCCAATGATGTAATTTTTCTCACTTTCTGACAATGTTAAGCCTTTCATCCATAATTTCTTTTGTTTGTATGTCTCTTTTTTGCCAAAAAGTAGTGTTTGGTATTTTTTTCGTTATAAATTAACCGTTCATCAAATTTTCAAATAAATTACATTTTTACAAACTAGACTCCATTCTACAATTTTTTTTTTTTAAAAAAATCATTTAGTTTCCAAAATTTGTAGGGGTAGCATGGCCAAAATTCTATTTTTCAGGAAGTGTCCACTTTGAAAATTAGTAAAAAATTAAATATTCATTAAAAAATTATCAGAAAAATTGTGCATCAACTACATACTATTAGCTAACTTCTGACCATTGCGATTTTAAAAATACTAAAAAAAATTTCACCGTACGAGGGTCGTACAAGAGTTGCTATGTTATGTTTTTCTGACAAAAACAACACCAATTTTGGTACGTCCCTCTTTTGAACCCCTTAATCTCAACCATTTTAAAAATAAATTAGTAGTTTAGAAAGTAGATTCAGAGCACTTCGATCCTTGTTTTGTTCCATCTCAAAAAAATTAGCGCAACTATCCTCAATTTCATGTCCAAGGTCAGTATTTCCTGATTTCAGAAAAAAAAATTGTCCACTTAAGTCCCCTTTTTGGGAACCATCTTGGTGCACTTACCCAACATTATTATTAGATATTGATCAAGATACCAAAAAACATATGATTATTCAAGATTTATTGAATATGTGATGAGATAGGATAGATGATATTGCTTTTCCTTTTAGATTAGGCTTAGTTTCATCATATCAATCCTTATTTTTGATATAAAAAATAGACACGATACACCAAGGTATGAAGAATCAGGATGATGTTATATCTAATGCATGGAATTTGACTCTGCAAATAGATAGGAGTATCCTTGTTTATACCTGACATAAAGAAACCTTGTTTGACCATGAGAAGGAATAAATCCATTGAAGTAAGGAGACTACTATACAAAAGGTATGAAGAACTTGATATGTATTAGCCATTATTTTTCTTGAGACTACTTCCTGTAGCACCCCTCTGATTTGATTATGTTTTCAGATAGTTTTTTTATTTTTATAGACTATGATACTATGTTATTATTTGATCGTTGGCATTGGAGCAATGATAGTTTTATTTTGAGATGTGATGGTACACTTTATGGATTATTATTGATAATGACATGCTTTTTGGACAGCATAATTGATATGTGAGTAGATATTGATAAATGTTCATCTATAGATATATGATGCTTTAGTTTCGTTAGTTTTGATGTGACACTGTACTGGTGAAGGGAACAAGATTGCATCACTTGCTTGCGAGCACCCTATGATTCCGTGATTTTCTCTTCACGGTGTGATTGTTCATGATATATATGTGCGACATATATTTGATTGCAAGATTGCAGGTATAGGACATCGAATCCATATGGATTCACAGGTTTGAGTGTGTTCATTTCTCGATGGAATATTTGATTGAGAGATAGTAACATGGTTTCCTTGTCAAACCACAACCCTAGTCACAGTGTGTCATCAGCCCTTATTTTGGTCATGCTTTGTTGTCATGTTGTCCCCGTTTGCCTTGTCGTTTAATTGTTTTGCAAGGTATGCTCTTTGAGAAATTAATGTTAATTAGTGTTTATAATATTTAAATTAATGTTGATTAATGTTGTTAGAAGCTTTATATTTGATTTAATTAATTAAATTAAATTTATTTTGTAAAGTAATTTAATCTTTGAGATTAAACTTATTTTATAAAGTGATTAAATTTAATTATAAATTAATATGTGATTTTGAATTATTAAATGCACAAATATTTTGTAAATATCTTAAAGGAATATTTGTGATTTGGTTGGAAAGATATTTTATTTGTGACATGTGTTAGAAAATTAAACACTATTGTTGGGAATTAATTCTCAGAGAGAATTATTGCTTAACTAAAAGAGGAAAGAGGCTACTTCACGGGAATGGAAAAAATGATATTTTGGGAGGTTGTTGAAAATTGTGGTTGTAAAAATAATTGGGGAAGAAGTTCTCGGAAAATCTAGCTCTGGTTTTGTTTTCATCTTTTTGGAAAGAGGAATATTTGGAAAAGGCTTTGGTAATATTGGAATCTGATGGCAAGGCTCTACTTCAATCTTCATTTCTTCAAACATCTGGAAACAGGTTCTTTGATTGTTTTTATTTATATGAAAATTGGAAAGATTGCTTGTAAAAAAAAAATATTTTATTTGTTTAGAAGCTTTAATATATTTTGAAAATTTGAAATATTGTCGTGTGTGGAAAATTTCCGTGTAAATTTTAGAACCTTTGTAGGGAATTGAATTAAATCTTCCTTTCAAAATTGAAGAAAACCTCTGGTTGTATTGGAAAGGATCTTCGTGTAGAAGATTATTGTTTTGTTTTGTTTTTCCAATAAGATCTATTTGGCTTGGGAAATTGAAAACCTCTAGTAAAAATTTGAAAACATCCTTATGTAGAATTTTTTTGTAAATCTCCTACTGTAGAGAAATTTGTAAAAAATTGCTTCTGGAGCAATCATTTTGAAATACACACACACACACACACACACACACACACACACACACATATACATATTGATATATACATATTCATATATATTTATTTTCTTGTAAAAGTTTTATTGAAAATCCAAATTGGAAATTTATTTTAGAAAAAACTAGACATAAATTTTGTATGGCGATATAAAGAAATCACAGGTGTTATTCAAAGAAATTCATAAGTTTCTTTTAGTTTATGTTGGGGCTAGGGGCTACCCCCACAACCGCTGCCCCATAAGGGGAAGCGATGTTGTGAAGGCAACGCCTGCTACCCTCATAGGTCACGGACTCCCCATATGGGGGAGTCGGCTGTGAGAACAACCTCGAACTTTGTTGCCTTAAAGATTTTAATCCGCTTTTTTGTATTTTGATGTTAATATATATGGTTTTAATTTTAAAATATAATATATATTTATATATATGTATATATATATGTAATTATATATTCATATATATATTTATATATATTTAAATATATATGTATATATATGTATATCTATATTTAAATATATATATTTAAATGACTTTTTATAATAGGTGCATGCAAATGCACATACTAGATGTTTTCAAAATGAAAATATTTTGAAAGGGAAATTGATTTTTATTAAAGATGTAAATTGGGAAATTGAATTAAACAATTAGATTTAATTTCTTTATTGCTTGTAAAAGAAATGGTATTAAGTTAGATTATTTGAGCAAGGAATTATTGTTTTCTTGAAATAGAAATTGCATTAAGGAAATCCTAATGATAGTTCATATTACTTGCCTGAATTGCTTATTAAATTATGATTTATTTTGTTCACATAAGTTGGGGAAATATGTTAGTTACGATTTTGTAAGCCTTCTAGATGTTGTAATATTGTGAGGGGGTTGTTGTGATTTATGTATCAACCCTTTGTTATCCTTGGGTAGTGCACTTGGTTTTGATTCAGTTTAAACACCTGGTTACTACAAACGGTATGTGTTGCCTCTTGCATTATGGATAGGATTTAATATCTGTTATTTGTGCACTTTGACTACCCTTGGTTTTGGATTAGATCCTTGTGTTTTTAGTAAGGGAGTGGCTCTCAATGGGGGAAGACACAGAAAGTGGTGCCAGGATAACTCATGTGAGAGTTAGTTAACTCAGTGGAAATTAAATAAATGTATTAGGGGAAAGGGTAGCTTAAAACATATAACTTGTTAATTGTGCCTTGCTCATGGGCTTAAGGGCTTGTTTAGACTTGGTATGAGATGAGAAGGCCTGGAATGGAAAGATCATTATCTTATCCCTTTGAAGGATATTTGATCTCGCATCAATTTGCATGTGGGGCTAGGGATTGTGAGAGGCTACTAGGATAACCCAAGATTCGTGGCCTAGGAAGATTGCCAGGATAACCCATGCAGATTTGTGATGACACTCCTATGACAATGGTTTATTTGTTTAGTTGATTTACTTGATTCTTTTACTCTGGAAGCAATGTAACCTTCATGTTGAGTATTGTACTATTATAGTCTAGTATTGTGATTGCCCGTGTCTTGAGGTTGTTGGTTTTGCCTAGGAAGCCCTTTTACTATCTCCTAACATGGGGGGTGGGCCTTCGAGTACCACTTGGTTGGGTGGAATGTGCAACTTACACCATTGGGTTTCCACTTCATGTTTATGATGACGAGATCTTCCAGATGGAGAGCTCACATGTTCCAGTTGCTTTGTACCATATCTTGTGTACTATTGGTTCAATTAGATTTTAGTGTATATGTACTACTCCTCATTTGTATTCTAGGAAGATTCTTGTATCATTGTAATTGTAATATTCTTTGTATGATCTACCTCATTTTGGAAATGCGCTTTGTAATTGCTTTATTGAATGAATGCAATCTATGAATGGTTTCATTATGTACTTTGTATCTTATGAGATGTGTTTAATGTTATTGGATGTATGTTCTTTATTTCATGAGTATTATATTATATGCTATGGATTAGTTTAATTGCGTATGTTATGGGAATCAAATGTAAGAGTTGTCGTGAACCTTAGAGGATGTATGCATTAAGTGTTGTTCACTTTACTTATTGTTAATTTCACTTTAAAAAAAAATTGTTACGCTTCCATTGTGTTTGTATCATCCTCTAGGGCTATGAGGCGGGGCGTTACACTTCCACACATGTAAGGAAAGTATTCACCAAGGTCGTATCACAAGAATATCCAACAAGCACAAAAAACAAAAGAAATGATCAATGCCCTATTCCTTCTCCTCTAAATCATTTTAGACATCATCGAGGGATCATCAGAATAAGAACAAGATAAATCATAAGAAAGGAACAAAGTGAACAAACTGTCAATATTATCATATCTCTTTCCAAAGAACATTGTTTTAAAGTGAAATCTGTAGGAAAGATATATCCATAAGACATGTATTATATGTTAATTAGTATTAATTGTTTGATAGGCCATTAATATGAGTGTTAACCGAAATGTTTGACAATAACCAAGACTTAGGACTTTTTTGTTTATAGTTTGTATGTTTCACCAATTTGTTGTTTTTGCTTCTATTTATGTTACCAAAGTTTGAAGGTGACGATGCATTTATTACGGGTGATGGTTTAGTACGAGTGAATGTGAGATGAAATGGGTGATTTTCTTTTCAAATGTTTCAATGTTTTTGAGCTTTCAAGGATATTTGAGGTTTTTTTGGTATTTTGGGGTTTTATGAATCTTTTTTGGTATTTTGAAATGTTTGAGGTTATTTTTGGTTTTTCAAATGTTTGAGGTTGTTTTGGGTTTTTCAAAATTTCTAAATTTTTTTGAGTTTTCAATCTATTAAGAACAAGAGAACAAGACCTAAGGGATAGACCTATGCCTTGAGGGCTCATCGAAGATTCCCTTTCCTACATAACTATGCAGAGGCTTCATATTTTGATTATTGGACTTCCATATTAGCACATGATGGCTAATGATTTTTGTGACCTTTTTATGAATTTTTCAAACTTTTTTGAATGTTTTTGGATTTTGACATGTTTTGGATATTTTTTGATTTTGATGGTTATAAAGAACTTAGATGATATACAAGAATTTGATCTGATAGCCAAGTGTAGGAAGATTCCCCCAATAAAGCATTAAGTTACCTTTATGTGAGTCAAACAGGATGACCTATGGATAGGACCAAATAGTACAGATAGATACTCGTTGAACACCAAGTCATGGTAGGGGTTGAAAATAAAAGATGGATGGAGGAATGCTTGATTTATTATAGAATGGATGAAGGGTAAGAGTATTTAATAGATGATAGGTGGTACTTACCTACACAAGGTGCATGTTTTCCAAGTTTTCACCAAGTTACTTTCCCATAACACCATCAAAGTGGTTTTTGCTAGAGGACAATTTTTATCTTTATTGTTTTAACCTTTTTTTAGATTTTTCAAAAAAAAATTACTTTTTTGGTTTTTTGAAATATCATACCCTTCTTGGGCTAGGTATATAACTTTTTGAGATGCATTCTATTGATTGATTGTTGTAAGGTATCTCCTTTAGGTGTTTCTAGTTAATAGGCTCTTGAACTATATCTCGTGGTAATGATGAATGATCCAAACCAGTTTGGTTCAAACTTTCCCTTATTATCCTAATCCATCTAATTCTTGTGATTCTCCTTCAGAACAAGATCTCCTACCTAGAAATGTCAACCCTTTTTTTTCTTGTTATAACTTCTTTTGATTCAATTTTGATACAATTGGAGATGATTAAGTGCTTCTAGATGAAGTTCATCTAGCAATTCTAGTACATTCAACCTTGATACCTTTTTCTCTTCATCTATGATTAGGTGTTGCAATGACACTCTTAATTATGGGAGCTCGACCTCAACAAGTAAGATGGATTCATTCCCATAAACCAAGGAATAAGGTGTAGCACCATTGGGTGTTCTAATACTAGTTATATATACCCACAAGGTAGGGTTCAACTGCAAGTGCCAATCTTGGCCAGCATCATTGACTATCTTTTTTAGGATTTTGATAATGGCTATACTAGAAGCCTCAACTTGACTATTTCCTTGGGGGTAGTAAGAGGTAGATAAATGATGCTTAATATTAAATTGGTTGCATAGTTCTTGAACATCCTAATTCTTGAATGGTGTTCCATCATCTGTGATGATGTCCTAGGGAACACCATAGTGAAAAATTAGGTAATTCAGGATAAATTTTAAAATTTGTTTTGTTGAATACCCAAAATACTAAGAGGGGGGTGAATAAGTATTCTATTGAACCTTTCAGCTATAAACCATCTAAACATTAAAACATATCTAACTACAATTGTAATTAAAGACATGAAAGGGAACATAACACCACATAACACATAAACACCATGATTTTTATGTGGAAAACCCAAAATGGGAAAAACCACAGTGAGGATTAGCTCACAATATATTATAACTAGTTATAAGATATTATAGTGGCTTACATACAGAACACACTATCCTTAAAAGGTTCACATCCTGAAATGATTACAAAATAGAGTGTGGCTCGCTACTAGGAGTTGAACCGATGGAATACACCTTTCATGTGTTGAATTTAGTTCCAATTAAGCTCTAAAATACAAAATCCTGCACTAGTTTATAGTTTCACAATATACACTACAATTCTACCTTGATACAAAATAATCTTGCATAATGTCACACTATCACACATCTCCTCTTATCACATATCACATCTTTAATACAAAAATGTTTCATATATATATGTTTTTACATCTGCACACATCAATTAGGTCGGCCTAATTAGATGTGCACACACTTAATTCAAAAATAGCTTGTTCGCTGAACAAATAAAAAGTGTAAGGCATGATTTAGGTCGGAACAAACCTAAAAATAATCTCCTTGACATCTGTACAACATATTAATCTTCATACCACTTATTCATGTCAACAAGAAGATGACTTGATCATAAAATAGACCAAACTGACTAACATCAATCAACCACATGATCATATGAGCATGTGCCATTTGGAATACATGTAGAGTTGACACTTGTAAATCATCTCCCAAATTCATAATGATTGGATCAAAGTACCGAGGGAATACAGACCAAATAACTCATACCACTATGCATAATTATAAGCAGAAAACTATATGTCAAACTTCTGTCATTCATATCTTTCAACCCATTCAACCAAAATCACTAAAAACTTGTTCATAGATGTATTTAATATTCTTGAATAACATTCTAAAACCACATAGGTCGATATTCTAATATGATAAATTACAGACTAAATTATCAGATCAAGGTAACACAAACATTGTTTATTGAATTAGACAAAATTGCCACCAAACAATGTTGGCATCAATGACAACACATCAAAGGGTTTCTTCTTCATTCTTCCAAAAATCTCCCCCTTTGTCATTGATGGAAATATGTGCCAAAAATGAATCTTCAAAATTATCTTCACTCAAATTATGCAAACTCCCCCTTTCAAATATACACCAAATTCTCTTTACAATTTCTCCAAAACTTCAAAACTTCTCCCCCTCAAAATTCAAAAACTTCAAAAAGAACTTCTCCATAACTTTAACTTCTCCCTGTTTGACATCAAGTACAAAGGGTGTACTAGTGATAAAATTTGTAGAAGTAAACTGAAATAACATAAAACAAAAAAAAATGTAGAGAAATTTCTAGCTAGAACTAGGAGCACCTTCCAAATCCTTGAGAATGGCTTCCCAAGTAGGTTTTCCATCATCCTAGATCCCCTTCGCTTTGACAAGTGCTTTATGAAATTATTCCAGCTCTACTAAGCACTCTTCTTCTTCTGGAGTGGATGGATTAAGATTTATATTTTCAAGTTTCTCTACATCCACCAAGGCACTTGATATTGGAGTATTTTTAGACTTCACCAGATCGCTAAGTTGTCCAAACAGCCTTATTGCATACTCTTTTTTCCTTTGTAATGTGAAAAAATTGTTTTGCAAGTCTAAAATGGAAGTCCAAGAAGTATATTCTGTCATATGCAATATTGTAGATTTCAGAGGCATTGGCAAGTTGTGAATCTATCGAGTCCATTAAGTCTTTAAAGCCTCAAGTGGCATCTGAACACCACATGCAATACACAAAAAATATTTGAGCTTCTTCTTCACATTTCTTTACCTCTTTTAAACATTGCAACACCTTGTTGTGTGAGGTTGCACATTTATCTTGTAGTACTAGTAACCTTTTCTTTAGAAGACTTGAAACTACCTCTTTTTTAGTCTACTCCTTTAGGCTAGAGGTATTGTGTGAGGGGGAGAACGTTACACCGAAAGATGGATAAAACATGTTAAATCAAATAATATAAGCTAAGATTAACATATTAATCTAATATCTCAAGCTACACATACAAAATGAATCCAAGCTATTCTAACATGCATAAATGAATCTATGATTGAAAAATGAATGTATAACAACAACAACGTAGCATTACCATCTTGTAGTGGAGTGTATTCACTTGATGTTGGATTGCTCTTATCACAACGAATCCTCAATAACTCCTGTGTAAAGTGTGGATGAATACTTGGTTGATCAAAGGAAGGAATTAAGTTCTCTCAAGGATGATCTTGATAACACTTTGTTGCTCAATGTATGTTGATTCTCCTATCCTTTTTTGTGAGGAGAGATGTTTGTTATATAGAAAATGAGATTTGAAATGGACGATCAAGATTGTTTTGAAGAATATCCAGATCAACGGTTGGAATGTGTTGAGAGGAATTAGACATGAGAAAATTGTGCAAAGTTGATTGTACAATTTGGGTGATTGAGAAATAGATTGGCTAATCAAGGATTTGATTGATCAGTTAATAGATTTAGATTGATCAGTTAATAGATTTAGATTGATCAGTCAAGATTGTGATGGATTCGTTAGGAATATGATGGCTTAGTTAGGAATTGTGATTGATTATTTAGCATAATAGATTGTTTAGTTAACAATTTGGATTAATTAGTCAACAAATTAGATTGCTCAGTCAGCAATCCTAATTTTCTCAATCATAAAGTGGGTGAGGAATATGAATTAATTGATTTAATTAATTAATTCTTTTTTGGAGTTGAATGTTCAAATCAGGTTTGACTTCTGCAAACAAAGTTTCATTAATTTGATTTGATTTTTGATAATTGATTTGAATAGTTTGATTTAATTATTCAAATTTTTGGAGGGAAAGTGTTGTAATTAAATTATTATTTAATAATTTAATCCACTTAGGGGAATAAGGTGATTTAGTGACGTAATAAATAATTGACATTATTTAATCAATCAAGATGAAATAAAGTGGCATTAGGACTTTATTAAATAAATATGATTTATTTAATTGGTCAAAATGATGAAATGTGAATGAATCAAATAATGTTGTTTTATATAATCAAATAGAGGAATTAGGGTTTTTCAGGAGTTTGTTAAATAAATGAAGTTTATTTAATTTGTCTAAGATGATGAAAAAGTGAATTAACTAAATAATATTATATTATACAATTAATAGAGGAGTTAGGGTTTTTGATGCCATTTTGATGTGGTGTAATGTGGGGATGTCGTGAGATGATTTTGAGATGATATGAGACATTACAGGATGATTTTGAGATGTTTTGAGACATTACAGGATGATTCTGAGCTATTTTGGGGTGGTTCTGAGATGTTTTGAGACATTACAAGATGATTCTGAGTTATTATGAGATGTTACAGGATGATTTCGAGTTGTTTCAAGGTGATTCTGAGATGTTTCGATACATGATGGGATGATTCTGAGTTAATATGAGATGTTACAAGATAATTCCAAGTCATTCCAAAGTGTTACGGGATGATTTTGAGTCTTCTAAGGTGTTGCAGGATGACTCTAAGTCATTCTGAGGTGTTACATGATGATTCTGAGTTATTATGAGATATTACAGGATGATTTTGAGTCATTTTGAGGCATTACAAGATGATTCTGAGGCATTACAAGGTGTTACAGGATGATTCTAAGGTGTTACAGGATGGTTCTGAGTCATTCCAAGGTGTTACAAGACAATTTTGATTTATTGTAAGGTGTTACGGGATGATCAGAGATGATGTTCCATTTTTTTTTATGATGTTTGAGGCTATTTGATGTTGTGTCATAGGTGTTAAGTCAATTTTACATGTCTACATTTTACCCCTCTTTGATATGAAGTACTGGTTGCTTTGTTTCAAAGATTCTCAAGTTTTTGAAAAAAAATTATGTCCCACTATGCCCCAACGTTCAATGGAATGATGGTAGGACTCTGTGCTGCCCCCTCGAGAGGTTGACCAAAAATTTCAAGCTTTGAGGCCAGGCTCTTTACACTATTGTACAGTAATTTTGATGTTTTCAAATGAAATTTTATTTGAATGTGTGCATTGTTTCTCATTTTGATGTTTTCCAAAGCTTCTAATTTAAAATTAGGAAGATTCCCTAAGTGTAATTAGGGTTTTTTAGATGAAATTAGGGTTTTCTTGAGGTGTTATATAGGCAATTTTTCTTCAAATTGGGTCATTTGTGCTTTGTTCCTCTTACTAATTCTTGTCTCTACATTCCATATTTTGTCAGTTGCTAAGGGAGAATTCCAAGATTTGAGGTTTCCCCACATTGTTCTGAGCTCATTCGGGAGTATAGATGGCCTTCAAGAATCGGTGGCCAAGTATGTACCTTCTCGCCTTTCGCTTTCATCATGTTTTCATTCTCGTTTTGCATGTGTGAAGTCTTGCTAAACAATAGCATTGTTTTTGAGATTCATGCCTAGTTGTCTCAATTTTGACACTTTTATCATATGAAAGTTGTGCCTTTTTCTAAAATTTGTGCTTTTGTCATAAATTGGCACTTTTGTTCCATGTAGTGTTCCTGAAACTATGCAGTTGTCTGAAAACTGCACCTTTGTCTTGAACTTGTGCTTTTGTTTTTGTGCAATTGTCCCAAAACTATGATTTTGTCTAGAAACTACACACTTGTTTGATGCTTTTGACCTAAAACTATGCTATTATCCTGAAACTACACTTTTATCTGGCTTTTGTTGAGCATTTATCCCAGAATCTAACAATTGACTCTCCTTTCATTGTTTTCCTTTTAGCATTGTTCTAAACCATATCATGTGTCTATTTATTGTCATAAATATCATTTGTCATCATGATCATATCATTTTTTGTTTCTTTGCATGTTTAGAGTGAAACCCTAACATCCTGGTTTATAACGATTGCAGGCGAATCTTCGACCACTTATGACAAGAGAGAGACGTCCTCGTCACTTGTTCGATCTGATTGCCTAGTTCGGTGCATTGGAGTGAGACTTTCTTAACATCATGGGATTACATTATATCTGTCACATGCCTCTAATCAGGACCCATATGGTGATGTTGACCGCTCTTGTGGAGAGGTGGCATTTTGAGACATCCTCTTTTCATTTTCCTATAGGGGAGGCAACTATTACTCTGAAGGATGTGTGGAGGATTCTTCATCTTCCTATTCATGGTGAGCTTGTTACTTACCAGGTTCGACAGGGTTCTTGTGCTATGCACCATTTGTTAGGTGTGGCACATGTGGATGTTCGTGATATAGAGATTGATTTATTTAATTATTTTGATAGTGCAAATCATATCATTCTTGTCCTCTATGGCCTAGTATCAAGATTGGTCATTCCTAATAGAAAAGGTCGGCAGTTTGCGGTGGTATGGGTTACATGTATTGAGAGTATGCTAGAGCATGGTATGATATATGCTCGGGGTGGCTATTTGCTTTCCCATCTTTATCGAGATATGCACGAGGTGGTGTATCGAAGCAGGAGGTCATTGTCGGTAGGTGTATCACTTTTTCATGTTTGGGTGTGGGAGCATATTACTATGACTCATCTAGATGGGATTCAAGATCATTCTCTGAATGATCCATACTCTTATCATTATGGGGACTTTATGCACTACACCTTTCCTAGGGACCTGCATTATTGGCACCATGTGTTTGATGAGATGCCTGGTTTTGTATGGAGACCTTATATGAGTTGCAAGGTTTGGCCAAAGGATGTGGATCAGCTTGTGTACTGCCAACAGACCCATTGTTTGCTTGGTTGTTCTTCATCTATGATAGAGCATTCTCTACTAGACAGAGTCTATCACCAATTTGGATAGAGACAGGGGCAGGTTCCCAATGTGTATGAGGCTTGGTTTGGTTAGACTTGTTGGGAGGTCTGTGTATGGAGTATCCAAGTTGATGCAGATACTATTATTGTCGATTTTGTAGCACTTGCCCTAGTTGGTTGGGGTTGGTCAGTTGGAGTGGCAGATCCAGGTACTAATCGTGATTATGAGGAGTGTTGAGCATGGCATAGGCCTTTGAGGCTTACTGATCCTAGAGGTGATCCCATTCTGGGTAGAGCAAGCATTACAAGTCATCACGGGGAGCAACAATGCGTTGAGGTTATTGTAGAGAAATTTGATTAAGCTCGACGTGATGAGGCACATGATATTTAGGTTGAGTGTATGCCTCCCACACAGGGTCAGAGACAGGTTCTAGATCCTCCTCCACCAGCTAAGGATGTTGATTTATTGCTAGCTCAGATGAATTTGGACAGAGATGTAGAGATTGCATGGTGACAAGCTATAGAGGTTTTGGTAGACACTCTGAGGGTTGAGTGAGATAGTGTGATTGGTAGACTACATGTTGTAGAGGTCCAAGTAGTATTACTAACAACAAAGAAAGATACTCTTCGGGTAGATCGAGAGAGTGATATTGGTAGATGGCATGTTGTAGAGGCTCAAGTACTATTACTGATAGCAGAGAGATACTCTTCAGGCAAAGCATGATAGTATGCGAGCTGAGTGAGATTGGTATCTATAGGAATCCACCTATTATCAGACCTTATATGATGCTACCATTCCTAGGGCCTCTCAGCATCCATAGTTTGGGGAGCTGAGTTTTACAAGCTATGGTGGTGGTGCTGGTGGTGCTGGTGTAGGTGATCATTCTGTGACACAGCCAGATCATTTTGGTTTCCATTAGTGTTTTGTTCATCCTGTTTGGGTCTTACTATTTTTGGTACTTGATCTTCATGTTGTTTCATGGTGCAAAGGCATTTTTTAGACATGTGTGTTATATATATTCATTCGTCTAGTTGCGACCTCATATATATGTTATGATTTTGTATTTTCTTATTACACTTGTGTCACTACGGATGATGTATTTATGACATATTCCATTTTTGATGATAATATATATTAGATATACCTTCATTGATTCAACCTCATTTTTTTGTTTATGGGATGGTGATATATGATGATGTACATTTATATGTATTTTTGTGCTTTTCTAATGTATGCATTTCATGTGGATGAATGAATCATACTTTGTCTCATTTTATGAGGTGATGTATGTTGATAGATGATGCCCCATACATGATACATTATTTTTTTAATTGGTTTATTATCATCATGATATGTATTGATAACATTTTTGGATGCAATATGGATATGATATTAATGATGTTCTATGTAGGATGAATATTAATTAGAAGAAATATGATGATAGATATAGGTATGATGTTAATTAGAAGAAATATGATGATGTTTGTTAGTTAGTAGAAACGTGATGATGGATATAAATTTTATGTTAATTAGAAGAAATATGATAATGGATAGTGATTGATGAGTTGTTTTTGCTTCACTTTAGAGACTTCGTGGTTTTGAACAATCATGTTTGATGTGGAATAGATACAATGCACCAGGGTATGAATTTACCAAGGTGACTTTGTATCTATTGTGTGAATTTGACTGTACAAAAAAGAGTATCTTTGTTCATACTAGACATACGAAAACTTTTTTTAAAATATAGGGGGGTTTTGTAAAAAAATGTTTTGGACCAATCACACAGAGAGGTATAGAACACCTAACATGTAAATACTTCACAAACTATTTTAATACAACTTCCATACTCAATAAAGAAAGTATTCGACATGATAATATTACAAAATTATCTTACAAACAACAAAACAATATGATGCTCAATTGACTGCATTCCTTCTTCTCTAAATCCTTATGGACATCCTTGAGAGATCCTGGGAATGAGTCAATAAATTAATCACAAAAAGTAAGACCACAAAAAGATTTAAAAAAAATTTGCAGTATCACTTGCCATATCTGTTTAGGGTGGGGCTATTATCCATTGTTGATCATGTCTATCGTAGGAACGGAACCATTAATTCATATCTCAAGATGTTGTTGGGACTTATTTAAAAAGATAGGTATTTGATACTTTGGCATTGTTTTCGTCTATTTATAGTCAACTCTTATGCAATTTTTTTTACTTGAAAGTTCTATCTTTTGATGTTTTCTTTCTTTGTTTGTTTGTTTTGTCAAAGGGTGATTAGAACAGGTTGTTTATTATAGTGGAAACATTTATTGTGGATGTTGATGATGGGATGAGCCTATTTTTGATTTTCTAAGTTTTATGATGTTGTTTTTGTTATTTTTAGGGGACTAACCTAGGGCCTCAAGGGCTCATCAAAGATAAGCCTTTCCTATGTTGTACATGCAGAGGCTCGCAATTCGCTTGGTTTGACCTTTTCTGTTTTGTGAATGTTTTTTGGATTTTTTATATTGTATATATTTTTTGGATTTTTCATTTCTTGACTAAGTTGAAATAAAAGTATGTTGGAAACCTAAGGGGACTAACCTAGGGTCTTGAGGGATAATAAGGCTTTCCTACATTGTACATGCAGAGACCATGTAGTTCAACCGTTTGAATTAAAGCATGTTTTTTTTGGGTAAACAACATGGATAGCATGGATTGATATCCTATTTCTGTGTCTAGAGGATATGTTGTGGGAAATTCACTTGAACTAGCTATGAGGTTCAAGAAAATGTTGATATCTTAGACTGTTTGAGTGAAGGAATAATCCAACGATGTTATTTTGTTTTTTATGTTTTTCACATGTTTTTTTTATTTTGGTTATTTTCTAGTGTTTTTGTCTTTTGTTGTATGACCATGATCGGATGCTACAAGACCCAATTCATGACCAACCTTGGGAAGTTTCCCCCAATAAAATGACTTACCCTAATCAGTGACAATCCATGATTGGACACATGATTTATGAAATGGATGGGTGGATGTTATGAAAAAGTGTTGATAGATAATGATGCATGTTTTATTCACACATAACACTTGTTTTCTAGGTTTTCACTATGGCACCTATTCTAGGAGTGCCATAAAGTGGTTTTCACTCAAAGAACGTTTTATTCATCTTTACTATTTTTATTTCTTTTTTTGGGGATTTTTACCCTTTTTCCTGGGGTGCAAGATGTTGAAAACTTGGATTGATAGTTTCACTTTGTTTTTCTAGAGGATATGTTACGAAAAAGCTTACTTGAACTAGTTGTGGGGTTCAAGCAACTATTGATATCTTATCATTTTTGAGTGAAGGAATAATCCATGTTGTCATCATCTTTGAAGGTTACCTTGGTAGTGCATTGGTGGTACACCTTATTTTTGGGATGAACTATTTTGAAGGTTACCCTAATAGTGCATTGGAAGGTATACCTTGTTGTTGATGGATTTTTACCCTCTTTCTTGGGGTGTAAGATGTTGAAAACTTGAATTGATACTTAACCTTTCTTTTCTAGAGGATATGTTGCGAAAAAGATTATTTGAACTAGCTATGGGGTTCAAGCAAATGTTGTATCTTAGAATTTTTGAGCGAAGGAATAATCCATGTTGTTGCCATGATCTTTGAATGTTACCTTGGTAGTGCGTTGGTGGTACACCTTGTTGTTGGGATGAACTATTTTTATGGTTACCTTGGTGGTGCATTGGCGGGATACCTTGTTGTTGGTACAAATTTTTTTGAAGGTTACCCTAGTTGTGCATTGGTGAGATACCTTTTTATTGGGATAAATTCCTAGAACACAATATGAGCTAGAAGACATAGATCAAGATTTATTCTGAAGCAAGATGCAAGCATTTTCCCCCAATGTCTAGCAATGTAGGTGATGGATTATCTTGTGATAGGATAACATGTTTGGATAGAGTGTGCCCTTTGGACAATTCCTTTATTGCTCAGATAATGTTGGATAGGATAGGATTAATGAGAATGAACCATGTCAATATGTTTTCCATAAGCAAGTGTAAAGTGTATATCCAACATTTGTCAAGATCAAGATAAGTTGGGTTTGGAATAAAAATGGCTTGGATTTATTATGGATCCACTAAGATGCATCCCCCTAAAATGGTGCACATAGATGCTCAATTCTTACACATGATGCTTGTTTGCCAGGTTTTCATCATGGTACTTGTCTAAAGCACCACCATAGTGGTTTTCAGTAGAGGATGATTTTTCTCTTAACTATTTTTATTGATTTTTTTTCTTGATTTTTTTTTATTTTTGATGTCACACAAGACGCCTGTTTACTAGGTTTTCATCATGGTGACTATTTTTTGCTCATGTTGAACCACCTAGTGGTGCTAATGTAGATGTTGTTGGTTATGATATGGTTGTTGTTGTTGTCATGGCATTCCAATGATATCCTTCTTGGAGGAGTTGTTTTTCTAGGATATGAGCACTTGAATGTAATCCTTGATAATTCTTATCTTCCTTGTTGATACCAAAGTTAACCTTACCTTGATATGCACATCATGATAGAGTGCCCTTAGAGGCCTTATGATAAATATTTTCTGCCAACACATGGTCAATGTGAGATTTGGATATCATGGATGGTAAAATGAGTTGAGGGATATGATATTTAAATGGATTGGTTGATAGTTTGGAACCTTTGACTCTCCAAACTTGGGATGATGAGCAATGACGGGTGGATATGTAGATTTGATTGGGATCAACATCTTGATATACCTTGTAAGTCACTCTTGAAGCTTTCTTTTGCATTTCTAGACATCTTTGATGGATGAACTTCCCTTTTTTATTTTTCCCCATAGTTTCTTTGACTAATGGAGTTTGATTGAGATGATTTTCTTGCTTTTTTTTTATATCCATTTGAATTTTTCTTGTCCATTTTGTCTTGCTGATTTTTTTTCTTCAAGAACTTCTTTCTTTCTTGGATATACATTTTTCTCTTGTTTTTGGTCCCAATTAGAGGGTGGAAATATGCATGGATGGTGATTCATGGTATGGCTAGTTGTAACATTGGTAGAAATTTCATCATAAGGACCCTTCATGTTCCCCATGCTGGTGTTTGCATTAGATAAAGTTTTCCCTGATATTATGGAGGTATCCCTAATATGTGTAGATTCCTTTGAATAAACAAGACCTTGATGCTTAGGATTGCCAATAATATGCACTGGTTCTAGGATATTGAATCCATTGAGAGAGTTTATTTGCAATGGGATATGTCTCACCTTGGAAACAAGGTGCTAATATTTCTTTTGTCTATTGTGGATCTTTAAATGTGGTAGCTTCCTTAATAAAAGGTTCCTTCAGATGTGGGATACCTTCCTAATTGATATCTTTGGCCTGATCTTGTAAAATATCAGATTTTAATGCTTCCTCAAGAGGTGTTTCTAATTTACTATCCACGCAAAAGTCTTCCTCGTGATTCAATTTTGATATGTCTTCATAGAATTTTTATGATTCACAAATTATATATAAGTCTTCTTTATGGTCCATTTTTGATATGTCTCCATGGGATGTTTCTGATTCACAACTTATGTATAAGTCTTCTTCATGATCCCTTTCTGATATCTCTCTAGCTTCTGCTATGTCTTGATCTTCTACACAGATTTTAAGAGTTGGAGACTCTTGTTCTTTGGTAATGATATCAAGAGTATGGATGAAGATCATCTACATGTCCATTTGGAGTAAGCATCTCATGGGTAGATGTATGTGTGCTCGGTATATGGATTTTTTCTTCTTTTGGAAAACATGGGATGTCTTGGAAGATATCTACCAAATCATTGTAGTATTTTGATGATAGGTTTTCTTGATCTTGATTTCATGTGGTATAATCTTTGACATGATTTGGATCACATTATTGACATGGATAAATTTCAAAGAAAGCTTCACTTGTAAAGGATCCTTGGATCTCCTCAAAATGTGGGCATATGGGTGATAGCTCTTGGATTAGATTTTCTGCATTGGGTATAAGTATTAGATCAAGAGTATCTTGATCATCAATATGTACTACCATGAGGTTTAATGATGTCAATATATCTTGGACTAAATAATTTCTAGACTTGGGTGATTGATTTTGATCATGATTGGGACTAAATTCTTGATGTATGTCCTCTTTCTCACTGGATGATGTAGAGACATTGTCGATGTGATCAGTGATAGATAACTCTTGATCGTTGATTTCAACCTTTGAGTTTGAGACATTGTCAATGTTGTCATTAGTAGATGGACCTTGAATGTCGTCTTCAATAGCTATTTCTCCTTTATCAATGAGGTCTTGGATGAGGTTTTTGAGTGTAGCACATATGTTCATTGGGTGACACTTGATTTTGTGGAACTCACATCATTCGTATTTTTTATACCAAGGGAGTTTAAAGATTGGTTCACCATAAGTTGGACTATCATTGATTTTGATAAGTTCCTATTGTACTAGTTCTTGCATTATTACCTCTAAAATTTCTCCCAAAGTGGTGAATTTCCTTCCTGCTTGGTATTCTTTCCTCTGTGGCTTTTCTTGATTATTTTTCTCTTGATCTTTCAGAACTCCTTGATACTTTGTTTGAGGTATATATTGATATTTCACTTGAGGTACCTTTTGGTGTTGTGAAACTTCTGGATACTACAACAGAGGTACATTTTGATATTGCACTTGAGGTATACCTTCGTGCTGCAGAACTTCTAGATACTGTGGATATTGGAAGTGTTGTTGATGTGCATATTGAGGTGTGTGTGTAATGATGTTCATTTGTTGTGGATATGTAATTTTTTGACTTTGCACATGGCATTGATGATACATCGGATTTTGATTTCTTTTAAGTTCATCAAGATCTCTCTCCATTTTATTTAGGGTTATTTAATGTTTTGGACATATTCCTTGATGGGGGTTTTGAAACCCTTGATGTTGTTGCCCTATTTGATATTGTGACCCTTGATAAGAATTATTTGTGTAATAGATCAACATGTTTTGGGGATTTTTTGATATTCAATACCCTATCAAAATTTTCACTTGGTTTATATCCTGATGGGCCAATTTTGTCATTCATGGTGTTTTTTGGTGAGATGTTGGTTTCGTTATTGCTTGATTTCATTTTCTTCATATGTTGTGTCTCGTGGTTGTCATAAAAAACTTGGGTCCCCTATGGGAGAGAGGTGTAATCTCTACTATGACTCAAATTCTTAAAGAACCGATGTTTTTCTATAGATTATGTGAGATACTGGAACTATTGGAACAGACCAAGATTCTAACAATAGTAGAAGGAATACAAGTTCGGATTGTTCTTGGAAGCCTATTTGTAAAAGTTATATACTAACCTAGTTCTGGTTTTGTGAAGTGCCCAAAGGTGTTTCTTGAGATATTTTGGACTAAGATGCCTAAGTCTGAAATGATGACTTGTGGACTTTACCTTAGGGATCTTGACCTTGCGTGAGATCATGAAGTGGATATTTATTTCCATGCAAGTGGTGGTAATATGGGTCTCTCTACTGCTATGTTAGCTTTCTCTTCCTCTTCATCTAGGACAATTGATGCGGTGAAAAATTTGTGGGGTGTTTCGTTCTTCTAAAAAATGAAGGTTCTCAAGTTGCTTATGATGCTAGTTTGTTTACCTTCGATATATGTGAGACTAGTTTAAAGTATTAGCACTACAAGATCTGGTTGTTGAACTGGGGAAGTTGGTCATAAATTTTGATGGTGTTATGGGATGGTTGTTGTGAAGCTAAAGACCCTAGGGTTTGAGTGTTTTTTTGGAATGATACTACTTTTTAGAAATCAAAATGTTGAATAACTAAGGTCTTTATTCCACTTCCTTGTCTAGAGGATATGTTGCAGGAAAGCTTACTTGTACTATCTGCAAGTCCCAAGTAACTGTTGATATCATGGACGTCTAAGTGGAGGAATGACCTTAATGTTTTGTTTGATTTTGATTTCAAATAGGTAGGATGGAAATAATGGATGTGGGACTATCTGATCTTCTAGCTTTCCAATTTTTTTGGTTCGAACAATGATCTTATGAACAAATCTCTCTCAACTTTGTCTACATGTTTTGAAGTATGACAAGTGATAAGACAACACTTGGACTGACTCAGCAAGCATGGAATTGTGGACCTCCATTTCTATAACTTAGGTTGTGAAATCACAACACCCAAGCCATAGATCCCAAATGTTTACTTTTATTAATGTACCCTAAAATCAAAGCCAAAATGTTTGGAAACCTTTAAGGAAAGATCCTTTCAAAGAGGTACAAACATAAGGATTCTCTCACAAGTATGCACTAAATCAAATGGTTTGTGGTTCAACTATCTTGTTTAGTGTTTGTTTTGAATGTGTTCTTTTTCTTTAAATTAAACACAAAATTTGATGTCAAATTGTTTTGAATGTAATGGGCCAAGTTTAATATAAACCAGTAATTACAACCCTAGGGGATATACACCATTCTCTTAGGTAGGCTTGACTCATGCTCTGAAGAGATGATTATACATGCAACTTATGGCACGAGCCTGTAGTCAGACATGGCAAGTAACTTAGCAAAAGTAGATTTTGATGCACCACTTTCAGAGAATGTTTTTGGATAATAGGGTGGCCTCTAAAATAATTTGGTTCTCAGTGGTAATTGTGAACACAAAAATTTGACACTCACCTGCTAGCCACTTAAGGCTCTTTAACCGTTCCCATTCCACTTAAGATATGGGATTAGGTGCAACCTATTGTTAGCATGGCTTCAAGCTAATTTCTTATGATTTCAGAACCTTTAATATAGCCCTCTAGTAAACATGCTTTGAGACCTTGCAATGAGTTCTCGAGCATGGGATTTATCTCAAGGGAAGCCCCCTCTTTAAGGTAAACTTTGAAAAATAAAGTGTGATTCTCAAAAATGTTCTTTCGCTCACCCAAGATTGCCAAAAGGTGTGAGGGGAGAAGATAAAAAACTTTAGTGTTTCCAATCAATGAATGCATAGTGAATAATCCATAGAAAATTGATTCATTTTAAACACCTCGAGCGCTGTTATCCCCAAAAAATTATGAGTAAAGAAAAACAAAGTTCTTTTTAACTTGCACCAATATGAAGTGTTTAGGACATCAAGCAGTTAAGATAGAAATAATGAAAAATAATAAAGAAACATTTATTCATTTTTATGAGCTCCAATAGAAGTGTTTCTAAGGAAAGCAGTCCTGGTCCTATCTTGGTCAACAAAATAGAAAAAAAATTTTGCCCATTTTTTTATACACCAAAATTTAAAGGTTTCTAATTATGAAAGCATGAAATATGTTCATTTTTAGAGCCCAAAATTGAAGTGTCTTTGTTCTTTTTATGAGCACCAAATGAAACTTCCTAACTTAGAAAACTTAAAATTGGTTAATTTTAACAACACCAAAATCAAATGTGAGTTTGTTGTTCATTTTTAGTGCACCAAATGAAAAGTTCCTAACTTAGAGAAGCTTAAAATTGTTTTATTTTAACAACACCAAAATCAAATGTGAGTTTTTTGTTGTTCATTTTAGTGCACCAAATGATTTTTTTTTTAAGTTAATAAAAAAAACATTTGTGGTTCGAAAAATCTTGGACCAATTGTCTTCCCTATAATAAAGATGTTAAAGTTACTAGAATCCTACATCAGATCTATCAATTCCTTCTTACACATCCAAAAAAAACAACAGTTAGTGAAAAACCCTATTACAAAAGTGAAAGATTTGTGCATTTGTCCGCCAGAGCAACTACTCAGAAAAAGAAATACAAATGCGTAGAAAAAAGACAACTGCTCAGCTCCAGAAACAATTGCTAAAAACTAGACAACAAAAGATAACTCTGTGAAAACACAAGGTTTTAGAAAAAATAACCATTCCCATGACAACTGCACAGTTCTTTGGGAAATAGCGCAATTCTTTGGACAACTACATAGTTTTCTTGATAGATAAGTGCTCAGGTTTTCCAGAGAAGCGCTCAATTTTTTTGGACAAGCACGTGAAAAATCTGTCAAATGCGTTTCTGAGACCTATAGCTTCAAAAGTGACTCAAAAGAATGTTCGAGGAGGGGACAAGGATCCCATCGGGCATGCTAAAATGTGTGAGGGGGAGAACATTAGACCAAAAGATGAATCAAACATGTTAAATCAAAGAATCTAAGCTAGGATTAACATATTAATTGAAGATCTTAACCTACACATACAAAATGAAGCTAAGCTATTCTAACATGCATAAACGAATCTATGATTGAAAAATGAATGTATAAAAACAATGTAGCATTACCATCCTATAGTTGAGTGTATTTGCTTGATGTTGGATTGCTCTTATCACCCTCCAAATTTTGTGTGCAAAGTGTGGATGAATGCTTGGTTGATCAAAGGAAGGAATGAAGCTCTCTCAAGGATGATCTTGACAGCACTTCGTTGCTCAATGTATGTTGATTCTTCAATCCTTTTTTGTGAGGAGAGAGGTTTTTTATATAGAAAATTAGATTTGAGATGGACGATCAAGATTGTTTTGAAGAATATCCAGATCAATGGTCAGAGTGTGTTGAGAGGAATTGGACATGAGAAAATTGTGCAAAGTTGATTGCACAATTTGGGTGATTGAGAAATAGATTGGCTAGTCAGGGATGGGATTGATCAGTTAATAGATTTACATTTATCAGTCAGGATTGTAATGGCTTAGTTAGGAATGTGATGGCTTAGTTAATTATGATTGATTAGTCAACAAAATAGATTGTTCAATTAACAATTTGGATTGATTAGTTAACAAATTAGATTGCTCAGTTAGCAATCATAATTTGCTCAATCAAAAAGTGGGTGAGGAATATGAATTAATTGATTTAATTCATTCATTCATTTTCAGAGTTGAACATGCAAATCAGGTTTGACTTTTGCAAACAAAGTTGCATTAGTTTGATTTTATTTTTGATAATTGATTTGAATAGTTTGATTTAATTCTTCAATTTTTTTAAGGGAAAGTGTTGTAATTAAATTATTATTTAATAATTTAATCCACTTAGGGGAATAAGGTGATTTAGTGATGTAAGTAAATAATTGGCGTTATTTAATCAATTAGGATGAGATAAAGTGTGATTAGGAATTTATTAAATAAATGTGATTTATTTAATTGGTCGAAATGATGAAATGTGAATTAATCAAATAATGTTGTTTTATTTAATCAAATAGAGGAATTAGGGTTTTCAGGAGTTTATTAAATAAATGAAATTTATTTAATTTGTCAAAAATGATGAAAAAGTGAATTAATTAAATAATGTTGTATTATTCAATTAATAGAGGAATTAGGGTTTTTGATGTTGTTTTGATGTGGTGCGATGTGGGGATGTCATGAGATGATTTCAAGATGGTCTGA
The DNA here is from genome assembly GCA_007115665.2 of Sequoiadendron giganteum. NCBI lineage: Eukaryota > Viridiplantae > Streptophyta > Pinopsida > Cupressales > Cupressaceae > Sequoiadendron > Sequoiadendron giganteum. Next base: position 262,707,610 of record CM021105.1, read on the forward strand.
GACATTATGAGATGATTTTGAGATGTTCTAAGACATTACAGAATGATTTTGAGTTGTTTTGGGGTGATTTCGAGATGTTCTGAAACTTTACAGGATGATTCTGAGTTGTTTTGGGGTAATTCCAAGATGTTCCAAGACATTGCAGGATGATTCCAAGTTATTATGAGATGTTACGAGACAATTGTGAGTCATTTCAAAGTGTTAGGGGATGATTCTGATTTATTTTGAGGTGTTATAGGATGATTCTGAGTCATTATGAGGTGTTATAGGATGAGTCTGAGTTATTATGAGATGTTACAGGATGATTCTGAGTCATTTTGAGGAATAAGAGGATGATTTCGAGTCATTCTGAGGTGTTACGAGATAATTTTGAGTCATTCTGAGGTGTTACAAGGTGATTCTGATTCATTTTGAGGTGTTACAAGATGGTTTCAAGTCATTTTGAGGTATTACGGATGAATCTGAGTTATTTCGAGGTGTTACAGGATGATCAAAGATGATGTTCCATATTGTTTGATGTTGTTTGAGGTTGCTTGAGTTGTGTGATAGGTGTTAAGTAAATTTTACATGTCTGCAGGTATATTCTTTGAATCAATCAACCAAGAACTTTAAGTTCTCAATAGGAGCTAAGGAGTCATCAATTGTGGCACCAGGAGTTGTATCTTGCAAAGCCTTGATGGCATCATTTATTATTTCAACTCCTTTCTGATGGGTTTCAATAATTTCCTTTTTATCAAAGCCAAGAAACGTACCACTAAGCTCTACCCTTTGAACCGGTGAGATCTTACTCAAATCCACACAACCTTGATGTAACGGGAGCTTGAATAGTTGAGGTAGAATCACAAGTTGAAAGCTTATTTTCCTTGACAAAAGACCCTTAAGAGTATTTTTGGATGATTCTTTGGATGACTTTGATGGCTCAATGGTCTTTGGAGATTCTTCTTTACTTCCTCCAACCTCTATTTCTTCCTTATTTTCTTCTTTATTTTCCTCTTCTTCCTCTTTGGAGGGACTTTCTAATGATTTGTCTTTATTTTTTCCTCCTTTTCCTCATCATCTTTTTCATTATTACTCTTTTCATATTTTTTTTCTTCTTCTTCATTCTTATCTTCTTCACCACCATTTCTGATATTCTCATGATGTTCTTTTGGATATTCACCTATATAATTTTTATACTAATCTTCAGTATGATCTTTGGTTGTATCCTTTATATCCTCTAGAGGAGAAAATGTCTCTAGAGAAGCATTTATATCATCAATCTCATCCAAATGTGATATCTCTTCAATAGAATGATCCTTTACTTATTTAAAAATGGGTAAATTGGTCATGGAAGGAATCATTTCTTTTGTGTCAATACCCTTGTCTTTAGAAATATCCTATACTTGAGCTGTATGAGATGAAGAAACAACGGTCATCCCAATTTTCATTTCCATTTCTTTTACTATGGCAAAAACATCTAGCTTCAACTTTTTTGCGCTATCTTTTTCTTTTGTCATTAGAATGGTGACTCTTTGTTTGACCCTGAACCTCTTAGAATATTCTTCTAACATGGTAGCTACATCATCCTTAGAAAAGGAGGATATGTATGTGTTCAAGACATCAAACTTGATCTTCTCATCAATAGTTACAACTTCATGCCTTCTTTGTACTAAAGCTTCCCATACATTGTCAGTCACTTTCTTCCTTATACCTTCCATACTCATAAAAAATAATCATGTATTGAATAAAATCATTTACAATTTTTTCTTTATCCTCTTCATTAACCTCATCATACAATTTAGTAGTAGCTATAAAATCATTAGATTCTATCAAATTATTTACTAGAGGCTCCAACTTTAGAGGTGAGTGGTCTCTTACTGGAGGAGATTTGGGATTTTCCACCATAGGCTTTGTTGTGCCTTCTTCACCCTTCTTCTCATGCACATGAATTGTGAAAGAATTATTTTCTTCCTTTTTCTCCTCTACATCAGATGAGTCCACAACATTGTCTTTGGCTTTCTTAATTTATGTTCTAGCCTCTTGTGAAGTGCATTGATGGTAGAAGTGCTTCTTCTTCTATTACTTTTCAACTAAACTTCTTCTTGCAAGCCAAGATCAATATCCTCTTGCACAACTAAACTTATGGTCCTTTTTATACTTTCCTTTTATTTTATTCTTCTTCTAGAGGTGGCAAAGGGTGCAACAGGGGGTGCATTTTTCCTCTTAGAAGCTCTAGTGTTGGGTTCAGTGGAAGTAGATACATTGACTACTGTTGGAGTACTATGTTCAATCTTATTTTCTTTCATAAATGTAGTAGCACTAAATGTTGTTGGAAATGCAGAGGTAGTAGTGGAAGGTGATCTTCCTAATCTTTTAGGTCTGAAGCTCACTTCAACTATTTTTTCCCTCTTCTCTATTGCAACTTCCCTTAACCTATCAACATCATCCTTAGAAAGTGTATGGAGTGAAAAATATTCCTCAACATTTTTATTTACCCTTTTAACTCTTTGAGGTGCTAAAGTTTCCAAAAACACTTTATTTTACTTCTCTTCATATGTACCATGTCAGCACTGAGTGGGATCCTTGGGGCTATTTAGCAATATTTCAATGAGACCCTCAACCATTTTCTCATAAATGTCATATCCTAGAGGCTCTATCCATAGAGTTCTAGGTTCTACTGCCTCTATAATGCACTCATCAGTGGATACCAAGAAAGTTATATCATTTGCATGTTTTCTTATTAAGCTTTTGGGAATTCTCTCTCTCTCATGCTTGTTATTCTAAAAATCTACAAAAAAATTTGTTATAGCATCACCCTATGCCTTGAAATCCCCAATGTTTCTCAAATAATCAAAGATTTGATGTGCTCCTCATCTGCTAGAATCCCATATAATGTTTTTATGTCCAAGTAGCTCTCTCAGAAAGTAGAATAGAAAACAAACTATCAAATTTCCAAGCTTGAATGGATATTTCTTTGACTTGGTCTAGCTCAAGTTCTCCATAAGTTGTTGCTAGAGAAAATCACATAAATCATGGTCTTTTCTATTCACCACCATGTCATGTGCAACATAAATTGCAGTTGCAGACATCGAATTTCCTTTGTTGGTGAAGTAGATCTTATAACCTATCATGATTGTTGTATACCTTACTATAGGGTTTGTAATAGGTTTAGTTGTCAAAGCTCTCCCATCATATGTGGCATCAGTTAACTTCATAACCACATCATTTTTCATAGACTTTAATAGTGGTATGGGTTTGGTATCACAAAGTCCAATCACAACTTTGATCACATATTTAGAAATTAGTCCAGGAACACTTTTCCATACAAATTTATCATTCACTATAATTAGGGATATTCTCACATACTTCTCATCCATTTCACTGCAAAATTTGGGGAACTAGTTCCACACATCTAGCTTCTCTTGTACAAGGTTTTCATACTCTGGCTTCACTATGAAATTATCTCTAGTTAATTTCTTTATCCATTGATTCTTGAGTACTTTATTATCAAATTCTTCCAACTTCCCATGAATGGAGGTTCTAGTGTCCTCAATGGGCAAGACATTATTTGGAATTTGTGAAAATTCACTGACAGTGTCAATGTCAAAAACCTTCCATGAATTTTTTTTGAATTTCGGTCTAGGTCTCTCAAATGTCTCAACCACGGTTGGTGTGGCCATTCCTCCCTCAATTATTTTAAATATTCTTATGGAAATACTTCTAATGCAAACCCACAAAGTATAGATAGTTGTAAATACCTTTTTCACACTTCGATGGAAACTAGGGTCTGATGCTAGATGCTTTCAATCACCTTCAAATATCCTTCAAGTCATTCTGCTTTCTTCCAATGTATAAAAGTGATTTTACATGACTTATATTTTCACTTTATACCTTACCGATCTACCCTAATTTTTCATTTATTACATTTCATCTCCAAAAACTTGATAAACACCTTATGAATACCCTGTAAACCCTAAAATGCTCCACAAATCTTTAAATTTGTATATTTTCTGTCGAAACCATTTTCAACATCTTCAAAATTTCATTTTACATAACATATCTTTGTGTCACTTCTTGACACCTCATACATCAAGGGTCTGTTAGTTTTCTCTGTAATTTCTCCCCCTAAATCCATTATTGGATTTAGTTTTTAGAAGAATTATCTGCACCAAATGGAGGTACATATGTGTTTGGTTCATTCTTGTTCTCAAGTTCTTCCTTTTTCTTCCAAATCTTCTCCATTTCCTTCTTTACTTCGTTATTATCAACCTTATTCATAGATTTATCCCTTTGTACCGGATTAGATTTCCTCCCATGTTTTCTTTTACAAAATCTTGAAATATGTCTTGGTTTATTGTAGGTGTGGCACACAACATTTCTCTTACCAAACTAATTTGAATTTATCCTTGATCTATACTAGTTAGCCTTATGTCCAAATGCATTACATGTGTAGTAATGACCACAAAAGGATTAAATCATTCTACCAGTATTGAATCTTTTCATCATCATCTAACTTCTACACTCAACATCTTTATATCCAAATTTATTGCATGCAAAGCATTATCCAAAAAATAATCCAACATTCTAATTCATTCTACTTCTACATTCTATTTCCCTATGACCAAATTTATTATATTAAAAATACGTGTCATTGAAAGATGAGTACCTTTGAGCATTAGGTTGTTTGATAGGATCCCTTCTAGTATTGTTTATTTGTTTCTTGATCTATCTACCATTTCCTTGATTCTTCCTTTGATTGTCAACCTTGTTACAAGATTGATTTGCTTTTTAAATTTGTCCTTTTTCAAGTCCTAAACCACTTTTGTCCTTAGATAAATTTTGTCTTGCAATTAGTTCATCCAACCTTGTAGAACTTGTTTTGAATTTGTCCTCATGAGCTCTTGCTTTATCCAGATTTGATCTTAGGTTTACCACTTCTTGTTCAAGCTTGATGCATTCATCAATCTTGCTTAAATCTCAATTTTCTAAAAATACTCAATTATATTCTTTTATTCCACTTGCACTTTTAGTTTGGTGACGTCCTCATTTTCATTCTTCAACTGATCACTGACTTCTCTATGCCTTTCTTTGAACTTCTTAATTTTTTGATGCATTCATTTTCTTCTTTTAGGTTATCCTTTAGAGTTTCTTTCTCACTTTCAACTCTATCCAGATCTTCAAGAGTAGCATTGACTTCTTCTTTGTCAATTGTGTAGTCATCTTCTATGCATTTAGCTGCGGAGATTTCATCCAAAGGAATATGACACCTTTTGTCATCCATGTGTTCAAACTCCAAGATCTTCCTCAAGGTGTTATACTTTTCTAAAGGAACCAAGATTTGATACCAATTATTGAACACTGAATACTAAGAGGGGGGGTGAATCAATATTCTATTAAACCTTTCAACTATAAACCATCCAAACATTAAAACATATCTAACTGCAATTGTAATTAAAGACATGAAAGGGATCATAAAACCACATAACACATAAACACCAATATTTTTACGTGGAAAACCTAAAATAGGAAAAATCACAAGAAGGATTAGCTCACAATATATTATAACCGGTCACAAGATATTACAGTGGCTTACATCCAGGACACAGTGTCCTTGAAAGGCTCACAACCTGAAATGATTACAAAATAGAGTGTGGCTCACTGCCAAGAGGTGAACTGATGGAATACACCGTTCATGTGCTGAATTCAATTCTAATTAAGCTCTAAAATACAAAATCATGCACTGGTTTGTAATTTTACAACATACACTACATTTTTTCCTTGATATAGAAAAAGCTCGCATAATATCACGTTATCACACATATCACATATTTAATAAAAAAATGTTTCATATATATATATATTATTACATCCACACACATCAATTAGGTCAGCCTAATTAGATGTACACACACTTAATTCAAAAATATATTTTCAGCTCAACAAAAAAAATGTGCAAGGTATGGTTTTGGTTGGCATGAACCTAAAAATAATCTCTTTGACATTCGTACAACATATTAATCTTCATACCACTTATTCATGTCAGCCAGAAGAGGACTTGATCACAAAATAGACCAATATGACTAACATCAATCAACCATATAATCATATGAGCGTACACCATTTGGAATACATGTAGATTTTACACCTGTAAATTCTCTCCCAAATTCATAACAATTCGATCAAAGTACCAAAGGAATGTAGACCAAATAACTCATACCACTATGCACAGTTATAAGTAGAAAATTGTATGTTGAACTTCTTTTATTCATATCTTTCAACCCATTCAACCAAAATCATTGAAAACTTTTAAATAGATGTATTTAATAGTCTTGAATAACATACTAGATCCACATAGGCTGATCTTATAATATGATAAATTTTGGACCAAATTATCGTATCAAGGTAACACAAACACTGTTTATCGGATTAGACAAAATTGTCACCAAACAATGTCGGCATTAATGACAACACACTAGATTGTTTCTTATTCATTCTTCTGAAATCTTTCCCAGTTATATAGGTCATATGTATAGCCTCGATCCACTTTTTAAAATACTCAATGATGGTAATTATGAATTTATGTATGTTAGAGGATGTGGGTGTAATCTTTCCTATGAGGTCGAGCCCTCATTGTGAAAAAGTTAATGGTGTTGTGATTGGTCAAAGCTCTTGTGTTGGAGCATGGATAAGGTCCCCATGTTGCTGAAATTTTAGTCACTTCTTTACAAACTAATTAGGTTCATGCTCCATGGTTGGCTAATAATAACTCGTTCTCAACAAATTTTTAGCCAAGGTTATGCCACTCGAATGTGAGCCACAAACGCCTTTGTGCACCTTTTTTAAGGCGATGTAAGCTTCTTATTGGTTAAGACATCTTAGTAATGTCCCATCAAGACTTCTTTGATATAAGGTATCACCAATAATGACAAAGCATGAGGATCTTCAGATGAATTTTTTATGTAGGTTATGGGTAAGGTCAGATGGAAAGTTGTCATTATGAAGGTATGTGAAAATTTCATGATACCAAGATGAATCAGGACCAATAATTTTGCACATAAATTTTGATTTAGGAGTGTCGAATGCTAGTATTAGAAGTTGTTCAATGAGGAATTCACATTTCAAGTTATTTTGTGGCATGTCTAACAATGATCCAATGGTTTCCATCGAATATGTTTCCCTATTATTGATCCTTGGGATTTTTTCAAAAGTGATATCAATGAAGTATTCTTTGAAGCTATCTACCATTTTATTGTATGGAATTATTTTATCTTCTTTAGTTTGATAAAATGTTGGTATTGGTTGTCATTGATGTCAACACTTGCACTTGAGAGTTAGGGGAGATTGTTGTCTTTTGATGTCTTTGATGTCAATACTTGGTAAGATTGTGGTAGTGGTTGTTGCTTGGTAGTTTTTTTCACCATTGACAACATTCAGGTTTGGGCTAACATTGTTGTATGATGGTGTTACTGAATTTCATGGATGGATATCATGCCTTGTCTGATGATAATGAAAGAATTATTGAGTAGGGTTGATGTAAAAAGAGTTTATTTCATAATGATATATTAAAATGAGAATTAGAATCATTAAGATGAGGATTAGAATTGTTTTTGATGACCTATAGAATGTTGTATACTCTCTCTTGATATTCCCAGTTCAGCATATATTGTTGAAAGAAAGTTTTGGCCTCCACAAGTTGTTGAAATATTTTGTTCCTAGAAGTCATTGAGAAGACTGTTTTGGAGAATGATCTACATTCCTCCATTATATATATAGTCTTGTAGTTTGGGATTCAAATTTTGCATTATGTGGATGTTCCACTCCTATATATTTAGGTTACCAGTGTTGTCAAGGAGGTTTTTGTTAATTGCAAAAGGTTGGTAGTGTTGTTGGTTGTCCAAAAAATGTTTTGTATTTCTCTGCATTGATGATTCTACTCCTACAACTTGGTGAATATGCTCTCAATGTCTCAGTTCTTTCATTTATTGAAGCGGTCAACAAGTTGATTTGTTAATGTTATATCTTAGGGTTGTACATTTTGTATTTCTGGAAAGAAGTATTATGTTCCTATTTAGTCTACGGTGGCTATTGGTGGCATGCCAGTATGAAAGAAGTGTTTGTAAGTATTGTTGTATGTTCAAGGAACATCCCCAAGTGATATGCATGTTAGTGGTTGAACTCTTTTTATGTTGCATTGTGTTTGAGTTGGTCTTATGGGTAGTTTGTGTATATTTGGATGATAGGGCTTGTCATCTTGTGTTTGAGGGTTTGCACCAGCATATGAAGTTGTTTTAAGATGGATTTGGATCCTGACCTATCTTGGTTAGAACTGCATTGATTAAATTCAATTGAAGTTATGTTTTTGATCCAACTAACTTTATGTGCTTCATGTTTCCTTATTATCGACTTGGGTTGGTGTGTGCCAACGTGTAAATTTTTTGGGATCACATTGGAAGATGAAATAATATTTTTTTTGGTCCTCTCTTTCCCCTAGATAGGACCACACTACTGTTTTGTGGCCAACTTGTTGAAATCATTTTTTATCTTTCTTTTGGCCAACCTAATTGATGGTTTGAGGTCTTGTAGTGGATATAATACAAGAACATGTCAAATGAAAGTGGTGATAAAGTGTGTAAGTGTGAGTGTGTGGAATGTAGTTGAATATCCCATAGAAGGAAGTGTAAAAAAGTGTGAAATTAAATGTGTTATAATTTCTCAATCAGTAGAGTTTTGTATTGAAGAATATTGTAATTTTTCTATAAAATCATTGTATCCTGCTTTGAGATAGTGAATCTCATCAGGTCCTTGTATCTTGCCCCTGAAGTTGTGTGTGCTTCATTTCTACAAGTCTCTTGCATCTTTCTCTAGTATTTTGTTCCTTCGTCTACAAGAAATGAGTCTTTTTGTAAGCATCGAGCTTCTATATTATAAGTTAACTCTCGTCGTGGTTTCATAAATCTGGTGTCATCTTGTGGATGTGTGTTTCTTGTTTATTTTCTCATTGTTGTTGATCTAGTTAATGATATGATTTTTGTATATTTCATTGTTGAGGGTTTTCAAACTTGTTAAACTGCTATATCTTTCATTGTTGTTGATTTGTTTAAAATTTTTGGTTTGAAGTTTGATTTATGCTAAAGAGTTTATGTTCCAGAGGGGTTTAATTTCTTTTCTGATATTGATTCACCCCCTCCTCTCAATATCTAGTGTGTTCAACAATTGGTATTAGAGAAAATTTCCTCTAAATAAGCTTAACCATTTGAGGAAAGATCCAAGATGGCATATGATGGATCATGCAAGGGTCCTAGGTTTGATGGGACTAATTACACTTTTTGGAAATTGAGGATGGAAGGCCATATTAACTATCTTGGGTTTGGTTTTTGGGAATCAGTCAAGGATGGTTATGTTTCTACTACTAATCCTCTAATAGATCCAATTGAAATTAGGCTATATGAGAACAATTCCAAGGCTAAGAATACTATCTTGTGTGGGTTGTTTTATTCAAAACTCCTGAAGGTGATGAATTGTAGTTCTACAAAGGATGTGTGTGAAAAACTTAGTAGCATCTATGAAGAAGACACCAAAGTAAAGAAAGCCAAGCTCCAAATTTTCAAGAGTAGATTTGAGACCCTAAGGATGATAGAGGATGAAGACACTGCCAGTTATATGCTTCAGGTGCATGAAGTAGTTTCTAGCATAACAGGTCTTGGAGGTGTAGTAAAAGAATATGAGATTGTAAAGAATGTTCTAAGATCTCTCCCTAAATCATATAGTCATAAGGTGTATGCTATTGACTAATCTAAGGACTTGGATAAATATTCAGTAGATGAAGTGTTTGATGCTCTCACGACCTTTGAAATGAGTGAATTTGACAAAGACACTCTAAAGAAGGAAGTTCCATTCAAAACTAGTAAAAGGATAAAAGATGAATCTTCAAATCAGGATGATGACTTTGATGAGGTTGAAGTAAAATTTGTAATATTAAAGAAAGGCACTAGAAAATACAAAGGTGAGCTATCTTTCAAGTGTTTCAATTGTGGTAGGATTGGTCATTTTGCATCTAAATGTCCCTACAAAGAATCTGATGATAGTAATAAAAGAGATAAGGTTAAAAAGATTTTTTATTCCAAGGAAAGTAGTTGTTCCTCAAAAGATTAGGATAATGATTCTAATGATGGAACCCTATCCATGGCCTTGAAAGACAAAAATGGAAATATTGGAGAAAGTAAGAGGTACATTACTTTGCAAGCTAATAAAAATAATGAGAGATTTATGATTGTATGGACTACCTTTTATGCAAAGGAAGAATAAAATACTTGGGTGATTGATAGTGGTTGTTCTAATGACATGACTAGTGACAATAGAAGGTTCATTAATCTTTAGAAGGATAATGTTGGAGCTGTGAATTTTGGTGGTGATGAGTCAACACAATTTTGTGGAAAATGTGGTATAACAATTTATGGAAAAAGTAGGACTGGGAATGTTCTCTATGTCAAGGGTCTAAAGCATAATCTTCTTAGCATCAGTTAGATGTGTAGCAAGGGATACAATCTTAAATTTCATGTTAATGGTTGTGATATTAGAAAATAAAGGTCTGAAAGACTAGTTGTTGAAGGAACAAGGACAAATGGTAATGTTTATAATCTAAAGGAGGCTAATGGAAGAATCTTCTTATTAGCTCAGTCTGGAGAGTGTTGGTTGTGGCACAAAAGGATGGGACATATCAACTTTGAAAACATGGTAAAAATTAGTTCCTCTCATATTGTAAGAGATATGCCTAAGATAATCAAGCCTGCAAAGATTGTATGCAAGGAATATCAAGTGGGAAAGCAAACAAAGACAAGTTGCAAGAGTAAGGAGTGCTCTGTTACAATGACATTAGAGTTGATCCACATTGACCTTAGTGGACCTACAAGAACAAGGATTCAACAAGGTGAAAGGTATTTTATGTTACTTGTTGATGATTACACTAGAATGACTTGGGTTCAATATTTAAGAGATAAATCAAAAGCTTTTGATACGTTTAAAATCTTCAAAGAAAAATTTGAGAATGAAATGGATATTAAGATCAAATGTTTAAGGTCAAATAGAGGATATGAATTTACTTCAAATGAATTTGAGTTTTTTTGTGAAGATCATGGCATCAGGAGACATCTTTATTCTCCTGGAACCCCTCAATAAAATAGGGTAGTGGAAAGGAAGAATAGGATTTTCCAAGAGATGGCTAGGACTATGTTGAAATATGTTGATCTATCTGATATGTATTGGAAGGAAGCAATTCACACTATTGTCTATTTGATTAAAAGAGTGTAGTTGAGGGTCAATGGAACTAAGACCCCTTATGAATTGTGGTATGGAAGGCCTTCCACTATTAAATACTTCAATTTTTTTTTGCAACAGATGTTATATCAGAAGAGATAAAGGAGACCTTGGAAAGTTTGACTCAAGGTGTGATGAAGGAATCTTTCTTAGTTACTCAGCTAGGAGAAAATATTTTAGATGCTACAACAAGAGATTGGGAAATATTATTGAAAGTACAAATGTTAAGGTAGATGAAGAATTGTATCAGATCTCACAAGAATAAGAGGTTTGTGGATCTGATATACCTCCCTAGATTAAAGAAGAACAAGAGGAGGAGAAAGAAGAGAAGGAACAGAAATCGGTGAAGGCTCCTAAGACTCTAGAAAAGTATGTATAGAGGAACCATTCATCATATTAGATCATTAGATGCAATAATGAAGGTGTGTTGACCAAGAGAAGGCTCACAAGAGAAAGTGAGCAAGTAAATTTGTGTTTATTGTCAAAGGTAGAGTCCAAGAACTTTTTTGATGCTAGCAAAGATGATGGTTGGATAAATGAAATGGAAGAAGAACTAGATCACATAGAAAAGAATCAAACATGGAAGTTAGTTCCTAGACCAACTGAAAAGAATGTGATTAGAACTGAATGGGTGTTCTAGAAAAATCTGAATGAAGATGGTTAAGTTGTGATAAATAAGTCTAGATTGGTTTGTAAGGGTTATTCACAAGTTGAGGGTATTGATTTTGAGGAGAATTTTTCTTCAGTAGCCACAATGGAGGCATTAAGGATGTTTCTTTTTTTTTTTTCTCATAAGAACTTCAAAGTCTATCAAATGGATGACAAGTGAGCATTCTTGAATGGTGATCTAGAGGAAGAGGTATACATTGAGCAACTAGATGGTTTCTAGTTATCAGAATATCCAAATATAGTGTGAAGACTCAAGACGGCTTTGTATGGACTCAAGCAAGCTCCTAGAGCTTGGTATGCTCAGTTGGATAAGTACTTACTTCAACAAGGATTCAAGAAAGGTACTATAAATAGAAATCTTTACATTAAGGTTCGGGAAGATAAGTTGTTGATTGTGGTTGTATATGTTAATGACATCATCTTTGGTGGAGATGATGATATGTGTAAGAATATTGCAGAAGAAATGCAAAAAAAATTTGAGATGTCAATGATTAGTGAGTTGTCTTTCTTCCTCAGGCTTCAATTTTTTTAGCAAAATGGTGGCATCTTTATTTCTTCGGCTAATTATGTAAAGGAGATGTTGAATAAGTTTGGAATGGAGGATTCTGAACCAATTGGTACTCCTATGGTAATTGGTTGTCACTTGAGAAAATACAATGAGTCTCTAGAGGTTGATCAAACTATATATAGGTCTATGATTGGAGGTATGTTGTACTTGAATAATTCTAGACCTGGTATCATGCATGCAATATGTTTGGTTTCCATATTTCAAGTTAATCCTAAGCGATCTCATAAGAAGTACTAATATAATATTCAGATATTTGAAAGGAACTCCAGATTGTGGTCTATGGTATAAGAAGGATAATAATTTTTCTTTGAATGCTTATATTGATGTTGATTAGGTGGGAGGTGTGGATGACTAGAGAAGTACAAGTGTTAGTGCATTTTTCTTGGGAGACATATTGGTCTCTTGGTTAAGTAAGAATTGGGAATCAATTTCCTTATCTATAGTAGAAGTTTAATATATTGTTGCAACATCTTGATGCACCTAGGTGCTTTGGATGAAGAAAACCTTGAAAGATGTGAAGGTGGTGTATGATGAACCCATTCCTATATTGTATGATAATACTATTGCAATTAATATTTCTATGAATTTGGTAATGCATTCAAGGACTAAATACATTTCTATCTAGTATCACTTTTTGAGAGAGAAGGTTGTAGAGCATGAAGTTAGATTGGAGTATGTGCCTACTAAACATCAAATTATAGACATTTTCACTAAGGAACTTTCAAAGGATAATTTTGAGTATCTTTGGCAGAAGTTAGGGGTTATTTTTCCTTGTTCTAATTGGATGCATAATTAGTGCATCTATCCAAGGGGAGAAATTCAAGACATATCTTTATGTCCAGATTGATGGTGGTTTCCACGCAAGTGGAGCTGGTAATGGTTGTTACTTACATGGGGATCATGTTAGTTGTTTCAAGAAAGAGCGTATGAACATCAAAGGGGGAGAAACTTGAGTAGGAGAATTAATGTGCTCCTTAGGGGGAGTTGGTATGTTTTCTTGAAGATGAAGTGTTGTTGGTCAAAGGGGGAGAATGTGTTGTTATTTCAATTAAAGTTCTTTGAAGTCAAAGAATGTGTTATTATTTTGTGCAGGTGTATGTGGCCCTTTATCCTTGATATCAAAGGGGGAGAGTAAGAAGGTTTTTGTTGCCATCAATGCCAAAGGGGGAGATTATTGGTAGTTTTTGTCATTGATGTCAACACTTGCACTTGAGAAGTAGGGGATATTGTTGGATTTTGATGTCTTTGATGTCAATACTTGGTAATATTGTGGTAGTGATTTTCACTATTGAAAACATTCAATTTTGGGCTAACATTGTCTTATGATGGAGTTTCTAAATTTTAGGGATGGATTTCATGCTTTTTTTGAAGATAATGAAAGTAGTGTTGAGTATGGTTGATGTCAGCAAAGTTGATTTCATAATGATATATTAAGATGAGAATTAGAAGCATTAAGATGAGGATTAGAAGTGTTATTGAAGATGGAGAGATGTTTTTGATTACCTATATCATGTTGTATACTCTCTCCTGATATTCCTAATGAAGAACATTTTTTTAAGAGAAAGTTTTGGCCTCCACAAGTTGTTGAAAGATTTTATTCTTGAAAGTTGTTGAGAAGACTATTTTAGAGAATGATCTACATTCCTTTGTTTTTGTAAAATGGTCTTGTGGTTTGGGATTCAAATTTTGTATTATGTGGATGTTTCAATCCTATCTTTTTAGGTCACCATTGTTGTCGATAACGTTTTTGTTAATTACAGAAGGTTGGCAATGTTGTTGGTTGTCTAGATTGGTCCAGAAAATGCTCCAAATTTCTCCACATTGATGATTTTGCTCCTCTAGCTTGGTGAATATACTCTCAATGTTTATGTAGTGTCTTAGTTACAATTTCATGTGTTGAAGTGGTCTACAATCTTATCTATTAATGTTATATCTTAGGCTTGTGCATTTTGTGTTTCTGGGAAGAATTATTTTATTCTTATTTAGTCTATAATGGTTTTTGGTGGCATGATAGTATGAAATAAGTGTTTGGAAGTGTTGTTGGATCTTCAAGGAACATCCCCATGTGATCCACATGCTAGTGGTTGATCTCTTTTTGTGATTCATTGTGTTTTAGTTGGTCTTTTGGATAATTTGAGGATATCTAGCTGACAAGTCTTTTCATATTGTGTTTAAGAGTTTTCACTAGCATATGAAGTTGTGTTAAGATGGATTTGGGTCTTGACCTATCTTGGTTAGAACCGCATTGAGCAAATTCAATTGAAGTTGTTTTTTTGGGTGACTGGTTATGTGCTTCATGTTTCATCTACACGTTTCCTTATTGTTGACTTGGGTTGGTGTGTGCCAACATGTGAATTGTTTGGGATCACATTAAAATATGCAGTAATATTGTTTATGGTCCTCTCTTTCCCTTGGATAGGACCGCACTATGTTTTTATGTCTGACTTTTTTAAATCATTGTTTATCTTTCTTTTGGTTGACCTAATTGATGCTTTGAGGTCTTGTGATGGATATAGATGCAAGAAAATTTTAGATGCAAGTGGTGAAAAAGTGTGGAAGTGTGGGTGTGTGGAATGTAATTGAATATCTCATAAAAAAAAGTGCAAAGAGTGTGAAAGAAATATTAGATGTGTTATAACGCATTAGTCAATAGAGTGTGGTGTTGAAAAATATTATAATTTTTTTATAAACTTCTTGTATCCTACTATAAGATAGTGAATATCATCAAGTCATTATATATTGCCCCTAAATTTGTGTGTGGTTCATTTCTACAAGTCTCTTGTATCTTTCTCTAAGGTTGTGTGCCTTATTCTACAATTCTTTTCGTAGTGAGCCTTTTTATAAGCAATGAGCTTCTATATTGTGAGCTAACTCTCACTGTGGTTTCTCCCTCATTGGGTTTTCCATGTTAATCTAGTGTCATCTTTTGGATGTGTTTCTTGTTTCTTTTCTCATTGTTGTTTATCTAGTTAACAATAGAATTGATGTATCTTTCATTGATGAGGGCTGTCAAACTTGTTAAACTATTATATATTTCATTGTTGTTGATCTGTTTAAAATTTTTGGTTTAAAGTTTGATCTATGCTAAAGAGTTTAAGTTCTAGAGGGGTTTAAGCTTTTTGTGATATTGATTCACCCCCCATCTTAGTATCTGGTTTTTCAACATAATCATCATTAACTTGTTTCAATATTAGCTAGGAATCTCCAAAAACTTATAGTCCTTGAATTTTCCATTGGATAGCTATCCTCAACCCTATGATGAAGGCTTCATAGTTGGCTATATTTTTTGTCTCCAATCTATAGGACTTTGGTATACAATCACCTTGAAGGGTGATGAATAAAATATGTACTTTGGATCCATGTTATGTGTGTGACCCATCAAAGTATAATTTCCATTGATTTATTGATGTGACCGTAAAAATTTCCTCATCTAGAAACTTGGATACTAAAGGGTTGTCTGCATATAATGATGCTTTATCTAACTGATTAGTGATAACCTATGTTTCTATTACCTTGTGATCTACATACTCAATATCAAACTCGTTGAGGATCATTATCCATTTTTCCATGCAGCTTGTGAGAATAGACTTTGATAACAAATACTTTAGTGGATTGACCTTATAAATAAGGTTGATTTCATGACTAAGAATATAGTATTAGCTTTGGGAGGTGAAGACTGCTGCTAGACATTCCCTTTCAATTGAAGTATAGTTAAGCTCAAACCCAACTAAGTTCCTACTGATATAATAAATAGCCCTTTCCTTTCTTATTTCATCTTCTTGTGCCAAGAGATCTCCTATCACTGCTGAAGTTGTTGAGATGTACAGTATTAGAGGTTTTCCTATGATTTGTGGAATAAGAACTGGTGGTGTTGCTAGATAATATTTTAGTTGTTAAAATGCTTGTTCATAATAATTGTCCCATTTTAAGGCCACACCTTTTTAAAGAAGGTGCGTAAATGGGTGACACTTGTCTGCCAACTGTACAATAAACCTCTTGATGGACTATAAATTTCCTTGAAGACTTCTAAGTTGTTTCAATGTTTCAGGTGGAGACATTTTCATTTTATCTTTGACTTTGGCAAGGCCCATCTCAATTCCCCTTCGTGATATAATGTACCCCAAAATTTTATCGGTATTGACTCCAAAGACACATTTTTTGGATTCAATCTCACTTGATATTTTTCAAGCTTGTCAAGTATTCTAGCCAATACTTCTAGATGTCCTTTCCTTGTTACTATTTTTTCTAGTACATTGTCCACATAGTCTTCTAGGATCTTTTGGAACATGTCATGAAATATCAACGTCATTTCCCTTTGATATGTTGCACCTCCATTCCTTAGATTAAAAGGTATGAAATTCCAACAGTATGTTCCCCATGGATAGGTAAATGCCATTTTGTGTTGGTCTTCTTTGGCTATCATTATTTTATTATACCCTAAGAAATGATCCATAATATAAATCATCTCATCTCCAGCTATAATATCAAAAATGATGTTTATGTTGGGTAATGGGAAATCACCCTTAGGACAAGCCTTGTTTAGATCCCTAAAATTTGTACATATGCATATGACCCCAGTATATTTTGAGAATGGTACAAGGTTTGAAACCCACTCTGGATAGTCAATGGATCTTATGAAACCCACATCAAGCAACTTATGCATCTCTACTTTCACCAATAATGCAATTTGGGCATGCCTTTTTCTTAGATTTTTATTTACTAGTTTCGCATCAGGGTGCATTGTTAGTTGATGTACTACCAATAATGTGTTGAGAATGGGCATATCTATGTATGACCAAGAAAAGAAAATCTTTCTCTGAGGAAAGTTGCTATATTTTTTTGTACCTCATCATCCAATGAAGATGCAAGAATGTGACTTGAGGTGCCTCTGTTGTGCCCACTTTGATTGGTTGTGATGATTCTACAAGGATTGCTGATTTATCTTGCTCTATATTGGGGAGATTTAATCCTTATTTCGTAGCCACCTCAGAGAGGTTTTCACCATTTGATACGTCCTTTGTTTTTACTATTTTGTGATAAAAAAGTGCCACTTTATGGTTTTCACTTGTAGATCTTGTTTTGATTTTTAAATTTTCTATTTTGCAACTAAAGGATTCGATAATGTCCCCAAAATAGGCTTATGTATCTAGCTCTATATCAAAACTTCCTTTATGGTCTCCAAAATTTATCTGATCTTGAACTCCCATGAACTCTAATATAGACTCATCATTTTTGAATGAATCTAGAACTGGTGCCTGTTTTTGGTCCCAATCAATAAGTTGGGGATATACAAGTTTGAGTTCTTTATCTTGGGTGGGGGATGAAAAGGATGTGGTGGTGATCATGTATATAGAGGCATGCTCAAATAGTTTTGTGATACACATAGGTGAGTCATCAATTTTCTTGTATTCATATATGTTTAACCAAGAAGAAGCTTCATATTACTCAATAGAGATATCCTAAATGAGAGGGACCACATTTTTGTTTGAGGTATAACCAAGACCAATATTCTTTATTCGCTTTTTCAGGATTATTGGTTCATGGATTCCTTGATGTTTTAAACCAAGGCCACCTGTACCTATGTAGCCCATGTTTTTCATCAGTTAGAACCCTTTGCTATTTGTATCCACCAGAAGTGGAGGTTCTTCTCTTTCATCTTGATATATCCATTCAAATATATTTCCTTCATCTATGATCTTTGTGTTTAGATCTCCCCATTTTTCAAATGTGGTGTGTTTGAAATTTTTGGATACCTTTTCAATATGTTGTGATTGACCATATGTTTTTGGATTTAGTGGTAGTTGTCCTACAAAGAAATAATCTTTTAGGTTATATTCTCCACAACCATTTTCTTTGATTTGTGCCTTGATTTCTAGAATTAATTATTGTGAAGCTGATGTAGATTCCAATGTTGATGGATCAACATAAGAGGAAGATAATGGAACTTCATCATTTTTGGGAACTTGAAGCACTTTATAATACTTCTCCATACTCTTGAAATAGTAGAAGGGTTCTAGATCAACATGATTTATAATTTCCTTGTAATTGTAGGGAAATTTTATGCATTGATGGTAAATTGATGCTATGGACTGCATGTCGTGGATCACTAGACATGTTTCTATAATTGTTGGCCCTACTTGTATGGGTGGTTTGATTGTTCCTTTGGAATATCGTTTATTGTCATCGTATTCCCATATTGTGATGCATTTTGTTCTTTCAATCACATCCTTAGAATAGATTCTGTTTTATCAACTGGAAGGTGCAAATGTTTAAGCCCAGAATAGTAATTGATGGGTGGATTTAGACCTCAAGATGAAGTGCATGATTATGGAATGTTTGAGATGGGAACATTTCTTGCATGAATAGTAATTGATGGGTGGATGTAATGTATCCTACCGTGGCTTGGAATTTCTTGGTATCAATATCGGTAGTATTGATGATGATAAAAGGGATTTTTCTAAGACTTCTTTATGTGTGGGTGAAATCCTCAAGATTTCCCATATGGATATTTGTGCAAGAGTTTTCTTGAGGTTGTCAAGTGAAATATAATATGTGGGATTATCTTTTGATGGTCCTCTTATTTGTAAAGGGGCTCCTTGGATAGTAACCTTCCCTCTTCGTGTGGTGACTCAACACTCAGGATTTAGGCCTTGCATAGTGATAACTAAGACATAACACTCATAAAAATTTGTGTTACCTATGACATTATCATAGGTATGATTGACCTGATTGTACACTTTTCCATTTTCAACATTGTTTACTTTCCCATGGTTGAACATAAAATTCTTGTATATGACCAAGTCATTGTTTCCCAATTTTCTAGGGCATTGATCAACATTTACCTCACCTTGATCTTTGATGGCTTGGATGAAATTTTTTAGTTTCATACAATTGCATGTCTTATGCCATTTTTTATGATAATAATCACAATAGTCATCATCTTTATACCATTCAAGTTTGGTTTTTGGTTCCCCATACTGTCTAAAGTTGGAAGTTTGTGAGATTTGTTTAGATCAATTTATTCAAGACCATTTAAATGGGTTCCCATAAGGGAGGGTATTTTCATCTTTGGGGATAGTTATTTTTCCTTGGTGGTGTTCCTTTTTGGGTATTAACATGTTGAATATGTTGATTTCCCTATTGTGTAGTTTTTTTGGAGGGTACATTTATGACAACCTTTGCACCTACCATATTGTCATTAGTAATGTTCTTATTTTTAGCCCATATACAGGTTTTGTCATTGGAGCTAGATGGTTGAAGGTTGTCTTTGTAGGTTTGTATGGATCCTTTAGCAATGAGGGATCTATCAATTTTAAGCCCTTTAGAGATAAGCTCTTCAAAATTTGATACTCATTACATTTTTAGTTGAAAGTCAAGATTCATGTTTAGGTTTTCGGTGATGATTTTGACTTGTTATTTCTCAGGTATAGGCCACTTGTATTTTCTTTCCTTGTGTTTCCATCTTTTTAATAAATAAGTAAAGGCTTATCCCTTATTTTTCTTTAAATTTTATAGTTCTTCCAAGGTGATCTTTGCATCTATATTGTAGGAAAAGTGTGCTACAAAATGTTCTATTATTTCTTGGAATGTTTTGATCCTTGGAGGTAGGTGAGAGAACCATTTGATTTCTTTTCCACCCAAACTACATGGAAAAATTCTCATAAGGTATATGTCATTATACGATACTTTCATCAAAGCCACATAGAATTCCCTTATGTGTTATTCGATATTTCCATGTCCCTTATACTTTTCAAACTTTTGAATTTAAAAGTTTTGGGGAAATGGTACCATCATGATGCTTCTATCAAATGGGTAGGGACAAGGATCTTGAATGGTGTATGATTTTTAGTCTTCCCCACTTGTATGTCTTGAATATTTTGCATTAAAGCTTGTATTTTTTATGATATGTCCATAGGAGCAATGCTTGATGATGGGTTGTAGGTATTATATTGAGGTATGGTTGATGAGTTGAATAATGGATTTTGATATGGCAGGATGCTTGTATTATATTGATTATATGAAGTGTTGTTTGGATTTGTAGGTGGTGAGGTGAATGAATTGTATGGATCATATTGGTTTTGAGTTATGATATTTTGTTGAGGGTTTGGTTGCGAGTTTTGTTATTGTTATGCAAAGATTTTTTGTTGTTCTTGTAATTGTCTTTGTGCTTGTAACTATTGTAGTTATTGTTGTGTTTGTTTATATCTGATGCTTTGTCGTAGGGATGGAATTTGTGAATTAAATTAATTTTATAGAATGTTACTTTGTTTTTTATGTTGTGGAGAGATGATTTTTTTATGTTTTTGTTGCATGAAATTTGTTTGGGGAGAGGGTTGATATTGATGTTGTTGATTTGGTTGAATTTGATGATTTATGTTGTTGAGATTGTTGATTTTGTTGATTTTTTTGATGTTGTTGATGTTGGGATTGCTGATGTTTTTGATGTTGGGGTTGTTGATTTTTTTTTTGATATGATAAGAAACATTTATAGGGTGATGTACCATTTACACGATGAGCCACTAGGGCCAAAAAAGATCAAGTCCATAAAACTAAAATAACATAGCCAAATAACAAAACACAATAGATTAATAGCCAACAAAAGCACCACACAACAACAATAGAATAAGAGGAATTATACCAATTTTGGGAGAGGGTGTTGATAACATCATCACTGACCCATTCAGGGCCTTCTTCAGTAGTCTTCATGTCCAAATCATCCTTTGCAGAGAGGGTGTTGGTGACATAGTGAACTAGGTCAAGCCTCTGAACTTCTTCTCCATCTTCTCCATCCTCTCCTGTAGCACATGAACATCCTCCCCTTTATCCATAGTCTTCACAATATAGTGCACTCCACATCCAGAGGGTCAGAAGACTATGAAACCGAATTCTCATTATGCACTTTTTTGAAATTCAGGAGGGTGTGAGGCCCTTCTACAAACTCCTCCTCAACATCCTCTAACTCCTCCACATCTCTAACACCTTTACTATTAGAGCACTCCTCATCAAAATCCAACTCAATAATCTATATTTTCTTTTTTTTTTGCCAATCTGCTAGATCTCTTGATTTTGTCATCTCAACCCTAGTCTCAACCATAACAGCCACCATAGTTTCACCCTTGGAATTCTTCCCCACCACATTCTTTCCTCTGATGTCTATGGTTGGCAGCTCTGTAAAACACTTCCCCTCATCTTTCGCTTTCTTTTTGGTGGTAGTTTTGTTGACCATCTTGGTAGGGCTAGACTTTAATTCACAAAGATGAGCCATAAAACTTGACTGGGCTATCCCAAAATCTCCCTTAATCTTCTTGGGGGTTGATTTAGGTTTATGGGTTTTCATAGGGTTTTTCTTTTGGGACCCTTAGACTCGACTGGGGAAATGGTATGCACAGGGGGTTCAATTTCCTCAATTCTAATGGTGTAGATAGGTTTGGGCAGGCAAAGAGCAAGATGAAAGTGGTAGAGCCTCAAAATGAGGCCTTGATGGAGTGGCAAGGGAGGATGGTCCTATGGGTTTTGGGTAGCAGATTCCATACATTTCTCAAAAGAGTTTTCCAAGTTTGTGAGAAAGAAAAACATGAAGCTTAACCAAATCTTATGGCAAAGGTGATTCAAAAGAGGAAAATGATAGAAATAATAGGTTTAATATCTACCTTCCAAGGTGACGTACTTCATTAGGGAAAGGCAAACCAGATCCCAAGGCCACGACAAAGCCTCTCTTTCAAATCCTAACTGGTTGCAAACAAGTTATTCATTAACAACAAAGAAAGCCTTCAAGATTTCATTGTCCTGCAACTTAGTGTGTTTTGGGTACTTCTTTCTGGTGCACTACAACCTCATCACTTAAGAAATCACCTCCTCATTAACTTCAAAGGATATACCACCCATGGTAACCCTTCATTCTTTCCATGAGTTTGCAAACTATGTAGATAACTTAGGATCATGACCCACCAAATTCTCCATTAAAGGCGCTAGCCCTCCTTCCACACATTTGTGCCAGACCAAAGGGACTTTATGAAACTCCTCATATTTATCAGGCTCTATTTGCACCCTATTGCCACCCATGTCACCACTCTACACACAAAAAAACAAGAAATCCTATGAGATTAAAATGTTTGATATTTTGATAATTTGAGCAGTCTCCCACATACATAAAATTTTAAGCCAAACAATGTGGCCTTGGGCAATCAAAACCATGTATATAATACATGCTTGAAAAGTACCATCCCAAAAGGAAATCCTGGCTATCACATTAATGCAAATCTTCAAACACTTGCGGCCAGGTAAGTAAGAAATGATGGAATGGGAAGGTTTGCCATCCACATTGCTTTTGTACAATTTCCAATGATAATTGGTCATGGGGCCAAATTTAGCTAAACCCAAAATTCAACCCTTTAGTGGTAGAATCAAATTAGCTGGATAGAAAGGAACAATCAAGAGCTTCACCTCGTAAAAGCTAGTCACATCAAATTTAAACTCAAAAATTTGCACCATTAAAAAGGTGAAAATAAAAGATTACATAAGGCCAAACCCTAATAAAAGATTACATAAGGCCATATCCAACTTGGCCGTAATCATAAATTACTCTCCATTACTCCTAATAAATGCCTTTTTAAAAATGTGAACCCTAATCCGACACCTGCTCAAACATGGAAAACAAGCACATTATTAGATTTAAATGCAAGCAAGAACAAGGATTCCCCATGAAATTAGATTGAAACATTAATATAGGAAGAAAATGAAGAACAATACAAATGAAAGTAAATGAATCCTATTTTAATGAAAAAACTATCAATCCCATGGGGGAATTGGTGCCAATTATGTGTAGAAATTGGCCCTTTCCCAACTCCTTTGTAAGCTTTGATGATTTGATCCACTTGATGGTGAAGAAAAATGATGAACTCCTTGAGAAAACCTGTAATAACCTAGCTATGGTGATGGAAAATTCTCAAGAAATTATATAAAATTTCTCTAATGTGAAGACAATAACTTTGCATTCAAACTATGGATGATATTGAATTATAGTAGACTTCTTTGGATTGTGGATGAAGAATGAGAGGAAGAGTCTCTCATTTATAGATTTCAAATTGGAAGAATGAGCAAGATTTGAGCAATGTGGGATCATTCAACATCCAATGGCCAAGTGCCACTTGTCAAGATGTGAATGGTTGAAGGTTGTGCACATTTTGATGAATGAGCCAATAAATGATATTAGATTCAAATTTGAATTTGATGAAATGACATGTTTAGAGGGAAGGTAAATGAATTTAATGTCACTTGGCTCAAGACCAAGGACATGTAAGAGGTCTTAAATTCCTTGTTGGAAGTACCCATCCTTTTGGAGGGATTTTTGAATTGGAAGAATATTCCACAAAAGATGCCCTTTTGAATAGAAATTTATGATTTAATAAATCAAATAAATTGATTTATTCTGCAAGTTGCAAAATCTAGAGGATTTAGGTGATTAGGATTAAATTAATCAAGATTTAATTAATTTAATAGGAGATTAGTTGATTTGACCATTTTGACTTAGATTTGAGGATTAATTTAAATCAAAATGAGAGGAAGATGACTTAGACTTAATTAAATAAATATTTTGATTTATTTAATTAAAAGGAGGTGACGTTAGATTAAATTAAATAAAGATTGATTTAATTTAATAGAATGACCTTAGAGATTTAATTAAATAAAATGAATTATTTAATTAAATAGAGACATAGGGTTAATTAAATCAAATTGATTATTTTAATTAACAGGAGAGAATGACTTAATCAAATAAATAATGATTTATTCAATTAAGGGATGAAAGGTGATGAATTTAATCAAATAAAGATTATTCAATTAAACTAATTAGGAAAGGGGGTGATTCAAGAAGAAACCATATTAGTAAGATCAGGATCAAGTGTGTAGGATCACCTTGTATATTTTTCGTCTCTACAAAAAATGATCTCCACCTCATTATTCCAAATTTTCCACTTTTAAGACACCTTAGCATTTAAAACTGTTCACATGTCCTAGTAGATAAGAATGTGGACCCCCCATAAGTCCAAAATCATCGCATAATTATTCATCATCATGGATCATGCATGTGCCTTTCTCCTTAAGGATTAAACCTTGAATACCAGGTGCAAGGTTCCCCAAATATCAGCAACACTTAGAAATTTTCCAATGGGTGCCAAAATTAGCCATAGCATCCACCACTTGATTACCCTCTTGATAAATGTGGGTAGGAACCTTCAAATTCAACTTAGACATAAAATGTTTTGTCTATTAAAATGTCTTTAGTACTCCATCCCAGTAATCTGCCCAAGTTGACCGTATCAATTAAAGACTTAGAATCTCCTTCAATATGTAGATTCCCAATCCCCATAGTGACATCCAATTAAATTCCATTTAGCAGCACTCTAGCTTCTACAATCATAGAGGATTGAATCCCAATCCCTCTGAGTAACCAGCCACAAAATTTCCCTTGCAGTCTCTTATTATACCTCCTATACTTTCCCTTTCTGGGTTGCCTTTGGTAGCTCCATCAAAATTGATCTTATACCAACCATGGTCAGGAGGTTTCCAGATAATGTCCTATCGAGCCTAGGATCTGGAGTTGTCAAAGGAATTGGTCTCCAGATTTAGATTCCAAGCTTTAGCCATTTTTATTTCCCACTTATTTGGGGCCTTTTCCAGGATTTTCCCTTTGAAGAGTGAAATTTTTTCCACGATAAGCCTTGCGCCTATACCAAAAACCTCCTTTGGGATCATCTCAATATTTCTAAATATCCTATTGTTCCTTTCTTTCCATAAATACCAACAGATAATGGGGGGGCCTGGTTCCAGATCTCACGAGGAACGAGGTGAAGGAAAGGCTCAGATCAACACAAAATAAAAGAATTAATGTCCTTTTTCATAGCCCACTTAGTACCCAGCCTCTCCAAAGCCATCTCCCACACACTAATAGAAAATAGATATTACATAAGTAAGTTGTCCAAAGATTCTTCATTTCACTTGCATAACAAACATTTGTTGGGGATCTGGAATCCCCTTTTCCTCAAATTATCCTGAGTAAGAATTTTGTTATGGCAAGTAGTCCACCAAAACAATTTATTTTTGAATTATGTGTCTATTCCAAACCTATTTTGAGGGTCTGAGGGTGACACTCTAGTCTGATAGCATACTATAATCCATTTTAATAGAAAGCCCCCCCTACTTATCAGGAGTCTAAAAAAATTCATCCTCCATGTTGTTCAACAGTAATCTTGTAAGGGAAAGCAGGTCCTGCAAGGACTTGGCCATGAGACACAACTCAGGAGATAGAGGGTCGAAAAGGGCCAAGTCATTCCACCTCTGGGCCCCTTGTAGGCAAGGGAGATAATCTCTAATGTAAAATCCAAAGAAAATTTGTGCAGGTCTCATCAGGTTTCTAAATTCAGAATGGGCTAGAGGGGTTTCAAGTAACCAGGAATCTTCCCAAAATCTGATATTGCAACCATTTCCAGTTTTCCTTTTCATCCCTATCCTAAGCAACCCTTGCAAACTAAAAATGTTCTTCCAAGCCAAGGATCTCAAAGGGTGATCATCAGAGAGGCAATTAATCAAAGGACTATTTTGAAGATACTTAGTGTTCATAATTTTGCACCAATCTTTTTTGTTTCTCAATTGATCCCAACCCACCTTGGAAATCAAAGCCTTGTTGATGTAGGGGATATTCCTTATCCCAAGCCCACCACAAGGTTTAGGTTTATAGACTTTATCCCATTTAACCAAAGAAAAAAAATTATTTTCCTTGGTCCCTGACCAAAGGAAATTCCTCTAAATGTTTTTGAATTTTTCAGCTGTATATCTAGGGATCTTGAAAATGGAGAGGAAGTAAATAGGGATCCCTTGAAGAGCTGTAGATAGGAGCTGCAGTTTTCTAGCATGAATGAGGATGGAACATTTACAATCAACCAAATTCCTTTGTATCCTTTCAAGGATAGAATTCCATAAGTCGAGGGTGACTTCCTTAACAGTAAGAGGTAAACCAAGGTACAACAAAGGGAGAGAACCACTCAAACAACCAAGAACAACAGTCAAATGAGCTTGAATATTAGGAGTGTTGTTGAAGAAATAGATCATGATTTTATTATAGCTAATACATTGCCTAGAGCAAGCAAATAGTTTTTGAGACAATTTTTCCATTTCCTTGCTTCAATCACAGAGGCTTTCCCAAAGAGAAAGGTGTCATCCACAAATTGTTCGATAATAGTAGGCTCTAAAGAAGAGGCATCCTTAACACCTTTAATGCCCCCCTCCAATAGCATATTTGAAATTTTCTTGCTCAAGACATCCATGACCATGATAAAAAGATAGGTTGAGAGGGGATCCCCCTGCCTGATGCCTCTCCCAGCATTGAAGAAGCCCCAAGGAGTCCCATTAACCAACACAAAGTACTTTACTATGGATATGCATTCCATTAAGAGGTTGACCACATGTTGACCAAAACCAAACTTAGCTAGAACTTTAGGAATCAAGTCACATAACACCTTGGCATAAGCTTTAGAAATATCTAGTTTGAGGGCCATAGTGGAATTGTTGCTTTTGTCCATTGAGTGGAGCAATTCATGCGTAATTATAGTAGCATCCAGAATATTCTGACCAAGAATAAAGCCTTTCTGAGTGGGGATGATAATTTTGTCCAGGAGGAGTTTAAGATGATTCACCAAGATTTTAGAGAGGATTTTATAAAAGGTATTGCAAAGACTGATGGGCCTAAAATCGGTCGGTCATAGACTGGGGATCAACAATTTTGGGAATTAAGGCAATAAAAGTATGGTTTAGTTGTTTGATAATCTTACCATATTTGAAGAAATCCCTAGCATCCAAAATAAGGTCCCCACCCATAATCTCCCAGAAAATCTAAAAAAATATCGGGGAGAAACCATCTGGGCTAGGTGCCTTGTAAGCCCCCATGTTGAAAGTGGCCAACCTGACTTCCTCGGGAGTGACAACACTGAGTATTATGAGGTTATCCTCTGGAGTAATGGTGGCTAGGAGAGGGTCCAACAGTAGATTTTCCAAAGCCAGATTGGGAGCCTCAGTAGGGGCCCAATGAGCCTTCTGAAAATAGTTTGTCGCCAATAAACCGATCTAGGTGGGCATCTTGATCACAACACTCTGCTCATCATGCAACTTAGTTATCTAATTCCTTTTCTTGTGTTTTAGGTAAAAAACATGAAAGGAGGTATTTTTGTCTCCTTCTTGTAGCCATTGAACTCTGGATTTCTATTTCTAGAAAATTTCCTCTTTCCTTAAAATTTTCTCCCACTCCCTTCGACTCTCTCTTTCCTAATTGCAGGTTGGTAAGCTAATATCCCCATCTTCCATATTTTTTTGGATAGTCTTCAACTTATCCCCTAAATCTCTTTCGTTCCAACCTTTCAACATACATTTGATATGTTTAAGTTTATAAAAGATCCTGAACATGGGTGAACCATGTACAGGAATATTCCACCATTCAGAAATTTTATTCTTAAAATCAGGATGAGAGTTCCACATAATCTCAAACCTAAAGGGGAAGGATCTAACAACAAAAATATCATTCATGACCAACAATAGAGGGTTATGGTCAGAAATAGTCCTGGGCAGAGTAATGAGATTAGCGCTAAGCAAGGTCAGTCAGTTGCAAGAGAAGAGGAACCTATCCAGTCTAACTTGAATCAAACCTTCCCCAAGGAACCTGTTGCTCCAAGTAAAGGATTGACCTGATAGGTCAATTTCAATTAGGCTAATTGAAATTTTTCAGATCAGCCATGCTATCAAAATAATCCACCAGACCACCACTTTTCTCGGAAGGAAATAATGGGGAGTTGAAGTCCCCCGCCGCCAACCAATGAGACCCCCTATTATTATTTAACCTATCAAATAGATCTTTACACAAGGCATTCCTATCATTCCTTTGGTTAAGAGCATAAATATTAATAAGTGACCAGGAGCCACCTAGGTAAGTAAATAAGACTCTCGCACTACTCTGGTAGTGGAATAGTTCAGTACCATTGATCCTGGATGGGTTCCATAACATAGTAAGCCCACTAGATGCCCCCTTAGAATCATTGCAAGAGTAAAGAGCACCTGACCATATATACTTAGCAATATTATCAAAATTTTATTTTTTCATTTTAGTTCCCTGTAATAGTAAAACTTATATCTTATGTTCTAAAACATAGTTTTTCAGCGCAAGTTGTTTATGAGAACTATTTAGCCCTCACATATTCCAAGAAAAAACCTTCATTTTTCACTCTTCTTTGAGGACACTTCTAATGTCCACTATTTACCAATTGTTATCTCATTCATTGTCTCCCTCTACCTAGTTTGTCATTGGTTGGGTCTACTTGGTTTAGATTCACCACCCACATTTTCCTTCTTCTTTTTACATTTTTTCTTTGGGGTTGAAGAGGACTCTTCTTCCAAAACTTTCTCTTGGCTCAAATCCACTAAATCCATAACACCTTTCTCAATTTTAACTTTGGAAACCACCTCCTCCAGTATTTTTCCTTCTCCTTTGGTCATACTGGGTCCAGCAAAAAGGTCAGACCCAACATTCTTCAAGGAGGAACCAAAGTTTGTAGCCCCCCAAAAAGTTTGGCCTAGGGATACAAACCCAACCACTGGGTTCTCCATAATAGAAAACTCAAAACCAACATAGAAGCAGTAGTACCGACCACTAGGTCTACTCCAACAGCCACACTTGTAGCCAAAATAGGGGCAACAGGTACCAGAGCCAGGCTTGAACAGGAAACATCCTCCCCAAAAGAATGACCCCAAAGAATCGGGGGGTCATCCAAGGCAGAAGAGCCAGACTTAACTGGAGAATCCACAATCTTCAGGATGTCTTTTTCAAAGGGATAGTGCTCATCAGCAGCAGAATCGCCAAGGTTAGACACTTGATTAAAAGAGGATTTTTAGTCAAAAATAAGGTGGCCCGGTTTAGCACACTTCTGACAGTAGACCACCACATTCCCATAATAGGATTGGTTGGACCCAAGAACCAAACTTAGAGTATAGCTTCATAGAGGTAAGAAGCATCTTGTGCACACCAATATTAACACAAAAGTGGTCAAAAGCTAACCTAGATTTGGAACGGGTTATGGAGTCTGACATAATAAACTATCCCAATGAATCCCCTATGCTCCTAAAAAATAGATTCATCCCAATACTTTAGAGGTAGACTAGGAAGTCAAACCCAAACCAATGTCACCTTATTAAGATCCACTACAAGGTCGAACCCTAGCTTCTAGCGGCATAAGGCCAAACTATACTTCTCATACACCCAAGGCCCAAAAAAGAGGACCACGACCAAATCATCTGAAGCCATGAACTTAAATAAAAATATCCCTCCCATCATAGCACATATGTCCACATTTCCCTTGAGGTTCCATTTAGTAGCAGCCCATCTCTGGACCATATCCACAAAAGGTTGAAAGGAGAGAAAATGACTCACCACCGCATTTTCCATTGAGGAAAGAATCCTATCTCTAACTAAATTAGAGATAGAAAAAATTGTGCCTATGACAATCACCTCCTCTTCAGGGCGAGGAGCAGTGACCTTAGTACTCTAACTACCATTAGTCAATATATCCTTCCAGCCTTGAACCTCCGGAAGGACCGCGATCACCAACACTTCCACACCAGATAGGACCAGAATCACGGGTGACCCGAGCTGACCCAAGATCACGGGGACCTTAGAATCAAACAAGCCAAGAGTAGCTCTCGAGGGACATGAGTTCGCATGCGACAGGGTGAGGCTTGGGTTAGGAGGGGGCAAAGGGGGACCATGGGGTACCCCCAAAGCAGAATCCACCATGCGCGCAGGCTATTCAAACGCAAAGAGAGGAGAGAGAATCAAGCTGTTGATTTTGTTGTTGATGTTGAGGTTGTTGATTTTTTTTATGTTGATGTTGTTGATGTTGGGATTATTGATTTTTTTGAGTGTTGGAACCATTCAAGTTCGATTTTTGTGAAGGTGGATTCATCCCATAGTTTGTCATGTTCAAATTTTGAGCATTGTATATTGGTGGGATGGTGTTTTGAAAGCCTAGATTTGTGTTGGTATTTTGAAAACCTAGACTTGTTTTGATATTCCCTATACTTTGAGAATTGTACAAGGGATTGACATATTTATTTGAGAATTTTTTTTTATCTATCCCTTGTAAAGTAACTGTTGGTTGACTTGACACATTAAATAAAGAAGGATTTGGCATTTGTGGTGTAATGAAATTGATGGTTTGTTGTTTGTTGATTTGATCCTAATGATAACCTATAAAGTGTTTTGACAATCTCAAAATGATAATAAACAAATATTTGTTTGTTGCTATTATGATTGATAAAAGTGAGAAAAACTATGTTTTACATTAAATTTTAGTGATCTAATGCTCTTTCATCAAAATACAAGTCTTTTAAATGTTCTCAAAGTTCTCTATTTTTAGTTTCAGACAAAGGCATCATTCTCTTTTGCATAGGATTCAAACTGTCTACTACAAAGGAATCATGGTATCTACAAAAGCATTGATGTTCGATAGAAGCATTGGGTTGTCAGAACAAAGGCATCAATCTGCATATGTATATTTTCCTTGAAAAATGCATCAAGAAGTGCAAAAGCATCAATATGAAAAAAAAAAAGAATCATTTTAATAAAATAGAAGCATCAATTTACATAAAGGTATCACACTATTTGGACAAAAGAGTATATCTATTAGTGGATCTTTGATGTGAAAATTGACCTAGGTGTTTGAAATTTTTGATGTGATAAAACATAGAAAAAAACAAGTAAACTAACTCAATTCGTGTTTAGATGATTTTCATGTGTTCTTCTTCTACAAGATCACACTAATAGGTATCACAAGGGTATCCACGATAAAAACATGCCATAGAACACAATCCTATTTGTAGTGGTAGATCATGTTTATCTTCTTATATTAGGCTCGCATAATAAAATACCTTCCCTTGAATGGAGTACTAAAGTATGCCAAGGTCATGTACCACCTTGACACCTCTTACCTTGGAAGGAAAATTTCATTGCAAGGGGTTAATTTTTCCTCAACAAGTGTTAGCACATAGCGAGTAACTTCATGTGACGATTCTATCACATTGCACCAATATAAGTTGACTATCTACAAATAGTTCTTAGGCTTCTAATGACAAGGTTTGTAGTGGAGGTACTTTGTAAATACCAACACATGTACAAATGTGATTGAAATATCACCTCTTTGTGTTTGGAATCACTCAAGATCACAAAAGAATTCTTGACAATGCATGATTGGATTGAGCTACAAATTTTTCTCGCCCCTTTATATATCCCAATGAAAGAAATGTGCTTGAGGTTGAACCCTAGGGTGATGAAATCCCTAGGAAAGCATCCTAACAATAAAGGAAGGATTCATGTTTCTATTTCTCATCACCCAAGATCACACTAAGCATAAGGGGAGTGGACACATAGACAACTCCTTCGATAAATAACAAGAACAAGTGCAAAATAGAGGTATTTCTCATCACCCAAGATCGTACAAAGTGTGAGGGGAGAGGATACACACACTCTAGACTACCAGTCTTGGAAAACACGGAAAATAAGTTAATTTTAATTGCAATAAGGGAAAATGAAGATTGTCTTGTTCAATTTTAATGCAACAGGGAAAATGAAGACTGCCTTGTTCAATTTTAAACACCAAATTAAAGTGTGAAGATTGTGTTGTTCAATTTTAGAGAAATAAAGTAAATATTAATTCATTTTATGTACCAAATTTGAAATGTGAATATTGTGTTGTTCAATTTTAGAGAAGTAAAGTAAATATGAATTTATTTTATGCACCAAATTTGAAATATGAATCTAGATTATTAGAAAACATACAAAACAAATTTTAGTATATTCTTTTCCAAATGCCACATGCTGCAAATAGTTAATTCTCGCAAAGACAATTAGAAAAAAAAAAATGGTTAGGGTTGGTCCAAAAATAGAACTAAAATCATATAAAAATTTAGCTCAGTATTATACCTTTCAAAAGCATCACATGGTTTTTGTAGAGACATCAGACTGTTGGATAGAATCTTTGGAATATCATATAGAAGTTTCGTATTGTCAGATAGAAGCATCGGATTGTCAGAAAAAAGCATCAGATTGTCTTGAAAAAGTTTTGGACTGTCTTGTAGAAGTGTTGGACTATCTTGCAAAAGCGTTGGATTGTCTACTTGCAAAAGTGTCGCTCTTTTTGCAAAGGAACCATACTGTACCTACAATGGAACATAAAATGTAAAAACAAAAGCATCAAGGTATTTGCAAAGGTGTCGACCTTTGATTTACATAAGCATTGAGATTTGCAAAGGTTTCTCCCTTTAACTTGCAAAGGTGATGGACTACCTTTGTAACCTGCAATGGCTAACAAACCTCAAGAAAAAATTATTAGACAAGGATGTGGGTCCCACTGGGCATGCCAAAATGTCATATGGTAAGATTAAGTGAACAATTAACAATAAAATTAAGATAACTCAAACAATTCAAGTAATATATTGATGAATCGGATCCATATTCCATGAAATTTAGTAAACATTGCTAAAATGATTCAATTAACATGAAAGAAAGCTAAACTCTAAACAATTGAATACACTAGCAAGCAAACCTCCAATCCCATTGTGGATTTGAATACAAATTTGGAGTGATATGGATGTGGATTGCTCAAATTTCTCAAAGGTGACTAGACAATTCAAGAGAGTAAATTTGTGTAAAGGTTGTGAATCCTTTTTCATGTATTTTTTCTTTTTTTTAAATATTGATCAATGATGACGATTCAAAATGCTAATCAAGGGATGAAATTGAATTAAGGATGTGAGTGTGGATCAATGGATGGATCAAGGGTCAATACTCCATGTAGGTGTGGATCAAATATTTAATCAAGGGTCCATAATCCATGAGGATTCGACAAATCCCTTAATTTTAGGAAATATGTTGGAGATATTATTCATGTGGAGGGAAGAATTTGGATCTTTAATTAAATAATTAATTATTTAACCAAAAGAGGAGAAATTAGCATGAAGGTGATGAATTAATCAAATAAAATTAATTATTCGATTAATAGGAGAAAAAGATAGATTTAACTAAATAATTAGACATTATTTAATTAAATGGACGAAAGAGGTGAATTATGAGATAATGATCTTAGTAAGCGAAATCAATGTGTGCGATATACTCAAGAAATTTTTAGGTGTCTATAATTTTATTCAATTTATTTAATATATAATGAATATTCTTAACTTTATATAATATATTAAATAATTTTATTTATGATATGTTTTTATATGTTTATAATTTAAAAATTAATTTTATTTTACTAATAATTTCTACAATTAATCTATCTCTCTATATATGTATGTATATATATGTTTGTATATATATGTATGTATATATATATATGTTTGTATATATGTATGTTTTTTATATATATGTATGTATGTATATATGTGTATATATGTATATACATATATATGTATATGTATATGTATATGTATATGTATATGTATATATATATACATATATTTTATAATACTGACATGTCCTAGATTTTTATCTTATATATATAACATATGAGATATTTATGATGTATTTTTATCTAACCAAGGGTGTTTAAGATTTGGGATTGCATTACTCCTCTACTGCATCCCATGGTGCTTATTCAGTAGTTTTCATTAATAGTCACATATTTTCATAGGTCTCTCTAGACCTTTTCCCCCTTTCTATTTCCCATCCCCTTGGTGCCTAACCCCCTCTCACAGGATAGACGTCAAGAGGATAAAATTTTGATTGATTGTGTTGATTTGGTTATCTAATAGGTGGTTTGGTAGAAGAAATAGATTTTAAGAAATTTTTAGTTAGCTTCAACATAGCCTAACCAGGGTCCCGACAATGGAACCAAAGTTAGAAAGAAATCTGAAGGACACATACTAAAGTTCTATTCCCAAAAGATCTTTGTTGGTAGTAGTCTATGAAACCAGAGTAGGTTATGTTGAGGCGACACAACAAGCTATTCCAGATCCAAGACTAGTTGTAAATCAGAATAAAATAGTATACATACACAAGATAAATCAAAATTTAGAATTCCTTATATTCATTATTGATCTGTAAATTTTTGGACTCAAGGGAACACTGAGAGGGGGGGATGAATCAGTGTTCAACAAATTTTAAACTTCATCAATCTAAAACTTGAAACCATTTCAACATTTCATTAAAGAAAATATGTATGCATTCAAAGTAATCATTCATGACACCATAACACAGATTTTTGCATGGAAACCCTGTTAGGGGAAAAACCTCGGTGGAATTTAATCCACAATTTGATTACTCAAATATAATTGTTTACAAAAGGAATGCACTTGCATTCAGGCACACTACCTAGAGCTCACTGCTCAAAATAAAAATGCCCACTGCCATACAAAAGTTTAGATTAAGACCATCTGAAGGTTGAATTGAGATGACAACATCTATTTATGCCAGGTGATAGTTCTGGTGAAGCTCATAAATTGAATTCTAGATCTACAGACTGATTTTTCTCTTCGCTCTGCTCTACTATGCTCTACTCTTTTCTGCTCTCTGCATCACACATGGACAAGTTCATACTATTTCTCTATTGAATCTCACACTACACACTTATTTGCATGCTTACATACTTCTTCACTTCCATCACACACCTTTCCCACCTTACACAATAGAACCAATCTCATATATATATCCGCTAACAAGGATTTACTCATTCAATAGTTGGATTTATAAAATATTAAGTTGCTTTCAACTTGTCGGCCAGATCCATCATTAATTTTTTATGCGCATCCTCCAGAGTTGGTTAAGACAAAGAGAGGACCCAAAAAAACATAATAGAGCATCAAGATATTTTATTAATTACTCCTTATACATTCGTGATTACTATATTTTTCGAGTCGACCTTCTAGCATAGATAACTAACAAATTAGTACACCGTATCTCCTAGATCACATACCAATAAGTGTGCATCAAAACCAAGATAATGCAAACATCAAGAAACCTTCCTCAGAGATCCACAACCCAAAATATATGTCTGGTGAGGTGTTCAGATCAACTTTTATGCCTGTAACCAGATGCCCTATTCTTCACTCTGTTATGTCGATAGATGCCAAAACTAAACTACATACCATATTTCATTAAGGTTGTCATGGTTTGCATCAATGACAACACTTACATTCCATATTCCAACAATATCCCCCTTTGGCATTGATGGAAACACTTAGTGAAAATTTGACTAAGTGGTAGAATCATTATAGTTATACTGCCAAGTTTTTACTGCACTTTCTCCCCCTAAGATTTATAAGGCATTATCTCCCCCTATATTGCATTCTTTTCTCCCTCTGTAGGGAATTTTTCACTGCATTCTCTCCCCCTTTGACATCAATGACAAAGCATATATGTCAAATGCCAAAAAGACAAAAAGTGAACAGTGACAAAATAGTGACAAAACACTTATATGTTGATACCAAGTGACAAAACATGTGTTCAAAATCCTCAATGCTTCAAAATTTTAGCACATATATACCGAAAATTTTCCTTGTTTGATCAAAACTTCAAAAACTTGAAAACAATTTACTACTATCTTTAGAAGATTATCTTATGGTTTTTCTTCACTTCCGAAATGAATTTCTTCCAAGCATCTATTGTGATTCCAATGATAATGATCAAACTATTATTCTTGGAATTATTCTTGACAATTTAAGTTAAAGATTCAGGAATTGTAATTTATTCTTCTAGTTTCTCACCATTCCTCAATAATTCCACCATCTGCTCCAACCTGCATTCAGTTAGATCCTTTACCTTCCAAAAATTATCCACAAGAGTGTTCTTGGAAATTTGATTTTTTGTGTGTGCTGACTGTAGCTCCTAGATTTTTTTCCTGATAGTGCCATCTGGATTCTGAGATATATCAAAAGTTTTTCCAATGCTATTCAACTATGTTTCAATCTGATCTGACTTCTCTTTGTAATTGTTGAGTGCATGGGGCCAACGGATGCAATAGTTGTAGATGTCAGTGGCTGAGTTTATGCATTTCCTTAACTCATTCATTTTCTTCTTCAGTTTGTAAAGAGATAGTTTTAATTTCTCCTTCAAGTGAGAGATAACTTCACCAGCTTCCTTTTCTTGAGCTTCAGAAATCATTGTTTCATTGTTGCACTCAATCATTTCATCGAGCAGAATGTTCTGCAAGCTTTTCACATTATTCGATTATTTCCTTCAAGGTTTGATTCAAGTGACAATCATCCATATTTTTTGTTTTCCTTTTGTTGTATCTGATCACAAAGATCCTTTCTATTCTCCCTAGATTTAACAATATGATCTTTCAATGACTGAATGAATTTCTCTACATCTTTAAGATTCACTCTCAATTCATTAACTTCTACTTTAGATTGATCAAGGTCATCAAATTTCACCATAAGTTGTTGTTGAAGA
Organism: Sequoiadendron giganteum; assembly: GCA_007115665.2. Classification (NCBI taxonomy): domain Eukaryota; kingdom Viridiplantae; phylum Streptophyta; class Pinopsida; order Cupressales; family Cupressaceae; genus Sequoiadendron; species Sequoiadendron giganteum. Next base: position 262,744,620 of record CM021105.1, read on the forward strand.
CCATCAGAGTCCATTACATTCCAAGATCCACCTCAAGCTGCTAAACTTCCTCAGAGGAACTGTGCTCTAATACCAATTTTTGGACTCAAGGGAACACTGAGAGGGGGGGGGGGGTGAATCAGTGTTCAGCAAATTTTAAACTTCATCAATCTAAAACTTGAAACCATTTCAACATTACATTAAAGAAAGATGTATGCATTCAAAGTAATCATTCATGACACCATAACATAGATTTTCATGTGGAAACCCTATTATGGGAAAAACCATGGTGGAGGTTAATCCACAATTTGAGTACTCAAATATATTTTTTTACAAAAGGAATGCACTTGCATTCAGGCACACTTCCTAGAGTTCACTGCTCAAAATAAAAAGGATCACTGCCATAAAAAAGTTAAGATTAAGAACATCTAAAGGATTAACTAAGATGATAGCATCTATTTATGCCAAGTGACAGTTTCGGTGAAGCTCATAGATTGAATTCTAGATTTGCAGACTAATTCTGCTCTCTGCTCTACTCCGCTCTACTCTGCTCTTCGCATCACACATGGACAAGTTCGCACTATTGCTCTGTTGAATCTTGCACTACAAGAATATTTGCATGCTTACATACTTCTTCACTTCCAATCACACACCTTTCACACCTTACACGATAGAACCGATCTCATATATATATCCACTAACAAGGATTTACTCATTCAATAGTCGGCTTTATAAAATATTAAGTTACTTTCAACTTGTTGGCCAGATCCATCATTAATTCTTTATGCACATCCTCCAAAGTATGTTAAGACAAAGAGAGGACCCAAACAAACATAATTGAGCATGAAGATATATAATTAGTTACTCTGTATACATCTGTGATTACTATATTTGTTGGGTCGGCCTTCTAGCATAAATAACTAACAAATTAGTACACTAGATCTCCTAGATCACATACCAGTGAGTGCGCATCAAAACCAAGAAACTACAAACATCAACACACCTTCCTCAAAGATCCAAAACCCAAAATATATGTTCAGTGAGGTGTTCAAATCAACTTGTATTCTTGTAATCGGATGCCCTATTCTTCACTCTATTCTACCGATAGATGCCAAAACTAAATTGCAGACCAGATGTCATTAAGGTTGCCAGGGTTTCCATGGATTCCATTAGTGACAACACTTACATGCCATATGCCAAGATAAATTTCATGATATATTTCTCTAAAACAAATTTATAGTTAAAGATCTTTTAATGACATAATTTTGCATGTGAAATAGGAAAAAGACAATATAAGCTCATGAAATCAAAATAAACTAACAAAGAAAATCATGCAATAAGAGAGAGAAATATTTGATAACGGAGTTCACCAGACTTTGGCTATGTCTTTGGATCCACTCGAACACGAATCACTTTTATTTTCCTTCCTTTAGCAAGGGTTGAAACCTTCTCACAAATGTGTTACATTCTCCATAAAGGGTTGAAACCCAGAACTACCTTCTCCTATAACAATAGGATTACAAAAGGCTCACACATAAGTGACATTTCTTCAGACTCCAGAAGGAATAATTTCCTTCCTCTCTCTAGCCCCCTTAACAAGAGCTTATATAAGGAGTTTTTAATTCTCCTAAATCTGCAATCTAAGGAGAGGGTAATTCTCCATATCCACAAAAGAGAGTTTACAACAACTCAAGGGATAAGATGAGAGAAAATCACGTGAGTCTCTTAACTCCTCCTAGAGAATAGGAAAATAGTTGTGAGGTGGATTCTCACACAAAACTAATTTCCTTTTTAAAATTTTAAATGAATAATACGTGATAATTCAACTCACTTCAAATATTAATCATTTTTCCAATTTGAATGAATAATACATGAGCTTCCCACACTCATTTCAAGTATTAATCATTTTACAATTTTAAATGAATAACACATGAATTTTCTTCCAACCCATTTGAAGCATTAATCATTTATTTTAAACTTTGTCACCTATCATCAAATTTTTAATTATTTATCCCATGGTGTGCAAAGTAGGAATTTTCCATGTGGATATCCTCTTGGATCAAACCTCCCCACAAAAGCAACTTTTGGACCCCAAACGTTTCAAGAGAAACTGTAATCAAAAAATATTTGTACCAACTTCTAAAAAGAGTCCACACCTTCCCCTCTACATAACAAGTGTCTTTGATAGGCACATTCTTCTTCTCCTTCTCCTTTTTACTTCAGAACCAAAATGACAAAGATGACAGTTGCATTAATATGCAAATCTATAGTTGATAATACATGATTACAACTTTGCAAGATTCGAAGAAAAATCATATTTGCCAAGAGTTTATGAAACACTCATGGTCAAGTTTACAATGATTTCCAAAATAGGCCTTGTTGATGGTGAAAATGACACAAACAAGGTTAAATAGAATATCTCTACTCTATTTCTCCTAAAAAAGAAAGACAACATATAGCAGCCTAACTCCCAAGGTCATGGTAGTTGGTTCTCAACTGTTTGGTGTCACTCAATTGGTCCATGCAACTGTAATACTCAAGGGGCCTTTGTTGGTAATAAGGAATGCAAGCAATGACAGATTCATCAATCTGTTCTTAATGAAAAGGGGGCTTTAAATAAAAGAAAAAGATAGATCAGGGCATATATCAATGAAACATGAACAAAAATTATCTAATATCTAGACATATATTTTCAACAACGAATGTTCCTCCAATAGATCAAGAAAACCATAACATGATGCAATTTACATAATCATCCATACTATTGCATGCATCTATGGTGCTTAATTTAACCATCACAATCACACACCACAATATTTTAAAGATTCAAAAAGAACAAACTCTCATTCGTTGCTAAAATCATAGATCAACAAACATTCAATAATTTAATCCATAGATAATTTAAGGAAATAATCTTTAAATCTGGCTCCTTCTATTGATTTTCATCAAAGAAGAAACACTTATGCTTCAACACAATCACTAGCATACAGATAGACTATGATTCATTAACCTTATCCAATAAACTAAATTCCAACATAATATTGCATAAAAACTCATCTTTCTATTCAACTGTAACTAATAACAAAGTATCTCTGTAAAGCTATAAAATTCCTATCTCCTCCTATCAGGTGGCTAATTCTATTCTTATCAGCTGACCCTTACAATATGATACCCCAAAAGTATATATAGACGTTCAAAGCATAAACTCCTCTCAATCAAAATTGAGATCCACAATTATAGGAACTAAAACTTTCTTGGAAACTCAGATCGATTGATCTCCAGTTCCAACATTAATTACAAGAGAGAATAAAAGAAAAAGGGGAAAGAAGTCATGTGCCCAAAAAGACTACCACTCATCCTTGTGTAGTTTTCTCCAACATGTACTCATCATAACTGGAGAAGACCTGTTGAATAGTATCCACATCCGGCCCATCAATCTAGTTGTCCTCAAATTGAATTCTCTCCAGTTATGTGGAAGCAAACACCCTCATGTCTTTTAACTTAGTCAACTCTTTTCTCACAACCTTTACTCCTTCCCAAATATTCGTCAATCTATCCAATAATAGATCATTTTCATCATCTTCTTTTTGCATAATTTATTGAAACCTATTATCCCATTTTTCCTTTAACTGACCTAAAGGCAATCCCTCTTTAACAAGTATATCAACATTAACTAGAATAGCTACAACAGCTTCTAGTTCATCCAGTTGTTCATTCAAATCTTTACTTGCATCCTGGACTTCATTCCTATGCCTGTATATAAAATTAGATCTAAGCTGAATTATGCTAGAGGCCTTTTCCAAGAAATATGTGTTGTCTTCCTCAAGGATGGACTGCTCAAGAAGAGTAGACTTTGGAAATTTATTGATGTCCTTTATCTTTTGAAAATATCCTCTATACTCTTCTTCTTGCTGCTCCAATGTTTCAGCATGATGCTTCATCTCTTCTATTAACTCTAATGCCATCTTGTGAATCTCAAAATTGTTTACCAGCACCTCACCTACCTCCTCATTAAGCTTGTTCGTCCACCTGTCCATCACTCCAACCTTATTTTTTACTTGCACTAGATCATCCACCTCTCTTTTGTTGAGAAACACCGGTGTCTCTAAGGTAGCAAGTTGTGATCTAGGAGTAGAAATATCCTTCAAAATGGTGTGCAGTTGATCCAATTGAGCTTTCAGCTCATCCTTTCTATTCTTATCCTTTATCAACCTTGATTTGGTAGATGATGCTACAACATCAATCAGGTTCATTTTTTTATTCCTTGTAGGCCTTCCCAGATTGACAGTGCCTAACTGATAATCAGTGACCTGCATATCTCCCACATCCTTATCCACTACTGGTATTGCACATTCAGCAATAATTTCTCCTATCTTAGTTAGCCTTGTGGAATGAAGAATCTGAGCCTTCTTCTTGGGTCTCTCCTTCTCAATTTCTTTCATCATGTTATCCCAATTAAGAGGCTACGAGGGCATTATTGGTCTCTTTTGAAGATCAAGCTTCAACTAGGTAGGAGCACTTGGAGTAGTGGCCATTATAGTAGAAGAGGAGGCAGTAGTCGTAGAGGATAATGGCTATAGTATATTAACCCTCGGTTGAGAATCAACCTCTTGTACATTTTTTTGTTCTCCCTCTACATTTTCTTGTGCAAGCTTTTCAACTTCTTCTTTGTCCTTCTACTCTTGCACACTCTTATCTTCTTGTTCCTTTTTTAATCTTTCTTCTTCCAACCTCTTCTCCTCAAATATTTTGTTTCTTTCTTCTTATAAAACCTTGAGTCTATCTAAGGTCTCCTTCTCTTTTTTTTTCTGCTTGGCCAGCTCCTCAGCATCTTTCTCCTTCTGTAGGCATTTTTTTTCCTCCTTTTTCGTGTAGGCTTCTTCAATTAGCTTCAATTTGGCCTCAACGACTTCTCTTTCTCTCCTTTGTTTAGCATTTTCCTCCTCTAGATCATAGATCTTTTGTGCCATCTCTAGCTTATCATTTTCTTCTTTAGTCTTGAGCTCATGCTCCTTTTTCTTTTTCTCCTTTATTACCTCATCGGCTCTTTGCTTAGCCTCCAATTGTTGTTGTTGAAGTAATGCATCAGCTTGTGCCTTAGCATCTAATTCCTTTTATTTTTCCATAGCTTCTACATGTGCCTTAGCATCTAAAGCTTTCTTTGCTTCCTCAAATAGTGCCCATTGATCCTCTTCTGTTAATAGATGCTCAGTTTCCTCCTCTAGAGGCATCTTTTCTTGTGCATCCTTTTCTGATAAGGTCTCATCAAAATCTATTTCAATATCATGGATCTCCATCTCTACCTCTTTTCCCTTTAAGGTTTCAGCTATATTATGAAGAGTCCCCTTAGGCACCTCTCCAACTTGTTTCTTTGTAAGAGGGACTTGAGTAGATGATTCACCCATTACTAGTGTTGAAGCCACAGGTCCTATTGGGGCATCTTCCTCATGTATTCTAGACAAATATTGGGTCGAAGCTTCAAGCTCAAATTCTTCAACATCAGGAGGGAAGAATTCCAAAGGTTCCTTGGGAGGCATTTTCCTTCTGAATCTCTTATACCCTTTCCCTTTCTTAGGAGTTGAACTCGCAGGAGTTTTAGCTCTAAGAACAACCCAGTGGATACTCCTATCCAACACTAGTCTCCCTATTTGCTTGATGTCAATTGTCTCCTCAGCATCCCAATCTATCGGGTCCAAACTCTTGGTACCTATATTCAATGCTTCATATGAAGGATCCAACACTACCCCATCATCTACTAATTTATCAGGAATGTCAACTTTGACCCCAAATTCTACCATAAGTGAGATAGGGAACCTCTCATAATTCCTCTTCCTGAGGTCATATTCATCTTGAAGATCACTCCAAAATTTCTCCAGCAGGTTGAAATGTCTGTCAAAGACTGAAGCCAGCAAAGCATTCATCTTTTTCTTTGGATCAAAGTGCTTCTGAGTAGTATATAAGCCCAACTTCAAGTGTATCAACTCACTACAAACCACCTTAGCTCCCACAAGATGTGGGCAACTATACTCACCCAATTGCATGGGGAACTTGTGACAATCTGGTTTGTGTTTTATTCCAAATTGGGCATTGACCCCCAAATCCTGGTAAACAAACTCCATCAAAACCATCTTGTTACTGTAGCACCTGGGGAGCAAGTGAGGATGACCCTCAAACCCAGCCAGCCTGAAATAAGTAAACTTGGGGTACTGGATATACCAACACCCCCATTTTGTAATAAATGCCATGGCCTCCTGGCTTAATTTGTACCCTACATCTCCATTAAGCTGGTTAATTACTACATATAAGAATGCATCATTAACTCTTCTAAAGTGTAGCTCATAAATCTGCAAAGACAGCTGGTCATAATGATTCCATACTTTATTTTTCCCATCAACTTCTCCCAATATTCCCACTTTGTTTAACCCTGGAAAGATGCCTCCTCTGGTTGTTGCATAGATAACATAAGAGGTCATGAAGAAGCTCTTAGTTTCCCTTATTCTGCTTAGTTGATCATCTATGCTATCCAAGACAATCATAGGCCAATCAAACTGTTTCCTGCAATCAAAGATTTTCTAAATGAAAGGAAACATCCATTCCTTAAAATGAAATGTATCCCTCTTTCCAAAAACTCTAGACAACATCATTATAAGATCGGACACCTCCTTGTAGAATTCTGCCCTCTTTGGCTGATCTGAGAGCTTTTCCAAGGACTTCTTCTTCATTCTTAACCACTTCTTGTTAAAGTGAGCCTTATTGGTCTCCTTGTGCTTACTATACATCTCCAAAGCCTTTGCCTCATTCAGTTGTGCAAGATTCTTTGGATCAGGGACACAGAACATAAGTTGAAACATTTGAGGAGTCAATTCTATGATCACATTATCCTGTGAATCCACACATTGTCTCGTGGTTGGATTGTAAGCTCCAGCTACTATCATTATCAACTCAGGGCACTGTATTGATAGAGGAAACATAGTTATGTGAGCCAAACCAGACTCAACTATACTTCCAGTTCTCCCTGTTACATCCTCAGTAAATGTTTCTAACTATAGCTCCTCGTAATTGAACAGACCTAGATTGGTGTTAGTTATATCAGCCCAATCAGATTCCACCTTACTGATAGTGATGGCAGGACCCCTATGGTTATACCTTAAGGTATAAGGTAGCTGCTTCGGTTTAATTTTCTTAAGCCTAGTTGTTGCCTTTGAAGTTTCTGCAGGCTGATTCCTCTAGGAAGCCTCTCCTGATACTCCCGACATCCTTTAGTTTCCTACAATAAAACCTCAAATTAGATCAATAAAAAGCATAACAAAAATATGATTTGAGATCCTACCTTTTTTATATATACCGGAGGCGGAACCAGGCAGAAAACATCCTAACAAGTCTTTCTCTTAAAAACACTATCAGGATCAGAACTGGAATAGACACTGAGCTTGTCCTAATAACAAGACAGGACCGGAGTCAGAGTTGGGATGGTAACTGGAATCAGAATTGGAATGAGAACCAATTTAGTTCCATGAAGTATTTTCAATTTTATGTTCGATTCTGGTTCTGGTTTCGGCTAAGTTATCATATTTTAAAAGCCTGCTTCTTACTGTAAGTGGAGTCAAAGAAGGGATGGAAAAGGAATCGATACTTATTACAAAACATGGTTCAAGATCAAAATCGATTCCAATTCCGGTTCCGTTCCAAAATAATCATGACGTCACAAGTGATTTCAACAGGATGATAAATAACATCATGATCTAAGGACTAGGTCATATCAAAATGAAAGGGGCTTAAAAATAACCAATACACGAGCATCCACATATGATCGAGAGACAACCGTAATAATTAGGGCATCATATTTAAAACAAAAAATGCACCAAAACCCTAATTCATAAACCCCCGACTTCAAACAAACAATTAAGGCACGAATTTAACCTCATTCAAACTAATCAGATTGATGCATAACATGATTCCTAAGTAAAACCATAATTTATCAAACACTACCAATGTAAAAACTGCAACTAATCCATGTCATTTAAAAACTAGGGCATCATGATACGGTCATGATTAAAACGTGAAAATGACCATGATAAAAACAAACAAACAAGAAACAAAAAAACCAGCAAAGCAAAAATGAAAATAAGAAAACAAAACTAAAAAAGAGAATAAAAATGAACAACATGAACTCACAATAGAACTGAGATTCACGAATTCGTAGGAAACCAACGACCAAACCAAAAATGACAAGTGAAAGAAAATGAAAGAGAAGAATAGAAACCCTACCTCAAACACAAATAAATAGATTAGCCCTCTAAGATAATCTTGCACATGATAATCTCCCTTTCGATCAAATCACACATTCAAACGCTCCACTGCAACTCTAGCTCACTCTTCGATCTTTTAAAGAATGATGATAACTTCCAGTTAATCCCTAATTAAGGTTAAAACTGCAGCTTCGTGCGTGCATCGCACCTATAATCAATGCCATAAATGCGGCAGATCGGAGTCGAAACTACAGAGGGAACTGGCACATTATTGCAGTATGGCTTTAGTAAAGTCAAACATCAAAAATAGCGGGAGCAGAATTAGAGTAGGAAATAATTTAGAAAATTTATCCAACTTTCAATTCGGTTCCCATTCTAGCTTCAGTTCCGCCAACAAAGAAGAAAGCGAAACAAAAGACAAAATAAAAACACAAAGACCAAAATGAGAAAACCTAACACAGTAAGCTAAGTCCAAACAAACAAAACAAAAGGCGGAGGTGGAGGCGGAATGAAATTTTATTTTGGAACCTTGAATAAATTCAGACTTAACTTCCACTCTGGCTCCAACAAAGACAAAAAAAAGACTGTCGGGATAGGGATTGAAATCAATCTTTGAAACAAGTTTCAAAACCCGATTTAGTTCCGGTTCTAGTTCTGACAGAACAAACCAAAGAAAAATAAAGTTTTGGAAAAGAAAGACTCCAAACTTTGTTTAAAAAAAACCAAGGACAAAAACAAAAGGGGGACCCATTTTGACCAAGGCAAAAGATGGGGTGGTTATGCAAGGCATAACAAATGGTGACTCAGTTGGGAAAATGGTTTACCCATTTTCAAGACACCCGAAACATATTCAGTCACCCTAAAACTACTTGGCTTATGAAGCATGTTAACTTGAATAAGATTAGATATATATAAGATAAGATTGAGCTGGAATCTCAGATGTATGTGCTCATGAGTTATTTCTTAATCTAAGTGTGTGCGCATATTGTGCATCATTCTTTATAGATACTTTCTCTACTCCTAAACAACTATACCTAAGATTCAACCTACATAGGTTGAGTCCTTTAACTATCGTGCAATAAAATCTTGGGCATTGCTTCGCTGCTAGACAGGGGTCCATAGCCCTGACGGAGATACCTCTAGTTCTCTCAAAGCATTGCTCTACTACCAAGTAGGCGTCCATAGCCCTGATAGAGATACTTGATTCACCCATTTGATATTGAGCTTGCCTTTTCTTTCTTCCTTTTCATATTTTTTTTACTTAAGCTTCACTTCTGGAAATATTTTAGGAACCTTCCTCAATACTCAGATATAATTGATCTGACATGTGGGTTGAGAACTACAATGGATTTCATGATAGTCTTGGAATTGGATTTTTCACTTGAATCAAAAGGTAAAGCCATCCTAAAATAGATAGGTATTTACTTAGGAAAATGTTATCTAATTTGGTGACATATTTTTTTATCATAATTCATGAGATATTCACAGTATCTTCTACCCCTAATAACCTTTCAAACCAACATTAGAATGATCATAAAAACATGAGTTTCAGAACGAAATATTTTTCAAAGATGCTAATGAAAACACCTAAACCAATTTCTCTCCTACTGCCTGTAGCATACTTTGAATAACAACCCCCTGTCTTGAGATAGACAAAAATGAAGATCCCCAATGAAACAAGACAAAACAAAACAAAAACAAACAACAAAAGCAAAAACCAAAAAAAACAAACAAACAAAAACTTAATGACATATGATACAGTATAACACATTTTTTTTTAAAACATCAGACCTTTCATGAACCAAAATAGTGCTTGAGAAACTGACCATTAACTGGTAATGGAATAGGCTCTCCTGGTAAGGTACTTAAATGAAACGCATTCTTGCCTAGTATCTCGGCCACTTGATACGGACCTAACCAGAGTCTATCAAACTTCTCGTGATCTCCCTTCTTCTCTCTAGATTTATCCCATAGTAATACAAGATCTGATATCCTAAAGGCTTTTATCTTGGCCCTTTTGTCAAACCAGCATTTGATGACAGCCTGATGCTTACAGAATTACTGCAAAGCAGCATCTCTTCGTTCCTCCATGCTAAGCAAATTAAGCAATCTAATTTCGACCCTATCATCCTTGGTATCAAATTCTTGCATAAACTTAAGAACGGGAATTTGTAAATGGATCGGGAAGACTGGGTCTTGGTCATAGACTAACTTAAAAGGCGAATTTCCTAGAGATGCTTTGATTCGGGTTTGGTTTGCCCATAGGGAAAATCTCAACTAGGTGTGCCAGTCCCAAGGATTGCTTTCTAACAACTTTCTTATTACTTCCAACAAGTTTTTATTAGTGGAATCAACCACTCCATTTCCTTGAGGTTAGTAATTGGATGAATACTTTAAAATAATTTTATGTTCATATGCCCATTGAATGAATTAAGCTAAAGAAAAAGAAAGGCCATTATCACATACTAGAGCAAATGGAACTCCAAACCTGGTGGTGATGTTCTCAGTCAAAAATTTGATAACCACCTCTATGGTGTTGTTTTTGCAGGGCTTGGCCTCGGTCTACCGTGTACAGTAGTCAGTTGCAGTCAAGATGAATTTATGACCTGTATAAGAATTGGGATTAATAACACCTACAAAGTCCAGTGCCCATTGAGCAAACGACCTTACCTCATACACTAGTTGCAAAGGAATTGTTGGATTTCTTTCCATGGGTGCAGAAGTTTGACATACATGACACGTTCTAACATGTTGATGTGCATCCCAAAATACATAAGGCCAATAATAGCCTAATCTAAGAATATGATGGGCCAAAGCATCCACAGATCCATGTCCTGTTCCATGCATTCCATGGAAATCAGAAATAGCATGTTTAGCCTCTTGCTGATCCAAACAGCGTAGGTCAATCCGTTGAAAATTCCTTTTGTAGATGGATCCCCCTTTAATCATGTAGTGAGCACTCTTCATCCTCAATGCTCTCCTCTGAGTAGCATTCATTCCTTCTGGATATCTGTTATTAAGGAGGAAGAAAATCAAGTCTGTGTACTAGGGATCCTTAGTAAATGACTAGATAGTGTACTGCTGACAGGTGATATTCTTGTCCACATCTGCCATCACCTTTGATAAACCCTGCCCTCAGACGAGCTTCATCGGATGAATCTCTAATTCAAACTCTTGTAGAATAGCCATCCACTTTCCTCTCCACTCTCCCAATTCACTTTGCATCAGGAAAGACTTCACAGTTGGATCCGAAACTATGACCATTACTTGACTTCAAAGAATGTATTGCCTAAACTTCTTTACGGCTCGAACCGATGCAAATGCTTGTTTCTCATGGGGTGGGTATCTAACCTCTGCATTCTTAAATGGATAGCTCATGAAAGCAATAGGTCTTTCCTCTCCCTCTCCTCTTTGTTGTATTAACACAGCTACACATGAATGGTCAAATGCGAAAGAATAGATATACAAAGGCCTTAGATAATATGGGCTATTCAACACAGGTGCCTCAGATATAGACTGTTTGTTATGCGAGAAAGAAGATTTAGCCTCATTTCTCCACTCGATATTCACATCCTTCTTCATCATCTCGTTAAGGGGTTTGACGATCTCTGCAAACCCTATTATAAATTTTCTAACAAAATTAATCCTTCTGAAGAAGGATCTCATTTCTTTCTTACTGCTTGGCCTTGTTAATTTCAAGATAGCCTCCACTCGATCAAGGTCTATGGATATCCCTTCTTCTGATATGATGTGACCTAAGAGTTTCCCTTCAGATACTCCAAACACACACTTTTTTGGATTGAGGGAGACACCATAGCTTATACATTTTTTGAGCACTTTTTCCAGATCAGCAGCATGATCTTCCCAATTCTTAGAGAAGATGGTTAAATCATCCACATAAATAATTATACACTTTCCTATCAAATATTTGAAGGCTATGTCCATTTCCCATTGAAAGGTTGCTCCAACATTGATAAGACTGAATGGAATCCTCCGATAGGAAAATGTGCCCCATTTGGCAGTGAAAGCGGTCTTCATTCTATCCTCATGATTGACAAGGACCTGATTGTACCCAAAATAACCATCTCAGAATGACATCATCTGGGACCCATTAACCTTTTGTAGCACTTCATCAAGAGAAGGCAGTGGATAATTATCTTTCTCAGAGGCTTTGTTTAGATTCCTAAAATCAACACATAGTCTGATCTCACTATTCTTCTTGCGTACAGGAACTAAATTTTCCACCCATGCAGAATGTCTAATAGGAAAGATTATTCTTGTAGATAGGAGCTTTTGTACCTTCGTCTGGATCATAGGCTCAATCAAAGCATTAACTGGGCATTTCTTTGCATGGAAAGGCTTGGCTTCTGGCTTGAGAGGTATGGTATGTGTGATCACCGAAGTGTCAAAGGTTTTTAGGTCATCATAACTCCAAGCAATGGCTGCAATGTTTTGCTCCAAAACATTAACTATCTTGTCCTTAATTTCTTGAGGACAAGTCTTTCCTATAAGGACATTCCTTTTAGGGCCTGAATGAGTCAGATTGATAGATTCATATTTCCCTCCATCACTCTCTGTGGGTACCCTTTGTCGATCCCATGGGTCCGAATCAAATATTCTCTCTAAAGCAACCATCCCTTTTGGAATGCTATTACTCTTTAATTCTAATATCCCTTTTGCACCATCATTCTCTGGATCCCAATCTTCCTCATCTCTTTTTGATTCATCTATTATCTGCCCTTCAAAGACATTTGAACTTTCTAGAAAGGCCAATATATGTTGATCGTCATCGAATCCTTGAAAATTTTGGACATTATTAGGAACAACTGGGACTGAAATCAATTCAACCGAAAATATCTTCATATTAGAGTCTTGCATGGGTTCTAAGGTGCTAGCAGAAATGGCAAGGGCATTTGCAATTTGATTAGCTTCTCTTGGGATCAGAGTAATCCCAAAAGCATCAAAGTCTTCAATTAAGTTCCAAACTTTTTTTTTGTACGCAGCCAATCTTTTGTTATGACATGTATACTGGCTACATACCTATTTTACGATTACTTCAGAATCCCCCATAACCATGAGATCAGTAACCTTCTTTTTATGAGAAAACATTCATCCACGAGCAAGTGCTTCATACTCAGCCACATTGTTTGTGCATCCAAACTACAACTTGTAAGAAGCAAAGTAAGTTTTCCCTTTTGGGTTGGTTAGTTCAATCCCTGCTCCACTTCTTTCCTTATATTTGGAGCCATCAAATTTAAGACTCCACAAGTGGTCTTTAGTTGGGAGCTCCTTCCTTTTAGGGATAATAGGGGATGACTTACTTGGGATGTGTGGTGGCTCAGACTTTTTCTGGTCATTAGGAATTGAAAATGACTGGGGGCTAGGCTCACTTAAGGGTTTTTCTATGTTTTCAGCTTGCTCAAGAATCACTTCCTGAACAACTTCTTGGGTTAAATTGCAATCCAATTCATCTTTTATCAATGCCTTAGGCATTGGCAAAGTATCTAGGGCAGGTCTATTAGAAAAGAACTGAGACACCTCAATTTCTTCTAGAATGTTGGAGCCTAGAACCTGAGCCTACTCTACTGGTGAAGAATCTTCCTCTTGAGAAAGGCTAGTCCTAGTGAGAATGGTAGCATCCTTTACTTTAAAAGAAAACTCATTGATAGGTGTCTGGGTTTCTTCTTGACATATTTTTTGAGGCTGGCCTATATGATTCAAGATATCTAGACATGGTAGGCATGTTAACTTTGAATTATTGTGATAATGAATCTTACACCAATTAGGAAGCAACAAACATCTCAAATCAGTTTCTTCTCCTAATACCAACCTATCTTGTTGCAATCTCCTTATTAGAACTTGTTGGTTGATGTAGATCATTGGGTCACTATGTTCTAGGGGCAATGTATCCTCAGGATTGAGTACAGAGAAGGTCAGGACTTCCTCTTGTTTGTAAACTCCTATCTCAGTCTCAAAATATGCTTCTTCATTTGAAGCATCATATTTTGTAATCATATGCTTGAGCTTTAGTTCACTCTCAATCCTTATCTGTGTTGCTACCCCCTTCCAGGGTAGCCACATGTGAGAGAAATCCAAGGAAAAATATCCCCCAATACTTTTCATTATTTCCCGACTTAGGAGCATACCATATGTCTCTGGGATGTCAGCCACTTGGACATCTATGTAGGTTTGGATCCTCAAATCTAATCAACCTGTACATGCATGTTCTTTAGTTCTCCTACAACATTGACCTCAGTTTTTTCCAACTGGATCACTTGCTTATTGGTCGAGATAGGATTTAATCCTAACTTCTTACATATTGAAAAGGGCATAACATTACCCGATGCTCCAGAGTCCAATAAACAGTTATGCAAATTCTTTCCAAAAATCCTTAAACTTAAAAGAAAAGGTGGTGTATTGGTCTTACCTTTATAGATGGTTGCATTTGTCTCCTTCACTGGAGTCACTTTACCTTTTCCCTTTAAGCGGTTTGCCTCCTCCTAGGCCTTCAATACTAATTCACGTTGAGCTGGGCACCGCTTCATAATGTCAAAGAATGATAATGATATCTTCTGTCTTTGCCATTCCGCAATAAAATCAAATTCTGAATCATTCCTTACTTGATATTTAGAAAAAGGAGGTGGATTGCCTCTATTCGGAAGGTTAGAAGGTCCCTTTGGTGGTGATGGGTTGTTATCTACATTTTGATTAGGTGGGACCATGTTGTTTGGGGGGGCAGATGTAGTAAATGGGCCCTTATTCTGATTTTTCAGGAAGTGACCACCTTTGGACTAGAAGGCTTGGGCATCGTACACATCCTCCTTTGGCTCATTATCTCCCTGCATGGGAAATTGGTATGTCTCATCAATAGTCTCAAAATTCATAGTAGTACTTACTGGCCCATTATCCTGATTGGAATTTCCTGCTGGAAGATGGGAATCAGCTTGTGCAATCTTTACCATTTTCTCCATTTCTGGGCAATTAACCTCAGAATGTGTTGTAGTATCGTGTAGCCTACACTAATTAGTCATGAAATTAAGGTCAACCACATTAGCAGTATGTGATATATCCTCACCTGACTGCTAATTATGGGAAACTCCCCCATTGTTAGGTCTTGTATTCCACTGTCTATTGTTGTTAGACCTCTGGTTATATCCTTTGTTCTGATTTTGGTAATTTTGATTAGAGGAGTTTTGATTCTGGAAGTTTTGGTTGGTGTTCTGATTCACATTCTGATTGGAGTAATTCTACTGGTTGTTGTAACCTCCCTAGTTCTGATAATTATGGTTTTGGTTGTGGGGAGGGTTTTGCCTAAGCTGTGCCATGTTATTAGACATCTGAGATAGAGTCTTTTTAAGAGTTTCTATCTCATTGGTCAGTTGAACAGTTTGTTTATTTTGCACATTCTGCACTATGGATGGGGAATGAACATGCATTGATCCTCCTTCTTGTAGTTGTTGATTTTGAGGTTGTTGGGAAGAATCTTGCATGCCATTGCTGAAAAAGGGCATGGTAGGTGGGGCTTGTAACTCAGACACAAGTCCATATTGGGAGTAAGACATCCCTAGGATAGTGTTGTACAATGGTGGGTTAGGCATCTAATAACCCATGGGAGGAAGAGCTGCTCCTAAACCTCATGATTGCAGACTTATTTTTTGTTGCAATTTGATGGCTAGATGATACACTTTAGACAAAGAGTCAATCTCATTGGGCTGATAAGTTCTCTGCAAGAATAGACCAATCAAGGGATCAATAGCTCTTAAATACACCTAAATGGCAATATTCTTAGCCACTAAGTAAGGATCTTGCAGCCTGCAAAACATCCTTTGGAATCTAGTGTTGATTAGAGGCAATGGCTCATGATGTTCTTTCCTTAAGGTGGCAAATTGGTGATACATGATGGCAGGGTCTACGTAGACCCGGAATTGGTTAATGAATGCATTTTCTAAATCTATCTAGCCCAAAATAGATCCCCAGGGCAGATTTAAGTACCAGTTATATGCCATGTACCCTAAAAAATAAGGAAACAATCTACATACCACATCCTCATGAACCACTTGAGCACGGGTGCAAGCATCCTTGAATGCTTGTATATGCTCCTCAGCACTTCTTGATTTTCCATGCATGTACTTGGGACAAAACTTTTCTAGATTCTTCGGTAGATCATGTATTCCCCCTGGAATAGTTCCTAGCGGAGAGGGGTTATTCACAAAGTAAGCCATGGGTAGGATTGGTTGAGCAGGTGGTCGTGATATAGGTCAAACTAGTGGCGATACTAGCCGAATCAGTGGTGGAGATGTAAGTTCAACTAGTGGTGGTGGCACTAGCCAAACCATTGGTGGTGATGTAGGTTGAACTGGTGGTGGTGTATGTGGATTTGGTTGAAATCCAGGTGGAGTAATCGATGGTGGCAATGGTGGAATCAAAATTCTACGAGCATGGGGTCTAGGTCTAACTCGGGTTTGGAGTTCTTCTAATGGTTTAGGGTCAGTAGAGGATCTAAGAATCCTCTCATACTTCTCCGGTGAGAATGACACAATGCGAGCCAGCTTGTTCCTTCAGGACCTCCTTCTAGTGCTAGATCTGTTGATGGTGAAAATGACAAAAACAATGTTAAATAGAATATCTCTACTCTATTTCTCCTAAAAAATAAAGACAACATATAGTAGCCTAACTCCCAAGGTCCTGGTAGTTGGTTCTCAACTGTCCGGTGTCACTCAATTGGTCCATGCAACTATAATACTCAAGGGACCTTTGTTGGTAATAAGGAATGCGAGCAATGACGGATTCATCAATCTATTCTTAACGAAAAGGGGGTTTTAAATAAAATAAAAAGATAGATCAGGACATACATCAGTGTAACATGAACAAAAATTATCTAATATCCAGACATATAATTTTAACAACGAATGTTCCTCCAATAGATCAAGAAAACCATAACATGATGCAATTTATAGAATGATCCATACTATTGCATGCATCTATGGTGCTTAATTTAACCATCATAATCACACACCACAATATTTTAAAGATTCAAAAAGAACAAACTCTCATTCGTTGCTAAAATCATAGATCAACAAACATTCAATAATTCAATCCATACATAATTTAAGGAAATAATCTTTAAATCTGGCTCCTTCTATTGGTTTTCATCAAAGAAGAAACACTTATGCTTCAACACAATCACTGGCATGCAGATAGAATATGATTCATTAACCTTATCCAATAAACTCAATTCCAACATAATATTGCATAAAAACTCATCTTTCTATTCAACTGTAACTAATAACAAAGTATCTCTATAAAGCTATAAAATTCCTCTCTCCTACTATCAGGAGGCTAATTCTATTCTTATCAGCTGACCCTTACAATATGATACCCCAAAAGTATATATAGACGTTCAAAGCATAAACTCCTCTCAATCAAAATTGAGATCCACAATTATAGGAACTAAAACTTTCTTGGAAACTCATCGATTGATCTCCAATTCCAACATTAATTACAAGAGAGAATAAAAGAAAAAGGGGAAAGAAGTCATGTGCCCAAAAAGAATGCCACTCATCCTTGTGTAGTTTGCTCCAACATGTACTCATGATAACTGGAGAAGACCTATTGAAGAGTATCCACATCCGGCCCATCAATCCAGTTGTCCTCAAATTGAATTCTCTTCAGTTATGCAGAAGCAAACACCCTCATGTCTTTTAACTTAGTCAACTATTTTCTCGCAACCTTTACTCCTTCCCGGATATCCATCAATCTATCCAATAATAGATCATTTTCATCATCTTCTTTTTGCATAATTTCTTGAAACCTATTATCCCATTTTTCCTTGAACTGACTTAAAGGAAAGCCCTCTTTAACAGGTATATCAACATTAACTAGAATAGCTACAACAGCTTCTAGTTCATCCAGTTGTTCATTCAAATCTTTACTTGCATCCTGGACTTCATTCCTATGCCTGTATATAAAATCAGATCTAAGCTGAATTATGCTAGAGGCCTTTCCCAAGAAATATGTGTTGTCTTCCTCAAGGATGGACTGCTCAAGCAGAGTAGACTTTGGCAATTTATTGATGTTCTTTATCTTTTGAACATATCTGCTATACTCTTCTTCTTGCTGCTCCAATGTTTCAGCATGATGCTTCATCTCTTCTATTAACTCTAATGCCATCTTGTGAATCTCAAAATTGTTTACCAGCACCTCACCTACCTCCTCATTAAGCTTGTTCGTCCACCTGTCCATCATTCCAACCTTATTCTTTACTTACACAAGATCATCCACCTCTCTTTTGCCGAGAAACACCGGTGTCTCTAAGGTAGCAAGTTGTGATCTGGGAGTAGAAATATCCTTCAAAAAGGTGTGTAGTTGATCCAATTGAGCTTCCAGCTCATCCTTTCTCTTCTTATCCTTTATCAACCTTGATTTGGTAGATGATGCTACAACATCAATCAGGTTCATTTTTTTATTCCTTGTAGGCCTTCCCAGATTGACAGTGCCTAACTGATAATCAGTGACCTGCATATCTCCCACATCCTTATCCACTACTGGTATTGCACATTCAGCAATAATTTATCCTATCTCAGTTAGCCTTGTGGAATGAAGAATATGAGCCTTCTTCTTGGGTCTCTCCTTCTCAATTTATTTCATCATGTTATCCCAATTAAGAGGTTGTGAGGGCATTATTGGTCTCTTCTGAAGATCAAGCTTCAACCAGGTAGGAGCACTTGGAGTAGTGGCCATTACAGTGGAAGAGGAGGCAGCAGTCGTAGAGGATAATGGTTTTAGTATATTAACCCTAGGTTGAGAATCAACCTCTTGTACATTTTTTTGTTCTCCCTCTATACTTTCTTGTGCAAGCTTTTCAGCTTCTTCTTTGTCCTTCTGCTCTTGCACCCTCTTATCCTCTTGTTCCTTTTTCAATATTTCTTCTTCCAACCTCTTCTCCTCAAATATTTTGTTTCTTTATTCTTCCAAAACCTTGAGTCTATCTAAGGCCTCCTTCTCTCTTTTTTTTTTGCTTGGCCAGATCCTCAGCATCTTTCTCCTTTTGTAGGCGTTTTGTTTCCTCCTTTTCATGTAGGCTTCTTCAATTAGCTTCAATTTGGCCTCAACAGCTTCTCTTTCTCTCCTCTGTATAGCATTTTCCTCCTCTAGATAATAGATCATTTTCTTCTTTTGTCTTGAGCTCATGCTCCTTTTGCTTTTGTTTCTTTATTACCTCATCGGCTCTTTGCTTAGCCTCCAATTGCTATTGTTGAAGTAATGCATCAGCTTGTGCCTTAGCATCTAATTCCTTTTGTTTTTCCATAGCTTCTGCATGTTCCTTAGCATTTGAAGCTTTCTTTGCTTCCTCAAACAATGCCCATTGATCCTCTTATGTTAATACATGCTCAATTTCCTCCTTTAGAGGCATCTTTTCTTGTGCATCATTTTCTGATAAGGTCTCATCAGAATCCATTTCAATATCATGGATCTCCATCTCTACCTCTTTTCCCTTTAAGGTTTCAGCTCTATAAGAGGGACTTGAGCAGATGATTCACCCATTACTAGTGTTGAAGCCACAAGTCCTGTTGGGGCATCCTCCTCATGTATTCCAGATAAATCTTGGGCTGGAGCTTCAAGCTCAAATTCTTCAATATCAGGAGGGAAGAATTCCAAAGGTTCCTTGGGAGGCATTTTCCTTTTGATTCTCTTATACCCTTTCTTTTTCTTAGGAGCTGAACTCGCAGGAGTTTTAGCTCTGAGAACAACCCAATGGATACTCCTATCCAAGACTGGTCTCCCTATTTTCTTGATGTCAATTGTCTCCTCAGCATCCCAATATACCGGGTCTAAACTCTTCATACCTATGTTTAATGCTTCATACGAAGGATCCAGCACTACCCCATCATCTACTAATGTATCAGGAAGGTCAACTTTGACCCCAACTTCTACCATCAGTGAGATAGGCAACCTCTCATAATTCCTCTTCCTGAGGTCATATTCATCTTGGAGATCACTCCAAAAGTCCTCCAGCAGGTTGAAATATTTGTCAAAGACTGAAGCCAGCAAAGCATTCATCTGTTTCTTTGGATCAAAGTGCTTCTGAGCAGTATATAAGCCCAACTTCAAGTGTATCAACTCACTAAAAACCACCTTAGCTCCCACAAGATGTGGGCAGCTATACTCACCCAATTGCATGGGGAACTTGTGACAACCTAGTTTGTGTTTTATTCCAAATCAGGCACTGACCGGAAAATCCTAGTAAACAAACTCCATCAAAACCATCATGTTTTTGCAACACCTAGGGAGCAAGTGAGGATGACCCTCAAACCCAGCCAGCCTGAAATAAGTAAACTTGGGGTACTGGATATACCAACATCCCCATTCTGTAATAAATGCCATGGCCTCCTGGATTAATCTGTACCCTGCATCTCCATTAAGCTGGTTAATTACTACATATAATAATGCATCATTAATTCTTCTAAAGTGTAACTCAGAATTCTGCAAAGACAACTAGTCATAATTATTCCATACTTTATTTTTCCCATCAGCTTCCCCCAATATTCCCACTCTGTTTAACCCTGGAAAGATGCCTCCTCTAGCTATTGCATACACAACATAAGAGGTCATGAAGAAGCTCTTAGTTTCCCTTATTCTAGTTAGTTGATCATGTATGCTATCTAAGACAATCATAGGCCAATCAAACTGCTTCCTTCCATCAAAGATTGTCTGAATGAAAGGAAACCTCCATTCCTTATAATGAAATGCATCCCTCTTTCCAAAAACTCTAGACAACATCATTATAAGATCTGATACCTCCTTGTAGAATTATGCCCTCTTTGGCTAATTTGAGAGCTTTTCCAAGGACTTCTTCTCCGTTCTTAACCACTTCTTGTTCAAGTGAACCTTATTGGTCTCCTTGTGCTTACTATACATCTCCAAAGCCTTTGCCTCATTCAGTTGTGCAAGATTATTTGGATCAGGAATACAGAACATAAGTTGAAACATTTGAGGAGTCAGGTCTATGATCACATTATCTTGTGAATCCACACATTGTCTCGTGGCCAGATTGTAAGCTCCAGTTCTTGTCATTATCAACTCAAGGCAATGTATTGACAGAGGAAACACAGTGATGTGAACCAAACCAGACTCAACTATTCTTCCAGTTCTCCCTATTACATCCTCAGTAAATGTTTCTGACTACAGCTCCTCGTAATTTAATGGACCTAGATTGGTGTCAGTTATATCAGCCCAATCAGATTCCACCTTGCTGATAGTGACAGTAGGACCCCTATGGTTATACCTCAAGGTATAAGTTAGTTGCTCCGATTTAATTTTATTAGGCTTAGTTGTTGCCTTTGAAGTTTCTGCAGGCTGATTCCTAAGGGAAGCCTCTCCTGATACTCCTGACATCCTTTAGCTTCTTGCAATAAAACCTCAAATTAGACAATAAAAAGCATAACAAAAATATGATTTGAGATCCTACCCTTCATATATATACCGGAGGCGGAACCAGGCAAAAAACATCCTAACAAGTCTTTCTCTTAAAAACAATGTCTGGATCAGGACCAGAATAGACACTGAGCTTGTAATAATAACAAGTTGGGACCAGAGTCAGAGTTGGGATGGTAACCGGAATCGGAGTCAAAACGAGAACCAATTTATTTCCATGAAGTATTTTCAATTTTATTTTCAGTTCTGGTTTCGATTTCGGCTGAGTTGTCATATTTTAAAAGCCTGCTTCTTACTATAAGCAGAGTCGGAGATGGGATGGAAAAGGAATCGATACTTATTACAAAACATGGTTCAAGATCAAAATCGATTCTGGTTCCGGTTCCGTTCAAAAATAATCATGACGTCACAAGTGATTTCAACAAGATGATAAATAACATCATGATCTAAGGACTAGGTCATATCAAAATGAAAGGGGCTTAAAAATAACCAATACAAGACCATCTGCATATGACCGAGAGACAACCGTAATAATTAGGGCATCATATTTAAAACAAAAAACGCACCAAAACCCTAATTCATAAACCCCCGACTTCAAACAAACAATTAGGGCACAAATTTAACCCCATTCAAACTAATCAGATTGATGCGTAATAGGATTCCTAAGTAAAACCATAATTTATCAAACACTACCAATGTAAAATCTACAACTAATCCATCCCATTGAAAAACTAGGGCATCACAATACGGTCATGATTAAAACGTGAAAACGACCGTGATAAAAATTAACAAACAAGAAACAAAAAACCAACAAAGCAAAAATGAAAATAAGAAAACAAAAACAAAAAGAGAATAAAAACGAACAACATGAACTCACAATAGAACCGAGATTCACGAATTCGCAAGAAACCAACGACTGAACCAAAAATGACAAGCAAAAGAAAATGAAAGAGAAGAGTAGAAACCCTACCTCAAACGCAAATAAATAGATTAGCCCTCTAAGACATGATCCCACACATGATAATCTCCCTTTCGATCAAATCACACGTTCAAACGCTCCACTGCAACTCTAGCTCACTCTTCGATATTTTAAACAATTGTGATAACTTCCAGTTAATCCCTAATTAAGGTTAAAATTGCAGCTTCACGCATGCATGGCACCTGTAATCAATGCCATAAATGCGGCAAATCAAAGTCAGAACTACAGAGGGAACTAGCACATTACTACAGTACGGCTTCAATAAAGTCAAACATCAAAAACGGCGGGAGCAGAATCAGAGTGGGAAATTATTTAGAAACTTTATCCAACTTTGAATCTGGTTCCCATTCCGGCTCCAGTTCCACCAACAAAGAAGAAAGCCAAACAAAAGACAAAATAAAAACACAACGACCGAAACGAGAAAACCTAACACAAAAAACTAAGTCCAAACGAACAACACAAAAGGCGGAGGTGGAGGCGGAATGAAATTTTATTTTGGAACTTTGAATAACTTCAGACTTAACTTCCACTCTGGCTCTGGCTTTGACAAAGACAAACGAAAAGACAACAAAAAGACCGTCGGAACGGGGATCGGAATCGATCTTTGAAATAAGTTTCAAAACCCAATTTAGTTCCAGTTCGGGTTCCGACAAAACAAACCAAAGAAAAAAAAAGTGTTGGAAAAGAAAGACTCCAAACTTTGTTTGAAAAACAACCAAGGACAAAAACAAAAAGAGGACCCATTTTGACTAAGGAAAAAGATGGGGTGGTTATGCAAGGCATAAGAGACCTTTGGCAAAAACATTGCCTCTCACCCAAAATGGTTACAAGACCCATTACAATTTTCAACAAGGCTTTAGGCATAAAAAGAAAATGCCTCTCACTCTCATCATCACTTAAGAGTGGCTACAAAAACCTTTTACAATGTTTCAACATCAATTTTTCAAGACAATATGCCATACAAATGCACTAGTAGTTTGACTCTATGGTCCCCAAACTCTACTATAAAGATGTGCACATAAGAAAAATGCCCAAACTCCCTTGTTTACCATAATCCAACTTTAATCATATGGAAAATTACAAAGATGGGGTTCAATAGTTTACATGGACAAAACTATAAGATGAAACCCATGATGGCATACGCATCAAAACCTAGGATTTAAAAACTTTTGGCATAAGCTATAGTTTTTAAAATGTGCAATATGTGTCAATATTAAAACCAACACTATGGTTATAAACCTGCGCAATATATATGCCAACATATATATAATATATATCGAACCTTTGGATTAAATAAAATCCCATTGCTGCTATTATGGTCTGAAGACTCACCTCTATACAATCTCACCCGCGATGATGAATATGCTCGCCTGCTCCATACAAAACAACAATACCACTGAGAAGTTTGACAACTCTGTTTCAAGAAACTCACCACGGGTCATCGACCTTGTCCTCCGAACATTTCCATCGACACTGGCATTAACCGGTTGTGGAATACCATATAACTGGAAAGAACTAGATCACGCCTGAGAGTCAATCACAGGGATTGGCCTTAGAAGCTATTCATTCTTGTACAGAGTTAAAGAAAACCATTGCTACATCGGCTCTGCAAGCTAGACAACTGGATTTTCCATGAAACCTTACGCCAATGCATGGAATTTAAAACACATGCCCACATCCGGACAGAATTTTGATCGCCTCTCATCGATGAATTTCGTTAAACAAACCAAGCATTCTATGCCTGAATCGGCATCCTTACTGTTATATGGGCAAACAGGTATTTTGGCAATAATGGAGGGATTGATACCCGTGTTCAAAACTGGGCCCTCATCTGTCATATGAATCTTGGACTGCCTGTGAATTCTTTGACGAAACGTTCTATCATTAGAACAAAAGTAACAGTACGAGCGAATTCTTCACTCACCAATTCTTATTCATCCAAGAATGGCTCCCATTAGAATTATTGTTGGCAATGATACCTCCATGAGAGCCAACAAAATCCTGTGAATAGCATCACGCCATTGATGAATTCAAAATGAACAAAATTGCTATCAATTTGTCCTGCCATCACATCTGGTTCCATTATAGTGCACCAGGCTACAAAACCAAAGCCATAACAGCTATGTATAATATTTCCATTCCAATGGAATCTTGGTTCTCCTCCAATTCGTTCAGACTTTGATTGTGGAGTCAGCTGAGATAGATTTACACTCAGTTGCACCAAATGTATTTGTTAGTCGACGTAATTGGTGCCATAGGTCTATCTTACATCTGGTCCTCCCATTGGTATCCATAGCATTCATGAATTTAACAACGACTACAAAACTACATGGCAAAACAATGAGAGAGCGTGTGACTACCAACAACTATTGGTACACATTCTCTATCAAGCACATTTTTCATGACTTTTGCCTACAATAAGGAGGAACCTGCCTCCAATATGGATCGGTCCACTGCTCCAACCATGAACTCGTATACCCGATTCCAATAGGATGGGTGATCTCGCGTTGGATGCACTGCCCCTGAAACTCCCCACTCGGCGCACAATATTGGGTTGAGTTGACAATGTCTACTATTTTGTCGCAGAATCTTAATAAACTCCAGATCAGATAACCGAAAAATCTCACGTCCATAATCCATTTTGGGTAATGGGAAAGAAATCAGGACCCATTCATATCATCATCAGCGGAGCCCGATGAAGTGGCAAGAAACATACGGGAATAACCAATTATCCCCTTGCATCATTGGAAACCTCCACTTGCGCTGGAAGAAAAAAAAAAATTGGAAGGATTTCCAACCACCTGTTATCTCTAACAACACCCCATTTCTGGAGCGAATTGATGCACTACGTTTTAGGGGAGCGACTTGCGAACTGTTCCTAAGTCTGTTCCAAGACATCCGACTTCGAGAATGGACAATCGAGTAAGATTCTTTTGAAGAGAAAATCAGCGTACTTTTCGCTCCTTTCATGCATGCTCGTGAAGAGTATATCGACATACTTGTCATTCCTCCATGAACCTTGGCATCGAATCCAAGTTGGTCTTTGATCCCTTCCACTAACGTAGGTGGATGTATATTTGGAAGAGAGGAAAGGATCTTCCCCTGGAGTCTCTAGCCCTCTTCCCCATCTGGGGTCACGAAATATGTTCACATTAGGGCTCCAATATGTCAACCCTGCTAATCCCAAGTTATGCCTAGCTTTTGCCTTTGTTGATACAGCAAGCAACTTTTGGCCATTCTCTGCAGCTCTAGTCTCAACATGGATTAATCATCTAGATTTATCCGCCTTTTATTGAATTTCATCTAGTTATTTTCTTCCTTAAATAGGAACAAAGGATATCTTCTCGCCTTGATAATTGTCATCAACTGAGCACTCTTTAGTTTCAAAATCTGCAATTCTGCATAAGAAGTCTTCAAGCATTTTCTTTTTTGATTACAAGAGATAGGCTACAATGGCCTTATAAAATCTCAATCTAAGAAAAATACAACTTTGTGCAAATGCGTCTAATGATTTTATTAAAAAAACCATGCCTATTTGTATCACCTAGCTCATATTCACAGTGTGATTATTGTTGAGCAAATAAAAATAAAACAAGTTTGATACAACTATTTAGACGACAGGTTTTCCTAGCCCTTACGAAGTTGATCAAAAGAACTTTCCTTTCTCGGCTGCTCCTTCTCCGGTTGAGGTTCCTCTACCTCAGGGATAGTAGCCTCAAGTTTCGCCTCCACCTCTGTAACCTCCTATTGGTTGGGTCTCTCGATGGACCTTGGTGAGAAAAGAAGCTCTAGATACAGCTTCCAACATTTCTTGATCCAATGCCCACTTATCCTGCAATGAGTGTAGTAGTTTTGGGCTTTATCCTTCCTCTTGGATTCCTTCTTTGGAGAGGAATGATATTAACTTCCACTACTATAGTCTGTAGTGTTTACAGGGGAGTTTTTTATTTTAAAGGCTTTAGAGGATTCTCCAGTCTCTCCATATCCCAGTCCTTGATAACGAGGTCTCCTTTTAACCTCTATAGGACTCTTTGCAGTGAATTTTGTTGCAGATGATGCTTCCAAGCTATCATTCAGAGTGAGTGGGGAGTATGAGGAAGTATCCTCCATGACCTTTTTCATTATCTCTTGCAGCATTCGCTTCTCATTTTTTTCTTCTTCAAGCAACCCTCTAAGCTCAGCATTCTCCGACTGAATGTGTTGGTTGGCTTCTTTAAGCTCTTGAAGCCTTTCAGAGCTTTCCCGATGGTCTCGGTAGAGTTCTTCAATCATTCTTTTCATTGAAATAATGTCATCCACAATGGATGTAGTCAACATCATCCTTGAAGATTCTCCTTTCTTCGATGTCAGCTTTGTTTTAATATGTTCACCTATCAAGCTTGCACACATAGACTGAAAAAGCTAGCAAATTGATTAAACTGGCAAACTTACTAACATTCACTTTTGCAAAACTTGTCAAACTAGCTCTAATACCAATTGATCTATAAATTTCATGATATATTTCTCTAAAATAAATTTACAGTTAAAAATCTTTTAATGACATAATTTTGCATGTGAAATAAGAGAAAATGAACATATAAGCTCATGAAATCAAAAGAAACTAACAAAGAAAATCATGTGACAAGAGAGACAAAGATTTGATAACGAAGTTCACCAGATTCTGGCTATTTCTCTGGATCCACTTGAACACGAATCACTTTATTGTCCTTCCTTTAGCAAGGGCTGAAACATTATTACAAATGTGTTGCATGCTCCATAAAGGGTTGAAACCCAGAACTACCTTCTCCTATAACAACAAGATAACAAAAGGCTCACACATAAGTGACATTTCTTTAGACACCAGAAGGACTAATTTCCTTCCTCTCTCCAGCCCCCTTAACAAGATCTTACATAAGGAGTTTATAATTCTCCTAAATCCACAATATAAGGAGAGGGTAACTCTCTAAATCCACAAAAGAGGCTTTACAACAACTCAAGGGATAAGATGAGAGAAAATCATGTGAGTCTCTCAACTCCTAGAGAATAGGAAAATAATTGTGAGGTGGATTCTCACATAAAACTAATTTCATTTTTTACATTTTAAATGAATAATACGTGAGAATTCCACTCAATTCAAGTATTAATCATTTTTCCAATTTGAATGAATAATACATGAGCTTCCCACACTCATTTCAAATATTGATCATTTTACAATTTTAAATGAATAAAACATGAGTTTTCTTCCAACCCATTTGAAGCATTAATCATTTATTTTAAACTTTGTCACCTATCATCAAATTTTTAATGATTTATCCCATGGTGTGCAAAGTAGGAATTTTCCATGTGGAGATCCTCCTGGATCAATTATCCAAGAATCATTTGTTACATTCCTTATATCCATGTTATAGTGAACTAGTATATTACTCTACTTACATTCCTTACCTTTGGAGAATAGATCTTCTTACCTACTTATATTTGCAATATGGGTCATGGCCCTTCGATAGTATCCCTAGCTTACATTCTACCCTCCTAATCTTATATTCCAAAATATTCTTTCCAGCTGATTATTACATAATTCTTGATCGGTGTCTATGTTGTTTTCCGGCTAAGAATCATGGCATGCCAATGATATCTTACCTTATGGAGTTTCTTTGCTAGGATTTTTGTGCTAGTATACAATTTACAACTATGATGATGCTCAAAAATGGATTAGTATTACATATTGGATGGCCCAATGGATGATATGGTTGTAGATATTAAAAAAATTGTAAATACTGCTAATATAATTCATGAGAAATTAACAACTATTAATCAATCGTGATTAAGAATGGATTCTTCAATTTCCAAGATAGAAAAATAGTCTTCTTCTATTTTGAATGAAACTTTTGGTTTAAGTTATGAATTGAGAAATGTTTAGCTATCTGCATAAACATTAGCAAAAACTCAAACCAAGCAAGAAAGCTATTGTACATATATCTTTGACAATTGGCACAATCATGAAAATAACAAAAAAAAAGATGTTGATGATACAAAAGCCTTGATAGATTTTGTATCTAACAAGCTAGAAAAGATTGAGCTAGTTACAAAAAGGATTAGAAAATATCAAACTAGTCAAGATATCTCTTCAGAAGAGGACAGTCAAAATAAATAGAAGGAAAAGGTAAAAAATGCACCCATTAAGCCAAAAAAACCTATAGTTCAAAGAAGAAAAAGCTTATTCTCTAATTAAAAAGAAGAAAACACTACTTCCTCTTCAACATGCACTAAAGCTCCTATTGTCACAATGCCTAAGTAAAAGAACATAGTTTGGTTATTCAGGATCATGAAAGAGATTGGCTTCAAGAACTAAATGTTGTTATTGAGAATACAGAACCAATGTATATGGATGAACTCAATTTTTCTAATAAAGAATATGAAGATGAAAAATGGAAAAAATATTCAGTTGAGTTAAAAGTTGATTTTTGCAGTTGGTTTCAAATAGTTTAATTTTTATTATTAATTTATTTTGTGGTGATAGAAAGAGTCATTCCATAGAATCAAAAAATATGTTGCAAGCAATGAAGCTTAATAATTTGGGTAAGTTTCATGAGTATAATCTTGCATTTGAGAATTACATGATAATTGTTGATAAAACCAAGGATGTTACCACAAAAGAATATTATTTAAATTCTTTGCATTGTGGTCTTGGGCAACGGGTTGAGGACTATATTATCAAAAAGAAAGGTAAAATAATAGCCCAATGTACTTTTGTAGAACTTAAGTCTTTGATTGGTTATAAATTGGAAAAATAGTGTTTGTTAGGAGCATTACAAAATAATATAGATGAGTATAACTACACTTGCAATCTAAGAGAATTCTATTCAATTTTCCTCTAATTAACCAATAAAATATTTTACTAAGCTGAAGTAGTTTAAGAAAAGAGGTTGTGGAAGTAAATTTAAATGTAAGAAGTGTTCTACACATTTCAGTAGAGATTCTAAATTTGAATGTGAGTACACATTTAAAAGGAGCAAGCATGGTAGGTATGGCTGCAAAAGAAATTACATGATTGTTCCTTTCCATAGGAGGAGGCTTTCCAAAAATCCTCCACCATTCTTAATCAAAAAAGAAATAAAAAGGTCCCTAGAGGAGTAAAAAAAGTTATTTGTAAAGGATCTCATTAAGCCACAGATTGTCTCAAAAATATTAATCCTTGTACTAAAATTTATGAAATGTTTGGACAAGATAACCAGGATTGGGAAGTATTGAGTATTCATGATATTTATGAAAAAATGGATGATCTGTATGAGTTGATAGAAATAGTTCCAAATAGATATAATATGGTTAGGTACAAGTATCAAAAAGACAAATATGAAAGGATCACTTCCAGTTCAGAATTTGAAATATCGTTCTCATAAGAAGACAAGGATTTTCTCATTACATTTCTAAATAATTCTCTAAAATATGTGTAGATGAAATTGGATATCAAAAAATCCAAAGATCCTTATAAAATGGAAGGCACTAGAGAAGAAAGAAGAGATGTTGTTAACTAGTATTTGAGAAAAATGAAAAAGCTTCAGATAGACAAAGAAGAGCTCCAAAAGGAACTAAAGCAATGGGATAAAAAGATAAAAAATAATCTAGATCATGGATATAGAATTACACCATGACACAAGAAAAAAGAAACTTCTTCTAATAATTCTTCTTCTAGAAAAATAGATAAGAATGATTTACATAATATTGATTCTATTGCTCTATTTAAAAATTGAATCTACTTTCTAATGATGTTGTAGATTTAACATGATTGGTTAAAACACAGTCTAAGAAGATCAAAAATATTTCTTCTACAATGGGAGAAATTAAAGAAATTTGGTTCAAATTTGATCACCAAAATTCACAATCAAAAAGGTTTGCAATAGAAGAAAATAGCAATAGTAGTAGCAGGAGTAGAAGCATACATAGAGGCAGAGATAAAGTATGTTCTTTATTACTTGCTAATAATGGTAACTATATCAAGATTAATTTTTTATTTTTTAGGATTCAAGAAGATTCCTTAAAATGCATTTTTAGTTACTAGATCTTCACGATCACTAGTAAAGACAAATGTGATTCCTCTAGAATTTTGAAAGCCCGGACCTGTTATTCCACATAGTTATTCCATAAATAGAGAATGTATTCAAATGGGAAGGTATGTTGATGATGTACATATTGAAATAATGGGTAAAATATTTTGTTATAGATTTCCTTGAATATAATGATTTAGAGGATGATGTGTTGTTAGGTTATCTTTTCCTTACAAAGTATGAACCACTTTATTTCTGGAAACATAAAATCTCATTGAGACATGAAGTTGGTCAGATTGACATTCCTACTTTAAAATTTGTCAATCAAAAGTTTGAAAATAGTGGAAAAGATAAAAGAAAAGAATCTATAAAAGAGATAATAGAATCTCCTACAATTTTTTTTGATAAAATCAAACGATTTGAAAAATATTGTTGTATTATGAACTCATTAAAATTCTGGTCACAAGATCATGAAGAATGTGAGATCCAAATATGGCTATAATTCTAGTCATTTATTCTGCATGAGCCTATTAGATGCACAAGACAACTAAGAGGGGGGTTGAATCAATTGTGCATTAAAACATGCAATCCCTCATTAACATTCAAACCTTTATCAACCTTTAAACCCTTATCATGCGTTGATAGAATGTAAACATATTAAATAGTAATGCAAATGCAACCAAACACATAAGAACACCAGATTTATGTGGAAAACCCAAGAAGGGAAAAACCAATGATGAGGATTAGCTCACATATATATGAATTGCAACATTGAATACAAATAGGCTCACTACCAAGGACTCACTTCCCATTAAAAAAAAAAGAGATCACTATTAGGTGGCTCACTTCCAAGAAGAAAGAATAATAGAAGAAATTATTATAGAGAGATTCATTATCTCAGAGAAATAGGAGAAATCAACCACTAAACCTCTATACCATCCACAACCTTCGGCTCATTGCCTCCAGCAACTTCAACATTGAAAATGTAGACCCTTCTACTCACTACATCGAAGTCATAACCATTAAGCTCGCACTCAAATCACCACACAATAAAATTTGTATCTTTCACACAACTTCTACATATCCACACTCATCCAACAATTCACCTTCCATTTATACCATCCACAACCTAAACAATCTCAATTAGGTCAACCTTAATGAAATGTATGCACCTAAAACATGTAACAGAAAAATAGGTTACCACCAAACACCTCCATAATGGAAAGAAGTGAAGGACAACCACACCAAGGTTTAAATAGGACCCAAATATGCATCACCATGCTACTCAACACATCCACAATACATGAGGTACCTTCACAAATAGTGCTAGCACACCAGGTTAGCCAAACCTGAACTAGCACTACAAGCAACCACATACATGCTTCTCTAGGTCATGTGCACCACACAACAACACTCCATAACATCCACACAACATCTCAAAATATTCCAACATCACAAAAATAATTTTCAACTCTGCCACAACCACCTAAAACTAAGAACACCATCATTCTATGTAACCAGACACACTACCATAGAATAAAACTTACTAACCAGCTTTGTGGAACACCTTAGCACCTACAACCTCAAGAGAAGGAATTTACAAACAATATAAGAATTTTCCCAAATCTTCAAGACAAGAAACCTTATAGTGGATAAATGTGGAGCAATCTCATTTCTCCCAAACAACCGTCTATACAGATAGACAAACTGTCAAACATAACTTTCACTACAGAATGATCCAGAACCTAAAACTTTTGATATAGAGCCTTTGAACACTTTGATCATCATATCCAAACCACACAAGAATATTTTCAACCATGAATAAATTCATAGCACAACATTGAACACACCTCCGTCACACTACACACTCTTTTATTCAAATTTTCTCAAAAGCACTTTGGAAACCAAGTGAACCAACTGCATTAGCAACACTACAAACACTTCTCCAACTCATCTACAACATTTGAAATACTCTCCAAAAACACCAACACTTTCCACACTAGGTTTGAAATCAATATGACATCAAACCACAACACATCCAACAATATCCCAACTATACTCAATCTTCTGACAATTTCTACATACAAGGAGTTGACATCAAGAACAACACTAATGACAACACCATCTTCCCACAACTCCAATGTTAGGGGTTGAAATCAATGAAAAAACCAACAAGCTTCCAACAAATCCAACTTATTTAATGAGCCCATCAGAAGTAGAGGAAATGGATGAACATTTAAGTGAGCTACTAGAAGGACATTTCATCTATCCTGGTAAAAGTCCATTCCCATGCCCAGCATTCCTAGTTAACAAAAGAGTAGAAATGGAAAGAGGTAAAAATAGATTTTATATAAATTATAAACCTCTTAATGATATCATCCTTCCATCTAATTATCCAATTGCATTTAGTGCTGATTTGATCAAAAGACCAACTAACAAGATGTTTTCTAAGCTTCACTGCAAGTCAAGTTTTTGGCAGATTAAGGTTAAGGAGTTAGACAGGTATAAAACTATATTTTTAGTTCCACAAGGTTTGTATGAATGGAATGGGATGTGATTTGGTCTTTTTACAACACTTTCTTATCTTTAGAGATGAATGGATCAAGCCCTAAGGTATCTCAAATATTTCAGTGCAGTATATATCAATGATATAATTATGTTTTTTTTATTCTAAATCTGATCATTTGTAGCATTTAGAATATCTTTATGCTGCTATAAAGAAACATGGAATATGTTTATCAGCTAAGAAAAATATGATTGGTAAAAATCAAATTGATTTCCTAGGATTGCATCTTGATAGGGGAAATATTAAATTGCAACCTCGTATTTTACAAAGAATTCAAGAATTTCTTAATAATTTACAAGATAAGAAAAAAAAAAAGAGGTTTTTAGGTTCCTTAAATTATGTCTCACCCTTCTACAAAGGTCTTGTAGAAGACAGGAAAGCAATCTAGGAAAATTTGAAAGATAATAAAGAAGGATGGTCTTTAAAGGCAATGGAAGTAGTTCAACGGATAAAAACAAAATGCCAAAACTTGCCTTCACTACGAATACCAATCTCAAGACTACCATTATCCTTGTATGTGGATACTTCTGAAACTACTTAGTTTGATGTGCTTATACAAGAAGAATAAAGTGGGAAAATAAACATATGTGGATATCGCTCAAGAAAATTTATAGAAATAGAAATTAGTTGCCACATATTTGAGAAATAAATACTCGCTATCAAAAAAGGGATTGAAAAGTTCAAAATATTTCTTAAGCTAGTAAAATTAATTGTTAGAACAAATAGTCAAGAGATGAGGAGCCTACTCAAAAAGAATCCCAATGAAGATATAGCTCAAGGTAGGATTGCAAGATGGTATTTTGAGTTTTTGGGCTATGACTTTGAAATATAATGGAAATTAAAGGGGGAAATAATCCTTTAGCAAATGCATTAACCAAAGAATTTGCAGCAACCATTTACAATGGAGGGATAACATTCAAGGATCCAGATTGGATTTAGTCAGATGGCACTTATATGTATAATTTGCAAGAGTTTGATATTTCTCTCCCTTCCCTCCCAATTTAGATAGTTGAATTATTGTTAGAATCTTATTTTTTGAATAAATGGCTAATAGATTTGAGAAAATTAATTGCAGAGAATCATGAAATGAGAATTCTATAACTTGAAGCAAGATTACAATTTCTTCAACAATTTGGTTTAGAAGAGGCATCGATCATATATCATGTCAAAAATCCATTATCCATTGATATCCATATTATAGAATTCTTTGGCATGATGTGGTATAAGAAAAGTAAGATGAACCTATTAAAATGTGTCAAATGTGGGTTTATTAATAGTACCACCTTCAACCAAGTTTCTTTGCAAGAATATACTGATTTAGTTGGTATTTATTTCAATCTTGATATGGAAGAATTTTTAGAGTTAAATCTAAAGAAATCTATATTATGTCATGGGAGAATGTATGGAACAATACTTAACTCATTTCCTAAATGTTGGATATGATTTCCCAAGAGTTGATTTCTATGCATTATGTATAAATTGGTTGCCAAAAGTCAAACTTGAAGGTAGGGAGATCAAATTGAGACTAGCACTCATTATAGAAAGAATTGAGTTTGGTATTGCATATTTTGAAGAGATTGAAAGAGTCATGCATCTATTTAATCCACATCCCCAATATTAGGACTATGCATATCAAGAACTACTTGAATTACTTATGAGTCCTATTCCATTATAATTAGCACATGGGCTTCTCTATGTCATGATGTCACCCATGTTAATATGTGACAATAGGATGCAGCCCTATCCAAAAAAGAAAGATCCATGTAGCCACTTATGGGTGTTAAGTGGGCCCTTCTCACTTATGGGTTCTCAAAAAGTGATTCCTTTTATCTTTCACTAAGTTAGTGTTCACAATAGATTGCCTAGCAGTTGTCTACTCCTTAGTGTGGTAGGTGTTTGGGACACACATCAATATTGTATGGTCAGAATTCAATTCTAATTTAGCTTATATTGAGGTTACAAGTTCTACCCCTTCTATAAATTGTTGGGTACATCTCATTATAAGCATAAAAATTTGGAGATTTAGAGCTTCAATATTGGCTAAGTGTCCATAGGTCTAAGAAAATCTTGTTAGAATATCAAACGTATGCTCTTACCTTGCACCTCAAGTGACCTTGATAATCATAAAGCTGATAATGTCAAACGAATGTAATTGTAAGTGGTTCAATGAAGGATTTTACACCATTTTAAAAATATTTTCAATTCTTGTTCTTGGTGTCAAAATTATTATTGTCATCTACACATATTTCTTCCATTAATATCATTTTTTGTAAAATGGTATCAGAGCCATGTTGTGTTAAGATCTAGTTATAGTGAAAAAAATTTATCAGAGTCATATGTTGGTAGCCTAAATAAGAGTGTGAAGACTGAAAGATCAAAGGTAGGGATGCATTTATGGAGTTGCAAACATAAGGCCTATGTTGAATCTGAAGGATAGGTGTGGAAGGTAATTAGTAAGATGGTAAAATTAGCAATTAAAATTTCTTCGAAAAGATTTAGTAAGTCCTAAAACTCTCCAATGGTAAGCCAAAGATCTCTTAATGCAAGTTCATCATTATTTTTTTTTATTCATAATGTATTTGAGGATAAGGAAGAATATGCTGATAGTAAAGGGTATGTGCAGGATCATGATGGGCCAAAAAGTGGCAATGAGAAAAAATCACGTTTTGAATCAGTTCAAAAACGCGGAAATGGCCAAGTTGACTTCTCTAGGTTCGGGTGTCAATTTTTCTACCCAAACCTAAAACCAAAGCTACTTTCCACAAATCGGATATCCGATCCAAATCGGATATCCGATTTGTGGAAAGTGTATTTAAAAAAACAGCCGACTCTAAAACTTCATTTCTCACAGTTTGACGTGAGCGCAAAAGGAAAAACCCAAATCCGATATCCGCTCTGATCCGATATCCAATTTGAAAGGTATGTATTTCTTTTTTCAATCTTGTAATTGATTTTTCAATAGATTCTCTTAAGTTTAAGTAGGTTTTATTAAAAAAAATTCAAAAATATGGTTTTCTATTAATGTTTTTAAAAAACTAGAGTTTACATTGATTTTTTATTAAAAGTTAATGTTTTGAAATGGATCTTGATTAAAAATGAGTGTTGTTGATGTATTTTTATCAAAAATAAGAGTTTTTTATTGATTTTTGTGAAAAAGTATGGTTTTTTTTGGATTTTTATCAAAAACTAGGGTTTTTTTACAATAATTTCATTTATATTGTGTAATTTCAATTAGTTTAATTAGTTTTTAATTTTAATCAGGTATTATGGCTGTGAATGTAAATCCACAAATGTCAAATGCTCCACCACCTCCATAGCCAAATGCTCCACCGCCTCCGCAGCCACCAATTGAAGACTTAATTGGTGAAAAATTGGGGCAATTGAGGGGCATTTGTGAAATTTATTAGACAATGCCTCGATTGAGAGATATGACAAACACATTGAAATAAATAATTAAAAATATAGAAACCCTCTCCACCCAACATAATTCCTTTCATTCGTGGCGAGAAGACATGAGGGAATATTATCAATGTGGATTGTCTTACGATGATGCGAAAGAACTCCAAATAACCAAATCCCAAATAGCCTCTTTATTCATTGACCGACGCACCGGTTTTCCAGTGAATGTTAATAAAACAAAGCTTTCCATAAAATGGTGCATGCATAGGGACATTGTAGCTAACTTTTGGGATCGTTGGTGTATGGTTTTTGATAAACCACCAAACAATAATTCCGACATACCATTTTAATTTATTAAAAAATTATATGTTGAGTTTGTGTTA
Source organism: Sequoiadendron giganteum (assembly GCA_007115665.2). Taxonomy (NCBI): domain Eukaryota; kingdom Viridiplantae; phylum Streptophyta; class Pinopsida; order Cupressales; family Cupressaceae; genus Sequoiadendron; species Sequoiadendron giganteum. The sequence continues at coordinate 262,781,630 of CM021105.1, forward strand.
GGGCATCATGTCAATTACTTTGACATTAAACCCTTCCAGGGCGTCGGTGGAGGTATGCCTCAGGATAGACCAGGGGCAATTAGAGTAGTCCTATGGCCAAATTTTCCCCTTCCTCCCCTTCCTCCCCTTCCTCTACCACCTCTAATATATCATCCAGAGATTATCGAGGATGCATCCACATAGACTATTCAGGCTATTCACTCTTTGAGTGGTCATTTGGTTTCGTATGCTTCTACAGTAGCTCAGCCACATTTTGGTTATGTTGGCGAAAGCTCGAGTGTTGTTGCATCATCCTCTTCAGGTCCACATATTTGTGTGCCACATACTTGCACTATGTTCCGCCAGATATGCTTGGGTCCTCTTGTACAGCCTATTGAGCATCCCTTGGACACTTCTAATTATGACCTCCATGATGTGGACATTATAGATCAGTCGCAGCGTAGTGGAGCACACCCTACAGAGTCCTCTCCTGCTAGAGAGGGAGATGCCGGAATAGTGACACAGGTAAGATTTAAGTTGTAATTTCATAACTTGCATTTTTTTTTAAATGAATATTAATAAGAGATAGTATCAAGTACTAATATTTATTTACATGGTCTATTTAACAGTTGATGTCTGAGGAGGAGCTCACACGGGTGACTGATAGCACCCTTAGGGCCATTTCATTTGGCTTGGACACACACGCAGTATATATTTTCGCACTCACTCATTTACATTTTATATTATATACTTGTTTGTCATTTGAATTGTCATTAATGAAATTATATAATAACTTATATGTTTATCTTGTTTTTCTCCTGTAGGAAATACCCAGTGTGAGTGAGGTACAACCTCGTCCAGACTTACGAGGTGCAAATCTAGATAAGGGGAAGGTAATTAAACTCAAATTGGATTGAATTAATATTTTTAAGATCTTATATTGATTATACATACGTCGACATAGAATTGTAGTTTCATATGTACTTGTCAATTTTATTTACAGGCAATTATGAGCTTTACAGATATGTTGACAAGGGACACACCGCCTAAAGGAGTAGTTATTGGAACACCTCAAAGAGTAGGTGTTGAAACACCTCAAAGAGGAGGTGTCAAAACACCTCAAGGAGATAAAGAAAAAGATCAACCTAAAGAGGTACATGTGCTTATTTTATTTTGTGTTTGGTAAATAAGTTCTTATTACCAATAATCATATGCTAACTTGGATCAATTTTATGTTTTTGTTCACATATATAGATTGGCATTTCAAAAGTTGATTTGGTATATTCTAGGACTCCTGACCCTTTGAAGAGACGTATATTTCAGGTAATCAAGATTTCAATTTTAGAGTTCAATTAAAATTCAATGTATATTGATTTTGATGTTAATTATTCGATTTTAAATTATATAGTATAACTAATCTCAATTGTGGTTTGAATTTTTCTTGTACAGCTCCCTTCAGAACCAACGAGTGCTTCAAAGAGGCTCCATTTTGATGATCCACCAGTAGTTTAGGATGAGATAGACATTTTTTCATGTAAATTTTGAATACATATTGAGATGGCATATGCCACATTTTGTAAAACTTTGTTTGAGTTGGCGTCGATGCCATTTTTATATATGGACATACACTTGATTATTAGATAATTTGATATATAGAAGTTGACAATCGAAATTTAATTTGTTCCTCATGTGCATGATTAAACTCTTTGAAAAATTTATCTTGAGCAATGGTTAATTATCAATGTACAATAGCTTAAAATTGAATGTTATATTATGTAGTTTATATCTATATCGCTGATTACATTGCATTACACATCTTTCAAACTCAAATCATTAATTCACATTGCATAACTAACAACTAGATGTTCATAGATGAAAATTTTTCAATTACAATATAGTTCTTACAAAGTCAACCTAAGCAATTATGCAATTACTTCACATTGCATAACTAAAAATAATGAGCAGTTGTCAATTGCATTTGTTTGTCATTGAATTCTATGAGACCACATTTCTTTGAAGCTTTTTTTCAAATAGTCCACTGCCTTGTCTATGCTACCACATTTTCATACATGATAGCGATCACATTAAGTTGTAATAAATTAAATGATAGCCTATGGATATTTAATTTATACTCATTTTATTTAAATGGATGAGGCCGACCTTCCTTGATGTTATTTTGTAATTTATTATTTTCAAGAGAGGTCGACCTCCTTGAAGAGTCACCTTATTTTGTATAGATACGAGGTGATTTTTGTTCATTTCCTCAATCAAGTTCATTCAGCATAATTTGCAATCCAAGCAAAAGTTTGCACTTGATTAGCAACGCTTCATCTTGTAGTAGCAAGCCGAATTCAAGGAGAAGCATATTTGATTGTATCTTTGCATCTACGAGAGGTGCTATTATTCATTGTATCAAATTCAGCCATGAGTTGGACCTGAGTTGTAAGCAAATTTCTTGTTGTGTTTATTGTCTTATGTGTTTCATTTTTTGAGTGCTTTCAGTTGTATTATCTGATCTCTAAGTTGAAGACGGCGAGAGAAATGGTCATATTATTGATGAAAAAGATTTGACCATGTTGGCTCTTAATGGTCTTCCTTCATCTTGGGAGTCTTACATTCAAGGAATCGACGTGAGATTGAAACTTCCCAAGTTTGATCAGTTGAGGGCTCACTATATTCAAGGGGAGTCAAGGTTGGTTGCGAGAGGTATTGGACGAAGCCCTACAAATGAAGACATTCATGTTCTTTCCGCTTAATCCTCGAAAAAGGAAGGAAAAGGAGGAAAGAAAATATTCTTCAAGAGGAAAGAAAATATTCAGATGGTGCTCCTGCATTCAAAAAGAAGTGGGACCTCTATCATGTTTACTGGGATACGATTTTCTCAAAGTCTATCAACTTGGATTTAACATTGGTAGCTCTACAAACCTATTCAGAATAGAGTGATCTGAAGAGGACATCCCTAAATCTCGAACTTGTACGACCCAACGGACTATTCCAACACATCTGGATGGGTACATTTATGCTAGGTATGGTTCTCTCTTGCACCCAAATACGTTGACTCGCTCTGAGCTGCATCGAAGCGGTGTTTTCCCTTAAGAGTCCAAAGTGCTAAAAGGCAGCAAACTTTGACGGACTATTTCTCAAAAACCGTGATGCTTATAGACTCTTCATCTAAGGATATGGGATTGTGTTGAGACCATCTACAATAACCTCTCTCGGTTTTTTCTATCTCAAAGGAGTTTTCCTGTGGTGATGAGTTTTCAGTTGAGGGAAAAGTTGCCAGATGCAAGCAGTGGAAAGTTGCAAAGTGGTGCAACTTTCATTCTCGAACTCATACGACCCAATGGACTATTCCAACATGTTTGGATGGGTACGTTTATGCTAGGTATGGTTCTCTCTTGCACCCAAATACGTCGAATTGCTCTGAGCTACATCAGAGCGACGTTTTCCCTTAAGAGTCCAAAGTGCTAAAAGGCAGCAAACTTTGACAGACTATTTCTCAAAAACCGTGATGCTTACAGACTCTTCATTTGAGGATATGGGATCATGTTGAGACCATCTACTATAACCTCTCTCGTTTTTTTCTATCTCAAAGGCGTTTTCCCGTGGTGATGAGTTTTCAGTTGAGGGAAAAGTTGCCAGATGTAAGCAGTGTAAAGTTGCAAAGTGGTGCAACTTTCATTCTCGAACTCGTACGACCCAACAGACTATTCCAACATGTCTGGATGGTTATTTTTATGCTAGGTATGGTTCTCTATTGCACCCAAATACGTCGAATCACTCCGAGCTACACCGGAGCGGTGTTTTCCCTTAAGAGTCCAAAGTGCTAAAGGCAGAAAACTTAGACGGACTATTTCTTAGAAACCGTGATACTTACAGACTCTTCGTTTGAGGATATGGGATTGTGTTGAGACCATCTACAATAACCTCTCTCGGTTTTTGCTATCTCAAAGGCATTTTCCCATGGTGATGAGTTTTTGGTTGAGGGAAAAGTTGTCAAATGCAAGTAGTGTAAAGTTGCAAAGTGGTGCAACTTTCATTCTCAAACTCGTACAACCCAACAGACTATTCCAACATATCCGAATGGGTACATTTATGCTAGGTATGGTTCTCTATGCACCCAGATACGTCGAATCGCTCTGAGCTACATCGAAGTGGCGTTTTCCCTTAAGAGTCCAAAGTGCTAAAAGGCAGAAAAATTTGACGGACTATTTCTTGGAAACCATGATGCTTACAGACTCTTCGTCTGAGGATATGGGATTGTGTTGAGACCATATACAATAACCTCTCTCGGTTTTTTCTATCTCAAAGGCATTTTCCCGTGGTGATGAGTTTTCAGTTGAGGGAAAAGTTGCCAGATGCAAGCAGTGTAAAGTTGCAAAGTGGTGCAACTTTCATTCTCGAACTCGTACGACCCAACAGACTATTCCAACATGTCTAGATGGGTACATTTATTCTAGGTATGGTTCTCTCTTGTACCTAGATATGTCGAATCGCTCTGAGCTGCATCGGAGCGGCGTTTTCCCTTAAGAGTCCAAAGTGCTAAAAGGCAGCAAACTTTGACGGACTATTTCTCAGAAACCGTGATGCTTACAGACTCTTCATCTGAGGATATGGGATTGTTTTGAGACCATCTACAATAACCTCTCTCGATTTTTGCTATCTCGAAGGCATTTTCCCATGGTGATGAGTTTTCCGTTGAGGGAAAAGTTGCAAAGTGGTGCAACTTTCATTCTCAAACTCATATGACCCAACGAACTGTTCCAACACATCTGAATGGGTACATTTATGCTAGGTGTGGTTCTCTCTTGCACCCAGATATGTCGAATCTCTCCAAGCTGCATCGAAGCGGCGTTTTCCCTTAAGAGTCCAAAGTGCTAATGTCAATGAAATGTGGGGGCAGAGATATTTAAGGTTGGATCAAGATTCTGCAAGTCCTAGCTCTTGCCCAATCAACTTGAATCAATTACATGGAAAATGAAATTCACAATGAATTTTTTACTTTTTTGTTTTTCAAAAAAGTGGCAAGCCACTGTAATTTGTTATATATAAATAGGAGATATTACAAAACCTAGTTCAAACGAGCATACCGACAGGAAAGAACCAGGAAGAAAACCTCTGGTTGTAGCTCAATTAAGTACAATGGTAGACATTTGAACTGTATTTCAAAAAACATCACTAGATATAGATTATGCCTATACACAGTTATGACCTGTTTACATTGTTTCACATTTCAAAATTCAATTTTTACAAAATTTGCCTATTTGAGGCATTCAAGGCACAGTCTTCCACAAGAGTAGTATGTTGTCATTTTCGAGTGACAAGCACCTGTACAAACCATCAAGGTAGCAGTTAAACTACATACAATAGAAAATATGCTTAGAATAACCAGTCGATATTATTGCAATGGTAAGATTTCACCTCTGCACAATGGAGTTTCACAAATCGGATATCCGATTTGTACATACATAGACCAAAGGGAGATAAAGATAGGGATAGGGAGAGGGAGAGGGAGAGGGAGAAAGGGAGAGGGAGAGAGGGAGAGCGAGAGAGTGAGTGGGAGAGTGAGAGAGTGAGAGGGAG